>JARGCV010000007.1:22430000-23630000 GCA_034064705.1 Bothrops alternatus | reverse complement strand
AAGTCTCATCAGTTGACTCATGACATTTTAAAAAAATCATGGCTGATTTCATCAACATGTTCTTCCCCTGGTGGCCAACAGATGATCTTAGAGTCAGAATCCCTACCACAAACACCTGCCAAGTTGAAAATGTCCAGGGGTGTCTGCAGAGTGTGGTGAAAAGGGTCTAGAATGGCAGCCATGATGATGCTCAATGTTCCGTTCATTTTTATGTGTGACTAGACAACAACAAGAACAATAATAAAATTCCAATGTTAAGCAAGTTGCACCCAAATTTATGACTTATTTGCCATAGTGGTTAAGTGAATCATTATACTGTAGTTGTTAAATGGATCACACAATTGTTAAGCAATCCAGTTTCCCTCGTGGACTTTGCTTGTCAGAAGCCAGCTGGGAAGTTCGCAATCACCTGATCCTGGAACACCGCAACCACTGTAAATACATTTCAGTTGCCAAGTGCCCAAATTTTGATTGCATGATCATGGGAGTGTTGCCACAGTTGCAGGTGCAAGGACTGGTTGCAAGTAACTTTTTTTCAGTGCTGTTTGTAAATTCAAACAGTTGCTAAATGAATGGTTGTAAGTCAAGGACTACCTGCATGTTGACTCTAGATCATGAGTGTCAAACTCATCATGTCACGTGATGTGTTGTGACATATTGCAACTCTTTTTGCATTGCCGGCAATGGGGTGGGCGCGGCTTCGGTATGATGAAACCGGCCTGCGGGCCGGCAGTTTGACACCCCTGCTCTAGATGCTAAAGGGCATGAAATAGATGAATGAGTACGTATTCAGTGCACAGATGAAGAATATCAATTATTGTGCTGAGCATTGTGTGAAATAATCAGATAGACAACTACCTTCGGGGAATTATTTTCCTAATTATATGAAAAAGAAATAGTTCTATTAAAAACAAAGAATAACCTGAAGCAAAATAACCATGTTTATTAGGAACCTAGCTCTCCTTTCCCACTTTAGCTGAATAAATGAGATAAATTAATAATATCTAACTATGGTAGCTACCCTGTGTTAGAGGAAAAAGAACTGGAACATATTTTTTTTTCTCTCTCTCTCCCTTCCCCACCACCCCTCTCTTTCTTACTTCTGACTTGTCAGAAGTTAGATCTTTCATTCTGTCTAGGCCAGGGGTAGGCAACCTTGGCTCTTTTATGACTCGTGGACTTCAACTCCCAGAATTCCTGAGCCAGCATAGGCATAGTTCATGTGCAAAATAATAATAGTTCATGTGCCAATAGTTCATGTGCCAAGATCAACCTGTGGTTTGGTAAGTTAAAGGCACATTTGAATTTGTTTGTTTTACATTTGCGAATCCTGCAATGCTGATGCCAACCATGTCTCCTTGCTTAGCTTTCCAACAGGGCTCCATTCAACATCTTTTACAAATCCTGTGTTCTTGGATTTCATCCAGAAGGAACCCTGGCTGCATTTCTTTTCCTTTTTTTACTCTCTTGTTATAAATCTTGATACATTATATTATTTCAATACCATGACATTTATAAGATTATAATTAAAAATTCTTGGCATTCTATTATTTAGATAACCTGGAATACTGTAAATAAAAGGGAAAAAAGATAAATATTCTATTCCTATTAGCTACAATTGACGATAGCAATGTTACAGGCATTAAAATTATTTGGCATTTTCATTCAAAGTTAATATTGGAAAGGAAAAAAATCCACAGTGACTTGCACCAAGATATTTATTATATAATAAAGTTTTTGTTCTTAAACTAAATTACTTAATATTAAAGTCTCCATTGTTACTTAGTATGTGTGTGTTTATATATATACATATATGTGTGTTTACATAATACATATATGCGTTTTACGTTTTAATAAAGCAATGCTGAAAGACTGATGGATTGGAAAAAACCAATTCTCTGAAATTTCTAGCTGATCAAAATATATGTAGCTAAGTTTCATATGGGATTTTTATATATAGTATAATTTTATTAAGAATGTTGATTATGTTATATATTTATTTATCAAATTTATTTAGCTGCCCATCTCAGCAAACATAATAGAATAGAACAGAACAGAACAGAATAGAATAAAGCTGGAAGGGACCTTGGAGGTCTTCTAGTCCAGCCCCCTGCTCAAGCAGGAGAACCTATACCACCTCAGACAGGTGATTGTCTAGTCTGTTCTTAAAAATTTCCAGTGATGGAGCACCCATGATTTTTGGGGGTAAGCTGTTCCACTGATTGATTGTCCTCATTTTCAGGAAGTTTCTCCTTAATTCCAGGTTGCTTCTCTCTTTGATCAGTTTCCAACCATTGTTTCTCGTCCTTCCCTCTGGTGCTCTGGTGAACAAGCTGACCCCCTCTGCCTTGTGGCAGCCCCTCAGATACTGGAACACTGCTATCATGTCTCCCCAATTTCTTCTTTTCTTTAGACTAGCCAAACCGAAGTCCTGCAGCCGTTCTTCATATGTTTTAGCCTCCAGGCCTTTAATCATCTTAGCTGCTCTTCTCTGAATTTTTTTCCAAGCTCTCAACATCTTTTTTGTGATATGCTGAACAAAATTGGCTACAGTATATCAGGTGTGGTCTTACTAGGGCTTTGTAAAGCGGTACTAGTATTTCACGTTGTCTTGATTCTATGCCTCTGTTTATACAACCCAGGATTGTATTAGCTTTTTTGGTTGCTGCTGCACATTGCTGGCTCACAGTTAAGTGATCGTCCACTAGGACTCCAAGGTCCCTCTCAAAGTTATTGTTTTTAAGCCAGGTCTTGTCCAATCTGTATTTGTGCCTTTGGTTTTTCCTGCCTAAGTGTAAGACTTTGCTTTTCTCCACACTGAAACTCATTTTGTTGGATAGGGCCCATTGTTCAAGTTTGTCAAGATCTTTTTGGATCCTGAGTTTGTCTTCTGTGGTGTTGGCTACTTATGACAGTTTGGTGTCATCTGCAAATTTGATAAGTTCCCCTTCAATTCTCCCATTTAAGTCATTTATGAAGATATTGAAGAATATTGGGCCTAAGACGGAACCTTGTGGTACCCCACTGTTAACATCTCTCTATGTGGATGTAGTGCCATTGAGGACTACTAATTGTATATGGTTTGTCAGCCATCTACAGATCCATCTGGTGGTGATATTGTCTATTCCACCTTTTTCTAGCTTACCAAGGAGTAGGTTGTGGTCTACTTTGTCAAATGCCTTACTGAAGTCTAAGTATGCTATATCCACTGCGTTTCGGTGGTCCACTAGTTTAGTCTCTTTGTCAAAGAATGAAATAAGATTGGTTTGACATGATCTGTTTTTAATGAACCCGTGCTGGCTACTAATTATGACTTTGTTTGCTTCTAGTTGTTCGCTGATCTATTTTTTGATTATCTTTTCTAGGATCTTCCCAGGTATTGATATTAAACTGATTGGTTTAATACAACCTGAGAGAATTTTAAAAAAGGAATAAAATGTGCAAGAAGAAAAGGAAGAAAATAAACAGAGAAGAAAAGGTACAAATGTAATAAAAAAGGCAAATATATAAAGAAACCATTACTTGTGGCCATTATCTTTAAAGTCTGATCAGTGGAGCACTGGGATTGATCAGCAAATGCCTTTGCCAAAACTGCCCACTAAGATCACAATGCTAAAAGTTCTCTCCCACGGTGAAGAGCGTGGGGCCCAGGTACGATGGCAGGTTTTCCCTGCTAAATCTCATTCATGTGGATTTTTATTTATTGTTATTATTTCACCTTTATTATTTTTAGAAATAACTCAAGATGCTGAACACATTTAAAATTCCTTCCCATCTCCTATTTTTCCCACCACAATAACCCTGTGAGGTGGGTTGGGCTGAGAGAGAGTGACTGGTCCAAAGTCACCCAGCTGAATTGTCAGTACATGTGGTACCCACCTTGATACAATTCCATAAACAAGTTAAAACTTTTATTTCAATGTGCATTCAGTCCTAGTTGACTGTGCTACCTACCTGGCCTATTTTGGCGTGGGGCTGGGAGAGACAGGGGACTTACCTTTTGTTTGATAATATCCAACTTTCGGAGTTGTTTGTGCTTGAGGAGGGTTGTAAGTGATGTGAAATATAAATAAATAAATCTTCAGCAAGATTATGCATCTATATTGTGAATACATTGCCATAGTTTTAAAATGGCAGCATCTAAATCACAAGAAAGCAAAGTTTTGTGGTAAAAGAAATAGGACATTGCAAAACAATAAAATCATTTTTCTTAGATCATATAATACCTATAATGAAGATCCTTCCCAAATTAATAAGTTCAATATTGAATAGAAACATGATAACTCAGGAAAATGGGAGTGCTGTGTAGAATGATTACTGGTCATCATGCATACATAACATGCAAATTATTCAGTGCTTAATGTCATTTCTACAATACTGATGACCCCCACTGCAATTATGAATGTGTTTTATTCAGAAGTAAATTTCATTGTGTTTGCTCCCAGATAAGTGTACACAGGATTGTTTTCCAATCCTATTTCTACCTACAGAAAGTTATCATGTCCAAATAATAGTTTTAGGCACTGATGTAACTTCTTTGGTCTTGGTTTAGCATGCTGTGTGCACCCAACTGTAATTTATTTATATTATTCATTTACAGTGCTAGCAACATGCCCAGATCTCAAAAGACTGTGGGCAGTGTATAACATCAAACGAAAAGAAGACTGAAATGTAACAAATAAAAGAAAATCATCAGAAACAAAATCAACCGCAAAAAGAAAATCTAAGATAAAATCTAAAATAGATAAAACCTACAGCAAAACTGGTCAATCATGAAGCATAACTTACAGTGAACCAAGTACATTATGATTTATCGCAGACATCCAAAATAGTTTCAAAAATTGTGGTTCACCATGAAATGTAAATACATATCTTGAACATTTTGATTAAGCAGCCCAATAAATTGAGTGAATGATAAAATGAATGAATTATGTTTTAGTTTGTTCCAACACTCCAGGCAGCTTACAACAATAAAAAAATACAAAGCATAAAACATAACAAAATCAATGCAATTAAAATCAAAGCCAAACTTCAAATCAATCATTAAAATGACAAACATCAAAGTAAATCATAAAGGACTAGCACAAGAGATGTTTTTATCACCTTCCTTATATACTAGGAAAATGGGAATAAAATGCATTTCCTTAGAATGTGTTCCATGGCCTGAGAGCAATGAAATAACAGACTAATAAAGTTGGAAGGAAACTTGGAGGTCTTCTAGTCCAACCCCCTACTCAAACAGGATATACTATATGAATCTGGTCAAATGGCTGTCCAATTTAAAACATAAAACTTGAAACAACCACAACTTATGGAGGCAAGCCGTTCCACTGTTTAATTATTCTGACTGACAGGAAAGTTCTCTTTAATTCTAGGTTGCTTCTCTCCTCAATAAGCTTTCCTCTGTACTCAGTCTTTGTAACTATCCATAATCAGGTTACGGAAAGCAAAATTTAAGGGTAGTATAAATGTTAAAAAATGAAATTTTAATATTAATTAAATAAAATTAATTAAATACTAGAAGGTAGCATTCAAATTTAAGATGATTTATCATGGGTTGGACTTAGCTTGAGGAAATTTTAGATTTTCTGTTAAATTATTTTGAAATTGACTGTTTGAAGTAGTTCAAAACAGAGATGATAAAATATGAATGCAGACCAAATACCAAGTAATTCTGGTAATTTAACTTCATGCTGTTGTATTTAAAAACTTCTTTCAACATTAAACTCAACATTAAACTCATGGTGTGCTGCAGCTGATACACATGCTGAAGCACAAACCACATGGCAAAACTTTTCATATATATATTTGAAACCCAAGCTCTAGAAAAATCTGATCACAAACCCAAACTCTGGCTCAGATACGTAGATGACACTTTCATAATCTGGCCACATGAGAAAGAAACACTGGACAACTTCCTCACACACCTCAACAGCCTACACCCCAAAATACAGTTCACCATGGAAACAACCAACTTCCCTTCCTGGATGTCTTGGTCTACAAGAAATCCAATGGCTCCCTAGGATACACCATCTACTAGAAGAAAACACACACAAACCGCTATCTGCATGCTCTCTCACACCACCACCCAGCACAGGTCAACTCCATAGCCAAGACACTCATCTCAAGAACAAAACGCTTAGCTGATGAACAACACCTAAAAACCAAACTACACACTCTCACTAATGTACTAACATGCAATGAATTCCAAAGAAATAAGATTACAAACCTAATCCAAAAAGAAAGACAGGGAACAAGAAAACGGCAAAGCCCTCCTCCCACACATAAAAGGCACCACAGACAGAATCAGCAAGATCCTCCACAAACACAACATCAAGACAGCATTCTGCACAAACAGAAAAATATCCACCATCCTAAGAAACCCTAAAGACAAAATTGAGTTAGAAAATCAAGGAGTATATGAAATCCCATGTACT
The DNA here is from genome assembly GCA_034064705.1 of Bothrops alternatus. Classification (NCBI taxonomy): domain Eukaryota; kingdom Metazoa; phylum Chordata; class Lepidosauria; order Squamata; family Viperidae; genus Bothrops; species Bothrops alternatus. Next base: position 23,623,563 of record JARGCV010000007.1, on the reverse strand, counting down.
GCTTGCCCCACCACATACATCGGACAAACCAACAGAAGAATAAGTGCACGCATTGAAGAACATAAGAACTCAGTCAAAAAAGAGGAACCAACCTCTTCCCTGGTCCAACACCTTAAAGCAGTGGTTCTCAACCTTTTTCAGGTTGAGACCCCACTTGCGCCGCCCATGCGCGGCGCGACCCTGACCCCTGCGTGCGCGCGACGAAAAAACAAAACAAAAAAAACAACAAAATGGCGGACCGCGACGGGCCGATCCGTGCATGAGTGGTGCGCGCATGATGGCCCGAACCGTGCATGCGCGTGCGATGGCCCGATCTGCACATGCGGGTGCACGCGCGACAAAAAAAAAACAAACAAAAAAAACCAAAAAACAAAAAACAAAATGGCGGACCGCGACGGCCCAAACCGCGCATGCACGCGCGACGGCCCAATCCATGCATGCGTGGCGTGCGCAACGGAAAAAAACAAAAAACAAAAAAAACCCCAAAAAACAAAATGGCGGACCGCGACAATGGTCCGAACTATGTATGCGCGGCGCACGCGCGACGAAAAAAAACCCCACCCTTATTGACAAAAGAGTCAATAACACAAAGAATGACACCAGACCTACACTCACAAAAACCACACACGATGTCACCACCACACATCCAGGCAAAAAGAAAACCCAAACCCACACCGATGATGAGGCACGACCACAAACCAGAAGCCAGACCACAGCTGCATCATTAGCCACCTTAAACCCCTCCAATCCATACAAGAAGCAAACTGACACCCACCATGAAGATGAGGCACGACCACGAACGCGAAGCCAAACAGCTATGCAGCTCACCATCTCCAATCCCCCTGTAACTCAGACTAACCTGAGCACAACTAAGCCCCCACCCAAACAGAACACTCCCCCAGCCAATCAGAGCACAGCCAACCCCTCATCCAATCAGAGCACAGCCAACCCCCTAACCAATCAGAACACACCTCCACCCAATCAGAACACAGCCGAGCTCCCAGCCAATCAGTTCAAACCCCCACTGGCAGTCAAAAGGAAGAAACAGTTGCAATCACACATTGCAGCTAGAAGCATGAAGCCAAAAGCACCAGCCTGAAGATGACGAATGTGACTTCGTCGAAACGTCGCCAAGACACAACAGCAAGATGGTTGTTTCTATGTAGGACTATCTTAAAAAATAACTTTATCCATTTAAAAATGCTAATCAATACTGAGTTTCTACAAGGGCTAATGCTCCTTAATTTTGATCCATTAAACTTAAGCATTGACATAATTGCAATGCTCTTCATATTGATTTCAGAATATTTCCTTTCATTCATCTTATATTTAGAAGTGCTATTTCTCCGTTGACCCCAATTCTTTTCCTCTGTGAAGAGTTCTCCCTCACTTCTTTTTAATAAGACCCACAACTAAAATAGATCGTAGGGCTTTTCCTAATCTTGTATTTGAGCATTTGCTAAGAGTGGATGAATTAATGAACTATCTTGGGTGTCCTCAGGGCTGGAAAGATTGCTACATGAGCCCCCATCTTCAGATTGAGATATTAGACATCTGTTCAATGATGCTATTCTGACAGAAGTTCTTACAGGGTATTCAACTGTTCAAGTGATACTTCTGTTGCTATAGCAACTCACCCTAACTCCCTGTAGGAAGGGAAAGTTGGGAAATCTTTACACTTAGTACATGTAAATTGAAATTGTTTGTCTGAGAGATTGTAGTAATCAATAAACCTAATAGAAAAACTGAGGAAAGGAAAATTTGTTATACATGGAAGCGGCACCTATTTGCATTGTTTACTAGTTTATCTGGTGTAAAACAAGCACATATTTTCTCAGGTCTGAAAGGGAACTCTTACTCAAACTCTATAGCTACATTCATACATTGCACTAAGCCCCTATTAACTGTTCAATTTTCTGAAGAAACAACAAACTGGTTGGGTTCATGCTGCACTGTGTTTACAAGGTACAATGTTTACAAGGTACAATGGTTAGATTCATACATTGCTTTATCCAGTGCTTTTTTTCTAAAAAAAAAAAAAAGATGCTGGAACTCTGTTCTGGGAGTTCTGTGAGAAAAAAAGCTCTGGCTTTATCATAAAATCCAAAACAAAATAGGTAAGGGTTCTGTCAAATCCTGACCTCTGGATAGTATGCCTAAGGATCTCTATCTATGTAGTAGGACTCTATTACTATTATCCTTCTCACCTTTCCTATTACCTACTCCTGTTAGTATTTTATGATTTATCTTTGTTGCTTCTATGTATACTGAGAGCTTATGCACCAAATTCCTTGTGTGTCCTTTCATACTTGGCCAATAAAGAATATTCTATTCTATTCTATTCTATTCTGTTCTGTTCTGTTCTGTTCTGTTCTGTTCTGTTCTGTTCTGTTCTGTTCTGTTCTGTTCTATTCTATTCTGTTCTGTTCTGTTCTATTCTATTCTATTCTATTCTATTCTATTCTATTCTATTCTTAATTCTATTCTATTCTATTCTATTCTATTCTATTCTATTCTATTCTATTCTATTCTATTCTATTCTTAATTCTATTCTATTCTATTCTTAATTCTATTCTATTCTATTCTATTCTATTCTATTCTATTCTATTCTATTCTATTCTATTCTTAATTCTATTCTATTCTATTCTATTCTTAATTCTATTCTATTCTATTCTATTCTATTCTATTCTATTCTTAATTCTATTCTATTCTATTCTTAATTCTATTCTATTCTATTCTTAATTCTATTCTATTCTATTCTATTCTTAATTCTATTCTATTCTATTCTATTCTATTCTATTCTATTCTATTCTATTCTATTCTATTCTATTCTATTCTATTCTATTCTATTCTATTCTATTCTATTCTACCCTACTCTGTTCTGTTCCATTCCGTTCCGTTCCATTCCGTTCTCTAGCTTCAAATTTATGAGCATGCTTAGAATACTTTAACATTACACCTCAAAGATCATTAAACAGTATAAGAATTAAAAGTAATATACTTCCTGAAATGGTGATATGCTGAGTCTTTCTTTGCTGTGCTTCCATTTACGGCAATAACAACTTAAAAGGCTATTTGGGTAAGATTGGTCTTTTGGTTTTAAATTGCATGTAATGAATACTACTTTCTTCTACATGATATTCTGAGATAATTTTTAAAGCAGCACTTATTGAATGGTTAACCTTCTGCTATATGATAAAAGAGCCCCACAAAGTGACATGGCAAAACTAAAGTATCTTGGTTCAAATGATACTCACAGAAATCTGCCATGCTATCTGCCCACAGCAAATGGTGAACATGTTTGATGTAAATATGGGTATATGAAATACTAATTATAAGAGCCCTGGTGGCGCAGTGGCTAGAATGCAGTACTGCAGGCTAATTCTGCTGACTGCCAGCTGCTAGCAGTTCAGCAGTTCAATTCTCACTGGCTCAAGGTTGACTCAGCTTTCCATCCTTCCGAGGTCGGCAAAATGAGGACCCAGATTGTTGGGGACAATATGTTGACTCTGTAAACCACTTAGGGAGGGCTGTAAAGCACTGTGAAGCAGTATATAAATCTAAGTGTTATTGCTATTGCTAGGTATTCTTGATTTCCTAAACCAATGCTCTCCAGTATGCATCAGAGGACCTCATTGTAGCTACAGGCACCTCCTTTGCTGCCGATTAGATCACCTCCCCCAATAGCAACAGAATTAAAATGGAATTTGATATGCTGCACACAAAGCAGCATTTTCCAGGCTCATCTTTATTTCCAAGAATATCCAATGATTACACATAGGGCCATAAGTATTTCTGGAAAATAGATGTGCTCATCTATCAAAAAAAAAAATAAAGGCAAAAAGATGATACTGTGTCACTACAAAAGATGGCGAGGAACAAACTCACCTGTTTATTTTCTCATTTAAAAGTTTTATTAGTTTATAGTATCGATACAATGAAAATACAAAAATAAATAGTGGAAAAGATGGGGAAGGGAAAAGGGAATAGAGAGTGAGGTAAGGAAGAAAAAAGAAAGAAAAAAAGGCATTGATTTCCAACTTCCTTTGCTGCAGCAAAGTAGAATATCAACTTCAAATCTTAACTTTTTACTTTTACAAAATAATATAAACTAGCCATTTCGATTACATCAAGTCTATCTAATTGGTAAAACTCAAAATCAAAATTTCATTTTTTTCAACCTCAAGCACAAAGTCTAGAAACGGTTTCCACGTGGCAGTAAAAGTATTTGTATTCTTTTCTTTAATCAGTACAGTCAGTTTAGCCATCTCTGCTAGCTCCATCAGCTTTTGTAACCATTCCTCTATCGTGGGAGTCAATGTAGTCTTCCATTTCTGAACATAGAGTAATCTTGCTGCTGATATATATATCATTGCTGCTGATATATAACATCAAAGTTCCATATTTTTTTTTCAGGTCTTTGTCCATTAGCCCCAAGAGAAATGTCTCTGGTTTTCTTTCTATATTCACTTTAAGAATTTTCATTTGAATCCTACTCCAACAACCTGTTTATTTCTAGAAAAAAAAAAGATGAGTTTAATTAAACACATGTCTCTGCTGGCCATTTTCTCCCAAACTAGGCAGAGACTCCTAAGTTACAAAATGGGTCCTAAAATTTTGAACATTGGAGATTCAAATTGCAGACTTCCCTGGTTCCTATTTTTTCAAAGCCAGTGATCAGTTGGCCAACATTTTCATTCAAATAGAATGGCAAAACAAAGTTAATATTCCCTCTAAAAATATAGTTTGAAGACTGAAAAGCCATGACATAATCCAATTTTTCAATCCATCCAGGAGTTCTCAGGAGACTAGAGTTTTCATGAGATTACAGAGGACTCCTTGCTCAATCACTGTAAAGCAATTCTGCAGCTTCTCATCTGTTATTGTAAGCTGAAACTGACAGATGTTAAGCTAAAGGAAAAGTTTCTTAATCTATAGTGTTATATTTTGCTCTGCTAACTTTTGGAGAATAAACAGACCTCAGGATTTTGCCCTTAATTTAATCTTCCTTTGCTCAGAAATCAACAACTCTATCCAGCAAGTTGCACAGACAGTCAAATCAAGTTATTCAACTGTTATGAATAAACAGATTTGGTGTCAAAACAGTCAAAATTTATAAAGAATTAAAAAAAATCAATGACCTTTCCAACTGGCTAAAGCATCTACATATTATGACCGCTTTGTATTTTTTTGACTATACATGCATACATACATGTACCTGCCCTTACACAGACGCATTTGGACACACATGCACACTGTGAAAGAAATCAAAACACATAAAATTGTAACACAGGCCTATAGTGGATAGCTCTTGTGTATGTTGCAACATCACAATGAATTAAGAGCATCGTTCTTCAAAGATGTTTATCTATATTAAATTTGTGTCCTGCCATTCTACCACATGGTGTCCAGAGTAGCTAGCAATACAATATAATGAAATAAAAAAGCAATAAGCACAAACTAAATAACATTAACAAGCAGGAAAGGTATCAGTAAACCTACCAATAAAAGACAGATACCAGTTACAAGCAATTATAATAAACCTAAAAAATCGACAAATCACTGGTATTACAAAATGTTTATAATTTATTTTTCCAGGCATCACCGTATGAAACAGTAATTCAGAGACTTTGGAGAAGAGGCATCTGTAGCAGGAAGTAAAAAAAGATCACAATGGTTGGCTAAGACTATGCAATTGAAACGCAGCATGTGCAACACATATGAAAAAATGGGCAGGGTTGCAGTGATATATTCATAGCTGCCATCCTGACTTTTTTTTAATTCACCATCCCTCCCTGCTCCCCTCCCCAAGTGGTCCTTCTTTAATGTAACCTTCAACCTTCCATCCACCTTCAAGTGTTCTTCCAGACCTGTTCTCTTGAACCAGTTTCTCAAGGGCACTATCAATCTTGGGAAGCTGGGAAGGAATCCAATTCCATTATGTGCTCAATGATTCTCTGCAGAGATACAGAAGCAATTGTTTTGCAAAATAAAGGAAACTCCCCTCGGCATGCGCTCAAAAGAAACCAGCTCTAGAAATTAATTTTCTTTAAAATCAAACCAGCATCTGTGAGACAAAGCATTTTATCCAAATAGAATTGTCTCTTCTTCACCTTTTTTATAAAGCAATTTTTAAATCTTGTCAAAAACAAATCAAAGCTGATAATTCCAACTGGCCATTTTTTATTGTTGTAATTAGGACATTTTAGTAGTTTTGTTATTGGAACTATCATTGTAGATGGCTCTGTGAACTGCATTGAGGACACTTGCACAGCTATTCGGGAATGGCTGTTGGTATTTCCATCATGTTGGGTGTTGTTTGCAGAGCGCACACTTCCACAGCCCTAGATCATTTATGCATAGTGGTCTAATGGCTGAGAAGCTTCTATTTATGCCTGTTTCCCCCCCCAGCTGAAGAATGGCATCGGACCAGGTTACTTACGGGACCGTCTGCTGCCCCATGAAACCCAGCGACCGGTTAGGGCCCACAGAGTCGGCCTTCTCCAGGTCCCGTCAGCCAGATAGTGTCGCCTGGCGGGGCCTAGGGGAAGAGCCTTCTCTGTTGCGGCCCCGGCCCTCTGGAATCAACTCCCCCTGGAGATCCGTATTGCCCCCACCCTCTCCGCCTTTCGCAAATTACTGAAGGCTCATCTTTGCCGACAGGCCTGGGGCAGTTAACACCTGGCCCCAGCCAGTGTATGTATGTTTGTATGTCTGTTTTGATGATTGGTCTTTTAATTGACGGTATTACAATGTTTTTTATATATTAGATTTCTACATGTAGTATTTATGTTGTGAGCCGCCCTGAGTTCTTGAAATAGGGCGGCATAGAAATCTAAGTAATAAATAAATAAATAAATAAATAAATAAATAAATAAATACATACATACATACATAATAGGTACTTGATTAAAATAGGCTGAGCTTGCAACCACAAGCTCGAGTATTCGGCTTCCTGTCAGGCATTCAGAATGACAGGTTGCGCTCGAACTGGGGTGTCTAATTAAAACACAAGGAGTAAAGTAGTTTTGCAACAGAAACATGAACAGATTGGTGCCTGGATGTTGGGACGCAGCCATGGCTCCTCTGAGGAGGCAGTTGTCTCTCCTCTTCAGGCTGCTTTAAACCTTCGTTTACAGACTAAAACAATTTCTTCCAATTTCTACATCTTCTTTCATGCTGCACATTTCAAAATACATAGCCATTCCAAAGGGCTGCTCCAAAGTGACCACTCCAATATTACCAAGTGTGTGTTCCTCTGTCAGGTGTCATTATCAGCTGGATTTTTTATACTCAAAATATTAGACTTTGTTAGAAATGAAATGACAGAAATGAGGATGGTTTTCTCAGCATGGAATTCAGAATTCCCCCCCCCCCATGATAAACCATGAACCTTTAACTCCCTAGGTTCACACAGAATACTGTTGTTGTGTATTTAAAAAATGGTTTATTATTAAACTACTGTTACTGTGTTCACATGATACTCTGAACTGTAAACCCTGATGAACAAACCCCACTGGCTGGGTTCACAAAATGCATCAAGGAAAAAGCCCACCAGTATCACCTGCATCTCCCTCTCCCCAACTGGTTGCCCTCCAAACTGGACATCTTGAAGCATGTAGTTTGACTGAAGACCAATAAGCATGCTGGCTGAGGAGTATGGGAGTTCTGATCCAATAAACCTGGAGAGCAAACAGTTGGAGAAAGCTGGTCAAAAGTAAGTAACAATAACTTCTCAGCATTTTAGACATAGAATTTTTCCTAACTGTACTCAGATATGCAAAGGATTGACTCTTTTTGCATGCAAACTCCATGTAGTTATACTACACTGATTGAGTTACTGAACTGAGGAACTAAATCTCCTTTGGCATTTCCCACGCATAACTGCAAAGTGCAATGCGTATGTCCAGTATTACTATTAACTCTAAGCTTTGAAATATGCACTGTGTTTAATCTTCAAAAAATTGCTTTCCACAGTCAGGTTTCCGTAGAATAAGCCATTTCAGGATTCTGCAGAATGAGAGGCAATATTTTCAGCACGACTAAAAAGCATTTTCTTAGACATATGGAAGATAATTTTAAAAACCCCACTGTTTCAAGGATCTTTTTAAAGCATCATAAAATATGCAGAAATGTTACCCCAGCCTTTTGCCATGTATACTTTTTACATAGCTCCTTTGATGATATAAGGCAAATAGGGCCTCCACCCATGTGCTGATATGTACTCTTCCCAAGTATATTCTTGTCTGCTCCTGCTGGGAATTGCAAACAGTCAGCCAGCCACACCTCCTCCCAGCAAATCAGTCCATTACCTCCTTATACTGTACCATGTGTTCCAATTTTCCTTTCTGGCACTTAATATTCTGGCACTATCGAACAATCTCAGTCTTATATGAGTTTAAGGCTCTGGAATCTAAAAGCATCCTGCACTACTACCTAATCTAAGAAGATCTTTATGAAGATCTGGCAAGGTGAATGACATTTGAAGGACATGTAATCTTTCCATGACAACAGGCTTTAAAAAGTGCTCCTAGCACCAAAGGCAAAATAGAGGCATGTTCAAAGAGAATCCTTGGCAAATGGAAATAATTGGAGTGTACAGATTAATTGTTAGCACATTTGCCATGGCTCATGGGAGGGGAGAAAGGAAGGGAGCTTGTCAAATCAGTTCATGTCAGGTCAGCTTTTAATAAAGCCATCTATGACTTATTTGTGGATGAGATGACTGACTTTGCACAGAGGAGGTATGGTATGGGAGAGCTATTACTGTACCTGCCTCTTCAAGTGTTTCAACTTCACTACCTGAGGTGATAATAGTAACAACAACAACAACAACAACAACAACAACAATAATAATAATAATAATAATAATAATAATAATAATAATAATAATAATAATAATAATAATGTTGGAAGGGACCCTGGAGGTCATCTAGTCCAATCCCCTGCTCAGGTAGGAAACCCTGTATCATTTCAGACAAATGGCTGTCCAGACTGTTCTTAAAAACGTCCAGTGTTGAAGTATTCACCACTTCTGGAGGCAGGTTGTTCCACTGGTTAATTGTTCTAACTGTCAGGAAGTTCCTCCTTAGTTCTAGGTTGCTTCTCTCCTTGATTAGTTTCCATCCGTTGCTTTTTGTCCTGCCTTCAGGCGCCTTGGAAAACAGCTTGACTCCCTCTTCTTTGTGGCAGCCCCTCAGATATTGGAACACTACTATCATGTCTCGCCTCGTCCTTCTCTTTATTAAACTAGGCATACCCAATTCCAGCAACCGTTCCTTATATGTTTTAGCCTCCAGTTCTCTAATCATCTTTATTGCTCTTCTCTGTACTCTTTCTAGAATCTCAACATCTTTTTTACATCATGATGACCAAAACTGGATGCAGTATTCCAAGTGTGGCCTTACCAAGGCATTGTAAAATGCTATTAATACTTCACGTGATCTTGATTCTATCCCTCTGTTAATGCAGCCTAGCACTGTGTTGGCTTTTTTGGCAGCTGCAGCACACTGCTGTCTCATATCTAAGTGATTGTCCACTAGGACTCCAAGTTCCTTCTCACAGTTGCTACTATTGAGCAAGGTACCACCTATACTATACCTGTACATTTGATTTTTCTTGCCTAAATGTAGAACCTACTTTGCTTGATGCTGTGGTCAAGTTGGCAGTAGAGTTCCTCAGCTGGAGATGTGAGGGGTCTGGATGAATAAGAACAAGCTTCAACTTATCCTAGTAGATGTGGGTTTTAGGCTTTCTGAATTTGGGTATTTTTCATTTTTAGTTCTGGATGGAATAGCACGCCCTTTAGAGAGGGGTTCCTTTTGGTTCCTGCAGCTTAAGCCAAGCTCAAATCCATCCTGTGTTCCAGTTGCATATATATAACTGGATCAGGAGGATCTAACTCACAGTCTTACATGCCTTGGTCACTTCTGGTTAGACTATTGCATTGTGCTCCACAGAGCTGCCTTTGAAGACCAACCAGAAGCTGCAACTGATTAAAAATGAACCATAATATGCCTATGTAACACCACAGCTGAGTGCACCATAATATGCCCATGTAACAACACAACACTGTGAACCTCATGGACTTCAGTAGGCTTCCAAATGCAATTCAAGTTTTGTTACAACCTATAAAGTCCTGCATGGCATATTTATGAGACCACCTATCTCCAATAATCTCTGCCCATTCCACGAGATGTAGCTGTGTGCTCTGGGTCCCTTTTTATAAAACAGTGTCATCTGGTGGGACCCAGTAAGTGTACTTAGTCTGTTGCAGCACCTGCTCTTTGGAACAGTATAAGCCCTGAGACTAGATAGTCCTTACCCCATTGGCCTTCTGTAAGAATTTGAAGACTGGCTTTTCTTATGGATGTTGTGCAGGATGAGCCTGTCTGTAATGGAAAACTGAATGACTGTAAGATGACCCTGGCCACACTATGCACTTTTTATGTTATTTTTTTTTTCAAATGTAAATTTTTATTAAAATTCTAAATGGGTTTTATTTAAATGGATTTTAATCAATTCAGAGCATTGATAAGATCCAATGGCTAGTTGTAAATATTGCTCCAGGTGAAGACATTAAAGGTATAATTTTTTTTTATAAAAATTCTTTTATTAAAACCATTAACATTGAACATAAAAACATATTATGCAGCAATCATCATGACACCTGGTATACAATACTAAGTATTAGTCCTTGAAAACGTCTGAGTTAGTAAGCCTTTTCCCCCCACTCCCCGTGTCTAGCCTCAACTATACTCCTGTTACATTTTATTTTGATTGGTGTTTCCCCTATCCGTTATCTTGCTGTTCCATGCTTTTGATTTTAATCTAAGGTTAGTCACACACCGTTACAATTGTGAATTGGAGAAGGAAGGAAGGAAGGGAGGGAGGGAGGGAGGGAGGGAGAGAGGAAGGGAGGGAGGGAGGGAGAGAGGGACAGACAACTCTAAAATGCAAAGTCATTCCCATTGTCAAATCCATTGCAACAAAACTGGTAATACTCCTAGAGTCCACTACTCAAATATACCCCTTTCCTCTGAGGATGGATTATATCATGGCTTTTCAACTGGTGGTACGTGTACCACTTTAGCACCTGGCAGGTCGTACACGACCCCTAGCCTAGTGTAGTGGAGGAGGAAATCAGCTAAAGCAGCACTACACAGACCTGGAGGAGATCAGCTGGAGCTGCAGGGCTCCTCTGCATGTGCAGCTACATGCTGGTTGGAGCTTCTGGCACCAGCTTTCCTGGAAGAGGAAAGGAGGAAGAGGAGGCGGAAAGAAGAGAAGCTATAAAAGGAGTAGGTTTTGGCGGGAGAGAAAAAAAACATACAGAGAAAGAGAGAGAAGAAGCTTTTGTTAGTGAAGCAGTGAGGAGAGAGAACGAATGAGAGGCCTTTGCGAGCAAAGGGTGAGTGAATGAGAGCAAGAGAAAAGCTTTTGCGAGCAAAGGGTGAGGGGGGGTTGGGAACGAAGGGTGAGAGAAAAGGGGAAAAGGGAGGGGGAGAAGGCAAAAAGAAAAGAAAAGGCATTGACTTCTGAGTTCCACTGTTTTTTTTAATATATAAAATTCTTTTATTAAAACAATCAACATTGAACATAAAAACATATTATGCAGCAATCATCATGACACCTGGTATACAATACTAAGTATTAGTCTTTGAAAACGTCTGAATTAGTAAGCCTTTTTCCACTCCTCGCGTCTAGCCTCAACTAAACTCCTGTTACATTTTATTTGATTGGTGTTTCTCTTATCTGGTTCAATATTAATGTTATCAACATTAAACATAAGATCCTATTGCTAAACAATCATCCTAGAACATAGCATACAACATTAGGTATTAATCTTTGTAAACATCTGTTTTAGTAAACGTTCTTCCCTCCTCCCTTACATCTTCAAGTATACTCTGAATACATTTTGTTTGATTGGTGTTTCTCTTATATATGGTCTATCTACTGTATCTAGTCTATCGCATATTGTTCGTTTGCGCTTCTGAATTGACTTCATCCCATTACTAGTGCAATCTTTTATAGTCCCTAACCAGAGATCCTGAGGTAAAAGTTTCATGTCCTGAGGTAGAGATTCAGTCCGCTTTAACAGTATTAAAGCAAACAACATTAGTCATAAGGTTATGTTAAGAGGCATTAGTTATATAGGAAGGAAGTATTAACATTGAACTTCAACTTTTTACTTTTCCATAATATTATAAACTAGCCGTTTCTATAACAACAAATGAATCTAACCAGTAAAGCACAACCCCCCCTTTCTTTTTTAGTCATCAAGTTTTTGACACCTTGCTAAGCACTGGTGGTACTTGAATATTGTCATGTCCTAAAAGTGGTACAATCTGTGAAAAGGTTGAAAAGCCCTGGATTAGATGATTCTGGATATGTGAATGTGTATTTTTGGTTAGTTTCGTTGCTTTTAAACTTGAAGAAAAAAAGGAAATATTTAAATGCAAAACTAAAAACAACTTTTCCTGTCCACTTCTCAAAATTGCTCTAAATTAAGGCTCATATTTATTTTTCCATCGTTCTAATAGGTCTCTACAACATTTATAGCTACAGGACAATCGGTTCCTACCAATGTTTCAATAACAAGATCACTGCATTAGCACCTGGCCAAAAAACCCCCAAAACCGATTTCTTTCAAAAGTTCAGCTAAGGTTTAGGTTTTAATAAAACTCGGGAACTCATTTTTAACCTATACTTATGTAATTTATGATTGCCTATTCCTTCAATAAAGATGGATTCAGCAAGGTAGAATTACTTCTGCCATTTAAAGATGCTACTCTTTAAATTTGGCTCCTTTTGACAGGAAACTACCAGTACTGAGGAGATGCTTGGTGGTTTCAGATAATAATGTATTTCATGCCTGAATAATGCAAAAAGAAAAAAAATAGATATGTTTCTGATTCCTGTGCTTACTTTTCTTTTTGAGCTTTGCTGAATTTCTATAAGTATATTTAAATCTTCCATTCTACAAAGCGGTTTTTAAAATGTGCTGTGAGACAATCCATTTCTATGTGGTTGCTATTCTCCTGAGAACATCTTGGTATGAAAATTGCTCTAAGATGAATTACATGAAGTGAAAAGAAATTTAAAAGCATTAGGAACTTTTACAGTAAATAGGAATAGAAGTAAAGATTATTAGCTATATACTTTTTGTGCGGTTTACAGCTAGAAAGACACAATTGAGGCTTTTACTGGAATTGCTCACTATAGAATGACAGCAAGCCTGGTGGAGAATAGAGAGATGACTGTCTTTCATCATTACAAATCAAATATTTCCTCACAGAAATTCCATTTGATCACCTTCATGACAAAGTGGCTATTCAGTAGCTATCATAATTTCTAACAAACAAATAGATACTTTCTCCATAAAATAGGGTTAAGATTGAAGAAAATTCCAGAGAAAAGGGACATCTGTTAGAGAATATATCCTGTGCTGCTTTTCCCTTAGAGCTGGTGGGAAATTCTGAGAGTTGAAATCCACCCACCTTAAAATTGGCAAGTTTGAAAAACATATCTCAGATGAAGATGAACTCTGAAGAGAATAACAGAGCAACTCATTTTCCATCCACACAAAGTACACTGTTATCCATCACTTTGTACTTTTGACAGGAGTGATTTTTAAGATGTACAATATTCAACCAAAGCTGGAGAGGCATTGAACTAAGGAAATACACTTTTTTTTTTGAAAGAACTATGTGTCAGAACTACAGCTCAAAAGATCTCTTTTTTCAGCACTTGCTTCCTTTTGAAAAGGGGAATTGAAGAAGCTTCTTGGATAGAAAAACAAAGTCCATTTACCTTTTGAAAAAGCAACTTTGGGACAACCATGACCTGGATGACTGGGAATCTCCATAAACATTTCCCTTTGAAAACTTAAACCTTTGTTCCCATGGAAGTTAAGTCAGGAGCACTGAAATATTTAAAAGCATCATGTCCATAAGTGAGACTGCATAACTTGGAATGAGAATTATTCATCTAAAACAAGCAAATATAGTAAATCATGCCATTTGAATAGGCTATTTAAATTGGTATGGAATTAAACGTCAGTCCAATTCAAAAACAAAGATGCCTCCCTTCCAAACGGTGGTCCATTTTCAGATCCTAGCCCATCACAGAAAGCCCTGCCACCAGAGCTTCTCCAAGATCAGAGAAAGAAAACAACATGTAGTAGTGAAACCATGGAACATTTAGAACAGCAGTCCCCAACCTTTCTGGCTTGGCGGTCAAGCTGGGGGGGGAGAGGGGATGATTCTGTGTGAGCAGTAGGTGCACGCATGCATGTGCCACAGCTCCATTTGCATAAATGGAGCTTCAAGTGTGAGCATGAGTGCCCGCCACTCAGACAAATGGAGCTGGGCACACACATGCCCGCCCACTGCTTGCGTGGCCTAGTTCTGAACAGACTATAGTGGGCTGCGGCCCAGGGGTTGGGAACCCCTGATTTACAAAATCTTGCTTAGCTTTTCCTATACCTGAACAGTCAATTAACCACCCAGAGTTGCTGGGAGTGATGTCGCATATAAATTTAATAAATTATTGTTGTTATTTACATAGAAGACACCAATGAGGGAGCAATATGACCTACCATTCCTGACCCTAGGGCTTATGAATACATGAGAATATCACTTCTGTGGAAGAGAAAGGAGCCAATGAAGTAGATCTACTCAGGATCAGACTGAAATAAAAAATACAGATTAATCAATTTAATTGCATGGATAAAACTGGAACTTCCTTTACCCTAGATCCCATGTAAGTACATCTTGGAATTGAACAACTTTGAATATGTTGTTCTTCGCTTTGAATAGCTCTTGCTATATCTACTCCTTACCATGAAGCTTTGTTGAAACTGTAGACCTTTGTTTGACTTTGATGATAAAGAATGCTTTGCTATATAAACTTTAGCTACTTATAGGAACACCATTCCCTTTGCATTCAGACTGTATTAAAATTATGCTACTGCTTGCTGGCTTTGACCTGCTTGTAAAGTGACTCTAACCTATAGAATTGGGATAGCATCCTGGGTTTACAGTTTCCTACATGGGGGAAAGGAGGATACCTACAGTAGGTCAGATGGAAGAGAAAGTGAAGTAGGAACTATAACCTCAACTGAAAAACAAAGGTCCTTTTCACCCTGTTTTCTTTCTACAAAGTCATTTTTTTCTGGCAGCAAACTTGTCCAGCTCTCAGAACAGTGGTTAATTTAAGAAAGGTAAATGTACCTTGGAATATCAGGATTCAAAACTCCCATTCTGCCCCCCCTTTTCAGCTGAGATGTTTCAGCAAGTTTATATAGTATGACCTATCGTAAATAAACATCCTCATTTGTGCCATAAAATACCTTGTCAGAAAAGCTACTGAATTGATGGGAAGAAAATGAAATAATTGCGTCTAGAACAAAAAGATAAATTAGAAGCATTATTCATTTGCTTGTGAAAGCAAATATGGCATTATTAACTTGCACAGAAGATATATATGTGAACACTTGGCATGAGTTTAATCAGTGCCCAGGGAAGTTTTGCAATTATATATGGTTCTATAGCAATCATCATGGACAAAAAAGTTGCTCTGCAGAATGTAGCTGATGAAGGTGTTCTGGGAAGTCTTAAATTTACGCAGAAATCAGAACGATCAGTAGATTTGGACTAGATGGCTTAACAGAATATTTTGTCTTCTCAGCGCCCCATAGGATTCAGCAGATGATTATTTAGTGCAGTGGTTCTCAACCTTTTTAATGCCACGACCCCCAACCGGTCATAAGTCGAGGACTACCTGTATTTCCCTGCCCGGGAGTGCCGTGCATGCATGGTGCCACCCCCTGCGCCGGCCGAAGCGTAGCTGGCAAGGGGCAGCGCCGGTGCAGGGCGACCACCGGCTGGGCCACCAGGTGGCCCAGCCCAAGGGAGGTAAGGCACCTGTCGGGCCCCATGCATGCCAGCAACCCTCCCTGCGCCCGCTGGCCTCCCACCTCCCACCCCTGGCCCTCTTTTACTTACATTTTTAGTAGTTGCTCAGCAGGGAGGGGTGGAAACTTCCACACAGCTCGCCTTCGCTACAGACAACTTGCAGCACCGTTTGCAGGCTGGGACTTTTGGCGGGCTCAGCAGGGCAGAGATAGCCTGGACAATTCTTATTGACGTTTGAAAGCCAATAGAATTAGACTCTATTCAAGAAAGTCTATTCTATTGGCTTTCAAAAGCCAATAGAATAAGAGGGAGTAGCACAGCTAAGGAAAAGGGGGAAAAATGGTGGACTGCGTTGTTTGGCGACCCCCATGAAATGGTCATTCAACCCCAAATGGGGTCGCAACCCACACATTGAGAACCGCTGATTTAGTGGAATGTAAGATAAGCCACATCACACAGCTGGCTGGTGCAATGTTGGAGATCTTCACCAGCATAACTAAGCAGCAGGGAAGGTACACAGGCAGAAAAGCTGAAACATGCAGAACTGTGCACAGGATGGGAACAGTACAGATTTATAGCTGTGTTTTTCCAGATTAGAGTCATGGCCCTTTTGAGGGTAAAACTTTATTCTGAATATAATAGGACAAAATATATCAAAGTGATATCTGTTTTCTTAATGATTAGCCATCCCAAAGAGATGGAGTTAATTTAACAGCTAATCCCAATGCAACTTCAACAATGTCAAATGATAGGACATTTCTTGCTTCAGGTGGCTTATACCCAGAAGTCACAAGTGGGAAATACCATGAAAGGAAGTTTATGTAAAAAGCTTACCTGTGCATTTTAATTTTTTTTAATTTTAATTTTATCATCATTATTTTTTGCCAGAGAAAAAAAAGAATTACCCCTCTATTCCATGTATAATCATATTTGTGTGAATCTCAGAAAGGGGAAAGATTTGGATCACAAGATGGACCTCCTCCAGCATTTTGTTAGCATTGTGCCCTAGGAGACTTTGCTACCTGATGGCTACCTTTTCTCTACTAGTAGGACCATTCAAACAGCCGCCAAAGTAGGATAACCTGAGTACAGTGTTAAACCTGTTCTCTTGGAGTTTCGTAAATGAAACGACAACGCAAACTGATCGCAAGGACAGGAGATTCTAGAAAGATCATCCTTCCCAGATAATGAAGGGGAAAAATAGCGCTTACTACAAAAGATCATTGCTATGACTCCATGCTCCATTGTCTCTTTGCTGACTATTATGTCTTGCTTGAATGGTATTGCAGCAATATTCTTGATTTCTAACAGTGTGGAGCGGTATGTTTTTCACCTCTGAAGAATGGAAATGTATGAATAAAATTGAAGCAGCTATCTCGAGTTCCAGCTATAATTGCTGAAGCTGTAGTTCGTATCTGGGAATTCACTGCAGTTTGCAAAGCTGTCTCATAGAAACAAGCCTTATTCAGCTGATAAATGACTTTGTTGCTAACAAATGAATAGTCTGGAGACCTCTGGGTGCCATTATTACCAAGTAACAACTTCATTAGTCCAAAGCAAACTGCTGTATTTTTGAACAAACAACAGAAACTGAAAATCATTTTGATTCTGAAGGTCTGGCTCTTCTGCAGCCCTACATTTTTTCCTGTCTTTACAGTAGCCTTTAATCTTTGCATTAACATATGTGTAGGTTATAGATGACAGACAGATAGACAGACAGATGCTACTAAGCTTGAGCAAGATAAAAATTCCAACAGTCTCAGCTAAAGAAAACACAATACAGTTGTGTCCATATTGAACCCAGTCAGGAAAAGATGCCTTTTATTGCCCAGACTGAAGCATTGCAAACTAGAGAAGATACACGGAGACGTTTTAGAATATAAATAAATCCAAATTCTGCTAACCAGGTAGAAAGTTTTATTATTTCACTATTGCAGTTTTAATATGAACAACATGCATGCTAGATTTTGGAAGAAATCTTGTTGTTTGACAGGAATTTCCTTTCTCCTTTCTCCTTTCCCCCTTTCCCCTTTCTTCTCCTCTTTCTTGCCCTCATCTGCATTCTTCCTCCCTCTTTTCTTCATTCATTGATTCACATTAAAAATGACTTAATGGACTCCTAGATCTAGTTTGGCCCATAACGACTAAAATGCAGAGTTCACCACAGCTGTGCTATGCTTTTAAATAATAGGCTAGAGCTAGTTAGATTCGATGCATTAAAAATACTAACCACTAGTCAGTGGTAGAAAAGTATAATGGCAGAAAGTCTGCTGCCTTTATAGTTGACCCTTATTTTACATTAATAATAAAGCTGTTTAATGGTTCTGTTTTTACCATTCTAAAGGACCACACTTTGAGGAGAGTGATTGATGGATTCTTGTGGTTGGGAAAGCCGTCAATCTTACTTTATAATGTGGGTAGGGTAGGGTTGGGTGAGAGCTTATATGGATATGTTTAGTCACCTGCCAAGTTGCCCAACAAACAAGTTATAGACACAGAGATACTCCATGTCTGGGACTTTTGTTGGGCTATTTCTAGTACTCCTTTTTTCACATGGGTTTAGCCCTTTTCTGAAAGAAGCCAACTGAGAGGTCAAAGAAGTGGAAAATGGGCACAGAGTGGCAAGAAGCCATCAATAAAGACCAAACTCAGTCCTCAAATAAATAACAATGTTAGTAATGAGTCCCATTCTGGTCTCATGAATGGAAGTACCCAGAAGTAATATATGGATAGCCATGAAGTCTGGATGGAGTAGGTAAAATGGTGCCACACTGTGCCCACCCTCCACTTACAAGGCAATAAAACCAGTAAAGCTACACAAATCTCCTGTTCTATATCTGGCATATTTCTTATTTCTCCAACTGAACCAAGAAAGAAGAAAACAAAATCCCCACGACTGAAACCATTTCTTCTGCCATATCTGCACCCACAGCACAAAACTTCCCTCATTTGATCATCTCTAATTTTATTAGAAGTGTTGTATACTTCGTTTGCGTGCGAATGATGAAGACACATGGCGATGCTGAACAAACACTTTATTCTCCTTCTACAACAACCAAGCGAAAGCAAAAGGCTCACAGGCCTTTTTATATGGCCAGAAGCCCGAACAGTGACAACCAATAGGAACAGAGCGTTTTCGTGCCTTGCGCATGCGCACAAGGCCGATGCCGCTCTGTCTGGTCCCAGGCAGCTTTTGGAATGCCCGGGACCAATGCAACATCCCAATGCAGCTTTTGCAGGCTCAGGACACAACAAGAAGCACCACTGACTTAAACAACAACAACAACACCTTTCCCCCATATATCTATGGGAAAATGTCTTGATAATATTGATAAATAACATTAGAAGTTATGCAAGAAATAATTATTCATACACTATATCCATACTTTCCCCCCTGTAAAATAAAATTGTGGGAAAACAGACAGAAACAAAATTATGATAAAAGAGACTAAGAATGATGTGTTTGTTCTCATAGCAACATCTCCCTAACATGAAGCTAAGGAAAAAAATTAAAAATCTGATGTAGTTATTTTGACAAGAAAAATCACTCAAGATGAACTGAGTTCATGAAACACAGATTTTCTGCTCTTTGTTGGTAAATTTTAAGGATGTGGGAGAAGATTATTGTTTGGCCTTTTCTGTGCTGTATTTTATGTGATGAAAGTTGTGCCAATTCACACAGTAATTAATGAACTGAAAACAAAAGCAATGTAACCAAAGAGCTTATTCTTTGGATAATAGGTAACTGTTATAAGAAAGAAAATGTTTTGAATGGAAGAAATGTCCATGAATTTAGTACTGTGTGACCAGGTTATTAGAAGGAATGTCTTCTTCATCATACCTAAATATCTGTTTCTAAGGAAGTTCATATGTCTATTAATCAGGGAAGTCTTGCAGGCAGCTATTTATGAAAAATAATCCCTCCCCATCTTTAATTATAATTTGTTCTATTATTGTTATTGGTTTGATGTACAGTCAGCCAGATGTTCAAACTGGAATTTGTTATTAGAATTATCTATTTTAATTATTTTATTGCTTTTAATGTTGCAAGCCTCCCAGAGTCATCTGTGGCGAGGTGGGCAGCAAACAAATTTAATTAATAAATAGAAAATAGATAAATGAATAAACAAAGACTTCACAGAGCCTCCTTTGCTGCCAATATTATGGCCTCTATGGCGTGAGGTGACAATCATTTCATATTGTGAGGTTTGTAATCCTGAGTTCTTATAATCAGTACTATTCTCTTTGCTGCTTTTACTTTCCTGTTGGCTTCCTTCTGATTTTATTTTTTACGTTTAGCCTTCAGATTGCATTTTATCAATTAATTTATAATAAACTCTTAATAAAGATTTATAATAAACTTTTTATAGTTATCCGTTTCATTTTGATCTCTGCCACTGTTTCCCTCATTTTCACAGTTCCACTTGTCATGATGTCTGTTTGGTGCAAGGAGAACCAGGGTAAATACATTGTGATTCCTTTTCCTTGTTTAGAACAAACCTAATACTAGCTGAGACATCACAGTATTTAGAATATACACTTTTGTCCCTTACTCTATTGTTATAAATAAGGTTCTTCAGCCCACTTGCTATCTGTATAAATGCAAGACAATATCAGTTTAGCAAGAATTTGCACTGACTTTCCAAATACTTTCAAGCATTGTTTATTAATATTTACAATATTAATTTTACAATTAAATTTACAATATTTGCTCCATTGCATTTTTAAAAACATAATAATTATCTCTACTGTCTCTTACCTATACATGAAGCGATACATCATTGTATTTTATCTCCTCAGAATGTGTTGGCTTTAAAAACATATATAATTTGCATAATATTTTAAGCAAATTATATTGTAGGAATAGCTGGTCACAGATATACTTCTTAAAAAATAAAGGTGACCAAGATGTTCATTTTCTTTTAGTGATATGCAAATAGGTTTGAGTAAATTGAAAAGAAAACAGTAATTAAAAAAGAAGAAGAAGAAAATGAAAAGACTGTAACATGTACACGAGATTAAATGGTTTGCCCAGCAATTATTTAGTTTGTAAATATTAAAGAGTTTTCTGGATAATAGAAATGAAATTTAAGTTTTCAGTAATAAAAATGGCCTATTGTTGTTTATGTTTGAGAAGATTATAATGAACATAAACCTTGTAGAATAAATGAAGAATGATTTAAGAAGCACATACTATATGAAGTTAAACTAAAGAAAATAATCAATGATTAATTTACTGATGTCACCAAGTTCATAATAGAATTAAGTATATAAGCAGTGTCAGGAGTAAGAGAAATGTAATAAAATATAGCAGCAGAAATATGAAAGCATCCTCTTCCGTATTCAAAATAATGATTCATTGGTATGAGATCCTGGCAAAGACATATGTTAATAAAATAATATGACATCAGCACAAGGCATCAGTGTAATCCAATTATGAATTTCTGAAATCTCTGTTTAAGAATTCTTGAATTCTGGCTATATAAGATGCAGAAGATCACCACTAACCTGGTTACAGAATTATATTTTAAAATTCATGTACTGCTGTACACCCTTACCCGTCTCCTTCAAACATTCATATAAAAAGGGGAACTGTTACAAATTGGGTAGACTGGATTCAGTTCTTTGAAATTCTCACCCTCCTGTGCTCGGCTCCTCAGAAAAGTAGGCCTTTTTAGTCCCAAACCTTGGTCAGTGCACGATCTTCAGAATCTCTGTAAATGTCTATTCTATCCAGTTAATTATAAAATATTTTAAGAGTTAAAAGAATGAGAAGGATTAGGACTGCCTGATTTGAAAATGTACATCTTCCTGCTGCTTAAACTGGAGGAAAGGGAGTAGGCTATACATGGCAGTGTGGTTGAAGGAGAGGAAGCATCTCTAGGGGGAATAAGGATATACTCCAGCTTTGAATTCATTTTGGGGAGGAAATGTCTGAGGTCAAATGTCCTTAGGCCCAAAGGAAAGCAAACAGTCTGGCAAGATTCTTGTAGTATAGGTGACCACCAATAAAATATTCTGGTTGCTTGCAATAAAGTTCTGGTTGCCTGCGCCTAACAAGCAGGAAAATACAGAGATAAAGAACTGTGGGTGTTTTGACCCAAAAGGCAATGTTGTTCTTTTTTTTTTTTAAAGTTAATATATCTTTTTTCAAACAGTTCAATAAATAAGTTCAGATTCATATAAAAAATGGGCCCTCTTGATTTAATTTATGCAATTTTGGATTCTGTAGATTGTCAACCACTGCTTCACCATATTAATCAATTACTCAGAGATACTGACAGTTTGTCTACCACCGTCCCTGTGTACCTCATACACTCCATCCTAAAGCTGGAGGAAGGAATATTACGGTATATTCCTGCTTTGGATTGAGTTATATAACCATAGTGGGGGAGACAGGGAAGCAAAACATAAACAAATTGTTTTGGATTTGCTACTTAATAATCAGGACCTCTCTGGCAGGTCATCTTGGCCATGTCTTAGTTGAGCAGCATGAATAAATGGAAGGTTCTATTGTTTAAGGAATTCACGTAAATGCTGACTCGATCTCTACTGACAATTCAGACAATTACTGAGTGAAGTCAAGGGTGACATTTTGAAATAAATAAACAAGATGAGTCATTACAATGTTAAAAACAAACTACATCTCTTTCTCTGAAAGTTATATTTCAAAGGACACTTACCAGGCAAAAAAGGGATTGAAGTAACCATTCATCTAAAACTGTATATGTCTGTTTTAATGTGCTATATACAATTGCTGTGTAATTAACTGACATTAGTGTCCATTTGGTGTTACTCTCTCTTTCTCAGTCTCGATAGAATTAAAAAAAAGATGAAAATACATTCCATCAAGCACTTCTTTTACTGGTCCTTTTCTTGTAATGGTTTTCTGTGAAAAGTCGTTATTGTATTTTTCCAAGTCTGCTTCTCTTAAAGTACATTACAGTATGTCTGTTCTAACATCTGGTACACTATAAATAAAAAGGGCAAGGAAAATCAAACAACTTAATTTTCCTTGTATATCTTCTGAGAATCATGCTATTTCCTTTTGGGATAAACAAAGTTATACAGAATGCAAAAAAAAGAGAATAATAATAATGATTTTAAAAGATTGAACTAAGGAAAAAAAGGGGAATATAGCTAAATTCCTTTTCCCTCTGTTTGCTTCCAATATGCAGTGATTCACTCCATTTTCTTCTGCCATATTCAAATGCCTTAATATTGATTCATTAATTTTGCTATTTATATTCCTTGCTTCAATATTTAGAATTCACCAGTAAAGATTTTGGTTTAGGCATTGTTTGCATACAAAAGTGCATAGACATTCATACCCCCAGTTTATGCACCTCTAATATCATCAAAAGGATTTCCTACTGTAGGAAAGCCCCTCTCTCCATAATAAAATATTCTTTATTCTTAATATTAAGAAGAGGCAGAATATTATATTTCCCCTAAAGGAGAGGAGGAGAAACATCTTCTTAAAGGCAGAAAGCAGCCCCAGTCTTCCTGCCATAGGAAAACAGCCTCAAGCAGAAGCCTGAAGAAGCTAGTCTTTAGGAATTGAAATTTTGTATCCATCCAGAAAGCCCGGCCACACTATTCATAAACAAAGAGTAGCTAGAAACTCCTAATAAGCAACACACTAGGCCAGGGGTAAGCAACCTCGGCTCTTTTATGACTCATGGACTTCAACTCCCAGAATTCCTGAGTCAGCTATGCTGACTTAGCTATGCTGACTCAGGAATTCTGGGAGTTGAAGTCCATGAGTCATAAAAGAGCCGAGATTGCCTACCCATGCACTAGGCAAAGAGCTCAAAACTAACAAGATTAGCTCAGAAAAACAAAACACCTAAAATTTACATTTCCCCTTTTTGCCAGTAGAACCAATCATGACTCCTACATGACCCCAAAGGATTCTGGTAACAGCCATTAAAATATTAAAGGGCATATTCTTACACAGGAACAGGCATCTCAATCACAAAGCCCCAAAGAATATATAAAACCTACCTACTCTCAACCTCATTTTTTCAGTCATCCCAGAAACATGCTGCTGTTAGTGTGATTTCTGGCTATCAAATAAACAGAGACCTCCTTTCCAAAATTGCCTCTATTTTATTTCAGCATCTTTCTCTCGGCTTGGAACCGAACCTGATTTTACTTCCAACACTATTCAGACATTACACAATCAAGTCTATAATTATATTAAAGAATCAAGAGTGCACAAAATTGCATCCAGTTTTGGTCACCACGATGTAAAAAAGATGTTGAGACTCTAGAAAGAGTACAGAGAAGAGCAACAACGATGATTAGGGGATTGGAGGCTAAAACATATAAGGAATGGTTGCTGGAATTGTGTACGTCTAGTTTAATGAAGAGAAGGACGAGGGGGGGGACATGATAGCAATGTTGCCATATCTCAGGGGCTGCCACAAAGAGGGAGTCAAGCTATTCTCCAAAGCATCTGAAGCCAGGACAAAAAACAACGGATGGAAATTAAGAAAGAAAGAAAGAAAGAAGCAACCTAGAACTAAGGACAAATTTTCTAACTGTTAGAACAATTAATCAGTGGAACAACCTGCCTCCAGAAGCTGTGAATGCTCCAAAACTGGAAATTTTTAAGAAGAGATTGGACAGCCATTTGTCTGAAATGGTATAAGTTCTCCTGCTTTAGCAGGGGGTTAGACTAGATGACCTCCAAGATACCTTCCAACTTTTTATTATTATTATTATTATCATTATTATTATCATTATTATTATCATTATTATCATTATTATTATTACCATACAATTTTATCTTATTCCCTTTTTAATGCTGAAGCATTTCATCGAACATTTCATTTATTCTCTTGCATGCTTATTTGTACTATAAACCACTCATTTCATTCCAGACTTCAACTTTTTTATTGGTGCAAAGTATTCCATAGCTCACACTTATTTACTTTATTTCATGCTTTCTTTAGAACAACACAGTATATGATTTCTAGTTGTACAGAAACAGATTTATAGACAGATTTATAACTTCTTCCTTCCAAGTTAAGAAATAACTTTAATTGGTAAACAAAACACTATTTTATCTTTCTTTCTTTAAATTGCTGCCTTGTAATATTTATCATTTAATAAATTGTGTATTTGTAATCAAGAAGCCAAAGACAGCAGGATTTGTCCATCTTCCTCAACATCTTAAATGGCTGAAAAAGCTCCAGAGCGAAGCAGGAAAATACCGGTAACAGAACAAGTTATGTGTTGCTTACCATTTTAAAAACTTTTTCTAAGGTAAGGATGGACAAATTAAACAGACACAAAACTGGAAAATAAAATTAGGAGATTTCTGAGACTATATGAAAGACCTTGTACACTGACATTATAATAAAGCTTTTAGATCTTCTAAGCAACAACTTTATTCTTTCTTTATACTTCACACAGAATACTTTTGAACTTATAAAGCAAGGATATTCCAAGCAAGAAGAGAAGCAAGATAAATTACATGTTAATTTCTTAAATGACATTGCTATAACAAAACAGGATTATTTCTACTAGTAAGGATGCTTAGAGTTAAAAAAAATTCATGTTTATAGTATTTAATAAAAAGATACAGAGAAAGACGTTAATAATTTTAAATACATTATAATTCTTCTGACAGCTGTATGTGAAATATTATTTCAAGTCAACTCTCTTCAGGACCTAATAGGCACGATTTAATCTATCAGAATAAGAAAGCTTCTGATCTATATGCCTATGCAATTGAGTATTAGAAAACATATACAGCATTTTTTTTGCTTCAATATTAACTATTTTTTCAACTTTATAATAAGGCTTATTTAGATGTTTTTAATGTAAGTGATATAATGGATACATAATTTTCCCAATTGTGTCAGCTTTGGACTGCCAGTCCTTTTAATGACAAAATTTGAAAATCCACCCTGGTTTATGGGTCATAGACAATATTATTCACGATTATCTATCCTTGTATAATAATATTAGCTTTGATATTTCATATATAATCAGAAAAAATGGAACTGGCAATACTGGTTTTGTTTGACGTGTAAAGGCTTTTAATATGGCATGCCTGACCATTCTGAAGCAAATTCTGAGATTGCTATTACCAAATTTCTGAAATTTTTAGAGAACTCTCAAAGAAAGCTTGATCTTTTCCTCAAATTATCTGAGAAATAAAGCTTTACCAAGTTACTTGACAATGACCTCTGCTGTCCATCATGATTTTGGTCTATTAAGCTTCACACATAATGTAAGACTTGTAAGAAAAGAGAAAAAAATGTGTAAACTAGATTACCAGCCTTAATCATATTGCCACATTCCCCACTAACAGTAAAGATGGTAACCGTCATTTTGATATATTGTGGGCAGAGTACCACAATCATAATCAAAGTTCAGTTCATAAGCATGTTCATCATATTCTGTGCAGCTAGGGTTGCCAATTTAAAGACTAACTTGTAGGCCAATATTGTTGTCTGCATTTTGCCAACTTGGAGATATATGCAAACCGTGAGGATACTGACCTTTCTATTTTATGAAAATTTAATCATAAAACCACTCAACCGTACTACTTCAGGGGGGGGAATCCACATTTTTATTGATTAGTATTTTGCCTTTTAATGTCAAATTTTCAAGTTGGCTCACAAAGAAAAATATGGCAAACTTTAAAAATAAAAAAATTAATCCTGGTAATCATCAGTGGAAAAAATATATTAAAAATTTCTGTCAGTGACACACAAAATAAACCTAAGCTTGGTACAGTATTAAGACACACTTTAATAGTAAAAAAAGAACTGAATAAACTAAGAGGTTATTTTACATTACCTCCTTAATTGTATTTTTTTCATTTACTGATTTTATTTAACAGACTATTGATTACAGAGTTCTCTTTCATTCCAAGAAGCAATGAAGGGAATTTTAAACTGAAAAATGTCAAGCAGGATCACATAAGATAAACTGATCCCAGTTGGATTTAAATCTGTTTTGGGCTTTAAAAGCCAGTGGAAGAACTTGGACTTCTGTGATCTCAGCTGCTGAACTGAAGAATGTCGGTATAATAGATAAATAGAATTTATAGTCCAAGTTAGCATAGATGGTGTATGCTTTTTAAATAAAGCTTCATGTACTGACTTGCTCTGAGCAAAATTCAAAACTACTTACTTTTCATGTTTTTTCCCAGTGGCAAGACTTGGTTTTAATGGATAAGCGTTAAACTGAAAGTAAAAGAGAGAAATTGGAATTCAGAGCATGTAGAGTACTACATTCTACGCTTTTAATGTTTAATGTAAAAAGAAACCAAGCTTTCAAAATCCTACATCTTTAGGAAAAGAAACTCACACTTCTAGGGTTGTTTTTTTTTTAGTGAAGCTTGTGTCTTATTCAAAAAGTATTTTTCTTTCTGTAATTATTTTTACCATTGTACTGGTTCCAATATGATTATCTCGGCCATCATAAGATTTTGCTACACAAACTTTAAAACCAAAAGCATTCTGAATGCTGCTGTTGAATCTCATAGACAAAGGCTCTCCATTTGTGTCTGAGGGCAAATCACATTCCACAATAGCAATTTGACAGCCTTCAGGGACTGGATTTGTAAATGAAAGGACAGTGAAGGAGAATTTTTAGGTGTTCTTTTGGACTGGAAATCAACATGCAGTCCCATTGAAGCACAAAACCCTATATAGACTTATGCAAATATACATGTGATTTGATACAGCAGCAAAGTATTTGATTGGCTATAGCACATTCTGTCTTTAGTGATGTCAATGACATAATTAGGGTAGAATTACTAGGTAATGGAATAGTACTGTGAAAACACTGGTAGTTTTGAGATAACAGACCAAGGACCTCATTCCTTGGCCTTCTAAATGTTTTGTGGCTGAGCTGACTGGGAAAGTGTACTTGGAGAAGGGGTAATTTACTTGTCCATGTTTGCTTTCAGCAGTCCATGAAAAAATTCATCACATACTCATGTAAGTCTGTATCTGAAAATACTTTAAAGGTATGGGTATGGAAAAAAGGCACCTGGTTAAGTGGGTCTTTATCTTAATTTATTATTTATAATAATTAGGTCTACTTTTGATTAAAATAATCCTAACAGGACCTTCTGTTCACATTAGTGCACACAATCTGGTTTTGAATAATGGAAAGGGAATCCTCTCTCCCATATATGGATACGCATTCACATGAGCATACTATCACCGTGCTTGATGTTGTTAGTAATTTGGGTTCTGATTCTGCAGAACAAAATGTGACTAATACATACACAGGAAAAATCAGGAGCCGTGTTGAGTTTGCTGATTTATGTGCCTTTTAAATCAGCTGAACATCACCTCTACAGTTTTACACCTAGTTTATATATTTCCTTTAGGTTGCTGTTTTGTTGATGTTCTGTGCATCTTCTGGGCACTTATGCTACATTTTATTGCTATAAAAGCAATAGCAACCAGAATGCTAAAAAGTACTAACAGTTAATACAGCTGTGACTTAAAAAGATAATACAGTATTTACTTATTGAAGTTTGTTATTTTCTTTATTGTGGCAATTCTAGCTTGGACTAGTGGATGGATATCTTGTGGTTTACTACAGGCTGAACTTATTCCTGAGGATCAGGAGATGAAGGTGGAAAAGATAAATCAGAGATTTTAGAAAAGCATTTAAACGTTCCTACTTAGAGTATAAGTACTTCAAGGTGATTGTCAGATTTTTATTACTAGCCATATCTTTGCTTTACAAAGAATGTATATATTGATTTGAGAGGACAATAAATGGGGATCATTATAACTTTATAACATTAGCATGGATCTAAAAAAATAGAGAATTATTGAATTTATTCTAAATTCTTTGAGAAATAGAAGGGCTGGTGGATTAGAAGGCCTTGATGTTAAAGTTTCTCTATTAGAACTTACTTGACAATGGGTAAAAAACAGATTACAAACATCAAAGAGCAGCTGTCTTCCTTCAGTTTCTACTGTGGCAATTGTCTACTCCCCTGTCACATTATTTAATTGAGCAGAAGCAAGTACTGAAAATTGCTGGGTATCTATGTGAAAGCCAAATGACAAAATCTGTAATTTATTTTTTGAAGAAAAATACTTAATTTCGTTGACCTAGGCTTTCTGTTACTTCTTTAGGGCCAATTACTTTTATATAGGAGGTCTCTCTCTCTCTCTCTCTCTCTCTCTCTCTCTCTCTCTCTCTCTCTCTCTCTCTCTCTCTCTCTCTCTCTCTCTCTCTCTCTCTCTCTCTCTCTCTCTCTCTCTCTCTCTCTCTCTCTCTCTGTGTGTGTGTGTGTGTGTGTGTGTGTGTATGTATGCATGTATGTATAGCCTAAATAGTTATATTTGGTCTCCTCACATAACCAGTTCAGTTAACACACTGAATAGAAAGTTTGGAATTTAACAGAATTCATTTTTGTATAGATGTACTCAAGGTTTGTTTTTTCATTAAAGTCTTATCAATATTACTAGCAAGGTTCTGGACATACATGTTTTCTGATTAAATCATTTCATATTTAGCAATGCTACAGTTTGACATAGATTCCCTCTATGATGTAACCCATGTGTATTTTGGAAATAAAGCTAGAATTGTCTTTGGCTGACCATGAACTGTATCTAAAAACAGATTTATTTTTTGTGAGCCTATTGGAAGGCTGGCAGAGCAAATTGGATCAAGGTCCGTAATTCTGTCTGCTTAGCTATACAGTTGAGTGCAAGCCAGAGAAGGAAATTGAATAATCATGTTGACTTTTCCAATCCCAGAAAACATCTCACTCTTCAATTTTCCCACAAGCGCCAACAAGTTTATGAGGAAGGAAAATCATATAGTCATTCTAACCTTGGCTCTAATAATTCCTTCCTTAATATTACTGTATATTTTGCTGCCTCTTAGCTCATAATGGAGCAAGCCAAGAAAGAGCATTAGAAATGTGAGCCATTTCTATGATAAACCTATATCAAGAAAATCCCCTATTGGGTTGCAGTGCTATAGACTTTTAGCAATAACTTGGATTTACTTCTGAATAATCAACCTGAGAATTGCAAAGTAAGCCTCCTACAGAAGAAAAGCACCAAGCATCATGAAAGAGAATATTTGGAGATATGTAATATTCTGAAAATTGTGCATTTACCATGCTATTTAATGAACTTGGTGTCAGGGCTGATTTTTAGCATCGAGAAATCTAGACTACAAAGGCCATTGGGCTTTCTGGTTGTTTTTATTAACTCTCTGTATGTTGGAAAACTGATATATAAGAGATGCCAGATATTCAAGCTGGCTTTAGAAAAGGCCAAAGAACATGAGATATTATTGTTGATACAGGCTGGATAACTGAGAAAGCCAAAGAATACCAAAGAAGTCAGAGTGTACATCATCAAACAACTTTTTAATATATAAAACAGCGATAAAAACCAACAAAAACATCTGGTCCTGCCCTGTTTCTTTAACTTTTGCTTCCATAGAGTGTTATGGGGGACATCATGGCTTGCATTATTCTCAAGTCAGTATGTACATCATCATTTATAGAAAAGTGTTCAATCAGGTCAAGCTGTGGAAATTTCTCAGGACAATGGGAATCCCAGAACATCCCATTCTCCTCATGAAAAACTTATATACAGGTCAGGAAGCCATAGTTTGGACAAAACATTGCAAAATAGGCTGATTCCTGGTTGGCAAAGGAATGGGACAAGACTACATATTCTCACATATATGATGAATAAGTAGGATATACATTAAAGAAATCCTATATTAAGGATTGGAAAAAGATGAGCATAGTTTTAAAATTAGAAGAAACATCAATAACCTGTGCTGTGCTGATGATACTGCCCTGACAGCCAAAAGTGTTAAGGATTTGCAAGCCCTGGTACAGTAATAAACATAAAAAAGCACATAAAAATGGACCAAAATTAATATAAAGAAGACCAAACTAATGGCAACAGGTACAACAATCAACCTTAGAATTGACAGTGAAGTTATTAAAGTGGTGGAAAGCTTCTGCCTTTAGAATCAACCATCAACAGTAAAGAAATGAGCAATCAAGAAATATGCCACAAACTACTGCTTGGTAAAGCGGCTATGAAGGGATTGGAAAAGACATTCAAAGAAAAGAATAAACTCTAAGAAAACAACTTTTCACCCTCATCATGACAAGTATAAACAATTTAACAATCTTGTCAGTTCCTCTTAATTAATAGCTATAACGCTCTTCATCCCATAACTCATCTGTTAATTATAGTATAGGCAAATTCAGAAAGTAGTGTATTCTCCATCCCAGGTATCAGCGAAAAGTTGAAACAGTACCCTTAAATATCAAATTAATTAACATTTATAAAACTCAACATTACACACCTTGACCTTTAGCTGTGAGAAATCCATTTAGAAACATAAATATCCTACTATGAACAAAAGAATAAAATTTAACATGAACAAGTTCAGAAATATCCCTTACTATAAGTGGAAGGACAATTAGGTAGAAAGAAAAATTAACTGCTATCAGATTACATAAAGCAGGGGTTCTCAACCTTGGCAACTTTAAGACTTGTGGACTTCAACTCCCAGAATTCCTCAGCCAGGTTTGCTGGCTGAGGAATTCTGGGAGTTGAAGTCCACAAGTCTTAAAGTTGCCAAGGTTGAGAACCCCTGAATAAAGTAACTCTGGGGGAAAGACTTAAATTCCATGTTAAGCAAATCCAATACGCAAGTTTTTTTCCCCCTGTACAGATACCAGCAAACTCTAAAAGAACCACCCACATGTCCCATTTTAATCCTGATTGAATAAACTATATATGCAAATCAAACTTGCTTTTAATCCATTCAGGTGATTATTGATCTTTGTTTCAAATTTCTTCAGTATTTTAAAAAGCCTCTTTTGTAAGTCCAGCAACAAAAACTGTTCTAATTGTTCTCTGGGATTGTCATTTTTACTTCTTAATTTTTAAAGCCTCATCCAATGTTTTTCATAACTGATGACAAATTCTTCTTGAAATTGTCATTCTTATTGATCTTGGGTGGACTTTGCACCATATTATTTTCTGTAGCCTCTTCTGGAAACAGACTGTTCCCAAGAAAACAAAACATAGCTGACATTATTGATTCAAAGGCTCAGTGCACTTCCTCAAAAATATCTCTGAGTGCCATTACAAGTTACTTATCTTGTTACGTCTCAAAAGCTGTTTTTCTTTCCCATGAAAATGCATTTATTATTAATTTCAAAGTCTCAATATTCAAAACCTAATATTCTAGTGTTTTCTGAGTCTTTAATCCCTTATAAAACTTTAAAACTTCCTACAGTGAAAACCTTGTCTTCCTTTTTGCTTTTTTATTTTAAAGTCTTAAAGCTTATAAAGAGCTTTATCATTTTCTTATATTAAGGAGGGTGTTTCCAGGATTTTCCAGCCTTGAAGGTGTCATTAAAGCAGTTAATGGGCAATTTCTGAAAGTAGTTAACAAGGAAAGTGTGAACTTAGTATCCTTTGACAGGATAAGAAGGCTATTGACAGCTTTCAATTTTAGTGTTGGAGAAAATTCCTGAGTATACCATGGACAGCCAAGAAAACAAATCAATGGATCACTGAACAAATCAATTCATAAGGTAGACTGTGGTGATAAATGTACATTACATCATTTTGAAAACTTTCTCCTTGCTTCAGACCTCAGTTTGTAATTCAATCAATCAAAATAAAGCTGGAAGAGACCTTGGAGATCTTTTAGTACAACCTCCTGCTCAAGCAGAAGATCCTATACCCTTTAAGACAGGTGGCTGTCCAGTCTTTTCTTAAAAACTTCCAGTGTGAAGCACCCATAACTTCTGAAGGCAAGCTGTTCCACTGGTTAATCGCCCTTAGTGTTAGGAAGTTTCTCCTTAATTCCAGGTTGCTTCTCTCCTTGATTAGTTTCCATCCTTTGTTTCTCATCTTTCCTTCTGGTGCTTTGGAAAATAAGTTGACCTCCTCTTTCTTTTGGCAGGCCCTCAAATACTGGAATACTGCTATCGTGTCACCCCTATTCCCTTTTCTCTAGACCAGGGTTTTTCAACCAGTGGTACAGGTACCACCTGTGGTACATTGGCACCTGGCAGGTGGTACACGACCATCCTAGAAAAGTGGTAGCGGGGGAGGGGAATGAGCTGAACCAGTGGCAGCACTGCACAAGCCTGAGAGAGAGATGGCTGGAGCTGCAGGGCTGTCAGGGCTCAGAGGAAGCACCAGGACCAGTGCTTCTTCGGGGCTGTCAGGGCTCAGTGGAAGTGCCAGGATCAGCACCAGGCTCCAACTGGAGCTCGGCGCTGATCCTGGTGCTTCTGCTGAGCCCAGAAGAAGCGCCAATCAGCTGGAATGTTGCAGCATCTCCAGGGTCTTGTGATTTACATTCAGATGCTTGGCAACTGATTCATATTTATGACGGTCACAGTGTCCCGGGGTCATGTGAAGTGACCAAAATCTGCTGCAACCACCCAGCAGACCGGGGGAATAGAAACCAAACACCCCCACACCGCACCCCCGCTGCCAATCTTCAACAGAAATGCTCACAACAATGAAAACCTCGGACAGGAGGAAGAGTGCCGCTGGGTGGGCAGGCAGATGTCTTGCTCGGCTGTGCCTTTTTTCAGTGCCATTGTAACTTCAAACTGTCATTAAGCGAACTGTTGTAAGTCGAGGACTACCTGTATTTTATCACTTTTTTTTCTTTTTTTTGAGCCATCAAATCTTTGACACCTTGCTAGGCGACTGCTGGTACTTGGATGTTGCCATATCCTAAAAGTGGTACAATGGGTGAAAAGGTTGAAAAGCCCTGCTCTAGACTGGCCATACCCAATTCCTGCAACCATTCATCTTAGTTGCTCTTCTTTGCACTTTTTCCCAAAGTCTCAACATCTTTTTTGTAATGTGGTGACCAAAACTGAATGCAATGTTCTAGGTGTGGTCTTACTAAGGCTTTATAATGTAATACTAATACTTCATGTGATTTTGATTCTATGCTTCTATTTATACAATCAAGGATTGTATTAATTTTTTTGGCTGCTGTCACATACTGCTGGCTCATGTTTAAGTGATCATCCACTAAGACTCCAAGGTCCCTTTCACAGTTACTGTTTTTGAACCAGGTTTCATTTAATCTATATTTGTACCTTTGTTTTTTCCTGTCTAGGTGTAAAACCTTGGTTTTCCCCATATTACATTTCATTTTGTTGGATAGGGCTCATTGTTCAAGTCTGTATCATTTTGGATCCTGAGCTTATCTTCTGGGGTGTTGGCTATTCCTACCAGCTTATTGTCATCTGCAAATTTGATGACTTCCCCTTCTATTTCCTTATCTAAGTCATTTATGAAGATATTGAAGAGTACAAGTCAATGGAAAGAGTGTCAACTTTGAAAATAAGCATGGCTACAGCCATTTTTTCTACTACTCATTTTCTCTACTCATTTTTGGTTGACACATAGCACAGAGGAAGGGATATTTACCAGGTGCTTCGCTAGACAAAACAGACTTCTTCCCATGGGAACCAAGGTCATTGGCTGCTCCCGGGACTGCAGGCTGGGCATTTCGTGAAAAGCCCGTCAAGAAGTTGTATTGGGGAATGTAGTAGCTTGCATAGCTTTAGGGGTGGGATTTCTTAACTTTGTATTGGGGATTGTTACATGTCTATTCAGACTTGGTTTCACTTTTGATGTGCCGATACTTTGTACCAATAAATATGTTCTTTGAGGAACTTGCAAGCCTCAGAGTTCTGCTTTGTGTTGGAAACATGAGACAGAGTACTTGTGTCCATTGATTTGTGTGCTGGGCTATTACTATAAATCCTCTTGCAGAAAGCTAAAATTGCTTCTCTTGCTCCTAATATCTAGCAATGTGTTGACTTTGGAGCAAACCTTTTATGTCTCCATGCTCAAATTTCTAACATGTGTGCAGCCCCCACCTCTCAGAGTGATTTAGCTTTTCTCAGTTGAGTGCTCTTCAGCTGTGCTGGGACTGCCACTTCTAGAAATCCTGCTCCTGCACTCTAAGAAATAGGAGCACTGAGGCTCCAACCAACACTTCTCAAGGGACAAAATTGTAAAAGACTGAAGAGCCCTTAAAGTGACCTTGCAAATTGGCAAATCACTAATTAAACTAGTTTTGAGACTTGGAAATGGGAAACAGGATTTTTTTTTATGTCTCATTATTTCTAATAGCCTACTTATTAGAAATAAAAATATACTGTTTTGGTACTGATTTTTTTAAATATATTAACAGAATAACAGAGTTGAAAGGGACCATGGAGATCTTCTAGTTCAGCCCCCTGCTCAAGCAGGAGACCTTATATCATTCCGGACAAATGGCTGGCCAATCTCTTCTTTAAAGCCTCCAGTGATAGAATACCCACAACTTCCGGAGGCAATCTGTTCCACTGGTTAATTGCTCTTACTGTCAGGAAATATCTCCTTAGTTCTAGGTTGCTTCTCTCCATGAAAAAACTTTGCTGGATCTAAGGAACAATAATGCTGGCCATTTCAGTGGCAAATTTCATGCTTAGTTTTATCTAAGGCTCAGAAAAATAGATTTAAGATGTTGAAAAATCTGAGTACCCAGATGCTTTCTCTTTTGCTTATACTTAATAGATGGACGATACTAAAAATATAGATAAATTCCTCTGCAGCCCTCATCATTCCTTCTTTACCATATGTACCAAACCCTGATGAAAGACAGAGGAAAGTACAAACCCCATGTTAATGTGACAAAGCTGTGATCTCTCCATATTCTTTCTTGCCTGACTTTCTTCTAATTCAGTAGTGTATATGCTGCTAAAACATGCATGTAAGTGAGCTGACATCTCCAGGCAGTGGATACCAGGAAATCTATTATCCCATTTTTATACTTTATTTGAGAATGTATCTGCTGTATTTCCAAACACAAATTTTCTCAGAGGAATTTAAATGCACTTCTAAGAGCTCAACATCAGCCTAGTTTTAAATACTGGAAAAAACAAAGAGATCATTGTCAATTTCAGAAAAGGAAGGCACAGTCACACTTCTCTGTGCATTAATGATTCACCTGTGGAGACGGTTACCAGCATCAAATTCCTGGGTGTGCATCTAACAAGTAGGCTGGCTTGGTTGCTCAACAGTGAGAAACTGGTGAAGCGGGCTCAGCAGCGCCTGCATTTTCTGCATCGCATGAGAAAAGCACATCTTCCTTCCCCTGTCCTGACCACTTTCTACAGGGGGACGATCGAGAGCATCCTGTCATGCAGTATCACAGTCTGGTTTGGAAGCATCAGTGCTTCAGACAGGGAGGCGGTGCAGAGAGTGGTGAGCATGGCCAAAAAGATCATTGGCAGCTCCTTCCCTCCCATCCAGGACACAGCACAGAAGCGTTGCTTGAGCAGGGTCCATAAGATTATCTGGGACACTACACATCCTCTTCACAACCTGTTTTCCTTGTTACCTTCTGGGCGGAGGCTCCATTGTATCCGAAGCAGAACATTCAGATCCAGCCATAGTTTCATTCCATACAGCATTAACCTTGGGAACTCTCAAGCTTCCTACTTCCGTTATATATTCAAGATGGACAGTATTTAATATTTATTTGTTATGTATATGTAGGGGTGTGGGTCTATACATAATGTCATGTATGTGTTTCACTTTGAGAGTGGGCAACTAAATTTCATTTTTGATGTGTGCCATTGTGCCCACAGTAAAAAAATGACAATAAAGGTTATCTTATATCTTATCTATTGTGAGTGGAGAGGCTACCAGCAGGGCATCATAGGGAATTGACATTTCTGTATGTTTTGAACTAAGGTGCTTATAACTATGCTTATTAATCCTTCTTGTGCATAGAATTGTTCAGCAATCATTTTTTGTCTCACTTATGGTGATGCGGAATAAAAAAATCATCTGCCTGTATTAATTTTGTAAATATAGTTTCTCAGATCAAGTCACACTTACAATAAAACATCAATATTCTATTTTCTATAATTATGACTCAACATTTAGATGGGTGCTTGTGCTAATTCCATGAAAAAATGGCATGGATGCCAATGAATACATCACTGTACCAATTTTTGATGCAAATTTATAGTCCAATTAAACACTAGAACAAAATTGCTCTTCTAGAAAGTATAAAGACAAATTTGTTTTTGTTGGCAGAATTTTAGGAAACATAACCTTAATAATCACAAATATATACTAAAGTTTTTCAGATGTAATTAATTGCCACTTATTTATTTTCTTAGAATCTTCATTTTTTTGTTATTAAATGACATTTTCAAAACGGAGTAATGGTACAGGTGCTCTTGATAGCGAGATGTTACACTGCAAAATACAAAACCATACTGATGGTTCTCAAAATATTCTGCCACTCTGCATATGATTACTGAATACATTAAAGAGGATTTAGGCGTTAACCGCAACCATTACAAATCAATTGGAATTGTGAGATTTACTTACCATAAGACTACTATATCTGAACTACTAAAATCCAGATGACAGGAAAGAAGCATCAAAAACTATTTGCTGATTATTTAATGATTTAGTAAACATTTTAATTTTTGCAGAACAGGTTTGCTATCCTATTTGAAACTAGGAATCAAGCTGTTTGTGTTCTGGATTTTCTTTAGCCCAAAACAAATATCCTGTTCCTGGCATTTGCATTCAATGTGTTTCTCATTCTATTTTACACTTTTTAAATCAAACTTAGTGTGACCCATCCTTTTCTCTGAGAAGGCTTACAGATGTCACATAGGCAACTTTTAATCCTTTAATATGTAGTTGGAATGCAAGAAAATGTGATTGATACCAAGAAATATACTACAGGCGACATTTTCATTGGCCAAAGATAAAAGAAATCCTTGAGACATTTGGCTGTATGCTGCATTCTTTGTCTTAAAGGCATCTTAGCTGTTCTGATTCTCATTTGCCTGACTTCCATTTAAATTACATAATCAGTAATTTTAGTGCTCCAGTCTTGAAAGGAGTTGGCTTTTTTGGAGAAATGAAAGCTACTTCCTAGCCTAGTTTAGGTCTGTAAATAGAGTTTAGATCTGCAAATTCTAATATATCTATTTTACAATGTATTGTACAATTATTAAAAGACATTATAGTTCTATTTGTGAATTTGTCATCATACCTTTCTTCCCACTTTTAGTCTGCTTCTTAATAAGTGAATAATATAGTACCTGAAGTCTTCCAGAGTTAGAGTCATTACTTTTAGCGCTTACATTTTTTACAACATCAATTATGTTCCTTTTATATATAGTTACAAGGTCCTCCTGGTAATTATAAAATGTGTACACACACACACACACACGCACGTATGGGGTGCAATAGCTCAGTAATTAAAGACACTGAGCTTGTCAGCTGGAAAACTGACAGCCTAGGTTTGAGACCGAAGCACTGTGCAATGGGGTGAGCTCCTATCACTTGCCCCAGCTCCTGCCCACCTAGCAGTTTGAAAGCATGCAAATGGAAGTAGATAAATAGGTACCACTTAGCTAGAACAGTAACCACATTCTGTGTGCCTTTGGCATATAGCCATGCTGGCCACATGACTGCAGAAAATGTCTTCGTACAATTATTATTATTATTATTATTATTATTATTATTATTATTATTATTATTATTATTATTATTATTATTATTATTATTATTATTATTATTATTATTATTATTATTATTATTATTATTATTTAATTTCTATGCCGCCCTATTCCGGAGAACTCAGGGCGGCTTACAACATGATAGAAATTACAATAAAATACATAAATATAAAAACCCTTAAGTTAAAAAAGAAACCAATCATTCCACAAACATACACTGGCTAGGGGCAAGGTGTTAGCTGCCCCAGGCCTGCCGGCAAAAGTATGTTTTAAGCAATTTACGAAAGGCGGAGAGGGTGGAGGCGACACGGATCTCTGGGGGAAGTTGGTTCCAGAGGGCCGGGGCCGCAACAGAGAAGGCTCTTCCCCTAGGCCCCGCCAGGCGACACTGTCTGGCTGACGGGACCTGGAGAAGGCCCACTCTGTGGGCCCTAACCGGCCGCTGGGATTCATGAGGCAGCAGACGGTCCCGTAAATAACCTGGTCCGATGCCATGTAGGGCTTTATAGGTCATAACCAACACGTTGAATTGGGTTCGGAGACCAATTGGTAGCCAATGCAGCTCGCGGAGTGATGCCGAAATGTGGGCATTTCTAGGCAAGCCCAACAATGCTCGCGCGGCTGCATTCTGCATTACCTGAAGTCTCTGAACATTTTTCAAAGGTAGCCCCATGTAGAAGCATTGCAGTAGTCGAACCTCGAGGTAATAAGGGCATGAGTGACTGTGAGAAGAGACTCCCGGTCCAAATAGGGCCGCAACTGGTGCACCAGGCGAACCTGGGTAAATGTCCTCCTCGCCACAGCTGAAAGATGATGTTCCAAATTTAGCTGTGGATCGAGGAGGACGCCCAAGTTGCGGACCTTCTCCAAGGGGGTCAAAAGCTCCCTCCCCAGGCTAATGGATGGATAGATTGAAATATCTTTGGGAGGCAGAACCCATAGCCACTCCGTCTTGTCGGGGTTGAGTTTGAGCCTGTTGGCACCCATCCAAACCCTAACAGCCTCCAGACATCAGCACATCACTTCCACTGCTTCACTGAAATGACACGGGGTGGAGATGTAAAGCTGGGTATCATCAGCATACTGATGATATCTCATCCCGTGTTGTCGGATGATCTCGCCCAGCGGTTTCATGTAGATATTAAACAGCAGAGGGGAGAGGACCGATCCCTGAGGGACCCCACAAGGGAGGAACCTAGGGGTCGACCTCTGACCCCCTGCCAACACTGACTGCGACCGACCAGTGAGGTAGGAGGTGAACCACCGCAAAACAGTGCCCCCAACCCCCAACCCCTCCAGTCGGTGCAGAAGGCTACCATGGTCAATGGTATCGAAAGCTGCTGAGAGGTCAAGTAGCACCAGGATAGTGGATAATCCCTTATCCCGGGCCCGCCAGAGATCATCCGTCAGCGCGACCAAAGCAGTTTCCATGGAGTAGCCAAGCCTGAATCCTGACTGTTGAGGGCCCAGATAATCGGCCTCATCCAAGGACCGTTGGAGCTGGAGTGACACCACCTTCTCAACAACCTTTCCTATAAAGGGAAGATTGGAGACAGGACGGTAGTTGTTTAAAACAGCTGGGTCCAGGGAAGGCTTCTTGAGGAGGGGGCGCACAATTGCCTCCTTGCAGGGAACTGGAAAGGACCCCTCCCTCAAAGAAGTGTTGACAATCTCCTGAACCCAGCCCCGCGTCATCTCTCTGCTGGCCGAAACCAGCCAGGAGGGGCACGGGTCCAATAAACAGGTGGCGGAGCTCACAGCTCCAATGGCCTTGTCGACTTCATCAGGTGCTACCGGGTCAAACTCCTCCCACACAACAGGATCAAGACGAGTCCCTGTCATCTCGACTGAATCATTATCAGCCGATACTGCATTCCAATTGGAGTCAAGGTCCATCCGAATCTGGGCGATTTTATCCACGAAAAACTTATTAAAGTCCTCAGCACTACCCTGCAAGGGTGCATCAACCCCCCCACCCCCGATTAAGGAGGGAGCAATTTACCCTGAACAGGGCGGCTGGGCGGGATTCCGCAGATGCAATCAAGGCGGAATGATATGCGCATCTTGCCACCTTGAGCGCCTGTGAATGAGAGAATCCGGTATTTCCCCAAGCGTCCTCTGAAAACTCTCTGGATCCATCAGACGTCTGGGGCGGAACCACCTAATCGGTTCCGCCTCCCTGCAGGGGAGGAGTGGAGCCTTAAAAACAAGCCGTAGCAGAAAATGATCTGACCATGACATAGGCAAAATATCTAAGCCCCTTAAATTCAGATCATTGCTCAACTGTTCTGAGAGGAATACCATGTCGGGAGTGTGTCCCCTCTTGTGAGTCAGACCCTGAACTACCTGAGTCAGGTTCATGGTTGCCATGGTGGCCATGAACTCCTGCGCCAACCCAGAGGATTCGCCGAGCGACGGAAGATTTAAGTCCCCCAAGACAATAAGCCTGGGGAACTCAACCGCCAGCCCAGCAACCTCCTCAAGTAGCGCAGGCAGGACTGTTGACACGCAGCTGGGAGGCAGGTACGCGAGCAACAAGCCCACCTGAACCCCTAGGTCCAACTTCACAAGGAGCAACTCACAACCCGCAATCTCAGAAACAGCAAGCCTGCGTAGGCTAAAGGTCTTCTTGGCTATAATAGCCACTCCTCCCCCCCTTCCCTGGGGTCGTGGCTGATGCCATACCTGAAACCCAGCTGGACACATCTCAGAGAGAGGAACTCCTCCCTCCGGGCCCAGCCAGGTCTCGGTCACACATGTGAGGTCGGCCTCCTCATCCAGGAGAAGATCATGGATGAGGGGAGCTTTATTTACAACCGACCTGGCATTGAGCAGCAGCAGCCTGAGCCCAGGGTCCAGATTTCCCCCATCACCAGTACTTCGGGCTGAACTCACAGGGTTGGAGCAAGG
Organism: Bothrops alternatus; assembly: GCA_034064705.1. NCBI lineage: Eukaryota > Metazoa > Chordata > Lepidosauria > Squamata > Viperidae > Bothrops > Bothrops alternatus. The sequence continues at coordinate 23,582,169 of JARGCV010000007.1, read as the reverse complement.
GATCGCTTTTAAACAGCGAGCTCTTGTTCCCCGGGAATGGCCTACCCTGTGGCCCCCGCCATATCTGCCTCTCCCCAGCAAGACCGATATACTTTGGCCCTCTATCACCCCAGAGCCAGCGCCCCCCTCCCCCTCCGCCTCTGCCGCGCCAGGCAGGCTAGCCAGTCCATCCCATTCATTCCACTCAACCACAACTCCATCCATATCATAATTTATCCCACCCACAAAAAAACGCCCTTTAAACAACAAATTAAAACAATAAGCTAACCATCCATTCAACCTGATTCATTCCACAAACATTCAATCCCCCCCACATCATTCAACATCTAACAAATCAATTTAAAATGGTATTAAACAAGTTAACTATTTAAAATTTGGACAAACAACAGTTAAAAAACAGCTCAAGAACATAATAACAAAAACAGGCATGCCAGATGTTAATCCTGCTGCAATGATTATAGCTATGCCTATATTTACATGGAAACATTCAACTGGCTCCTTGAAGCACCTGATATCCAGCATGCTAATAATTTCCCCATGAGAAGCATAAAAACTCAAGTCTGTTTCAGGTTTTTTTTTCTAGTTTTTTCCTCTAGTCACTTCTTTCCAATGTCCAATGCTGGCTCCCTCGGCCAGGAGACGGAGATGAGCACCGTGCTCTAGAGTCAACACAACTGGACAGAGAAATCTTTACCTTTTACATGTATGTATGTATGTATGCATGCATGCATGCATGCATGTATTCATGGACTAGAAGATTGAGAGTTCTGCACAGTTCCTAGCCCTGCACTTGTCTGGACAGAATACTCTGAGGCCCTTCCTGGAGCCACTCTCCCAGCTTAGGAGTCAGAACTTTGAGTGCTCATTGGGACCACTTTGATCTTTACTTTCCACAGCTTCTCCAGTTCCTCCTTCAGGCCCTTGTACTTCTCCAGCTTCTCATACTTCCTCCAGATTTGCTGCCACTTGGTAGAGCTACATCTATTACCACTGAAACATAAAACTGGAAGAGAGGTAAGATGACAAAAGTGCTAGCATATGACTGATCTGGCAATAGCTTTACCTCTAGGGAAATGTGGGAAAGGCAATGGATTTGATTGTTTTGCTTCCCATCTGCTACTAGACATCTTTCAGGGATGGTACAATGATGGAGCATGTTGAACATTTTCTTTTCAGCTGATTAGCCCTACCCACACAAACTGAGTCATAAACCTCAAGAAATGTTGCTTTAAATACGCCTCCAAAATGTGGAGGAAATGTATTCTCATTTATATATTTAATTTCCCATATCTTTCCTCCTGTAAAATGACTTTAACTGTATGACAAAACTGTATAGCAAAAGACACTCCTATCTTCGTAAGGCTAGTTTACTCAGATGAGTAAAGAGTATGCTTTTGGATTTTTTTTCTTTCTTTTTCTCCCCTCTTTTTCACGTGCATTACATTTTTAAAAATATACAGCTTTGATTATTGTCAGAGCTGAGGATATCACAGATTTATGCAGTGTCTACTTGTCAGTTCAGAGGGTCAAAGACACTTACTGAAATTGACAGCACTGAATAATACTATTTTCTGTATGGCTTACACTTGCCATTTTCACTCATGAATTATGAAACTTCTGAATTTGAATGCTGGAGCAAAAACACAACACATTTTAGAAGGTAGCAAAAGTCTTTACCAAAACAATTTTTCCTAGAGCTATTTTGGACCCAAGTGGCTACAAACTAATGATGATTAGTTCAATTTGTACTTCACCTTTCTACTAAAGAAACATCATTTTGCCTTAGAGGGGCTTCATTAAAGAATATGAAGTCAAGGATAGTGAGGGGTTCAGGCTGTGGTACAGACACATTAAATATTTGCAAATCTTAGTGGTGTTTACTTAAAATAAATAATAGAAATCAAGAGGATCAAACAAAGAGATTGAAGAATACAATGAAAATTGGTTCTCCAACTAAGGAAACTAAGGAGGTTTATTTAGTGTCTAAGAGTAAGCAATAAAACCCCAATTCAAACACATTTCTTCCATCAGATGAGTTAGATTAACTCGTTCTCTTGGACACAATATTGATATTGATTATTTTATGAGGCTAATCCAAAGAATAAAGCACAACAATGAATGGTAATACCTTGATAACTGGAGATACTATATTAAACTTTTTATTATGCAACTTTTCAGCACTGCAGATAACCTTACATTGCCTGCTGAAATCACATTGGAACACCTTAGAAATAACATGATCCCTTGATCATTTTACTAAAACTTCATCATAAACTGTTCCTCTTTTGCAGACCTATTTGCCAAAAGCAGCTTATATTTCAGGCTCAGCAGCTCCAGAACACTTTATGGACAATATTTCAGGAAACTCCAAAGCTAGTGGACCTTTGTCATATTATAATTTGACATTATAATCTACAGCTGGTCCTTGACTTACAACCATAACTGAGACCAGAATTAATATTGCTAAGCCAGAAATTTGTTCAGTGAGTTTTGCCCCATTTTATGACTTTGTTTGCCACAATTCTTGTTAAGTGAATCACTGCAGTTGTTAAATTAGTAACATTGTTGTTAAGTGAACCTGGCTTCCCCACTGACTTTGCTTGCCAGAAGGTCGCAAAAGATGATCACATGACCCCAGGACAATGCAACTGTCATAAATACGAACCAGTTGTCAAGCATCCAAATGTAAATCACATGGGCTGCAGCGATTGGTCCGGGCAGACCATATGGATGCCCGGACAAGAAAGGCTGCTCCCAGCCTTGCGCGCACGCACATGGTGGGAAAAGATCCTTTGAAATGATTGGCCAGCAAGGTATTGTGCAGGGGGGCTATAAAAGGGGGCCGCACCATTTTAAAATCGATTCTGTTAGTGTTTTCAATAAAGGAGAACTGTTGGAACTTGTTGCTTCATCTCAATGCCTCTTCTTCTGAAACAGAACATTGGCGACGAAGGTGGGATGCAAGCAAGGCAAACAGATTAAGAAGCCAAGCTGACTCACCACAGGGGGGCTTGCAGCTTGGAGAAGTGTGGCGCCTGGAGATCAATTCAGCCTGCCAGCACACAAACGCTGGAGGTGAGCTCAGAAAAGGGGGCCCCTTCTCAATCCTTGCAGCAGGAGGCGTGGATGAAGTTCCTGGGCTGAAACAATGGCAAAGATAGGCCGGCTTTCAGAATTTGACACAGCTCACCCAGAACGCTGGAACTCGTACGTGGCCCAGGTGGAGAACTACCTCCAGGTGAATCAAATTAGCGAAGATGACCTCAAAGCTGCCATGCTGTTGTGTGTGTGTGGGCAAGAAACCTTCAAGATTGCAGAGAATCTGGTCACCCCAGCACCACTGGAATCAATCACCTACACAGACTTGAAGAGGATGCTTCGAGAGCATTTCGAACCCAAGCTCTCAGTGATTGCCTGGCGACACGCGTTCAAGCAGAGGGACCAGAGGCCTGGTGAGTCTGCAGCAGAGTTTGTTGTGGCCTTATGGCAAGCAGCTAGGCCCTGCGAATTCAATGACTTGGAGGAGAGGCTGAGGAATCGGCTGGTCTGTGGCCTGCGAAGCCGGGAGTTGCAGCAGAAGCTCTTCATGAAGGAAGGCCTCATGTTCCAAGATGCCCTGAGGGAAGTTTCAGCCGAAGAAGCAGCAGGCGGAGCTGTGAAGGCCTTGCGGCTCGCCAAGCCCCCTCAAGTTCCAGCCACTGTCCATCAAGAGGTCACTCACGAAGAATCTGAACAGGATCCAGAATCAGAAGTGGACTGGCTGCATCAGACTCCAGGGAGAAGGCCTCATGGAGGGAAGGCCCAGCCAGCATCATCCCCTCGGTGCATCGGATGTGGAGGCCGCCATCGCCGCGCAGACTGCCGTTTCTGCTCCGCCATCTGCAGGGCCTGTGGGAGGCAAGGCCACATTGCCTCCATCTGTTTGGGTTGCCAGAAGGAACGTTACCCAAAAGAATTGCTGCAGAAAGGTACCAGGGTCCCCAGCTAGAACAGGGTGGGCTTCTGCGTGTCACATAGGAGCATTTTTAGAATGGAGGTCCACAGGACACTTAGGAAGAAGCTTCACATAGACGTGAAGTTGCAAGGGGTCCCCTTGTCGATGGAGCTGGACACTGGGTTCACTCTATCGATCATCTCCCTAGACACCTTTAACAAGGTCTGCAGCAGAAGCGGCCTACGGGTTAAACTCAGGCCGTCAACCCTCATCCTCACAGATTTCCAAAATTCCAGAGTCAACATGAGGGGAGAGGCCACGCTCAAGATGCAGTGTAGGAATTTTGAGAGGCTACTGGATGTAGTTGTGGTTGGGGGAGACCGCACGAGTCTCATTGGACTTGACTGGTTTGAGGCCCTGGGAATTCAGGTGACTGGAATACACGGTGTGCAAACAACAGACCTGGCTGGGGTCTGCAAGGAGTTTGCAGATGTGTTTAGTCCAGAACTTGGCTCCTACAAGGGCCCTCCTATTTCTCTGAGGCTAGACCCAGCCATAGCCACCATTAGAATCAAACCACGCAGGGTGCCCTTTGCCTTAAAGGGTAAAATAGATGCACAGCTGGATAAACTGATTCAGCAGGGTATCTTAGAGCCTGTGGACAGTAGTCCATGGGAAATGCCCATAGTTATGCCACTGAAGGCCAATGGTGAAGTCCGAATCTGTGTGGATTACAAGTGCACACTTAAAGCGCTGCAGCAGCATTCGTACCAGTACCGGTGGTCAGCCACATTCTAGCCTCCCTCAAGGGGGGGCCAGATCTTTGCTAAGCTTGACCTATCAACAATTGCCAGTTGATGAGGAAATGGTTAAGGCCCAAATGATAGTGACTCACAAGGGGGCATTGAAGGTAAAAAGATTGCAATTTGGACTAAATGTGGCCCCTGGCATCTTCCAGAGTGTAATGGAGCGAATGCTCCGAAATATCCCTGGCGTTTGCCCATACTTTGATGATGTCCTCATCGCTGGGGACTCAGCTGACAATTTCTACATTTCCGCTACATTTCCGCCAAGCTGGGCTGAAGCTTAAGCAAGACAAGTGCAAGATTGGGGTTACCTCCACAGAGTTTCTAGGATTCTGCATTGATGCTCAGGGCATCCACCCTGCTGAATCCAAGCTGCAAGCAATTCAGCAGGCCCCAAGTCCCAAATCCAAGGGCGAACTTCAGGCCTTTCTGGGACTGATAATTTTTAACACTCATTCCTTCCTCACAAGGTTGCAGTGGCTGAGCTGTTACACTGGCTTTTGGACAAACAGGTGCCTTGGGGCAGCACATGAAAAGAGCTTCAAAGAGGTCAAGGCCTCGCTCTCTTCAAATGCAGTCCCAGCGCACTTCAATGAGAACTTGCCGGTGTGCATCGCATGTGATGTGTCCCCTTATGGGATTGGGGCTGTGTTATAACACGCGTGCTGACTTGGGCATTGTCTGGATGGTCTGACACATGTCCAGGCTCGGAATTCCAGAGCTTTTGGTAAAGGAAGCACAAGATTTCCACCTTCAAGGGGTGTGTCCTATAGTAATCCCTACCTCATTGAGGACTAGAGTCCTGCAGTCTCTGCATGAGGGACATCCAGGAATACTCCGGATGAAGGCGTTAGCACACAGCCGTCTTTGGTGGCCTGGGCTTGACAAAGACATCGAGGCCCAGGTCCACAGGTGCATTGTTTGTCAACAGTCAAGGCCGGAGATAACCTAGGCCCCAATTCATAGGTGGGAGGAGACTCATACCCCATGGTCGAGGGTTCATATCGACTATGCTGGGCCCTTTCAGGGACAATTCTTCTTAATCCTCGTGGACAGCCATTCCAAGTGGCTAGAGGTCATGCCTTTCTCCACCACTACCACTGCTAGGACCATCCAGGTGCTGAGAGGGATCTTCGCTGCACATGGACTTCCAGATGTCCTTGTCTCTGACAACGGGCCCCAATTCACATCATTTGAGTTCAAGGCATTCCTCCAGGCCAACATGATCCGGCATGCCACATCTGCACTGTTCCATCCAGCTTCCAACAGCCTGGCTGAACAACCAAGGATGCCTTAAAGAGGATCACTCATGGGAACTGGCATCACAGGTTAGCGGACTTTCGTCTTTGCCACCACACTACACCTTGCACAGCTACTGGAAAGAGCCCAGCTGAACTCTGCTGGGATCGCCACCTCATTACGAAACTGGACAGATTGCACCCAGACCGGGTGGCTTCACAGGTGTCATAGCCACGGGCACCTAGGAGACTACAAGTGGCCGATCCGGTCTGGGCAAGGAATATGGACCAGGACATCTCTGGGTCACAGCAGTGGTATGCAAGATCTCTGGGCCGCTGTCATATGAAGTGGCATTGGACGATGGTCATGTTATCCGACGTCACATTGACCAACTGCGCTGGACGCTTCCCAGGAACTCTTCCGCTCCTGGCTCTGCTCTCAGGGGGGAGGAGGACCAAAATTACGATTGTGGACCATGGTCTCTCCAACATCCCCAGGCTTCAGCTATTGCTCCAAACAGGGAGTCCGCAGAAAGGGGGTTTGCCATGGAGGCAGCTCCGGCCTCTAGCACCTCTGGCACATACACGGGGCCATGGAGTATTGGGGCACATCAGCCACTCAGGCCACTCCAACTGCTGGTCTAGGGCTCGAGGGACAGTGCTCCCAAGAGGAGTCCATTGTGGACTTGGGAATTCCACCCCACCACTGGATGTGGGGAATTCCACCCCCCCAAGGAACCCAGCAGATCCAGCCAGTCAGCAGCTGGGTGGGTCCCCTGGGTCCTTGGGGCAACAAAGTCCTGGTCTGCCTAGCCTGGGAGGCGAGCTGGCAGGCCAGGGCCACACATCGGCCATGAGAAGATCAGGGCGGGCCAGAGGTCCTTCCAAATACTTACAAGACTATGTACGGTCCTTGTCAGTTCATGGGCAGGCCTAGTAATCTGGGTTAAGTAATGCAGCTCAAGAGGAGTGGGGAGCATGGCTGTAGCAAGACTGTAGTTTTGTGCATGTATATAGATGTAATGTAAACAATGTAATGGAGTGTTGGAATATTTAAAATAATAAGTGTGCCTTATTATTTTAGCCAAGGGGGGAGAGGTGTTATGTCCTGGGCTGGCAGGCGCAGGCTGCAGCGATTGGCCCGGGCAGACCATGTGGATGTCCGGGACAAGAAAGGCTGCTCCCAGCCTTGCGCACCCGCGCACGGCGAGAAAAGATCATTTGAAATGATTGGCCAGCAAGGTATTGTGCAGGGGGGCCATAAAAGGGGGCCGCACCATTTTAAAATCGGTTCTGTTAGTGTTTGCAATAAAGGAGAACTGTTGGAACTTGTTGCTTTATCTCGATGCTTCTTCTTCTGAAACAGAACAATGGGGATGGAGTGAAAAATGGTCATAGGCCACTTTTTTCAGTGCCATTGTAACTTCAAACGGTCACCAAGTGAACTGTTATAAATCGAGGTCTACCTATATAGCAATCTTGGGGCAGCTATTGAAGCCACCCAGTCCAATGCTCCGGCCTTGGGTGACAGTGAAAAGCACTTCTAAGCAAGGCAGCTTCAATTTAGATACCAGTCATAATTTTTAAAAAAACCATATGGTTTTTTTTGTATGCTGGCTGAGGAATTCTGGGAGTTGAAGTCCACAAGTCGTAAAGTTGCTAAGCTTGGAGATCCCTGATATAGACAATAATAAAAGTTCAATAGTTAATTAGTAGTACTTAACAGTATTAAATACTAATTACTATTAATCCCTTTCCTCTCTTGAAGAGTTTATACTGACTTTCCTAGAACATATTTCTAGACTAAACTACATTAAAGTTACCTACATCTATTAGGAAGTGCTAAATTGGAAAGTATTACTTTAAGACCATTAGGATCTAATGTCATCCTGGTAATGTTTTTTGGTGGTTTGAGTCCATTGAGCATTTATTCATCTAGTCACTGCAACTAGAAATCTGGTTGGTGTTTGAAATTCAAAAAGGGGTTTCTAAATGCAAGAAAGAGTACTTCAAATTGCTCCTGTCTAGTGTGCACACACACTTACACACATCACCAGTCTATATTAGCAAAAATTGTCCTTAAATGTAAATCCTAAACGGCAGTGAAGACAGACAGTGAAATTAAGCAGTGACAACTATTTTGCAGATGAAAAGGTTTATGGAAGAAGTTAACAATATGTGCAGTTCACAGTTGTTTATGAATTTCATTTCAGAGAAATCTCAGAAAGATTTTTTAAAAAAAAACTATTTTCTTTGTTTTGGAGCCTCATCTGCCTCCAGCACAGTATAGATATAAGTTACCATTTTATTATGTTTTCATTGCCTGCAAGGTGATGAGTTCCATTCCAATGGGAAAGTTTATACAAAATGAATTTAAAGCATAACTCTGGATTAGAGGGTCCAAAGGGAACAAACAGAAGAAGGCAGAGATAAATGGGTATAAACAGATATGTAATTGCTCTTTAGATGAGTTATTAGGTGAAGGATGAAATCCTAACAAGAGTTTTCGGTGTAAGCTGATACAAACAAGGGCGGAATAGCTGGCAATACCAAGGATGCAAGGATTTAAGGATGGAATTTTTAAATTAATCTGGTAGAAATATGATATCTTGAAAATCATAAAGGTAAATTCCCAACCTTAATTTAGTGAGTCAGTTATGACAGAGTCTCTTTGAAATCTTTGTTTCTCTTGCATCTGGAGTTGCATCTTTGGAAATGCCTGTTCTCCCACTTTCTCACGATCTTATGCTTGGGCAAACATCCTACAGCATTCATCTAACTAAGGATACAATGGGAGATGCTGCCAATTAGGGTATCACATTTTTTGAATCATTAGAACAGCTCATCTTTTTTCAGGCTGCTTTATAAGCTGCTCCCAGCTGCACTGAATTGGAACACGATGTTTTGTACAGTTTGTCTTACAAAAGATCACACAGCTGTTCTAACCCCATATACAAATTAAAAATGAAATCTTATTCCAGTGGATAGATTGAGGAATAAAAAGATAATAAGCAAAAATGCCCTTAATATGTTTGACAAAACTCTCAGGCCTTATTGCAATTAGATTCCCATCCAAGCCTCTCTACCATTCACTTCATCGAATAAGTATATGATAGAAAACCTTGGGGAGGGACAGAGTTGATTTTCTTTATGTATACAACATTAGAATAAGTAGTAGATTACTGTCTGATGCTTTAATTCTAATTTGCAAAAGGATGGCTTAGAGCAGGTGGACATTTATCACAGCATCCTAAAACAATATCCCATTTCATTGTCCATCCTAAAAATATGTTTTTGTTCCAAACATTGGAAAACCCGGTAATAAACAGCTGTTGATAAAAATATTTGTTATTAAGAGAGAGCACCATTACAACCCAAGATCTGTTAAGTTCATCAGTTTTGTTTGGCAATTGGAAAGCAACACTTTTGACCCAAAGGTGATCATTGATCATCATGACCTGGGTCATTGAGAATCTCCATAGGCAACACTTTTGACCTTAGCACAATTTGTAAAGTGAAAAGCAGCAGAATTTCATAGCACATTGATGTGACAGAGCCATGTCATTTTAAGTGCTCTAAATTCTATAAAGGTAAGTACATCTTTACTACAATCAGTGATCAGCCAACATACTCCTTGAAGAACAGGAGCAAAGAATTTAGTAATAATACAATGAAAACACTTTAAGTAGTTTATTTGAAAATATTCATGACAATTAAGCAGGAATTTGAAAAAATGATTGATGACCTGAATATATTGGCCTGATAAGAGGTAGGGATTAAAACAACTTTTAAAAAGATGATACATAATCTCAGATTAAAGGAATTATTTACGGAAAATATTTCTAATTCTTAGGAAAAACAAATGACATTGAGCAAAACATGTAAGTACAGGAATGAAAGTCACAGCACCTCAATCCTTGTGCTATATTATCTGCTACTCTTTTCTTATTTTGCTAGGTAAATCTGAATTGGTGACTAGAGGCACATTTTCTGTTGCCAATTTATATTTATTGAATTGGTAAGACAGTGCCCAAATTATGCCTAGTATGGCAATTACAGACAGTGCTATGATCGGAATTGCTTTTATCATTAGCATCTGGAAATATGTAATGGCTGTAATGCGAGGTGCACAGATTTGTGAAGATAAGAGACTTATACATTTCTGTTGCAGTAGATAATATAAATAGCATAGAGAAGCTAACTTTCCCTTGTGTGGTTTTCTAGCTTGTGAATAATAATGAAGGGCTCAATTGTGAATGATAAATGAAGATGGTCAGAAGGAACCATGCCCTTGAGTTTTAAACTGTTTGCAGGATGACAATGCTTTGCAGGATGATTAAATTAGACTTGAAGTAAATACATGCTTGTATACTTTGCTGGTAATATAAAGATTCCTTCCACTACATACGCAATTAAAAGCTTTTTAAAAAATGAACTTAAATGACTCAGTATTCTAAATTAGGCTAGATAACCATTCTGACCTTTATCTTGGCAGCACAAAGTGACACAAAGCAGATAGCTCTTCCAGGATCTCTTCACAGCAATGTTGGGAAATCTTCTTTGTCCCTTTTTGTAGCAAAGCTCATTTTGGTACTGTCTAGGTTCCAATAGGCAATATTTTTTCCATTTGGTCCTAATTAATGAAGTATATTGGGATCTAAAAAAGTTTATTTACCCAATTAAGATAAGCTGTTATTATATTGGCTTGTGAGTTACACATTTTCTTCCTAAACTGTAACAGCATCATGAAATTGTACTGATCTGGGAGACACACCAGATCCAGAGGCAAAGAAGTGAGCTTCTTTCTTCTGTAATGGCATGAGATTAATTCACAGCTGCACCCATTTATGCTGCAGAACAAGTTCTGAAGCCAACTGCTGATAGATAAGCTCCCCCTCCCTCAAACTATCTGCTTGAGTTTTTTTTTCTTTCCCAAATAAAAATTACAAGTGAAAACAGATTGACTATTGGCTTTAATATAGCAACATTCTCATGATAGTATTAACAACAAGTATCTTCTTCTATGCCATGAGGAAAATTTTATTAGGCTAGTAACTGATACTTTCTTCAGACTTGTAATGATATCATAGAATTTAGCCCTGCACTTCAGGATAGCAATTGAATTTCACTATCTAGCAGTAAGGTTTGCTAAGAAAAGCTTGCTTGTTTTTGGCTTTTACTGAAGTACTCATCAAGATGACAAAATTAGCTATTTGAACTGAATTGCCTTCCAATCCCGGTCCAGACAGATAACGCAACAAAATGGATTTAAACAAATATTTAATCCAGGAATCCTTAACAGAAACTTACATTCCCGAAGATGCGTCCAGTTGATGAATATTTGTCCATTAAGTCGGTAAAATCAATAGTCTCTCCATATTCACTTGTGTCTGATTACATTCAATGTCCAAGCGTGCTGCATGGTTGGTTTGCACAAAGACAAAGGCATTCCAAACTGGCACATGGCCAGGATATCCTGCAATGAACTTTAGTGGCTCCTCCTACATATCTGTCAACAAGGGATTGCTGACTAGCTAAACTACATTACCCATAAGCAATCTCTTAAGGAGACAGCACTTAACCCAGTAAATGCCAAACATTCTAACATACAGATCTACATGCTCTAGTCAGGGTTACACGATCCAGAACAGTCCTCATCAAGCTCAGAACTTGGTCTTCTGATTGAGAAGGGACCTAATTGATAACAGGTTAGCTAGGTCAAACTAGAACTCACCCTGTGGACAGAATTCCAGTTTCTGTATGTGCTTCACTTGCATTATGAAGGAAGGAACTCAAAAGTCTTTCTCCTCCAGCATTGGAATCACATTTCAGATTAAATTAGTATTCTGTACAGATATCCAGAAAAAAATATCTGGTTGCTAGGGGCAAAAAACCACCTGATAGCACATCATCAATCAATCAGTCACAAATGTCAAATCTTGCCAAAGTCAATTTTTCTACGATTCTTATCTTCCAAATAGGGAGATCTTATTCCTCTTCCTACTTAGGCATAGGCCTAAAATGTAGGATTGTCTCACTTGGGGTGGGAACTGTACAGAGGATGGAATGAATTAGAATACTCATTTCTGATTGTAGTATAAAGGTTACAATTTATACGGTATTAAAAAATTGTATCACAGGTTCCATTCTATGTCAGCATGACTCATTTCTTAGGTTGACCATTTCCAACACATGTGAAATAGTCCAGTCTTAGATTGAAATACTTGAGGGTTTGGAAGATTTTATGATAAAATTTAGTGGAGTGGAAAATATTCTAATACAAGAATAAAAGCTATCAACCAAAGATATGGAAAACTGTCTTTTTCTGCTGTTGCAGTCTGCTCTTACTTGTGACATAAATATCTATTATGAGCAAACTTTTCTGTCTCAGATTCTTTTTGGGCAATTCCTCTAATATATGTCAAGTGGGGAAATTATTCCTGGATCTGAATGAAAAACACTTTAAAAGAAAGATTATTTTTAATCTAAACTTCCCATTACAATCTTTAAAGAGAATGTTTGAAAAATTACAGTAGAATCACAGCAGACTATCTTTCTATATGCCTTTATCCTTAATTCATTTTTCATTTGCTTATATATTTCTACAATTAAATATTTGCTTCATATTTCTTACAGAGGCTTTCCAGTGAACAAATAAATGTCTTTTGTGAGCTTATCCTTTTGATTGCTAGATGTTTAAATTATAGAAGAAAGTTTGGAAAAAAGAGTAAATCGAAAGCATATTTTTTATCAATTTCATATGTCTTTGAAGAATTTTTTTACTGTATTTTAAAAGATCACTATTTTTTCGAACTGAGTCATTAAACAAATTATTTAACAGCTATGAATTATAGAGCTTATTTTCCACTTTCAACGTAGACATACAATTGTGGTTTATCTTTGCAGGACTTCCTTGAACACCAACTTGAAATGTCATTTTTATAAGTGTGTAATAAATCCAAGGACTTTCAAATTAAAAATAAATTTGTAAATTAAACTTGGATACGCTTTATTTCAGTATATCCCAGTTTAATTTACAAATTTATTTTTAATTTGAAAGTCCTTGGATTTATTACCAGTATATCATGCTTCTGTTGCATCACTATAGGGAAATATACAGAGGGGTTGTGTTACATTATACAGCAGCTTTGTGAATTTTATTGAAAAAACCACAAGTCTTAAGAATTTCTTAAACATGTATAATAAACTATACTGCAGATTTTTGAATCCTATGAAATAAAAGCACCCAATTCAAGGTAGGTCTCACAAAAGTAGAGAGAATTTAGCAATAGTGCTTAGACATATATACCACTCCATAGTGCTTTACACCACTGTCTGAGCAGTTTACAAATGTCAGCATATTGTCCCCAACAATCTGGGTCCTCATTTTACCAACCTCGGAAGGATGGAAGGCTGAGTCAACTTCAAGTCCATCAGGATTGAACTCCAGGCCATGGGCAGAGTTTGCCTGCAATAGTGCACCACCAAGGCTCTTTAGTTAAAGTTTGTACAAGACATTCTTTTCCAATGGAAAAAAGTTTCAGAAGAAATTCATCCATATTATATCAAGAAGTCAGGTTGGCATCCACAGAAAAATATATAAAGCCTAGCAAGTTCTAAATTTACTGTAAGACAAACAAGATTACATACTTCCTGTAAAAAATTTTAATTAAAAAAATTGCAGACTTAAGTTACTGTGGTATGGTAATGTGGAAATCAAGAGATCTTTAAAAAGATTTGCCATAGATCAATTGACTCGGTATCTGCTTTTAGGACTGGGAAAATGGAGTGTTTAGGAATTTTGATAGAGTAGTAATCCATTTGTTAGATTCATATACCTCTACTAGTAAGTAGTAATCCATTTGTTAGGTTCATATACCTCTGGCTGTGTTTGCATAAATGAGTTTGCCACTACTGTTAGTGAAGTGATAGTGATTCAGTAACAAATAACCAGACTTGCAGCCATCTTGATTTAACAAGGAACTACTACCTGTCAGAGCCAGCCCAAAAATAACATAAAACAATCCAGCCAAAGTTCAATTCTTTATTTGCTCATGCTTCAGACAAAATTTTGCCAGAGTAAACCCTCACACTAATGGATAAGCCTTGGCAGATTTTAGGGCAGGAGCCCCTAACCTCTGGGCCATGGCCCACTACAGGGCTATGCCCCCAACTCGTGCTATTACTGCTCTGAGTGTCGTGCGGGCACTAGCCCCAGCCCGAATGTCACTTGGGGGATAGCCCCGCTCTGAGCATTGCACAGGCACTAATCTCACCCTGAACATTATGTGGGCACTAGGCCTGCTTCCAATGTCAAACAGTAACTAGGCCCACTTCCAGTGTTGCAAGGACACTAGCCCCTCCCCGAGTATCACATGGGGACTAGCTTCACCCCAGAATCACTCACATACTTGCGCCACCCTTGTTTTTGTCATGAGCGTGCACACAGCCCCATGCCTGCCCATTCCTTTGTCTGCAGGCTGCCAGCCTAGAAAGGTTGGGAATTTCTGTTCTAGGAAGTAGCTATTCTAACTTTTGTCCTCTGTCTCCAATCCAGCTCAGGCTCTATTGTCTCTTGTCTCCTTCCACCTTTTCTGGAATGTACTCCCTCCTTCCTGGGAAACTGCCACTTCACTATAGTCCATCATATCCTCTCCTCTTTTGTAGGTACAATTCATCGCACCATCTTGAATGATACTTCAATCAGTTTTGTGGTTCTCTTTTCTCTTTACAGCTGAGGGGGAGGAAACTCTGATGGGGTTGGAACTTCCATAATGATAGTCTTTTCTTATCCTTTCTGCAGATTATTGATCCAATGGTGAATGGAGGAGGGGAGAGGAGTGAAAAAAAAATGCAAAGAGGAAGAACTGTTAATTTAACTTGGGCTTGGATGGCACTGCTTGATTAGATTAAGGAGAGTAAGCCAACAATTCATTTTGGGCCCTCAGTAACTCAAAAGTGACTGAGCTTGCACATTATGGTTACCCAGTGTTTGTATAACATATGGAACCCATGCATTGGTCACTGAGGTTAGGTTTTCATTCCTAAAATATAGTTGGCTGATTGATGGTTCAGTGTGCTGTGCAAACACAGCCTTCGGGTCCACTAGTGATAAATGGGTAAATGTAATCTGTATCTCACTTTCATTATCAGGTCCAGTTATTAAGGAATCAGGGATGAAGGCTATTATAAAGACATTGGTTTGAAATAAGAGTTGGGCAACTTTAATCAACCTTTTGTTATGTGTTTAATGCCAAACTCTTGCCACATTTATTTAGTGTTGTTCATCAACCGCTGCGAAGGGACCATAAGCAAGATAATATATTGACACTATTTCCTACTTCAGCAACTGTATGACAGGCAAAGCTGGTGGTTGTAGCATGCATCTCTTTTGCTTGCTTGAACGAAGTTTTTTTTTTAATAAAATTTTTTTTATTTTTATTAAAACAATCGACATTAAACATAAGATCATATTAAGAAGCCATCTTTATAGAACCTGAAATACAACACTTAAGTATTAGTCTTTGTAAACGTCTGATTTGGTAAACATTCTTCACTCCTCACGTCAAGCCTCAACTATACGCCTGTTACATTTTATTTGATTGGTGTTTCTCTTATCTATAGTCTATCCACTGTTTCCAGTCTATCACATATTGTTCATCTCAGTAATAGTGCAATCTTTTATGATCCCTAACAAAAGATCCTGAGATAGAAATTCAATAACCTGAGGTAGAAATTCAATCCGCTTTTTCAATATTAAAGTAATCAATATTAAACATAAGATCATATTAAGAAGCAATCATCATAGAACATAAAATACAACATTAGGTGTTAGTCTTTGTAAACATCTGGTTTGGTAAACATTCTTCACTCCTCACATCAAGCCTCAACTATACGCCAGATACATTTTATTTGATTGGTGTTTCTCTTGTACATAGTCTATCCACTGTTTCCAGTCTGTCAAATATTGTTCATTTGAGCGATCTTTCAAATTAAAGTTCAGATGAGATGGAAAAGTTTGTACTGCTCTGTCCTTTCCTTAACCAAGTGCATTCCTGAAGGATTTAATTATTATTTTTTAGAAGTGATGGTAAGCTACTTCTTCACTTCTATGATAACAAGCAGGCCTCATGGAAGAGATGAAAGAAGCAATATAAAGAAAAGGAGATCAAATTGCTCTTTTTGTGTAGATGCTTCAAAGCAAGCAGCTTCTCTTACCAGTACTTCCCAATCCAATGACAAAGTGTAGTCTTCCCTCTTAATGGACCTTTTCAATAAAAACTCAGAAGTACCAGAAATGTAGCACAGGGTTACAAATAGAAGGTGATGTTAGCTGGAGTGGACCCCTATAAAATTCTATGGTAGAAAAAAAAATAGGACCATTGTACAGGAATTCAGCTCAGTGTTTGCTGCATATTCAAGTGGTATATTGAGGCTGGATGTATTTTTGCAAAATCTAAGTGTTTCACCTGTGATGTGTCCCAGAGACTTGCTAAGTCTAGGGCTTGAGAGGGTTCTTCTACTTTTAAATATTGATTGAACATATTGATTGGGGTACCCAATATATGCTATGTGTGCTTACATGAGCTCTAAATCACATTTTGGCCTTTGAATTCAGATCTCTGCTCAATCCTAGACAGTTTTCTATGAGAAGGGCAATGCTGTGTGGGATGATTTTGAGGGGGGGGGATTTAGTAGTATGGAGAAACAGTCTGTATTTAAAAATGTCCTAGCCTGGTTCCAGAACTTAAATGTTTTATTAGGCTTCCCATTTAAATCTAAACATAGTTTTTTAAAAAAAAAAAATAAATTTTTTATATTTATATTTAAACTGCTCAGAGTTGCCTTATTGGTGAGATGGGCAGCATAAAAATTTAACAAACAAATAAATTTAGTGGGGAACCATGTCCCCAAAATTCAGAGATATAACTGTTCCTGTTCATGGTTGCAGATCACAAGTTGGTTGTTTCATTTTAAAAGTTATATGAGCTTTCTTGGAATCAAGAGCTGATAAATCTAGATCAGAATATGCCTGGTTGCAAAGAAAGTGTATCTGAGGATATAGTAATAGCACTTAGACTTATATACCACTCCATAGTGCTTTCCAGCATTCTCTGAGTGGTTTAGATTATCAACATATTGTCCCCAACAATCTAGGTCCTTAGAAGGCTGGAAGGCTGTGTCAACCTTGAGCTGGTCAGGATTGAATTCCTGGCTGTGGACAGAGCCTGTAATGCTAACCACTGTGCCACGAGGGGTCATGGCAGGCCATACATTAAACCCAGTTGTGGTTTAATTAGAATTATGCAAGAAGCGATCTTTAGTCTCAGCCTAGTATCTTATTCAATAAAGTTTTGTGAATATGATATACCAGTGATGGCGAACCTTTTAGACACTGAGTGCCCAAACTGCAATCTAAAACCCACTTATGCATCGTCGGGTGCCAGGTGGGTGTGGCCCATTGGGTGGGTGTGGCCCATTGGGTGGGCATGCCTGCAATGGTAACAGCAGACTGGGTGGGACTAAAAAGTTCAATCAATCAATTCCAACTTTGCAAGATCTTTTTTTCCCTGCGAGAAGTTGAAATTGATTGAACCTTTTTTTTGTACACGGCGGCAGAGGCCTAAAGCGAAAAGGTTTTATAAAACCAGCTGAAGGCCTAGGACTGGGGGGATGGCATGTGTGCCCACAGAGAGGGCTCTGAGTGCCGCCTCTGGCACCCGTGCCATAGGTTCTCCACCACTGTGATATACGAAGCTGGTCCTTTTCAACTCAGCTGGTATCTTTTCTGCAGTTTGGAACACGCAGGAAACAGTAGAGAGAAATATATTTTTTCTTTTAGGGAACACAAAGGTAGTTTGTTCAGATCCTCACATGCCCTTTTATCAAGCCTCATTCCTTTGCACAGTGACTTTTAACAATGATCAATAACCTATATAGGTTTTATTACTTTCCTCTGCTAGAATCTAGAAATGTATTACATTTTGTTATACAGTATTTCACTGAAATTTGCTACTTCACAGGGGTTTTCCCTCTCAGAAAAATGCATTGGCTATTATTAAATACAGTGAATTCATCTTTCAGATAAAAAAAGTATTTAAGTTAGCACAATTTTGATCAATATAATTTTCTTCCTAATAGAGCAATGTTTTTTTTAAAAAAAGAATTATAATTTAAAACATGCCATTCTAAAATAGTTGCTTACAAATTTGCAAAGTAGTTTGAAAGAATTTTATAAAAATAACTTTGTTATAAAAAAGTGTTTCTGTTGTAGCATATGCTGTTCTGCTTATCAGGAATTGTTGTAGTTTTGATCTGGCAAAGTTCCCCCATCAAATTATACCAGTTGATCACTAATAAGTATGAATAGCCATGAAATGAACTTTTTGTATATCCCATAACTTAAGCTTTGAACAGTGGGACAATCTTAGTTAGCCATATGTTTTACCTAGTCTGAGGCTGATTTATTACAGCTATTAAATACTACTATGATTGTATGAATAAATCTCCACCAGTTATTGTTGTGGGTGTCTCTAGACCAGCTTGGGAAATGTCAGAGGATGAGGAGGAGCAACCAGGCCCCTCTGGGTGCTTTCCCCTCCCGGCAGCAGAGACAGACAGGGAGGAGATTTGCATGCAGTCTGGGTCAGACTCTCAAAGCGGAGAGTCAGACTTGGAACAGGAAAATATATGGCTTGATCCGAGATTCCGAAGGTTTGATAGGCGGAGGTGTCAGTTACGTGGAAAAAGGAAGCCATGGGGGAAGTGACGTATCGGAAACTATATTAGAAGGTGAAGGAGGGACTAATTCTTTGTCACGAGCAACGTTAATATCAAGGAGTAGCCTGATACCTTGAGGAGTTCGTTTGAACTCAGTTTTCTGGTGTTTTTGGAATGTACGGAAGATTAATGAGGTCTTGAACAACCTGAGAGATAAAGAGTGAGTTATTGGAAGGGGGGAGAGCATGTTTAAGCTGAATGTAAATAAATCAGATTTGGCCGTTCCGCAAACAAAATGCCAGCAGCTTGCTTTGAAGTGAATCTCTTGAATTGTGTTAAATAAAACTCTTAAAGAAATATTCCTGTGGACTTTACTAAGCTGAGAAGGGCCAGATACAACAGATTGCTCGTGACCAAAAAGAAAATTAGTCCGAGCTTTCAGTACTGCGCAAGTCCAGTGACGTCATGGAGCAGCTTCTAGCTGATAATCCTGCTCTGTATCAACTAGTTCAAGGTCTCCAGCTACAAATTGGCAATTTGTAGCAGCAGATTCAGCAAGCTGCAGCAGCCCCAGCTCCAGCCCCCCCTCCCAGAAGAAGCAGGTGTTATTTAGCATTGCCTGATAAGTTTACTGGAGAGCGTAGTAAATTTCCAGCTTTTTTAAACCAATGCAGAACATTCATTGCTTCAACTCCAGCAGATTTCCAGCTTGATGAGACTAAAGTGGCTTTTATTTTAAGTTTGCTCTCTGGTCCAGCTGCTGATTGGTCATCTCCTCTGATAGACGGACAAGATCCTGTCCTGCGCAATTATGCAGGATTCTGCCAGCTGATGGAAAGAGAATTTGCTGACCCTCTTCATAGACAAAATGCCACCAGGCGGATACGAGAGCTACGTCAAGGATCGCGCTGCGTAGCGGAATATATATCAGATTTTCGCCGCCTAGCTCAAGAAATTAATTGGAATGAAGAGGCTCTCATGGAAATCTTTCAAGATGGCCTGTCTTCCCAGATCTTGAATGAATTTAGACATACTGTAATGCCCACGACCCTGGATGCCTTATATCAACATTGTTTGACTATTGAGGCGCAAACGCAAGCCACGGATGCCCGCCTGGTCAAACAGATGATTCCAGTCACCGTAAGTGCCAAGCCAGTTCCTGCACCACGCAGAGGATTCCAGACCCTACCTATCACTCCACCCATCCCGGCACCCAGACGTATTTTCCAACCACTGCCGGCTTACACTGAGAGGCGTCCTGTACCCATGGCCAGAGATGAGCCCATGGATCTGGGTGCAGCCAGAGCTCGATTGACCGAGGCTGAGAAGGCAAGACGGAGAGCTGAGGGATTGTGCCTGTACTGTGGAGAGATGGGTCACTTCGTCATGGCCTGCCCCCAGAAACGACGTGGTACGGCAGGTCCTACTCCTGTTCCAGCTCGGCCTCCCACTCAGCAGTTTCAAGCCACCTTGCCGGGAAACGGCCAGAGCCCGGCCTAATGGAAACGTTGGGTCGGGCAGGCGCCAAACCCAGTTCCAGTTCCGCAGACGAAGACCCCGGTCCTCCGAGGCATTTGATCCTAGCAACCAATATATTGCTGGGAAACCATGCCCAGGGCATTCCGGCACACGCCTTGTTGGATTCTGGAGCCACCACTAATTTCATGGATGAAGCTTTCGCTCGTCAGCATGCCATACCTTTGTGCTCCGTTAAGCCGCCTATGTTGGTTGAGACAATCGATGGTCGTGAGTTGTTGTCTGGACCGATCAAGTTTATGACCCAGCCCATACGCCTGGTCATAGGACAACATGAAGAAGCCATCCAATTATATGTTACCAAGGGACTTCATTTCCCCTTAGTTCTCGGCCTAGCCTGGTTGAGAACCCATGATCCTTGTGTGGTGTGGTCCCAGAACTTTATTTCATTTCCCAGTTTGCAATGCGTAGACCACGTACGCCAATTTTGCGCAGCCCAGCTACCATCCCACCCTGACATCACCTTGCCGGCCGACCTAGCGTACTTTGCAGATATATTCAGTGAGAAAGAGTCAGACCAATTGCCTCCGCATAGACCATATGACTGTGCCATTGATTTGCTGCCAAATGCCAAGCTTCCAGGGGGACGCCTTTACTCCATGTCAGAACCCGAGTTGGCCGCATTAAAAGACTTTGTGGATAAAAACTTGGCCAGGGGTTTCATTCATCCCTCTTCCTCGCCTCTGTCAGCTCCTGTGTTATTCGTGAAGAAGAAAACCGGAGATTTACGCCTATGCTGTGACTATCGCAAGCTCAATGCCATCACGGTGCGTAACCGGTACCCTCTGCCTTTGATTCCTGATCTCATGGACCGTCTCCGATCAGCGGCCATCTTCACCAAGATAGATCTACGGGGTGCTTACAACCTGGTTCGCATCCGAGAGGGGGACGAGTGGAAGACTGCGTTTGGGACCAGGTATGGTCATTTTGAGTATACAGTCATGCCCTTTGGACTCACCAATGCTCCGGCCGTCTTTCAACATTTCATGAATGACATCTTCCTGGATTTATTGGATCAATTTGTGGTGGTTTACCTCGATGACATCCTGATCTACTCCCCGTCACGAGCAACTCATCTCCAGCATCTCCGGCAAGTTCTGCAACGCTTGAGAGAGCATCACCTTTACGCCAAGTTAGAGAAATGTCAATTCTATCAAACCACCATTGAGTTTCTGGGACATGTGATTTCTCCACAAGGCATCGCCATGGATCCTGGCAAGGTTGAGGCCTTGCAAACCTGGCAACCACCGTGTAAAGCAAAAGATGTCCAAAGACTTTTGGGATTTGCGAACTATTACCGGATATTCATTCCGAGATTTTCTACCTTGACTGCGCCCCTTACTCGACTGTTACAGAAAGGCATTAAGTTCCAGTGGGGTGATGCCGAGCAACAGGCGTTTCAGACCCTCAAAAAGGCTTTTGTTCAGGAACCCATTCTCAAGTATCCAGATCCTTGTCATCCCTTTGTAGTGGAGGCCGACGCCTCAGATGTTGCTGTAGGGGCCGTGCTTCTTCAAACATGCCAAGATGGCGGCCCCCTGTTCCCGTGTGCTTATTACTCCAGGAAACTGAGTCCCTCCGAACGCCATTATACCATTTGGGAAAAGGAGCTATTGGCTATCAAAACTGCTTTTGAGACCTGGAGACACCACCTGGAAGGAGCCCGATACCAAGTTGAAGTTCGGACTGACCATAAAAACTTGGAATTTCTGCAATCTGCCAGGAAATTGAATCAACGTCAGATCCGTTGGTCTTTGTTCTTCGCTCGATTCAACTTCAAAGTCACCTACATTCCGAAAGGGTACAACAAAAGAGCAGATGCCTTGTCCCGTAAACCAGAGTATCTACAGATCAAGGACCCCTTGCCGCTTCGAACCATTCTGCCTGTCGAATCGATCGCAGCCGTGCACGATCCGGTAGATCTACGACGACAGATTCGGGAAGCGCAACAACTAGATGACTTTGTGACACAGAGGAAGCAAGAGGTGGGTCCCGGCTCACCTTGGACCTTGTCCGAAGGTCTATTACGCTTCCGCGACCTGTTATATGTTCCAGCAGGCCCACTCCGTGGTCTCATTCTGACTCAATGCCATGATAACCCTGCGGCGGGTCATTTTGGTCTCTTTAAGACTCTCCACTTAGTGTCTCGGACTTTTTGGTGGCCCAGACTTCGCCATGATGTTTATTCTTATGTGAATTCCTGTGTACGGTGCCGTCAGGCAAAACATGCCACAGGAGCCCCTCCGGGATTGTTACAGCCGTTGCCCACGCCGGAGAGACCCTGGGGGGCTATTTCCATGGACTTCTTGACTTGTCTACCTGTTTCTGCCGGCTACACCGTTGTCTTTGTAGTGGTAGACATGTTGACCAAGATGGCACATTTCATTCCTTGCCGAAGAATACCGACAGCCAAGGTCACTGCTCAGCTGTTCATTCAACATATCTTTCGGCTACACGGTTTACCTGACAAAATAGTGTCCGACCGAGGGACCCAGTTCACCTCAGCATTCTGGAGAGAACTCATGTCTGCGCTTCAAGTCCAAGTTAATCTAGCCTCCACGCATCACCCAGAGACTGATGGGGGTACGGAGAAAGTGATTGGCATCCTGGAACAGTATTTGCGTTGTTTCATCAACGACCAACAGAACGATTGGTCCAAATATCTCTCCGTGGCCGAATTCGCTTTCAACAACTCTCAGCACACTTCCACTCAGACCACTCTGTTTTTTGCCAACTACGGCTATCATCCCAGATTTTTCCCACTCACGCTCCTTGATTCTCCAGTTCCAGTTGCAGAGGACTATTTATGCGAGCTCCAGTCAGTCCAAGAGATGGTTAAGCAGCACTTGACTAAGGCCAAGGAAGACTACAAGAGGGTTGCAGACCGCTCTCGTCGCGACACGCCGCCGTTAGCTGTTGGAGATCGGGTTTGGCTCTCCACCAAGTATTTGTTTCCAGGGAGAATTCACCGCAAGCTTGACCAACGTTTCCTGGGTCCTTTTCCTGTGGAGACGGTCATCAATCCGGTGACCTATCGTTTGACTTTGCCTAGGTCTCTTCGTGTACATCCCGTGTTTCATCGCTCCTTGCTTGTTCCTGTCTACCCTGATTCTCCGCTTCGACCTCCTGATCCGGGCCCGACAGCTCGCCGTGCTCAAGTTCCTGTTTCACGGTTGGAGGTGTCCGGCATCCGAGATTCCCGATGGCTCAATGACCGCTTCCAATATTTGGTTGATTGGACAGGGGGTGGGCCAGACGCTTGCTGTTGGGTCGATGCTCATGCTATTGAGGCTCCTGGGTTAATTTGGGATTTTCATGCTGCGTTTCCCTACAAACCACATCCCCTGCGACGGACCCGAGGGACGGGGCCTGCAGGGGGGGGGATAGTGTTGTGGGTGTCTCTAGACCAGCTTGGGAAATGTCAGAGGATGAGGAGGAGCAACCAGGCCCCTCTGGGTGCTTTCCCCTCCCGGCAGCAGAGACAGACAGGGAGGAGATTTGCATGCAGTCTGGGTCAGACTCTCAAAGCGGAGAGTCAGACTTGGAACAGGAAAATATATGGCTTGATCCGAGATTCCGAAGGTTTGATAGGCGGAGGTGTCAGTTACGTGGAAAAAGGAAGCCATGGGGGAAGTGACGTATCGGAAACTATATTAGAAGGTGAAGGAGGGACTAATTCTTTGTCACGAGCAACGTTAATATCAAGGAGTAGCCTGATACCTTGAGGAGTTCGTTTGAACTCAGTTTTCTGGTGTTTTTGGAATGTACGGAAGATTAATGAGGTCTTGAACAACCTGAGAGATAAAGAGTGAGTTATTGGAAGGGGGGAGAGCATGTTTAAGCTGAATGTAAATAAATCAGATTTGGCCGTTCCGCAAACAAAATGCCAGCAGCTTGCTTTGAAGTGAATCTCTTGAATTGTGTTAAATAAAACTCTTAAAGAAATATTCCTGTGGACTTTACTAAGCTGAGAAGGGCCAGATACAACAGATTGCTCGTGACCAAAAAGAAAATTAGTCCGAGCTTTCAGTACTGCGCAAGTCCAGTGACGTCATGGAGCAGCTTCTAGCTGATAATCCTGCTCTGTATCAACTAGTTCAAGGTCTCCAGCTACAAATTGGCAATTTGTAGCAGCAGATTCAGCAAGCTGCAGCAGCCCCAGCTCCAGCCCCCCCTCCCAGAAGAAGCAGGTGTTATTTAGCATTGCCTGATAAGTTTACTGGAGAGCGTAGTAAATTTCCAGCTTTTTTAAACCAATGCAGAACATTCATTGCTTCAACTCCAGCAGATTTCCAGCTTGATGAGACTAAAGTGGCTTTTATTTTAAGTTTGCTCTCTGGTCCAGCTGCTGATTGGTCATCTCCTCTGATAGACGGACAAGATCCTGTCCTGCGCAATTATGCAGGATTCTGCCAGCTGATGGAAAGAGAATTTGCTGACCCTCTTCATAGACAAAATGCCACCAGGCGGATACGAGAGCTACGTCAAGGATCGCGCTGCGTAGCGGAATATATATCAGATTTTCGCCGCCTAGCTCAAGAAATTAATTGGAATGAAGAGGCTCTCATGGAAATCTTTCAAGATGGCCTGTCTTCCCAGATCTTGAATGAATTTAGACATACTGTAATGCCCACGACCCTGGATGCCTTATATCAACATTGTTTGACTATTGAGGCGCAAACGCAAGCCACGGATGCCCGCCTGGTCAAACAGATGATTCCAGTCACCGTAAGTGCCAAGCCAGTTCCTGCACCACGCAGAGGATTCCAGACCCTACCTATCACTCCACCCATCCCGGCACCCAGACGTATTTTCCAACCACTGCCGGCTTACACTGAGAGGCGTCCTGTACCCATGGCCAGAGATGAGCCCATGGATCTGGGTGCAGCCAGAGCTCGATTGACCGAGGCTGAGAAGGCAAGACGGAGAGCTGAGGGATTGTGCCTGTACTGTGGAGAGATGGGTCACTTCGTCATGGCCTGCCCCCAGAAACGACGTGGTACGGCAGGTCCTACTCCTGTTCCAGCTCGGCCTCCCACTCAGCAGTTTCAAGCCACCTTGCCGGGAAACGGCCAGAGCCCGGCCTAATGGAAACGTTGGGTCGGGCAGGCGCCAAACCCAGTTCCAGTTCCGCAGACGAAGACCCCGGTCCTCCGAGGCATTTGATCCTAGCAACCAATATATTGCTGGGAAACCATGCCCAGGGCATTCCGGCACACGCCTTGTTGGATTCTGGAGCCACCACTAATTTCATGGATGAAGCTTTCGCTCGTCAGCATGCCATACCTTTGTGCTCCGTTAAGCCGCCTATGTTGGTTGAGACAATCGATGGTCGTGAGTTGTTGTCTGGACCGATCAAGTTTATGACCCAGCCCATACGCCTGGTCATAGGACAACATGAAGAAGCCATCCAATTATATGTTACCAAGGGACTTCATTTCCCCTTAGTTCTCGGCCTAGCCTGGTTGAGAACCCATGATCCTTGTGTGGTGTGGTCCCAGAACTTTATTTCATTTCCCAGTTTGCAATGCGTAGACCACGTACGCCAATTTTGCGCAGCCCAGCTACCATCCCACCCTGACATCACCTTGCCGGCCGACCTAGCGTACTTTGCAGATATATTCAGTGAGAAAGAGTCAGACCAATTGCCTCCGCATAGACCATATGACTGTGCCATTGATTTGCTGCCAAATGCCAAGCTTCCAGGGGGACGCCTTTACTCCATGTCAGAACCCGAGTTGGCCGCATTAAAAGACTTTGTGGATAAAAACTTGGCCAGGGGTTTCATTCATCCCTCTTCCTCGCCTCTGTCAGCTCCTGTGTTATTCGTGAAGAAGAAAACCGGAGATTTACGCCTATGCTGTGACTATCGCAAGCTCAATGCCATCACGGTGCGTAACCGGTACCCTCTGCCTTTGATTCCTGATCTCATGGACCGTCTCCGATCAGCGGCCATCTTCACCAAGATAGATCTACGGGGTGCTTACAACCTGGTTCGCATCCGAGAGGGGGACGAGTGGAAGACTGCGTTTGGGACCAGGTATGGTCATTTTGAGTATACAGTCATGCCCTTTGGACTCACCAATGCTCCGGCCGTCTTTCAACATTTCATGAATGACATCTTCCTGGATTTATTGGATCAATTTGTGGTGGTTTACCTCGATGACATCCTGATCTACTCCCCCGTCACGAGCAACTCATCTCCAGCATCTCCGGCAAGTTCTGCAACGCTTGAGAGAGCATCACCTTTACGCCAAGTTAGAGAAATGTCAATTCTATCAAACCACCATTGAGTTTCTGGGACATGTGATTTCTCCACAAGGCATCGCCATGGATCCTGGCAAGGTTGAGGCCTTGCAAACCTGGCAACCACCGTGTAAAGCAAAAGATGTCCAAAGACTTTTGGGATTTGCGAACTATTACCGGATATTCATTCCGAGATTTTCTACCTTGACTGCGCCCCTTACTCGACTGTTACAGAAAGGCATTAAGTTCCAGTGGGGTGATGCCGAGCAACAGGCGTTTCAGACCCTCAAAAAGGCTTTTGTTCAGGAACCCATTCTCAAGTATCCAGATCCTTGTCATCCCTTTGTAGTGGAGGCCGACGCCTCAGATGTTGCTGTAGGGGCCGTGCTTCTTCAAACATGCCAAGATGGCGGCCCCCTGTTCCCGTGTGCTTATTACTCCAGGAAACTGAGTCCCTCCGAACGCCATTATACCATTTGGGAAAAGGAGCTATTGGCTATCAAAACTGCTTTTGAGACCTGGAGACACCACCTGGAAGGAGCCCGATACCAAGTTGAAGTTCGGACTGACCATAAAAACTTGGAATTTCTGCAATCTGCCAGGAAATTGAATCAACGTCAGATCCGTTGGTCTTTGTTCTTCGCTCGATTCAACTTCAAAGTCACCTACATTCCGAAAGGGTACAACAAAAGAGCAGATGCCTTGTCCCGTAAACCAGAGTATCTACAGATCAAGGACCCCTTGCCGCTTCGAACCATTCTGCCTGTCGAATCGATCGCAGCCGTGCACGATCCGGTAGATCTACGACGACAGATTCGGGAAGCGCAACAACTAGATGACTTTGTGACACAGAGGAAGCAAGAGGTGGGTCCCGGCTCACCTTGGACCTTGTCCGAAGGTCTATTACGCTTCCGCGACCTGTTATATGTTCCAGCAGGCCCACTCCGTGGTCTCATTCTGACTCAATGCCATGATAACCCTGCGGCGGGTCATTTTGGTCTCTTTAAGACTCTCCACTTAGTGTCTCGGACTTTTTGGTGGCCCAGACTTCGCCATGATGTTTATTCTTATGTGAATTCCTGTGTACGGTGCCGTCAGGCAAAACATGCCACAGGAGCCCCTCCGGGATTGTTACAGCCGTTGCCCACGCCGGAGAGACCCTGGGGGGCTATTTCCATGGACTTCTTGACTTGTCTACCTGTTTCTGCCGGCTACACCGTTGTCTTTGTAGTGGTAGACATGTTGACCAAGATGGCACATTTCATTCCTTGCCGAAGAATACCGACAGCCAAGGTCACTGCTCAGCTGTTCATTCAACATATCTTTCGGCTACACGGTTTACCTGACAAAATAGTGTCCGACCGAGGGACCCAGTTCACCTCAGCATTCTGGAGAGAACTCGTGTCTGCGCTTCAAGTCCAAGTTAATCTAGCCTCCACGCATCACCCAGAGACTGATGGGGGTACGGAGAAAGTGATTGGCATCCTGGAACAGTATTTGCGTTGTTTCATCAACGACCAACAGAATGATTGGTCCAAATATCTCTCCGTGGCCGAATTCGCTTTCAACAACTCTCAGCACACTTCCACTCAGACCACTCTGTTTTTTGCCAACTACGGCTATCATCCCAGATTTTTCCCACTCACGCTCCTTGATTCTCCAGTTCCAGTTGCAGAGGACTATTTATGCGAGCTCCAGTCAGTCCAAGAGATGGTTAAGCAGCACTTGACTAAGGCCAAGGAAGACTACAAGAGGGTTGCAGACCGCTCTCGTCGCGACACGCCGCCGTTAGCTGTTGGAGATCGGGTTTGGCTCTCCACCAAGTATTTGTTTCCAGGGAGAATTCACCGCAAGCTTGACCAACGTTTCCTGGGTCCTTTTCCTGTGGAGACGGTCATCAATCCGGTGACCTATCGTTTGACTTTGCCTAGGTCTCTTCGTGTACATCCCGTGTTTCATCGCTCCTTGCTTGTTCCTGTCTACCCTGATTCTCCGCTTCGACCTCCTGATCCGGGCCCGACAGCTCGCTGTGCTCAAGTTCCTGTTTCACGGTTGGAGGTGTCCGGCATCCGAGATTCCCGATGGCTCAATGACCGCTTCCAATATTTGGTTGATTGGACAGGGGGTGGGCCAGACGCTTGCTGTTGGGTCGATGCTCATGCTATTGAGGCTCCTGGGTTAATTTGGGATTTTCATGCTGCGTTTCCCTACAAACCACATCCCCTGCGACGGACCCGAGGGACGGGGCCTGCAGGGGGGGGGATAGTGTTGTGGGTGTCTCTAGACCAGCTTGGGAAATGTCAGAGGATGAGGAGGAGCAACCAGGCCCCTCTGGGTGCTTTCCCCTCCCGGCAGCAGAGACAGACAGGGAGGAGATTTGCATGCAGTCTGGGTCAGACTCTCAAAGCGGAGAGTCAGACTTGGAACAGGAAAATATATGGCTTGATCCGAGATTCCGAAGGTTTGATAGGCGGAGGTGTCAGTTACGTGGAAAAAGGAAGCCATGGGGGAAGTGACGTATCGGAAACTATATTAGAAGGTGAAGGAGGGACTAATTCTTTGTCACGAGCAACGTTAATATCAAGGAGTAGCCTGATACCTTGAGGAGTTCGTTTGAACTCAGTTTTCTGGTGTTTTTGGAATGTACGGAAGATTAATGAGGTCTTGAACAACCTGAGAGATAAAGAGTGAGTTATTGGAAGGGGGGAGAGCATGTTTAAGCTGAATGTAAATAAATCAGATTTGGCCGTTCCGCAAACAAAATGCCAGCAGCTTGCTTTGAAGTGAATCTCTTGAATTGTGTTAAATAAAACTCTTAAAGAAATATTCCTGTGGACTTTACTAAGCTGAGAAGGGCCAGATACAACAGTTATATGGAGACATGTTGTATACACTTGCATATAAGCCCAGCTGCAGGTAAGCCACTCTTGAAGTTTTAACCAAAATATCATTAAAAAAAATAGCATCTGGTGGATAAGATGACCTGCACTTTTCATGGTATTTTGATAAAAAAATTCAAAAGTTGGCTTATTCATTGATGGGCTTATGTGAATATATACGGGAAATATCGGTACTTTTTAAAGTACTGTATATACTTGTGTATAAGCCCATTGATAGATTTTTATGTGTGGAACCTAAAGTTTTTGGATTATCCACATATATATCCAGTATGCATTTACTTGCTCCAGAACTCTCATATAACACAAATTATTGTACCAAATAAACTTCCCTTTCTTTTGGAAGAGTCACAGTCATACAGTTTCATTTGTCCTTTCCTCTCTTTAAATAAGGCATCCAGAAATAGAATGTTGACATATTTTCATCATATTTCTCTGATATTGTCATGCTAACTGTGTTCCTATAATGTACTAAACAATTATTTGCTAAACAATAGATTACTGAATAAACCACAGTTGGCATTATAAATCCATAGCTTACAAACTATCTTGATTCTTCGCTTGGCTAAGCCACAGCCAGGCATATCAAATTATTGTTGTTCTCCATCAAAGATAAACATTAGACAGACTGAAAAAGTACAAAGTGCCACAAAAGGATCTGGAGTTAGTTATCGGTAAGCATGAAAAATTATATGTTTAAAAAGTGGCATAAAGACCTGGAAGGCTGTGGATGAGAAAAGAAATTGCGGTGTGGAGCCTAAGAGGGCAGAAACATTTCTTACGTCATGGGAAGCAAGTTAGTATTCAGAAGAGACTAAGGGGATATATTCCTCAGTAATTCACTGGGATATAAGAAAAGCACAATCAGATTTGCAAGATTCTGCAATTATAATGGATCTCAATAATGCACAATTCTAGTCTTCCAATGGAGCCATTTCCTGGTCTAGTCTGCCCCAAAGGACGGACGTGTTCCTGAGCTCTTTGATATAATTCAGTACCAAATAAGAATGCAGCCAAAAAGAATTTCACTGTCTCAGTTCAACGATAAGTTGCTTTTCTCATGACATTACAAAGGGGATTTTAAGACATTATTTATATTGTTTTGGGGAAAATTGATTATAAAGAGAAAGCAATCCTAAAAATAACCCATTGGAGGTCACTCAAAAAGCAAACTGTGGTAGCATTTTAATGATATTTGAAGCTAGGCATTATTAAATTTACAAGTTGTCTTTGTGTATTAAACCAAGTTAATGACTTTTTTCAAGGATATGGTGATTGCATGGAAGATTGTTAAATTGGATTATAATACTGCAAATGTATTCTGCTGCCTACCTTTTAATAAACAAGGAAGGTCTGGTAGCACCTAACTTGATTAATTTCCTGCATGAAGCATTGGAGCAAAAACCATTAGCAGTCAGAGGGCTCATTGGCAGACAAATGTAATTATGTTTGGTTACAAAAACAGACATGTGATAAATCAAAATGATACTGTTCGAAGTGGACTGCCATCCTATGTCTAACCATATACCACTGGAAAATAGGACCAGTCCTCAGAAAAAAACCTCTTCTTTAAGATGTGATGTTAATTGAGTCCTATGAAAGAAAAATATATGTTATAAAAATGTTACTCTAGAACTGGAAATTTTCAAAACAGAGTTACAGATAAAATACTTGGCATCAGAGGCATTTGCAGGATGTGCTCTTTGAGTCAAAATGACAAAAGCAGTAGAGATCTTCTGCCTTTTCAGAATCAACCATCAACAGTAAAGGAACACACAGTCAAGAAATATGCAGACCAGCACTCGGAATAACAGCCATGAAGGCCTTGGGAAAGATATTCAAATGCTGCAATATGCCTATGTCTACAAAGATCAGATTCATGCAGGCCATGGGATTCCCTGTGGCACTCTATGGAAGTGAATATTGGAGGTTAAAGAATTAGG
Source organism: Bothrops alternatus (assembly GCA_034064705.1). NCBI lineage: Eukaryota > Metazoa > Chordata > Lepidosauria > Squamata > Viperidae > Bothrops > Bothrops alternatus. Next base: position 23,550,849 of record JARGCV010000007.1, on the reverse strand, counting down.
ATAGAAAGAGTATTAATATCTTTGGACTTCAGATATACTCCATGAGTATATTATGGGGAGTCAAGAAAATGAACCAATAGATTATTGAACAAATCAACACACAGATCTCATTCCAGGCACAAATGAGATTGAGTGACAAGTTATCCTACTTTGGACATGTTATGCAAAGAGCTAGTATTCTGAAGTCTAATGCTGGGAAGGGGGGAAGGAAAGCAGAGAGAACAACCAAGAGCCAGGTGGATGGACTCCGCTAGGGTGACAATGAATGCACCGTTGGGAGATTTTGAAAGAACAGATTAGGAACACATCATCAGCAGGAAAAAAAGTCTACGTAGTTGCTAGGAGTCGAAAATGATTTGATGATATGCAATCAATCAAGCTCCATTCCTTTTTGTATAAGTGGGTGACATCATGATTCACCTACAAAAGGCAAGGAGTTTTCAGCACTGAAACATGACCAATTGAGCAAAAAATGGGAGAAGAATATATTTTTACTAAGGTGCAATTCAAACACTAAAACAACTGATGCATATATTTTTTTTTAAAAAAGGTAAATACAATTACCAAGAAGAAGGGTGGGTGTTGAATCAGGGCCATGACACTAGGGAACAAATCTGACATCTTTGCTCTGCTCTGTGGTTTTCCCACTGCTAGCTGAGATTTGAAAAAATTTATGGCTTTAATAAATACAATTTATAAGAAGTTGGAATTGCCTCTTCCTGAAGTGCAACTGTCTGTCATTGTGGAGACAATTTAGGTAAAGAAAACAATACTGGAACAAAAGAGTAAAGCTTCATGTAATTAATGTATTCATCTTCTTGACCAATAATGATTAACATATTCAAAATAAGCATGTTTAAACATTGTCAGTTTGCAATTATAGAACACATTTTTCAACATAATAGAAAAGATGTATTTGAAGTTATTATTCCTTGTAAATTTAAGATTAAACAGTCCTTTAAAATATTAAGATATATAGTAAATAGATAGCTAAACATTCATATAGAAGAGACCTATAAGCAAATCCTGACTGCAGTACAACATCTCAGAAACATCTGTATTTTTGTGCAAACAGACACTAGAAATCTGCATTGCAAAATAATAGAGCTGGCTTGTTATTCTGTTAGTAAAAAAAGAACATGAATTTTGGAGGGAGAGGTGTGTCAGGTAATAGCAAAAACCTTTTGGGATGGATGGAATCAGTAGACTATAGCCGCTGCTGGATATGAATATACTGTCAGCTCTCATTTGTCTTTAAAACTGGCATCCTTTGTTTTATGAAATAAATAATCTTCGGAAGAAGCTCTAAGATGGATCAGAATATGAATTGCAGAAATGAAGCTGGTTTTCTAGAACAATCTGCTGCAATGCAGGACATTTCACATCAGAGCACTTTTGCTTGAAAAACGTACAGGAACGCACATTGCCCCATTATCACCTGATTGGCTCTAGCTGACTGGTCACCAATGAGGTTATTGACAGAGATAAAAATAAGAGTACCTGCGATTTTGTGTAGTGTGATGTTCAATGCAATGGTTCTCACACATCTCAGTCTAAGTTCAAGAAACAGTGTTTGCACATTGAAATATATTTGTCAGGAAGAAATCAATTCAATATGTGCCCGGTGTGTTTTTGTTTCTTTCTTTTTTAAAGCTAGCTTGTCTTTTTCTTCTTTTCTTCTTTTTCTTTGTTTCTTGTATATAGTCAATAATAGGAAGAAATTGACTTGTACTCAGTGTTTCTATCCATTTAATGAATCCTAGAGAGAATAACATTTTTAAAATTTTACTCATGCTGTTGCATAAGCATGAGTAAAATTTTAAAAATGTTATTCTCTTATGCTGTTACATAAGCAACCTTTCTTACATGCAGAGCCAGTTATATATTTTTAAATATGTATGCCACTCTTTATTTTCAATGAAACTCTCCAAAGTCCAAAAGAACTATTATATTATACCGTTTTACACACTTTATCCCAATATAGTTTTGTTTTAAGCCCTTTGTAATAACAGAGCAAACTGCAGCAGGAAATGGCCACATGTTTGCATACTGACCACTGCAAAATGAGGTTAAAATATTTTTCTCATCTTCATTCTCTCAAAATGGTGTTCTTTCTCCTGCAGTGAAAGGACTCCTTCCATACTTGAACTGAAGCAAAGCTTAAACATATCCATCCATCTGTGACAGCCAAGCTGGGGGCTTGGATTTCATCCTGAATAGCTTTAACAGTTGGATGTTCATTGGCTTTTTAGTGGGGAATTTACATTCATAGAATTTTGTCTCTGCAATTTCATCACAGAGAGCTTTCTCATGGTTTGAGTTAGAGGCATCAATATTTCATTGAAATTGCACACACACACACACACACACACAGAGAGAGAGAGAGAGAGAGAGAGAGAGAGAGAGAGAGAGAGAGAGAGAGAGAGAGAGAGAGAGAGAGAGAGAGAGAGAGAGAGAGAGAGAGAGAGAGAGAGAGAGAGAGAGGAAGTGCTGCTACTTTTACCTCAATATTTTTTTCCTTAGTCAAGATCAATATTTGTGTTGTCAGACAATGGTAAAAAGATTTGTACTTGTAGAAAATTGGTTTTCTTCTAAAGATGATATTTTCCCAGACATAATCCAATATTTTTGATACCCACCAGAGACCCAGCAAGCATGACAACTTTGTTGACTATCTCATTTTTTTAAAATGAACTTAGTTACACATATAAGTTAATAACTATAAGAGCATGTCTCTCAGGGATCTATTTCCCATTATTACCACGCCTGACTCTCTTTAAACTGAGATAGAAATTCCCTTCTTGTCATGGTGTGTTAAATGCCTCTGTATAAGGATGCCCATTGTACAATTTCAAAGCATTAAGGTTCCATGCAACACACACTAATGTCTTTTCTCAAAAGAATTCATTTATAATAGAACATTCCACCAAGAGCCAAGATATCTTTAACAGCTTTCTTATAATGTACTGTTTTGTTATGTGCACAGCAATTCATCAGCAGGAAGGTTGGTTCTTATATACATTAACAGTTCCTGAGAGGCCAAAATATTTTTGTCTCTTTAGGGGAAACATTAGTCATGAGTTTTATTTGGTCTTTCCAAAATAGTCTCAGCAGAATGCAGTGGCATGGGGAATGTAATAGTTGACTCCACAAGACACTTTTAACAGCAGCTGGTTTATTCTGCTTAATATGTCTTGGTAATAGGAAACATTCATGAAAACCACCCATCATTTTTCTGATTGCAATTGGAGAAGGGATCCTGCGAGCTACACTGTGGGCAGTTTCATAGGAATTGATTGAAGTGTCTAAAGCACAGGTCTTCTAAAACATTTGTGGAGGTCTAGTTTCCTCATGTTTGCATTTGGATAAAGATGTGTCTTGAGATTTGCCGATGTTTCATACATTCATTTCAGAATCAGAATCAGAATCAGAATCAGAATCAGAACTGGAAAGGACCTTGGAGTCTTCTAGTCCAACTCCCTGCTCAGGCAGGAAACCCTATACCATTTCAGACAAGTGGCTGTCCAGTGTCTTTTAAAGACCTCCAGTAGTGAAGCACCCACAACTGTGATGAAAGCACCCACAGCTTCTGAAGGCAATTTGACTACCTTAAATCCTTGAACCACAAATCATCCTGGCACTGCCCATTTTGGGAATGCAGCCATCAAGACCAGTTTTTTGTAATATTAAAACCAAAAGCTTCCACCAGTTTTTCTTTAAGAAATAAAGGCATTACTAGGAGAAAGAAAAGATATTAGAACATTTTTCTAGCACTCCATTAAGAGAAAAATACATGCTCAGAAAAAGTGCACTTTTTCCCATCATTCTAACAGGACATTCCTCCTGATAGAAAGCTATTACTGGTGATAATATTCCTTTCATGTCTAAATTAGCACTTTCAACTACTGTGAAAAGAATATCTTGGAGGAGGATTTAAAGTTGATGAGTACTGTACTTAGAGTAACAAGGCAAGCTGCAGTGCTGTCACAGAAATTTCCAAGATCCCATCGCTATCACTAGGAAGATGAAAGTTTAATTGGAAGCTTTTTTCAACCAAGCTCATATTTTATAAAAGGCTGAATAGAAACATTCACCAGATCCCACTTCTCATTTGTACACATGACTATGCATCTTGTTAGCCTATCCTCAGATACCAATCCTATTCTTAGAGCAGGTTAGTAATACTTTCACCATTAGGTAGCTTAAATGACGGTGATGGCAGTGGGAACTCTAGAGATAATAGGACACGGATCTTTCCTACTGTGTCTAAAATCCCTAATTCAACCCCATTACTCCATAATAACCTTGTTAAGCCCAGAAAGGTTTAACTTAAGTAAACTGTAATAATTAGATGTGATATGTTATTGCACATTTTGAGATTCTTGGTACCATTAGCAACTTTAACTTCCATATTCTAAACCAAGCTCTATCCTAATGGCTTCTTATCCAAAGAGTTGTGTGGGCTTGCACCCTGTTCTGTAGTTAGCATGTCAACACTTACAATTCATAATTGCAACATCTGTAAATATTTATTATGTGAGGAGGCACGATGGCTCCTTAAAGAAGCCGGTGAAGGTTTGCGTTCCAGCAGTTTGAGTCCTAGCACCTTGTGACAGAGTGAGCTCTCGTCACTTGCCTCAGCTTCTGCCAACCTAGCAGTTTGAAAGCATTTTACATGCAAATAGATAAATAACTTGGTGGGAAAAATAATGGCGCTTCATGTAGAAGTATGATCCCAACCTGGGCTGGATCTGCCTGAATGTAATACCTGAACATGAGGTGACAACAGTGGAGGGAAAAGCCCCAGATGACATTGCAGAATGCCCTTAACCATTCTGAGTGTGGAGCTAATTCGCCCTCTATGGTGCACCCTGGAAGTGCATGAGTGTGAACCGAACGGACTAGCAGGCAGCCAAACAACTACTATGTACTAACTGTTGTGGGTGTTTCTAGACCAGCTGGGGACATATCAGAGGATGACGAAGCAGAACCAGGCCCCTCTGGGTATTTTCCCCTCCCGGCAGCCGAGCTAGATAATGAGGAGCTTTGTATGCATTCTGAGTCAGACTCTCAAAGTGATGAGTCAGATTTGGAACAAGAAGTTAGATGGCTTGATCCGAGATTCAGAAGGTTTGATAAGCGAAGGTGTCAGTTAAGTGGGAAAAGGAAGTAATGGGGGAAATGACGTATCGGAAACTATATTAGAAGGGGAAAGAGAGACTACGCCTTTGTCACAAGCAACATTAATCAAGGAGTAGCCTGATACCTTGAGCAGCGCGTTTAAACTCAGTTTTCTGGTGTTTTTTGAAATCTACGGAAGAATAATGAGGTCTTGGACAATGTGATTGATAAAGAGTGAGTTAATTGGAAGGTGGGAGGAGAGCATGTTTAATCTAAATGTAAATAAATCAGAATTGGCCGTTCTGGCCAGCAAAATGCCAGCAGCTTGCTTTGAAGTGAATCCTTTTGAAATGTGTTAAATAAAACTCTTAAAGACATATTTATGTGGATTTTACTGAGCTGAGAGGGGCTAGATACAACACTAACAGTGTAGTCTCTGAGATAATACACCATCAACATATGTTAAATAAATAAATTTATTATTTGATTTATTGTATTTGCTTGACCTGGATGAATAAGACAAATATATACATACACAGATATAGTGAAAGTAGTTTTCTAGGATATGACTTGTTTATTTGCATTTATGTAGTTGGGAAAATAAATGACAGATCCTGCTTTTATGAGCCTATTCATTGGGCATGTTGGGGAAGGCCTCAGAATTGTAGGCTTGGAATGAGATACTGAAGCCATCAAGTCTCTCCCCTGCTCAATGCAAGAATCCATCTTAAAGCAGTCTTAACTTGTTAGCCGCTGCCAATGAAGTGGACCCATTACCCCTGTAGTTATTGATTTCATATCAGACTGCTCTTATTGTTAGGAAATGTTTTCAGAATTTGCCTTCTATCTGCAACTTACATCCTTTATTCCATACTCTTGGCCTTGGGGGTGACGGTCTTTAAGATATTTGAAAAATTCTACCAAATCCCTCTTTCATCTTCTTTTCCCAAGACAAAGCATGCCTACCTTCTTCAATCTGTCCCCCTTGGAGTTAGATCTTGGTTCTCCTGAGTCTGTTCCAGTTTTTCTAAATCTGTTGAGACTTTCCCACAGGTGGGATAACAGGGTGTCCACATGATATAGTCAAAAAAGTCAGGGTGATAGCCATGATATTCAAACTTCCACCTATTTTTATACACATAACACATGTGACACACATTAAAAATTGATGGAGCTTTGATCATTCCATTGCAGCCACCTTCTTGACCTCTTTAAACATAGCCTATAGACAAGATACTGCGCCAGGAGTTTCTTTGGTTCTGACTGTCTGTGATTTAAGAACAGGGGTGTCAAACATGCAACATCACATGACGTGTCGCAATGTATCACGACTTTTTTTCCATTGCCAGCAAAGGGGTGGATGCGGTTTCGGCATGATGCACTTGGGCCATGGGCCATCAGTTTAACACCCCTGTTTAAGAACATCTGAAGAAGATTGACCATTTCAGCCACCTTTACCTCTTTTTACTTTTTCATTTTTCTTATTTTAAAGTGCAAATTGTTTTGAGTATTTAGGACAGGAGAGTGGCATGATTTTTTTTTGAAAAAAAAAAAAGATTATTTTAGATCTTAGATAAATGCCATACATTTATTTGTTTAATAAACTGGGCTTATTTTCATTTTCCCTAGATGATTCTTCCTGTGATTATGGAAAGATTGTATTGCATCAGTAAGAAGCAGCTCAGTATAAAGAAACTCTTGTTAGTATAACACAGAGATACCAAAGAACATTTAATACAGCTTTTTCTGAAAAGATCTAAGCCTTTGGAAAATGACATTTTCTTTTCCCTTCTGAATTAAATGTACTCATGTAGAAGAATCAAAGGATTAGGAATCAGATTTTAAACAAAATTTCATTATGGAGATCTTTTTAAGGTATCTACGTAATAGCATAAATTGAATCAGAAACTTTTAAGTTGAAAATACAAATGAGAACTTTCAGGCCAAAAGCTACTGGAAAAAATATATAGGCAATTATTGACTGGGATTTTTTTTTAAAGTACAAAATAAATTTTGTAATAATGCTGGAATGAATATTTCTTAATTTCAAGTGGGAAGTCACAACTTTTGGATAATGTTCCATATCCACTTACTTCAAAAAAAGGTCAGTTAGGTGTCAACTAATTAGACTTCATACCTGTTGACTTTATAAACCAGACTGAGTATGCTGTCTTGATCTATATTGAATTGAGTAATAATATCCAGTTCTTTGAAGAACAATAATACCCAGTTCTTTGATGAGTTAACATATCTATTAACTTCCCCTTTTATTTCCCTCAATCTTGTTAAGCATAGATCTTTCTTAGCCTCCTCTCTGCTCACCTCACTTATTTAAATTTTGTGAGTTTCAGTTTGTTGAGCACTGCCTCAGTGGAGCATTTATATTTATCTGGATCATGACTGATTTAGTGGTTCTTCTAATAATCCATGGTTCTCTTAAGAACTGTCTCCAGGTTCATAACTCAAAAGAACCATCTTCCTCTAGCTTTTCCTTAATGACCTTTCACAGACACATATTACTACCAGAAAGACAATAGCTTTTAAGTATTATAATATGACTATTTTCTGTTGTTGAAAATAGTCCTTATTCAGTCCTTATTCTTCACAAGTTTATCACTGCATGTATTTCTAGAATTAATCTTACATTTTTACAATGGACTCATCCCACTACGCTACTGGCCAGTTTAATATTAATAAGCTTGTTGGTAGGGTCTTGCAAAGACAAATGGAATTTTAAAATGTTAAGATGGGTTTGAATTATACTGTATATATCAGCAAGTTGAAATAGATCGATGTATACAAACTTTGAATTTACTGAACATAACTTTGGATGTGGCAGAGAAAACTATTTTGAATGATGAAAAGATTGCATTACCCAGACTTAACTAGTCTTGGATTAATTACGTATATGGACTTGCTCTTTCTTATGAATTGGCTGTCTACTAATGTATCAGAAGTTTAACCAGTACTGCTACATATAGTTAAAGTTTAATGTTATTCCTTAAAAACTAGCATTTTTCTACAATTCTAATGTTTTCTGCTTGTTTGCTTTTTTCAATTTTCTTCTTCTTTTTAACTATATATTTTATTGATTTTTTTAAAACATAAATCACTTAATAGTTGGTAAACAGTGTGTTTGTTGTGTTTACATTTGTAAAGAAAAATAATTAACAATTGGTTTCTATAATCCATAATTCGCATGGTATATTTAGTTGATTTCCCCTTTTCCCCAAAATGTCTTCTTTGCAAACCTTGAATTAATACAGTTCTTATTATCTTGATACATAACAGTTACATATATGATTTTCTCCAATATTCCTAGAAATAAAGATTACATCGATATAATATTTCTTTTCTATCTAATCATTCTGATTGCCTCATATTATATCCTGTTACAATCCTTATTTAGATTTGTTTCTCCCATAAAGTTCAAAGTATTCTTGCTGGTTAAGATTTTCTCAACAGTTAAGAAACATAAAAAGTAAAATACTATTTAAAATATATATTCCTCCTAAGCTAATATATATTCATTCCTAAAGTTTCTTATTCTTTTTAACCATAATTAAAAGATATATTTAATCTTTAAATATTTCATTTAATGTGTCTAGTCTTCTAATACTTTAACTCTTATTCAAAACATTTTATACATTATAATTTCCTTAAATTCAAACACATTTAATTATCTAAAACATTTTCTTCATCTAAGCCATGTCAACAGTATTATATTACTTATATTAAGAAATAAAATAAAAAAGGGGGAAAAAGCATAAGTATTATTTAAGGAATTCATCCCTCTTAAAATGACATATGTATTCAGAATCTTTTCTATTTCTTTAACCATATTCAAACAAATGTTTCTTTTTTAAAATATTCTCTCTGGTAGATCCCATCATCTATTTTCTTAATTTTCACTTTAATCTTTTTCCTTTGACCAGTATCCTTCTTGATCAATATGTTTTGCTAAATCAAAAATGTTTTCCATATATTCATGACTGTTGCTGTGGTATAAGAAGTAAACCGAATAAAGTGTCTTTATATGAGGCTTTTGCCTTTCCATGTTTCTTGATTTTTTTTCTTTTTCTCCTTCTTTGCTTCTCTTATCACTTCCTTTCTCTCTAATGTTTTCACTATCTCTACATTCCATTTTATCCAATCTGTTTTTTTGTCCTCAGATTTATTTTTTAGGATTAAGATATGAGTTGTTTTTTCCATTTCTTGTAAATTTTTCCCCACTAGGATTAAATCATGTTTTCTTGCTTTGTTAAGTTCCATCTTTGAGTCTCTATTTTCAATTTTATGTCCACTTATTTGTTTTGTCTGCTCCTTCTCTGTTATTGTTTCCTGGAAGTTTTTTTGTTGTAAAGTTAACTTAGAAATAGATTGATTTATATTTTCAAATTTATTTTGGATTTCTTTGTAATTTGAAATCAGTGTTTGAATTAATTGCAGTATACTATATATCTCCTCCTGAGAGGTATTTATGTTTTATTGGTGTGTTCTATCTACGTGTCTCTGATCGATGATGGTCAAAAGTTGACATTTTCCTTCTTATCTGCAAATAGCTTTAGAGTCCTGGTTAGATAGATATTTGTAATCCAAAGAGTTCAAAAAATATTTTTTTTCTAAAGTTTATAATTCTCTCTTTATCTGCAGCCCAGATTGTTGTCTTTTGGGGGGGTCACAGCTGTTCTTTGTTATTAAAGCTTTGAAGGTCCCAAACACAGATTAGCTTTTCCCAGGTTTTGGCGAGTTCTCTATGGAAATCATAACTGTCATGATCTTCATCCACCACTAGGTGTCAACATCTATTTAGTTTTCAGTATGAACAATGGTCTTTAAAATGAGAGTCTTAACCATTCAACAATTTTAAACTTGTCCAAAATTAAATTTTACTTTCAAGTTTATAAATTTATTTCACTATCATATATTTTGATCCTCCATGGAAATGTTAATTTGCCGCTTCTGTTAGTATAAGGGTGGGGCAAAAGTTCCCCTCCTTCACTTTCGGAGGTATTTTGCTTCTTGGAGATCTTTTCCAGGAAATTAAGTGTAGAATAGAAAAGGGAAAATCAGATTCCTCACCCAGTTTCAAGTACGCTGTTTACTGTTGTGCTGGTTAGTTCTTTTGGACTTTGATTGCAAGTAGCTTGGGCTGATCGGTGAAATACAGCCTTTCTCCTGTCAGGTTAGAAGGCTTTCCCCAAGACGAACGGAATGACTGCTGTCATTCCAGAGTCGCTGGGGCACCCTTCTTTCTTTGCCGCCTCTCTGGGGCGGCTTGGACCCATTAGGGTCTCCAGGCAGGACAAAAATTAGCCGCAGGGTGTGGCAATATGCAAGCCCGCAACCAGTCGCTACTGCACAGGACTGGAAGTTCTCTGTTTTTTTCAATTTTCTTTCAATTTATGTACAGTAATTTTTTTTTTAAAAAAAAAGACTCATAGAACTCTTAGTGCTAGTTTTAATAATCTGATTTCCTGCAGTTTTAAGGAATGGAATGGGTATTTCATCTGTGCCTATTCTGACCACTGGAGTTATCCTATTTGATGACTAGTGTATTGTTTTTCATACCTCAACTTCTAGTGAAATAAGTTGCTGAACATACTCTATCTCTACAAATGTCTCAGTCATTCTGCATTTCTATAAACGGTATCATTTAGTGTTTCTGTTTTCCTTTATTAGACCTCATTTTCCTTTATTAGACTTCTTCCATTATTATCTTTGCACAGTCCTATATTGGCTGTGAAGTTCCTGTGATTCCTCAGGTTATCTTTAAAAATAACTCAGTCTGCTTCTCTTATTGTTCTCTCTATTCATTGACATTCTTGACTAAGATACCATTCTTTGACCTTTTCTGCTAAATGATGGAAGACTGCAGTCTGTTCTTGAATGTCTTTATTGTTCTGTCTTTCTTTAAGCTTGTTCTAAAAAGCCACTTTAATTCATCTTTGAAGTTTTGATTTTTTTAATTTTATTTTTCCCAATATTTTGATTTCTTCTATAGCTCCTCAGTTTTTTTCATATAAATTAAGTATTCTGAATTTGATTCCTATATTGACCTTATCTTTACAAACACTTCGTCTTTCTTCAGGTTTTTCCATTTTTCCAATAACCCCATTTAATAATGCTTTGTTCTCTTCTTGATGTTGCACTTAGCACCTCTTGCACTTTGCCATAGGAACCCCTTCAAAGATATCCACAACTGAATTGGCAGTAAATGAATACTAGTCTAGGCAGAATGACTTTCATTTACTTTCACAGAGACCATGTGATTTCCTTTTTTTAAGTGAAGGGGCAATGCGATTCATCTGGGTGAAGCTATTCACATAACCCTGAATCCATTCAGACTAATGATTCCTCATGAGTTCTCACCCCCCCCCCAGATGTGGCCAAGGGCTTCCCATGCTGGGCAGCTTTGATGCAAACAGTTGGATTCAGCGTATACCAAAGCCATCCAGCCTAGAAGAATTTGGGTGTCCTGCAGAACATCAGTCTAGGCACCCTTGGGTTACCCTATGGAGATTCCTATAGCATTTGCCAAAATCACCTAGCTGGACTTTTGTACTCGGAAATGAAAGTTACTGCATTCTCAGAATTTATATCTTTAGCATATGATCTATTATGATTTCTTTCTGTGCAAAGCATATGCTGCCAGACAATTGGAATGAATAGCTTTGCCACTTGATAAAATGACTGGTTTTAGCTTGTGGTACTGCTTGTTCACTTGCACTGGTTTTTTTGCGAATTTGAAAGAAGCAAACACATTTGATTGATTAAAAGGTTAATAGCTTGCGCTGTATTAAAGCTTGCCTAACCCACTTTACAAGATTATGGTAAATTTTTAAAACTATCCTAACCTTTTTGAAGAGAGGCTGTTACAATAAATATTTAACACATCTATCTTTATCATTTAGAGACAAAAGGGATGGCTGACTTTTAATAATACATTACATTTATGATTGGTTAGTATTTTTATCTATCGATAAAATGCTTCTTTCACTGCAGAATGCTCTGTTTAATATGGGTGTGTGGGTTGTGTAGAGGATAAGTAATATAGCCTATTGTTTGTTGAGTTTTAAAAGCCTTGACAGTGGTGCTGGTTACAAAATGCTGTCCAGGTTTAGCATTACAATGACTGCAGTCATCTGCAGCAGCATTGATTGTTTTCCTCTTTCAGCTCTTCATGTTTTGCAAAACCTCAGTGGAGTCTTTCTTAGGGTGATTTATACTTTCTTAATCTCTTTTCTTACAGACAGAATTTATTTCTTCTTTATCCCCTGTCCTTCTAGGCCAGGGGTAGGCAACCTTGGCTCTTTTATGATTCGTGGACTCAGTCAGGAATTCTGGGAGTTGAAGTCCACGAGTCATAAAGGAGCCAAGGTTGCCTACCCCTGTTCTAGGCCAATTTCCACTTCAGCTGTACTTCCTTTCCTTGGTATTCACCCACAGGGAGTAGGCACTATTTCTGGCCTGACATAATTTTGCACCTAAAATGACTAGTGGCTGAATGAACACACTGTTATCTTATTAAAACTATACCTCATAAGGGTGTATCAGGACAACATTTAATTGCACTGAGGATAATCCTGGATTTGGTGGTCCTGCTAAATGGCCATATATACCAGAAGCAGGAACAATTACTACCAGCTTTTCTTTTATAAAGACACTCAAAAGCACAGGAGAACTACATGCACTTTGAGAACTGATGATGGAAGAAACAGTGATTCGTGGCATACGATCACATCACAACTGCAACATCAGGGAATTCCACAAAGCAAAGGAATCAGTTGATCCTGACTGCTGTCACTATCAACTTAATTGGAAAAAGGATTTAGATTTCAGCAAGAGATTTAGAGATCTTGCTTTTTGGTTTGCTTGTTCTTTCTCATGTATGATCAATACACTCACATGCACACACACTTACATTTAAATTATACAGAAAGGTACCCATCACTTAATATATTGAACATAGAACCAGAGAAACATTACATTTATAGGCTGTCAAACCCAGACCTAATCTTTAAATAACAATATAAACCATTAAAAAGTCTAAATATAAAAATAGTCACAAGAAAAGCAAAAAATAGTAACAATAAAGCAAAAATAGTAATATCAAAAATGATTGGTTGTTTTATTGTTTATTGTTATTAATAGGAAAAATTAAAACAACATTTGTGCCACTGCTGTCTAATCACAACAACACGAATCTTCAAAGGCTTGCCAGAAAAGCAATATTTTAATAACTTTCTGGTGTAAACAGTAAGGAAGATGATCTTGACAGAAATATGCAAGAGAGGCTACAGCATATGGGTAAAAGGGGCTGAAACATTTTTAAAGTCCAGAACAATGTGATATTGAGGGATACTCTCTGAGCTTGTTTTCTTGTAGAGGTTTCATCACCCAAACTAGGTAACATTATAAATGCTAGTTTTTTTTTTTAACAGACTAAAAAAACAGGACTAGCACTGATTATGTAACCTAGTTTGGGTAAGAAAATGCCTGCAAGAAAACAACCAAGCTCCGAGTGCACTAGGGATGTCTCATTTCAACTCTTAAGCTACAAATATCCTCCCTAATTGGTACAATAAGATAACATCTGGAAGTAGCTCAGGCAAATTCCTCCCTAATTCACTGAAGGAGGAAGTACAGCACAATCAGACTTACAAGATTCAATTGTTATAGCAATTACTTTTTTTTTATTATTATTATTAAAACAATCAGCATTGGACATAAAAACATCTTATGCAGCAATCATCATGACACCTGGTATACAATACTAAGTATTAGTCTTTGAAAAAGTCTGAATTAGTAGGCCTTTTCCCCCCCCCCTCGCGTCTAGCCTCAACTATACTCCTGTTACATTTTATTTTGATTGGTGTTTCTCCTATCTGTTTCAATATTAATGTGATCAACATTAAACATAAGATCTTATTGCTAAACAATCCTCCTAGAACATAGCATACAACATTAGGTGTTAATCTTTGTAAACATCTGTTTACTTAAAACACACCTCTGCCGGCAGGTCTGGGGCAGTTAACATCTTGCCCCAAGCCAGTGTATGTCTGTGTGTATGTTGAATGATTAGTTTTTTTTAAATTAAGGGGTTTTATATACTTGTATTTTTATATGTTGATTTCTATTATGTTGTGAGCCGCCCTGAGTTCTCCGGAATAGGGCGGCATAGAAGTCAAATAAATAATAATAATAATAATAATAATAATAATAATAATAATAATAATAATAATAATAATCTCCAGCCATGATAAACATCCAGAATAGATACAGAATGCTGCCTCAGGATGTAAACACAGAGACATCTGGCATTCAAGCTGTGTCTCACAACAACCCAGAAAAGATCTGCCATGGAGCCAGGAAGCCTGACTTACATCCTAACCACAGATCAAGCCATTTGTGCACAGAGCTGCTATATATCCTCCTAAGTACCAATGACATCTTTCTCTCAAGTTTATGGGCTTGAGACCCATCACTGCTATTGAGATTAGGTAAAAAGCTATGGAAATAATCAGATTGTGTCCTTGTCACCATGTTGCAATATCATTCAATGCCATGAATTAGATTTAGCTAGTGACGGGGCTTTTTCCCTGAACAAATACATTATCTTACAGTATGATAGATTACTTCTATCATTTTTTTCTGGACAGATGAGCATACTTTCAGACAAAATAAAAACTTTTTTATTTTCTAAAGGATTCTTTGAGACATACGTGGGACCCAAAGGATTCTTTGAAATAAAGATAATAATTGAAGCTGTCATTCTTCACTGCAGCATGTGAACTTTCCATCTAAAAGTAATTTTAAAAATGGATGGGACCTGGAATGTGGTAGGAGCTAAAGGAAGGGTCTCCTGTGACCGGGTTCCAATCATTAATGGCATCATGAATGTAAATTTCATCATTCCAAAATTCATGGAGAAATTTTATTATAAATACCCCATAATCCTGGACTAAGAATTTGCAGCAACAACACTTAGCTATCCAGGAATGTATAAACATTATTGGCAAATTATATTGTTCTGTAAATTCATTATGTATTTAGTAGAATATTAAAGATGATTGTTCATGATAGCTTAAGACAGTGATGGCGAACCTTTTAGAGACTGAGTGCCCAAACTGCAACCCAAAACCCACTTATTTATTGCCAGTTGCCAGGTGGGCGTGGTCCACTGGGTGGGTGTGGCTGTGGTGCTTATGGCAGATTGGGTGGGTGTGGCCAAGGTGGGTGTGGTCACCTTGATGTTTCTTGTGGGGAGGGATGCCTGTGGGGGATGGGCAGGGTTAGGGGAGATCCAGGGGTTTTCTGGCAGATGGGGCGGTGGGCAGGATGCTCGTCCTGCGGGGTGAGGCAAGGTGAGGCAGGGCAGGGGTGCCATTGCCACAGGGCAAGGCGGGGCAGGGGCTGGGGCAGCTGCTGCCTGACACCATTGGCTTCCATACACAGACACCAGCGAGCGCATGGGGCCAACGACCGGCACACTCTGGGGCTCTGCAGCCCACCGCCAGCAGTTCAGAGAAGTATAGATGAAGTGGGTCATGCCTAGGAAAAGGAGAGCATGCGAGGCCAGGAGGGATGGGACAGGGGCGAGGGAAACCAGCCATGCTGGGATGCATCCGGCCATGTGGGACTTCGACAAGTTAGCGGGCAGCTGGTTGCCATCTCTGGGGCATGGCGCATGTGCCCAAAGAGAGGGCTCTGAGTGCCGCCTCTGGCACGCGTGCCATAGGTTCATCACTACTGGCTTAAGAGGTCCAAGGTGCCTGCCTTTATATTTTGATAGGCTATGCCTGGGCTTAAATGAGGATGATCCATAATTACAAATCACACTTAATTCATGAATATTAATATTAATAATAATAATAATAATAATAATAATAATAATAATAATAATAATAATAATAATAATAAAGTTGGAAGGAACCTTGGAGGTTGTTGTGTCCTGGGCCTGATGAGGAAACTCAGCAGGCCCAGAATTGTTGCAAATGGTCCTGGGCATTCTAAAAGAGTGGCACCAGCCTTGTGTGCATGCGCAAGGCACGAAGAAAGAAGAACTCTTATTGGTTCACTCTGCCTGGGGTTCAAGCCCTATAAAAAGGCCTGCGTGCCTTTTGTTTTTTTGCTTGGAGTTGGAGTAGGAGAATAAAACATTGTTAGTTGTCACCATGTGTCTTCATCATTCACATGCGAACAGAGAACACAATAGAGGTCATCTAGTCCAACTCCCTGCTCAGGCAGGAAACCCTATATCATTTTGGACAAAAAGCTGTTCAGTCTCTTCTTAAAAACTTCCAGTATTGGAGCATTCACCACTTCTGGAGGCAGGTTGTTCCACTGGTTAATTGTTTTAACTGTCAGGAAGTTTCTCCTTAGTTCTCCTGCTCTTGTCCTGCCCTCAGGCACTTTGGAAAATAGCTTAACTCCCTCTTCTTTGTGGCAGCCCCTGAGATAATAATTAATTATTATCACTGAAATGTATTCATATGGCTTTGATAATATAAACCAACAGTTATACTGAGAAATCATGCCATTATATTATTACACTTGTTTTCTGTCTCAAACTAAAAATGTTTTTTATTACAATTGACTTACATAAAACTAGAGGCATATTTCCATGAAGATTTATTTATAAATCCTTGAATTAGGTGGAATATGCTTATAAACAAGCAGAAAAACTTAATCTCTGGTCTCCCATCACCTCTTCCAACCTGTTAGAAACATTAGGAAAAAAGAGTGGAGGCATCAGTGCGTAGTTCAACTCCCTCTGTTAACTGCCAGTATTACCAGGAGGTAGGGACCAGGCAGTAGGATGCAGACACCCCATGCTGTGTGACATATCAAAATGAGGCATAAGATTCTAGTTTTTGAAATAGTGTTCCTCAGTCTTGTCAACTTGAAAATGTATGGACTTCAACTCCCAGAACGCCCAAGTCAGAAACACTGGCTGGGAAAACCTGGAAATTTAAGTCCACACATCTTCAAGCTGCCAAGTTTAAGAAACATTGTTTAAGAGTGTCTCAGCTTAATTTAGCAGTGATTATCACTTCGCTGCAGAAAAGAATAATATATTTTTGAAAGAAAAATTGTAAAACAAGCATCCAATGAAGCCCAGTCTCTTGCTCTCTGGGACTCATTGGGGGACCTTTTGACTCTGGATCACTAGCCAAGAGTAGCCCAAATGAACACCAAAAAGTTGTAGACCTGGATCAATAGATTACTGCCCAGATATTTATTTAACGACAAGATTCTCTTCTAATGATCTCATCACTGTGCTGAGAACATCCTGGTGTACTGTTTATTTATTGGTTGTATTTACTGTATATCTAAGCCTCTTGTTTTGAGAATTAAGGGTCCCCCCCATATAGGTCTTCCCTAATTTTAACTCTACAACAGCCAGCCTAGAAATAAATTGGGTAAGAAAGAGCAATTAGTCCAAAGATTTAAATCCTGATCTCTTTATTCCAAGTTCAACAAAGATGATGTTATATATATTTGTCTATCCCCAATCTTTGTGTTCTCCTCTTTTACACAGATGATGATATTATTCCAGTCACTGGAGCAAACATGACTGAAATTGGAGTAATAGTAATTTCAGATGACCCATTTTATTGTAGCTAATTCAACAGCTATCCCCTTGGTAAATCTTTGTAATTATTTGTAGCTTTGTTTCACTTGCTTTCAAAGCAAGAGCACAGAATTATTAACTAATGTGCAACTTTTCTCAGTTCTTCATTGTAGTTAATACCTGCTGCTCTTCTGAGATTAATCACATAAAGCATCAGGAATGTATGGAAACAGAATGGCTTTCATTAAATTTCTGCCATAGGTTTCAGTACAGGGGTCACACAAGTCAGTCTCCTTAACTACCAGCATATTACTTCTGCACTATTTTTGAAAAACCTTGCCAAGAAAACTGCAGAAACTTGTCCAGGCAGTCTTTGAGAATTGGACATGATTAAACAGAAGAAAAATAGCAGAATATAATTGGAGTTTCACAGTGAGAGATCAAAAAGCTTGGGTTGGATTTGAAATTCAAGTACAAACTTCACACGGGAAATCAACTCAGTCAATGTCTGTGAATTAAAAAACAGCAAACAGGGATCTATAAATAGATAACAGTCTTCATGGTTAGGTATCTATTTTTGATAGATATTTACCCAATAGGAATTCAAGAACAGATTACTATTTAATGGAGCATCATTTAGGAACAGAAAGCACCATAAAAAATAGCATCAAGTTGTTTTTGTGTGATAGGAGAGGAAAACAAAACTATGTTGTCCTTTATAATTCAAAACAAGTACAAAAATGAATTTGTATAATCTTAATCATATAAATTTAAAATAACAAATATAATACAAACAAAGCCATATCAATAACATATATAACACAAACAAAGCCTAGTACTGTGTTAAATCATATTGCCTCCCTAAATTCAAAAGCAAGAGCATTGGTACTAGCATATATCATCTATCATTCCGTGGTCATCATGTGAAATATTTTTTTTAACCTTATATATTACACCTACAGAAGGGATCAAGATTATGGCAACAGCTCTTGCTATAATTTCACAGCAACTGTTCCTAGAAACCCAGAGCATAGCTACATAAGTCTTTGCACGCTGGCAGGCAATTAATTGTTATGTTTGAAGATTCATCAATGAAGGATTGTCTAGCAACCAGTAATATACTGACAATCCTGGAGGTAAAATCTGACACATGTGGTCCATGAGTTGACGGATGACCATTCCTCCAAAGAACTTTATGGAACCGCTATGAACATACTATGACTGATACTCAGGCTCTGGATGCATAGTGAAGAGGTAACTTACCACAGTGACCAAGAGCTTCCCCATTCAAATAAATATATTGATGTTCCAGTTCAACTGTTGTTGAAATTTCCCCATCAGGTTCTTTGGAGAAGCACAGTGCAAAGATATACAGATTTTGTTTGCAATAATGCTTATGTGCTATTTCAACTGTAAGTAAGCTGGCTGGCTCAGGAATTCTGGGAGTTGAAGTCCACGAGTCATAAAAGAGCCAAGGTTGCCAACCCCTGCTGTAGACCCAAGCACCATGTGATTGGGTGAGCTCCCGTTACTCACCCCAGTTCCTGCCAGTCTAGCAGTTCGAAAGCATGCAAATGCAAGTATATTAATAATTACTGCTTTGGCAGGAAAGGTTACTGCAGACAATGCAGGCTCCCTTAGCTCAGAATTGGAGATGAGCACTGCCCGCTTGAGTTGGTCACAACTGGACAGAGGAAACCTTTAAACCAGCCAATAGGAATTGTCCAGGCTGTCTCTGCCCTGCTGAGCCCGCCAAAAGTCCCAGTCTGCAAACGGTGCTGCAAGTTGTCTGCAGCAAAGGCGAGCTGCCTGGAAGTTTCCACCCCTCCCTGCTGAGCAACTACTAAAAATGTAAGTAAAAGAGGGCCAGGGGTGGGAGGTGGGAGGCCAGCGGGCACAGGGAGGGTTGCTGGCGCGCGTGGGGCCCGGCGGGTGCCTTACCTCCCTTGGGCTGGGCCAGCTGGTGGCCCAGCCAGTGGTCGCCCTGCGCCGTCGCTGCCCCTTGCCAGCTACGCCTCGGCCAGCGGAGGGGGCGGCACCACGCATGCGCGGTGCTCCCAGGCAGGGAAATAGTCCTCAACTTATGACCGGTTGGGGTCCTCGACTTACGATCCGTTGGGTAGTCCTTGACTTACGACCGGTTGGGGGTCCTCGACTTACGACCGGTTGGGGGTTGCGGCATTAAAAAGGTTGAGACCCACTGCTTTAAACCTTTAAGAGCAATTTAGTCAGCGTTTTGTCAAAGTAGTTCAACAAAGTAGGATTCTTTCCTCCATTCCCACACCTGCAACCTTTTTAATAAGTGGTGGTTCAGTGAAAAACAAAGGGTTGATTTAGGGGCATTTAGCAAGGATTTTCAATTTAATTCCTTCTCTACAGTGCAGCCTACAGTACAACTAAATGAATGTATTACCATCTCATGGTCCCCACATAGTGTTAACTAAAGGAAATAATTATACTGGCCGGTATTAAGTCCCCCACAGTTCAAAACTATCTAGTCCACCTCAGGATTTCTAGCTATCGTTCTTCTTTCTTAAATCCTCTTAAGCCTCTAGCTTTCCTCTCCCTTCTGTTAATGTAGGGGCAGCCTTCCTTATGTATGATGTTTCTATCTGAGAAAGTATAATCTCCTCCCCCACACTTTTTTTCTGCTACCAACTAATATACAACTGTGAATGTTGGCCACATGTTGTCACAATGCTCATCCTAGAATGATTTGCTAGTTTTCATAAAACTTCGTGGGTTTATTATAGCTTTAGCTCTCTACCTTGTCCCAATCAGGATCTCCATATTTACACTACATTGCCAAGAGAGTGCAATTGTACATGGTTAACATGTTATTTAACCATCAAGCTGAGGTTTTCCAGAATTTAACACATAGTATATTTCATTTCCTTTATGCTTTGTGCTGTGCTTATAACTGACTTCAGTAAATGCCACAAATATTCAGACATAACAAATTGATAATTGCTCAATGGACAATGATAAGCCCTATTCTGGTTTGGTTGCAAGTTAAATCCATAACAGGTAAACAAATATTCAGAATGGATAAGTAAAACTAATAAAAATAACAACTATAATTATGTATGAGGACTGAGTTTGTATATAATTATAACTATTATCATTATCAATTTAAAATATAGTTCCTTCTGCAACAAATTGATAGTTATTTTTATGTATGTACAGTAGTTCAAAAGACATTCCTTTTCACTTATCATTATCATTAAGCCCATTAAGTACTTTGCTGTCCTATTGATCTCTACAATCTTTCTTCTTCTGTTAATTAATATTCCATTTTTCACAGTAACCCTGTTCAAAGCACCTAATGACATCAAAAAGCTTTAACAATTAACCTAACTACTGACATCAACAGTTGCAAATTTAACTTGTAAATTTCAAGGATATGAACAGAGTTTGTAGATAGGTGAAAGCTACTACTGTACTTGCTTACTAAACCCTTGTCTCTTTTAATAGGTAAATCAGTCAGAATGGGACTGGGTTTATGATTAAGACATGTAAATAAATGTTTCTTCTGGATGGGTGTTCCACAACCTAAAGGAGATCTCAGTTGAAAGGATCGTCCCATAATCCACAAGATCTATATGAATTAGTCTTGAATATTCAGGTTTTGAAAATGGTAATCAACAAGGGAGAAGTTATTTGGATGCTATTCAATGATGCTTCCAGATGGGAAGTACTACTGAAATGCATATAGTACTTCAGTGAATGACATATAATAGAGTTCTTTCTGTAATGTATTATGCTTGTTATAGGGTTGAGGGAAAAGGTCTTTTTTTACCCCAAAACATGAAGCTGAGACAAGAAGTGCCAATCCTGATAAAAAGGAATTATCATGCAAAACTGAAGGCATGAGTTTGAAAATAGTCTTTTATATCGCCAAATCATAGAATTCTATAGTTAGAAGCAGGGACTTTACCTATCAAGTTTAATACCAGCTAGCTGGTTGGAAAGATCTGTGCTATCCTACATACCCAGTTCCCTCCTTTCTCTGGT
The DNA here is from genome assembly GCA_034064705.1 of Bothrops alternatus. NCBI lineage: Eukaryota > Metazoa > Chordata > Lepidosauria > Squamata > Viperidae > Bothrops > Bothrops alternatus. The sequence continues at coordinate 23,529,137 of JARGCV010000007.1, read as the reverse complement.
ATGTTCCACAGGCCTTTCCTGGAGGCTGTATTTCAGTTAAGGTAAAGACTTAAAGGTAGATGTGCTGATGAAATATGAGTGAGCAAAGTGAAGATTGCCAAACACTTCATAGGTTGTCAGAATTCCAGGTTGTGATTGATAAAGACATGGAAGAGCCCCAGAGCTCCAAGAAAGAGACAGAAAAGTCTGAAGAAATGCCCAATGACAGCACTTTTTTGAATCTGAGAACAGCAAGCTTTTTGTGGGGTCCCAAGCAGAGATTGGCTGGCTGTTTAGCCAGTGAAGAGTAGCAGGAGCTGAGAGGTTTGATCTAGCAAATTGGCTAATGGTGAGGAGCATCAGTAGCATCAACAGAAAACAATGCCAAGGAAGTCAGCTGGGCCAATGGAGAAGCAGTGCTCAGCCAGCAATTTGGCTGGTACTGAATAAAATGGGATTCAAGCTGGAGTTGGTAACAAGCTGTGAGGAGGTAACAATAAGTACAGTAGGAGTAGTGTGGACAGCAGTGTTTTTTTTCTGCCAACATGTCTGCTGTCAGTAAAATGGTTGGGAGCCAAAAGTCCTGCTCAGCAGCTGGAATCAGGCCACAAGCAATAAAGATAAAGTGGAGAAGCAGTGTTGAGTGGCAACATTTGGAAGACAGCAGGGCCAGAAAATGGGCTGGAAAGTGGCCATGAGAGGGTTATGGTGGCTTTATTGCTGGATCCATCTACAATATGATAGTAGATAAACACACTTACCTGTTGTGTATTGCTAAGGTCTGCCTTATTAGAAATATGCCCAGTCAGATTTCAAGTTCTGTAGCAAGTGTGGGGTTTTTTTGGGGGGGGGCTGTAACAAGATAGCTTCAGGGTTATGAGCAGCATTGCTATGGATATGAACAGATATGAGATGCCTTAATGCAGAATTGGGCTATAATGATAGACTATGGCTATTGTTAGTGTGTTGGCTGCTTAGCTGCTTAGCAATGGCTCTCAATGAGTCCCTGGATGATGGTACTGATGCTCACAAGGTTTAGTCCTGGGAAATTAAAATTTCACTAATCTGGAAGAGGATTTTGATGTAGTTCATGAGTTCATGAAATCAACGGTGACCATTGAGTCCAAGCTGTATCTTGCAGACACTTTGGACTCGACATGGGCAATAGTCCATATTGACTGATCTACTCCAGATGCATGTTGGATCCAGATGGACTCCAGAGGGTCTCTAGAGGAAATACTGTATTCCATGCCTAATCAATATCTAGAACAGGGGTTCTCAACCTTGGCAACTTTAAGACTTGTGGACTTCAACTCCCAGAATTCCTCAGCCAGCTGGGAGTTGAAGTCCACAAGTCTTAAAGTTGCCAAAGTTGAGAACCCCTGATCTAGAATATAGTACTGGATGAAATTGTACCTCCAATAAACACATGGAACAAATTTAGAATGGTTCTTATCACCTACCCAAATCAATATGGAATATCAGCATTTATCAGGCATAGCCTTGGCAAGATTGAATCTGCCCATTCAGTATGAACATAATGGAAAAGGCTGGATTAATAGCCTACAGAATTGGGAAGTCCTTGAAAAACAACCACATGATTAGACTATGTAGAGAAAGCAAGGGAGCAGCATAACCAGGAAGTTGTGTCTTGCCATCACAGAAGAGAGAGATGAGATGAAGTCAGGTCGATAGCTTAAGGAACAATATGTGGATTTCTGAACGGGTGTTATTCTAAAGGCAAGACATGTTATCAGTAATTGCAAATGTAGTTCAAGAGCTCAAAGGATGACGCAGTCAGAATTACACAACAACAACAACAACAACAACAATAATAAAGTTGGAAGGGACCTTGGAGGTCATCAAGTCCAACCCCCTGCTCAGGCAGGTAACCCTATACCATTTTGGACAAATGGCTGTCCAGTCTCTTCTTAAAAACGTCCAGTGTTGGAGCATTCACTGCTTCTGGAGGCAGGTTGTTCCACTGGTTAATTGTTCTAACTGTCAGGAAGTTTCTCCTTAGTTCTAGGTTGCTTCTCTCCTTGATTAGTTTCCATCTGTTACTTCTTGTCCTGCCTTCAGGCACTTTGGAAAATAGCTTGACTCCCTCTTCTTTGTGGCAGCCCCTGAGATATTGGAACACTGCTATCATGCCTCCCCTCGTCCTTCTCTTCATTAAACTAGACATACCCAATTCCAGCAACCGTTCCTTATATGTTTTAGCCTCCAGTCCCCTAATCATCTTTGTTACTCTTCTCTGTACTCTTTCTATTATAGAAAGGAAGTATATTTACCTTTACAGAAGATTTTAAACTGCCATTGAGATCTATTTATTCAAACATTTGAAAACATTTGTCAACACTGTACAACAGGTGTGATAGCACTGTAGAATATATGCATATGCTGTAGCCTTGAAATTTACAACCCAGACCACTGCTAATCTAAACAATTGCCTCGAGCAGTGTTTCATAGGTAGAAGCATTTAGTTATATCTCATTCCTAGGGCTTCCTTGGCATAAATGATTCTGCAAATCAGCAAAAGTAGAATCTGATGATCAGTATGTAAGTTTGAAAGGAGAAGAGATATTAGACTTAATGGAAGGCAATAAATTTGGACTTGAAAATAAGAAAGGGGGGAATAGTAATAGCAGCAGCATTCAGTGGACAAACTGGAAAAAACTGGAACTGGACAACTGGAAGAAAATAAAAAAAAGTTTCATTCTTGAATGAGAAGTGAAATGTTTTCTTCTTCCTCAAAAACAAAAACCAAAACCAGTCCAGTTGCTTTTTGAAGAAAAAAAGCACCTTTGAGACAACTATGACCTAGATGACTGAGAATCTCCACAGCCATTTGGAAGAAAATAAGCAAATTGGAAGTCAAGATAGGGATTTGGCATAAATGAAGTATTAGTTCATTTAGTGTTTGTTTGTAAGCAAACAAAAACATTGTTATGTGGCTTACTGAGCATAAATGGAATAACTGACCGAGCTTCATCTCTGCAGTTGCAGTTTTTGAATGAATTGCAGTGGTTTTCTTATTCCTTCTAGTAGCATTTTCCCAAAAAGAAAAACCTCTTCTTTGGAGCAAGAATATAAAAATATAATTCACTGAGTAGAATTAATAATAGGACATTATCTAATAGCAGAATTATCTCTGTTGCTTTTCTTAACTGACAGGATGCTCTATTTCTTTGGAGACCATTTTTCAATTAAACACTTGAATATGTTCAGGGGAAATATTTTCTCTGTGTAATAATGGCCTTCCTCAAATATTTTTGGCCTGCTTATAAATGTTAATTATTCCTATCCTAAGCTTGAGAATCACTCTTATAAATTATGCCCTTGTGGATCATTGGGCGGTCTGCAGTATACTTTTCTGTATCTTTTAAAATATTCTCTCAACTTCTGGAACCACATGATCTGAAGCTTTTACACTGTAGTGATGACAAACACTATTTCACTACACTGATCAATGCTGGACAAAGAGGGAAGTGAACTGAAAATAAAACCAGTGACTTTTTGACAGAAATGTTTCTCACACACTTTTTCAATGACACCTGAAAAAATACATTAAATGAATATTTTAAGAAGACCAGGCTTAATTTAAACCGGGGAGACAAAAATGAACTAGACTGCATCCTTATTTATCCCTCTTCTTTTATGAAAATCAGTTTTCTCTTCCTCATTCATTTTTCTCCTTTTTCTAAATGAAGTTGCTCCTTTTCAAAAATATATATCTTTCCCCCATCACACCGACCTAATGAAGTTAATACTATTTGGCATCTTCTTGGCAACTATAAAGTATGCTCTGCTAATACCCAGACACATTAGCAATTATTGCTGGTAATTTCAATGCTTGTATTGGGGAGCTCATTTTAAGTGGTCTCTCTGCTCAAGTGAAATAGTCTACCCATTACAGGCTCAACAGTCTAAAGATAAACACGGTAATATATGTAATATAAATGGCTCAGCTAGAAGGGACTTAAATGGGGGAAGTAACCTTCTGGAGCTCTAGTGGAACATGTACAGTTGACTGTTTTATGGTTCCATATACTTACAGTAATTCAATAACATATTTCTTTGCAGGAAATTGCCTGGATGGTGACCATTTCCCATTAATCTGCAGTTTGAAACCTGAAGTAACTACTATGTAATTCCTAGCTGTAGCTCACTGTCCCCCTGAGGCCACAACAAAAAGATTCATTCAGAATAAATGAACTTCCAGAGTGGCAAAAAAGCTGTCTACTCTGTTAAATTCAGAATCCCTCCTTCAACCCTGATTCCAAATTTGTTTAGTAGATTTACCTGAACAGGTATTATTACATTGCCAGTCTATTATCCACACCCAATATCTAGAGTTTCATCAATTAGTTCTAGTCCTCTTCATATGGGACCCTTTCTTTGAGACAGATAGTTTATACAGCTGAAAAGGTCCTTCTTACCGCAGTATGTACTTTTTGAACTGTCAATTCATTTGGTTCTTTTCAATCACTCAGAGAGCATAAGAATTTTTATAAAAAGGTTTTAAATTCTGTGAAAGAAGAAGCACTTAAGCTAAGCTTAAGAACCCTACTTGATTCTGGCACCTGGTTAACCACTCTCCTATGGGTGGTTTGCTTAGCTCCCACCAGGCAAATACCTGCAGATATTTGGAAGAGTTACTTTCAGAACAGTTTAAATCCAGAACTATTAATTAATCTAGTGATGGTTCCCCACCCAGAGGAGTTTTCTCCTGAATGGTCCCCTGTACCTATAGCCAAGGTTAAGAATCTTATTGTACAATTGAAATCAGGGAAAGTTCCTGGAGCTGATTTCATCTCTCCAGAATTGCTAGAAGAAAATAAAGATCAGTGGGTCCCAGTGCTGACTGTTCTTTTTACTTATATTAATAGCATAGCACATTTTCCTTCTGAGTGGAATATCCCTCTCTATAAGAATATAGGAAATAGTCTTAACCCTGCCAATTATAGGCCAATTAGCTTGTTCGATCACAATAAGCAAACTATACGAAAAATATCTTTATTTAAAGTTATTGGACTGGATCCAGAGTGAAAATGTTATTGTTGAAGAACATGCTGGCTTTAGAGGAGATGACCACTGTCTGGTCTTGCACCTTTTAGCTGAAAAATACATTTTACCATCTAAAGGCACTCTTTTTGCAGCCTTTGTGGATTTCAAATCAATCTTTGATCTGATTCCAAGGAAAAGGCTATGGGAAGAACTACAGTAATCCTCAATGGATAAAAAAATGTTCATTCTTAATCAGATTTCTTAGTCTAATACCTCACTGAGAGTAAAATGTTCTCCTTGGAACACTTATCTGTTTCCACCAAAAGAGGGATAAGACAAGGATGTATTCTAGTCCCCTTACTTTTTAATTTGTCATTCCATTCAATAATTCAGACTTTCGTCTTCTAATCATCACTGTCCAATGTTAACAGATTGTGCAATTCCAGCCTTGCTATATATATATATATAAATAATATAATAATGTGATGGTCTTCCAGGTGGGATCGAGAAGGACACTGAGGGCATTGGCTTCTTTTGCGCAAAATAATAACTTGCAATAAATTAAAGTGCTAGTGTCTGCATGACATAACAAGAAGTTAAATAAATGGCAAATTAATGTGATTTAAATGGCAAATTTATGTAATTTATAATTACATAAATTATCCTGGGGTGTAGTTCCAGATTTCCTTATCTTGGAATGCACATTTCTCCAATCAGGCACTGTAGCCAAATATAGTTCCACAATATAGTTCAATAATCCCTTCTATTGAAAGCGGGAATATTATTTTTATACCTCCAGCTTGCAGGGTTGTTTTTTTGGGGGGGGGCTAAGGTCATCTCTCTTCTTTATGATGTTCCAATCTGCATTTTTAAAAGTTTAGTATCTTGGAAGCTGTCCAGTATAAATTTATAAGAGCAAAATTTGCACTTTCAAGAGGCATCAAGAATTGTGGCTTTATGATTACAGACAGGAATCTGGCTCCACTAGTTTTCCAAGATCTTTTAAAATCAATCTGGCTAACAAAAACTAATAGCAAACTCTAGTTCTCAGGAATCTCTTCAAAAAGTCCATTAGGATTTGAAAATGCTAGGAATTATTTTATTTATTTATTTATTTTTATTTTATTCAAATTTGTATGCCGCCCCTCTCCCGAGACAATCAGACAACCCCAGAGAAAAAGCTATGACCTTGATACTCTTATGTAACATTTTTCTGTTTCAGACAGTTCATCCTTCCATAAATTCCAATTAACTCAACATAGCTGCGATAATGATTTTCAAACTAACTGTACAGTTTATGGATTCTTCTCAAATAGACATATGCCTTCATCTTATCTCTTTTCAATTCTTATTCTGAATTGGGCGTTCACTTTGGTCAGGTCGGGTGTATTACTCTCTGCAGTTCTGTAGAAACAGTATAAAGACATTTCTGTTCAGTAGCATTTATGTCCATGTGGAATCCCTGTTATAAGGGATCATATTTGTTGGATAGCTGAAGTAGTCTTACTTACTGAAGAGGCTTGCGTGCTTGTGATAAATGATAAAAAAGCAAAAAATTATCATCAAAAGCAATCAATCTAAAAATAAGTGATGAATTAAAGTAAAGGTTTTTAAGAGGAGCTCATTATAAGGATTGTAGCCAAGTCTCCATCTTAGATCAAACTCTCCAGCAGCTTTTTTGCTTTCTCTATATGGAATCTCATATATCTATCCCATTTTAAAGAACTACCTTGGTAGATAACACAATGTCCATCTTTCACTGTTTCTAGCTGACCAGGACCCTGACATATCTTTCCAGGTTGGCCAATTTTGTGCTACCATTTGTTGTCTACTTCCTATTTTTGGTTGAAGTTTAGCACAACTTTTTGGGACTGCCATTGCTACCTGTAATTGTCAGGCATGAAAGACTAGGTCCACATTTGAAGGTCCGATTAAACAGATTTATTGTTAAAAATCCTATGCACAGCCGCCCTGAGTTCTTCGGAATAGGGCGGCATAGAAATCGAATAAATAATAATAATAATAATAATAATAATAATAATAATAATAATAATAATAATAATAATCTTCTCAACTAATGATTAGCACCTGCTTGGAGTTAGATAAGGGCCAAGAGAATTCAAGGGAGGTGGACTTACTTACTGATGGCTACATAGGGATTCTAGACTGATTCCTCTTTTAACTCTGCCATTCTTTCTCCTAGGGTAATCCAGTTATCATAATAATGCATTTTATATCATTGTAAGTCTTTTAAAAGTTTTATTAATAATAATTACAAGTTTGAGCAGTCCTTGGGACTCTCTGAGCTTGGTTATTTCCTTGTAGACATTTCATTACCCAAGCTAGGTAATATCATCAATGTTAGTCTTTACAGGTTTATATATTTTATTGTGGTGCTACCTGTGCTACAGGCTATAATAAAGATTTAACTATGCTTTCTAAAAATCTAAAAAAACCCTCAATCTTTATTTTTTTATTTTGCTTTGAAAACCAAGAGTCTAAAATCAAAGCAACCAACTGCTGAGAACAAGCATTCCCTAAATTTAAGATCTGTTTAGATAAGGTAACAAAAGCTTGGCAACAATATAAAGAGCAAAAATCCTAACTCTGACCCAGAAAAACTAAGACAACATGTGTGCAGAGCTTGCAGAGAAAGAGAATATCCTCTCCACAATAGCAATAGAAATGGTATTTTTTTTCTTTCATGCTTTATAAGAGCTCGACTATATTTACTCTAAATATAAAAAGACATACTCTAAGACATCTGAGGCAAGTACTTCCAAGTCATGAATTTTATATTCATTTTGCAAGAGAGTTAAGAAGTCCTACACAGCATTTTAATGTAAATATACTATTTTCCTGAACTCTTTTCAATAGCCTGCAGTTAAGACATTTTATTTTATTCTTATTTCTACATTGTATTCTACATCTAAATATTTTCAGGAAAACCATCCTCACCACGGACCTCACCACCCACATATGGGACAAGAATTCCCATAGTTCTGGTGGAGGATGAAAATGGATAGGAATAGACCCAAACATACATATGAAACTAACAACTGAAAATAGTGCTGTGTATTATTATACAAATGTCATGCAAAGTGTATTTACAAGATGTCATGTGTACAAGTGTTTCTATATAAATAGTATATGTACTTATAGTGACTAAGCATAAATAGGTACTCTTACACCTAGTTTAAATTAATATTTGAATAACTTTCTACTACTTTACTTATAATATGCAAATGTTCTGCTTCTAGTCCCCTCCTCCTCCCATACTATCTGCAAGCTTAGAAATGCTAACAGTTTCTCTGCTTAAAGATTCTTTCCCAGTTGCCCAGGTCGTAAGTGGAGTTAAGCTTGATTTAGACTTGTCCACAACTGTGTGTAGGCATTGATTATTACCTACATTATGAAGGGATAGATGGGTAAATGTAGGTTGCAGATGCTTGCAGATAGGCTGATGTGCATACCTCCCAAATCTCTGCATTGTACAGAGATGCATATCCTGTATGCTTATTGATTGATCTGATTTCCTGCTTGCACTTTGTTGTTTGAGTGTCTCCTAGTCAGAACATTAACATTCACAGAAATATAAATGCAACAACTATGCAATTGTCTCTGAATAACAGAGACATAATTTTCCTGATGTGCAATGACCCAGAAGTCTAACTTAGCCTTTACTCTGCCACCATCTGCAATCCAGGGCTATGTCTTCTTTCTGCTACCTCTTTTCTGCAGGTTATTTCTGGGCTGCAGCTGCCATAAGTTCTTTCCCAGTTTATTTATTTATTAAATTACTGTGCTGCCCTTCTTCCTTACAAGGTGACCCTGGACAATTCTTCCTGGCTGTGGATCCTTTGGTTTCTGCCTCTCTCAACTGTTGCCTCTTCTGCATCATGCTTCATCTAGTCGCCTTTCATTCCAACAGCATCTCCTGCCAACGAGAAGAAAACCCTCATCCTCTTGTCTACCTATCTACTTTATTTTATAGACCTTTCTTTTGAAACCCATAGCTCAGCTTGCAGATGACTCTAACAAGTTTTAAACTTTCCTTCTTGTTTCTCTGCAAGTGCCTAAGTGCCTGAGTCAGACAGTTGACATTCAGACAACCCCAGAGAAAAAGCTATGACCTTGATACTCTTATGTAACATTTTTCTGTTTCAGACAGTTCATCCTTCCATAAATTCCAAGCCATCATGGCTGAAGCACAATTCTTGAGTGCGGGTTGCAGTAAAGCAGAAGCTAAACCATGTTGGGGTAGTTGGAGATACACTGAAATTTGCTTATACTTCCAAACCTAGAATTATCTGTTGGGTTAAGTCTAAATTAATGTTGTTGCAACGTACTATTGGAAGCTGGATGATCATTTCAAGGTATTTCTCACTGTATAGCCATTCCTCACCATTATCTATTGACTTTTGAGAAACATTTATTAGGTTGCTCTTTCATTAATGGTCTGTTTTCTGAGTTTTCCCAAGGTAATCACAAACTGATATTTTCCAAATTCATTTTTCTTTTAGAAGGACTAAAGACAGTTTTATTGGGTCTATACATCCAATAAAGATATACTTTGTGAGATTTTCTGCTGTATATCTCATTAAGACCCAATGGTGGTATTAAGCTCATAAACATCATGCTATATAGCACTTGAGGGGTCCTTGGTGCTCTCTGAGTTTGGTTGTTTTCTTGCAGACATTTCATTACCCAAACAAGGTAACATTATCAGTGCATTTATTGGTATAGTGCTTGAGCCTAGTGCTAAATCAGTCCAAAGAAGAGCTAACAGAACAACAAAGGGTATTGAACAAACATTTTTTTCCACAGCAGCACCTACTTGACTTTGGAAAAATAAAGGAGATTTTAAAAGGGATAAAATCACAAAGAAACAAACTGGGTGAAAACGAGCAAGTTCCACAACTATGAGCTAACTATTCTAAGAAAAACCCTTGCAAATGTAGTTTCCACATACATCTGTTGCAATAATAATAATTAGTAATATCATTTATAATATTAATATACATTGTCAAAAAGAAAAAAACCTAAAATTTCAGATGGTAAACAGAAGTAGTATATATAATCTAAAACAGGCATGTCAAACTCGCAACATCATGTGACATCGCACGACATATCACGATTTTTCCCCCTTTGCCGGCAATGGGGCAGGCACAGTTTCAGTATGATGCATCCAGCCTGCGGGCCAGCAGTTTAACATGCCTGATCTAAAAAATGGTGCAGTTCAGAAAAAGATAAGCGGACTAATAATTTCAAAGCCTGCATTCTCATAAACTGAATCAATTTAAAACAAATAGGAGGGAGCAACATTCTAAAGCTTTATTTTCCTTAACAAACAGATCTATTTAAATGTTCTGGCTTTCCAACCATCACCCTTGGGCACCTGCCAAGTTCCAGATGAGAGCCAGCCATGACTGACTTTCAAAGCCTTCTGGCTTTGCTGCACTTGTTCTTTCTCAGCGCTGCTTACTTGCCATCTGTCTCCGATTATGCAGAAAGTAGCAAGATTAAGTCATAGCAGCTGGCAGCATCTACCTAGTATCCTAGTAATAGTACTTGCTCTGAAGAAATAATTGGAGTGGCAAAAATTGATAAGTTGGTTTTCTGCTTCATTTTGATTTCTTAATCCATATAATCCAATTATATTTTTCTCCTTAATAATATTCCAGTCTTACTTGTGTGTTTTTATCAATTTCAAATTGAACTTGATTAGAAATTTAATCTACTTTCTCTTCTTCTATATCTGTGGCTAGAGCATAAATGTTAATAATGCTTGTTATATAAAAGGGTTGTCCATGAAGTTTAACCATATAACCATAATGGAGCCTGCTCATTACGGTCATATGTTGTAACAGTTGTAAAACAGATTGGTCATGTGTACGATCCAATTTTACAATCTTTCTGCAGTGGTTGTTAAGCTAATACTGTGTTGTTAAACAAATGTGGCAGTCATTAAGCAAATGTGGTAGTCATAAAGTAAATATGGCAATTATCAAGCAGATCAATGGTTTGCTATGGCCATGGTTTTGCTGAAAACCGTGAGTGACAGTTTGGGGCAAAAACTGTCTTAAAACGTAGATAAATCACGTGACTACCAAATGCTGCAGATGGCAGTAAATGTGGCCTTGTTGTCAAATACCTGAAATTTGATCATATGAGTGTGGAGGAGGCCCAACCATCAGAACTTCAAACTCAGGTTCTAAATCCTCTTTTCCAAGTCAGTCATAAGTCAAGGACTATCTGTAGATATTATTTGATCACTTATTATTTTGCAGCCAAGTTATTTTGAAAATTGTTTCTTTCCCTCATGGACATATATATGCAGGCCGCATCTGCTCCCAGAGAATTATGAGATGTTGTTTATGGCTGAAGTAAAAGCTCTGGATTTCACTCTTGTCCATTGTATCCTGAGCTTGTGAGCTCTGGTATTTGTACACTTGGAGGGGCTCTGGAGGTTACTGCTACCATATGCATCTAAATATGTACAACAGATGCCCATTAAGGAGGTAGAGCTGCCTAGTCCTCTGGCTCATAAATCATGTTCAGCCACAAGAGTTGGATTTCTCTAGTGCTAAATTATCTAAACAGAGATTACATTATGGCTTTGTTCAGTGCGAGAACCTGGTGGCTTTTGCAGGCCCGACTTCCTCAAGTATCATGATGGGTCTGGGCAAATACAGACCTTCTTGTGACAGCCTCCATTCCATGAAAAACTCTCATCCCCTGAATTAAAGATACTCCTATGCACGGAGTGTTTTGTAAAATAGCCAAAGCAGTTTTGTTTCAGCAGGCCCTTAGGATACCTTGGGATACCTCGGAGGTTTTTTTTTTTTTTAAAAGAAATTCCTTTTTTGATTATGACATTGTTGTGCCTTTCCCAGACTCTCTCTTAATTGGAGCAGGGTTTAAATGTTATAAATAAATAAGCAAGTCAATAAATAAATAGTTAATGGCTTATATGCTTCATGTCCAAAAATGGCTTACCAATATTTTGAATTCAGATATAAATAAAGATTAAATTGGAGCTGACCACTTACAAATACAGTACAGTGAATTACTATCCAGGAGTTAATGCATATGTGTATTCAGAGCAAAACAAAAAAGCAAACCCATAATAATAATAAAGAAGCAATGTTGTTATATCCAAAAGTTATTACTAAGATACTCAGACATTTTTGAACATTTAAAAATTAATATCATGGGTGTGATCCTTCCTTCCTTCCTTCCTTCCTTCCTTCCTTCCTTCCTTCCTTCCTTCCTTCCTTCCTGTGTGCATGATACTCTGTTTTACCCCGAACAATTCTGAGATGCCACAAAGAGAAAGCAACTGTCCCAAAGTCATCTAGCCAGTTTTTACACTTCAAAGAAGACTAGAACTCAGAATCTTCTATTTTTTGATTCAGTACTTAGCTACTATATCAAACTGAGTCTCATAATTTTATTCCACTGTATTTCTTTGTAATACAGCAAAAATAAAATATTAGTTCTTTTAAAAAGTCTCTGTGATATTTAATAAATAAAATGTGCAATTTTTAGAAAGATAATGCAAATCCAGGTTAATACATTTACCTCCACGTTTCAAAATCACACCGGTTCCTACAAGTTGAAATTACTAAACAGGGTCATTGGATAACACAATGGGAGCATTAAGTAATTTTAAATATACCATTACCCCATCAATCTTTATTTTTAGAGAGAATACACTTTTTATTATTCATGATAATTACATTCCTTTTATTATTCATTTGTTATAAATCCACTTATTTTGTTTAAACTGCTATCTGATCATGACATGGAAGCAACAAAAGTCTTCTCCACAGCTTTAATCTGGTGGGTGTTATTTTATTTACCCAGAATGCCCCTGACATTGTAATTATTGGAAAAATTGAATGTTAAAGTCATATGTGGTATGTATTGTGGAATTTTTTCACCTACTCTGGCTGAGTACTCTATGTAGGGACAAACATAATGATAAGATTACTACATTTTTTCCGATGCTTCCTAGCATGGTTGCTTTTTAGAGCCTGTTCTCTGATTTGAAAAGTTGGCACATTGGCCATCCCATCATTTAACAGACTTCCAGATTGAGTTGATGTGGGTTGAGTTGAGGCAGATACTGCATGTTGGAGATATGAACTGCAAGAGCAGTTCATGTCCTGCATAAATTCCATCCATATCTCAAACATTATCCATAAAGGAATTCATATTTCAGGAAGAGTTTTTGTTCTGAATGAGATTGTTATATGGGTACCATGGACAGATCATTGTCTAATACAGGTTGGATTGCTTCAGCAGATGCTGTTCTCTTCTATTAAGTGCTGTTCTCCGCTCTTCGACAATTCCACACTGCTTCATTAATGAGACGTGTAACTTCATGTTATTAAGCATTGATTTATTCTAAACCTCCAAATACTTTCTCTTAGCCGATTCCTTCTTCTTCCTTCAGAATATACTCAAATTTATCTAAACAAAGTAATAGTAAAGTAACAATTTGTAATAATGAATACATTAATCAATTATATAAATTACTATGCCAAGATTCTTAACATTGACATCTAAATACTTCTCTAAAGCTACATATATTTTGGACTATCTCTGCTTTCGCAAAAAAAAAAAATAAAATCCTTCTGTTAAAGTCCAAACAACAGATTCTTAAAGAAACAATAAGATGAATTGTACTGCCAACCTTTTAAATAGAGTAACGCTTCAGAGTTAGTTAATATTAAGGAGGGGGAGGGGAAGCTACAATACCACATTGGTATAACAATAGTAAAGTCAGGGAATACAACCTCTATAGTTGTAGAATAGAAAAGTATACTTTATACATACATACCTCTGCTTCCTATTGGACCACACACACACGCACATATATACTATAAAGTTCATTTTAAAGATCTTACAAATATTTTGTTTCACTTTTATTCAGTTCAGGAATACTTCAGTACAAAAAAAATTAACCAAGGATTAGTTTCAAGGAAATTAACCTTTGAATCAAATTTGACTTATATTGATTTCATAAACATGTCCATGCATTTTTCTTGCATGCCTTTGCCTTTGGGGGGGGATGTTTTCAAACATTCGATGTAATCTAAATCCTACAATTTAGGCTCTCTGGAAATGCATGGTAAAAAGTGACATTGTTAAACATGCCAAATATACATTATAGCACATTATAGCACACCAGCAAGCTGATGGTGGGCAAAATGTCAATTTTAATCTCCAGAGGCTTTTTAGAATAGCCATATTGTCACTATGTAACTTTTTTTGAAAGAAAATTAAACCAGAAGTCAATCTGCTTCTTGGACCTGGGCAAATGGACGAGGAGCTCATTCCAGACAATGGATTCAAATGTTCTGTGGAGTCCCTGTTCCCTCATTTTAAAATTTATTTTTATCCCATCTTTATTATTTAAAAAAAATAAGTCAAGGTGACAAACATCTTCATTTGTCCTCCTATTTTCCCCCACAACAACAATTCTGTAAGATAGGCTGGGCTGGGAGGGAGTGACTGGTCCAAGATCACCCAGTTGGCGTTCATGCTTAAGGCATGACAAGAACAACTAGCCTCCTAGTTTGCAGCCTGGTGCCTTAACCACTATACAAACTGACTCTTATGAGCAAAGTAAATAGGCCAACCAGAGTTACCTTGGAGGAAATGATTCCATTGGTATTCATAAATCTCCACACCCTTTAAAACTTTGCATATTCAAGTCAGAATCTTTCATTGTACTTGGAAATATAGTGTGTCAGTGCTGCAGCCACCCATCAGCATGTTGGCAGTTGCATTCAGCTGTAATTGCAGTTTCCAGTGGTCTTCAGGGGTAGCTCCAAATACAGCCCGCTGAAGTAGTCTTATAGGGAAACAGTGAGGACATGAAGAAATTGTCCCCAACAAATTCTGAAAATGCAAGTCATGGTGTCAACAATACTGAAGGATATCACATTGGGATAGACTACAACTGGCTGAGGAATTTTGGAAGCTGAAATCCACAAGTCTTAAAGTTGTCAAAGTTGCAGACCCCTGGACTACAATGTAGTCAAGATGCATTTTAAAGGCAGATGCATAAGTACCAAATTAACTAACCATAATATTAACATGATTTCTTCAACCTGTCCTGACTTAGTATATCTGTACTTCAGAATTGTAATTTGAAAAGCTTTGGTTAATATCCATGAGACTTCTAAGTCAAATGCAGTCATTGGAGAATAAACAGTAAGTCATAATAGAGTCTGAGCTGCGCAGTGCCAAATAACTGCTTATATTTAGATTATTTAGAAATGTTAAAGTTGATGATGTACCCAGAGATCAAACTACTATCCTTACTATCATTCACGGGAACCTTACATTTTTAAAAATTATTATTGGTTTACAAAGGTAACTTCACACTGGTAATTAAGAAAACACTATGAGTACACTCTTATGAAAAAAAATGAGAGGTTTTATTGTATTATGCAATTCAGAAAATGAAATAATCCTCTTTCTAGCCCCTTGTTTAAAGGGTTTAAATTGTTTGAAACTGAAAATTAATCTATTAAGGATGAGTTGTGAATGTACGGTAGCTTGTCTGTATTGCAACACAACTAACTTGGCAAGAAAATATATCATATTATAAATGAGTCATGAGCTTGGGGGGGTACAGAAATTACGGTATGTTAAAAAATAATGCAGGTTGTATTTCCATTTACTTTCTGTGTAGTAAAACTGACTTTAAAAGCTCAGGAACACTCTTGCATGTATTTCTTGTGTGAATCAAATGGAGGTTGAAACAATAGCTGATAGAAAATATTTTCATTTTATATTTGTATTTACAGCTTCTAAAGTTAGAAATTTTTCAGGTGGACTCACAATGCCACTGAAAGCCCTGTGTCTCTTGCAGTCTTTGGCCAACTGGTGAAGGAATCTATGCTCAGATCTTTGAACAGAAAGCAGATTTAAGGAGATTTCAAACAGGAACATGTTAAGATCTGTCAATAAATTCACTATTCTTTCATAATTAGGAATGAAACATATTTTTTTTTTAAAAAGGAAGTATTTAGTGGACTTTTAGGCATATTGAAATCAGTCAGCCAGTTCTTTGTTACAACCAATGACCAGAATTCAAATGGAAGTCAAATATGTACTCAAATACATAACTACTGAAGGCAAATATACATGTCCCAGGATAATGTTGCAAGATCCAATATGTGACGGTCACCAGGACTAGAGGTTTATCTCCTGGGCTTTCAGACTTGTGCTGGAGCCCATCCTCAGGGAATTTCTCTCTACCTGAACATGTGCTTTGGACAGTTCTATGCCAATCATATTGGTTGATTCAAACTAGACCCCACTTAACTCTCTGGGAATAAGAGGGAGGGAGGAAAAGACACAGACGTGCAGGATTCTGTTAATGTAGCTTATTTCAATATTGTATAGCTCTAGTCTTGTAGAGTCTGTTTCTTGATCCAGTTATCATGAAGAGTTGACAGAAACAAACTAGCTCTACTTTGTCAAAGTAATGAAAGAAGGCTGCATGCTTTCCCCTTATTTATTCAACCTATATGCAGAATATACATTAAAGGAAGATGGGCTGGAATATATGAAAATGACATTCATATATTATATATTATAGTAGCATGTAATTAAAGAATCACAAAATGAGGTAGTAAGAAATACCTTAGAGTACCTTAGCTGAGTCTCTTGAGTAGAAATGTTCCTATCTTCTTTCAGTCTGAAAGGGTTTTGATTATAAGTTAATGGGTTAAGTACAACATAATTAACAAGACTGCTACTCTTTTATTAAAATCTGCCTATTGCATACTTTATTTTAACACTCAAATTAAAAGTTAATTGAGTCAAGTAACTGTTCATAAGTGATTAAAGAGTTGATATTGCTTTGGATATGGGCACATTTTGCAGCCTTACTGAATATTATTTTTATTAAAATAGATACAAAAGAAATTGCATAGATATGTAATAGCAATGCTGCAACAGAATAACTTTACAGTGCTGCCATATTATACAAGTGACTTATAAATTATCTCTGTCGAATTCAAGACAATATATTCTTCAGTAAATGTGCTTCGGATTTCAGCCAACACTGAGAGTCTATACATATTTTAGTCAAAGATATGAATTGCTGACTACATCTGTTTTTAAAAAAAGTATTTAGAATTTCATCCTACAAGTAAAAGTTTTGATCTAAAAAGTCACTGGTCAATTCATCGATGAATCTTTTGGTTTGGTTTGCTTTTTGCAATTTTTGGGGAGGAAAGTGTGTGACATATAAGATGCCACTTCTGTCAAGATACAAGCACCAAGATCTATTATATTTGTTATACATGTCCTTCCTTGTCTTTGTGGCTGCACCCCAAATTTTGCCAATAATACTTTCAGAATTTTGCTTGCTTGTTACTTGCCTTAGCCAAACTGCTTTGATTTTAGCAATGAGCTCATCTTGAAAGGTAAAAAAATATAAAACCGAATCTGCTTCCAAACTGTCATTGAGTACCTAAGCAAGTAATTACACAAAAGTTTATCAGTTGTATCTAAATAACCAAAAAGAATGGCACATGATTACATTGTAGAATGCTTAGTTATGACAAGTAAGCAAAAGAAAAAAGAAACTAATGAAGTGAAAAATAATATTTAAAAGGCCTAATGATAAGCTCATTAACAGATGACTAAGAATAAAAATATAATTTTTATTCATGGTACAGTTGAGTCAATAATTACTTTAAGTGCAGCTTAAAATAATTTTTGTTTCTATTTGTATTGGAAATATTATAGTGTCTTAAGAAGAATTTTTTCTGAAAGTTGTCTGGCAACAGAAGGAAATATATTTTGGAGGTGAAGATGGATGGGAACCTTGAAATAATTCTTACTTCTTCCAAGAAGGGCTATAGAATTAATACTATGCACATCAATAAAGAAGATTGGGTTATTATTTCAAATGCAGCCATAAAGATATGCAAGTGTTTTGTATTTGAGATCTCTGCCCTATTGTTATAAATACAGTACCTGAGAGAGAATTTGCCCTGATATGATTCACATTCTTAAATTGTGCACATATTATTTTGTTAGTCTGCACAGTTGAAGAAATAATTTGTTTCTTATTTTCAGAAACAATAATGCTTTATTTAACATTTAGATAGTGCTCATATATATTTTTCAATAATTCTCACAACACTCTAAAGCTTGCTAGAATTATTCTCTTGAGAGATAGAATGTTATATCAAGGCTTCTCTCAAAATCAGCCATTGTGCTCATAAACAATTATTTCACTGTTTGGTCCCCGAATTTTTTCTGTTCTCTTTCAACTACTGGATACCTCAATACTAGGCTTTAACAAAACCAGTAGTTCAGGTTTCTTTTTCTTCAGAAAAAGCTGCCAGTGATGTTATTCCTTGGATTGTAAATGGACTAGAATCAGGCTTACTACCTCAAGATACTCTTTTAAGTAACATCCTCCAAAGGTTGTTAAGAAGTGATATGACTGACAGACAGGCTTTTTCAAGAAAGCAATGTTTTAAAAATCCAGACCAAATGAAGAAGATATGATTTCTTCAGATGAAAAAAATCCCCTCCTTCTGCTGGAAGGCAGGCAGCAAAATGGTGGCGTGTGCCGTATGTGCTCAGGCAAGATATTTCTCTCTGCCTCAAGCTAAGGAGGGCTATAATGATGGCTCAAGAAGTAAGTCAAGTAATGGATCATCTGCTAATAAACTATGATAATAACATGGAATATGAAATAATACAAATAGGGTGGCTGTCACCATCATACACAGAAGCAAAAAGAGCATTTCATGTACCCAATGTAGTTCAACATTAAACCAACACTTTTTTCAAAGAAGCTATTTAAGGAAGGACTTTTATATACACAGACACAGAGACACAAATAGTGTGACTCCCATTCATCTCATGAATCACTAAGTTAACTAGACTTAAAGAAAATAAAACTTACCATTACAATGACCAAGGACCTAAATTCATGGGTGGCCAAACTTGAATAGGATCTTTTACTTAGCTCTCCCCTGTCCAAGTCCAAACCATTAGATTACAGTGGTTTTCTTAAAACAGCAACATCAGAAGGATGTGCAGTCTGGTTTTTCATGTGTTGCAGCTTTGTAGGTTACAAATTATATCCTCTTTCCTTATTTAAATATTTTGGAAAATATAAATTAAATCAGTATCCATAATTAAGTGTTATGCTTCATCTACTGCTGTCTTCTCAAATTCCTTGTTTACTTGCATCCATATGTGGCTTAACATTTTATAGTACATGACATCCATAATTACTTTGTACAAATTAGAGCAACAATGTAATTAAATGGATTGGTCTTGTTTTGTTGTCAAGTCATTACTATGAATCCTTTAATTCAAATAAACAAATCATTTCACAGAAAAACTAGAATAAATTTCATCCATGATTATTTCATATTTGGTAGATTTAAGGTATTATGAAAGATTTGATCATAATTAAATAACCATTTGCAATTTATAGAGGAGTGTATACTTTTTTAGGGTAGTTTTCAATATTATTTGGGAAAACATTGATAAGAGGGCCAAAATAAAATTAATTGATGGAGTTAGTTAGCATTCATGTAAAAAGGCTATAAGAACCTAAAACACAAAATGTAATTTTATATTTAAAATAATTAAGAACAGATATTGCTTCTCTACAGAATTAGACTCATTTAAAGGAACAGGATAAATCTCTATTAATGAAGGATTGGGTGGGAGATATTTACCTCACATACATTTTATAACAACTGAGGCTGTGTCTGTTTTGGTTAAAAAAGAATTCTGAAGTGATGTATAACAAGTTATTGCTGATTAAATAGGCATTATTTAATTATATATGCATTGACATTCTTTGCATTTGTTAAGAAATCAGGATCTGATGATCTCCAATAGTGAAGTAACCATAAGATATCTCAAGATATGGTTACCTCAATTTTCATTATTTCATAGTTCTGATTTCCTTCCCCAAAGTGTCCATAGCAATAATTAACAATATCAAAATGGTGGTTGTAACCAAGTAATTGAAGGCCCAATTACTAGGCATAGCAGGCATCACATACAAAAAAGATGTGTCCTCATGTGCCCACCACCATTTTATATTATTGTTGTGTTGGTGACTCCTCAAGACTGCCAGTATTAGCTTAGGTGTTTGTTGTATATCTTTAATAGCAAAGGACAATGCAAAGTATCCAGTTATTCTGCAGTTTCCATATCATTTTTGAACATCCCTTTCATTCCTCTGCTGTCTTGTTGCCCATCTACTTACCTGGCTGGTTTTCTGCTTTGAATATAGGTTAGGTTCATATTGTTCCCTTTCATGTTTTTGTAATCAGAATCCTAGAACAGCATACTTGGCAGTGGATGGCAGATCTTCTAAGCCCTTAACTTGATTAGTTCTGTCAGAATTCTCATAGATTGGCTCAACTAGAGAATATTCATTTCACATAATAAAGCCAAACATAGTAGTTAATTCCCCACTGTCCATGAAAGTGTTAATGACTTCTATACCAGTGGTTTGATCTTTTCTTTGGACCTTCCCATGAATTCCTGGATTCTTGTTATGGAGCTTGATGGCCTTGAAAATGAGCAGCTGTTGTATGTTTCAGCACTGCCAACTCTAAGAAACTCCAGCTGCCACCTCAGTTCTCACATTTGCCATTTGCATTACAGATTATTTTGTGTTCCTTACATTCCTTACAGCTTGCACTTTTTCTCTTGCTCATTAGGAGAGGCATTCCATTTCCTTCTTAACTTTTGCAGCTTCCTAGAAAGCCATGCTCATTTATTTTCAAATTGGTTTGACCATTTCTCATGTTGTGGAAGATATTCCAGATGATTCTTGAATTTCTTTTAAATCTCTTTTCGAAGTCTCATTTTTTTATAGGCTTCCTCATTTGTAGTAAAATACTGTGCTGACACATAGTAAGAATTGCCCGTCCAATGCACCCTCCATTGCCCTTCATTCAGGAATGACTTATAATTCTTATAGTAACTAATTATTTCCTTTCTCTAGATTTCTGTCCTTTACCGGGATGCTATTTTACTGTTTTAGGGCATAATAACAGAATCTTGAAAGCCTGCCAGAATTTCCATCTGACCTTTCTTATACCAAACAGATTCAGTTCAGGGTAATTTTGAATTTCTTTCTCATACCTTCTTTCCTAGGACAGAGGTATCTCTTATTTTGCCTAAACTGTTCCTGCGTTGCTTCTACAATGTTAGATACATACAAAGAGATCCAAGGCCAACCTTCATCTTTGGGAAGAAAGGGAATTGTTTTCATGAACAAAAATTATTATACATTTTCCATAGAACTTTGATCTGTAGGTATGTTATGTTATTCTCCCATTAACAAAATGTTAATTCCCAAACTGAAAATGACAATGCAAGTTGTTTTAGTATGTAAAAAAAATATATTCATTGAGATAAGTGGTGAAGGAGATATGGTGGCAATCAGCTCCTGCTATTAAAAAATTAAAACAATTCTTAAATTTTAGTACATCAAACTTTTAAAAAATTATCAAATATACCTGTATTTAAAATCTTTGCTTTACATTCTTTTGGGGAGACAAAGCTATGTGGACAACCAATTCTGTTCCAGTCTTCTCATTATATGTGCTATTGATAGATTTGCCAATTTTGTATAGTGCAGCACCATGGACAGCATAATGTTATATTAAAATACGAATTAATTTAGCCATCCAGGAAATGATTATGTTACTCTATTAAAACAAAATGAATATGAAACAAAATAATATTGTAATTACTGTGCAGAAGAAAATTACTAGAAAATATATTCTTAAATATATTAGTGCTTGTCTGTTTGGAAATTGTTATGATCAGGCAAAACATTTAAACCTTACTTTTTGAAATAGGTGGTTTAGAAACCAAATATTTCAGGATTGCAATAACAACAATCCATACTGAAAATACTTTCCAAAGATAAAGGGATAACTTAATAGGAGAGTTTTTGTTTTTAATTACAATGTGGAATAAGAAAGTTCTACATACTGTCTGAATCAAGTACATAATGAATACTGACAGCTGTTGTAGTCTAGTAATTAAACTATAATGTTACCATTAAGTAATCATTGAACTATGTAGCTTACTTGAGCCTATCATAATTTTCCATTTTCTGCTACCTTACATCATAATTGATAAAATATTTATTTCTGTTGCTCCTTTAATTGGAAAAATGTGAACTAAAATTAGTAGCAACTGTAACACTAGTAGTGGAATGGTGAGAGACAAGAAGAAGTATATTTTTGATTGAAAATATTTTTGTTGCATTTATATACATAAAGTTATATACAAAAACCTTTGTATGAACAGATTGTCAGGCCTGAGGAAATGGATTCCCTTAGTCATCTTCAGTCTTTGAGTCTACTCTGTTTTTTTTCTCTGAACTCTTCTATTGGAGAAAACAGGAGAATGCTTCACAAGCACCAAGGTTTATTTAAAGAATCAAACATGAAACTATGGATGACAATTTTACACCATACTTTGAGCTGTACAATATTAATGACTGAGATGCATAGTAAAACTCTCCATTTCACTGGGCTGCATGATTCAGTTAACCAAATTATCCTAGGGTGATAGCATTCAGCCCAGCATAGTTTAGTCATTGGGGATGGATAAAGAAGGCTTGCACTGTAAAAGTCTGCAGCAATTCTTCATCCCCAGGTTCAGCTTTATTCATTGGATCTGGTGTTAATAAGTTATCAACTTGCAGCAAATATAGATTATCATACAAAACCTGAGATTGCTTGATTACAACCAGCTGTCTGAATGAATTTACAAAAGTGTTTAGCATATGGTGCCTACTTAAAAATTCCTCCTTTAGTTGTTTTAATCACATGCAGAACTAGATGTTTATAGAGTTGGCAGCTACTGCATCATGACCAAAATCAACTGATTTTGATGACTAACATATCACTTTATAAGAAGCATACTGACACTGTTTAGCATTCACAGCAAAAGTAAATTGACTGAGGCTTACAAAGAATGTTTAAGCTGTGGACAGTATAAAATGGTATTTAAAATAGCACAGCTATTTATATTTATCTTAATTAATAGTATTTATAAACTTCACTTTAAGGCTATGAAGGTAATTTTCAATAGTATAACTATAAATAAGCTTATAACCATACCATATAAAAATTAATATAAATATATAATAAACACAGGTGCAGTAATAAGAAAAATAAACTCTGGTAATATTTGGTAATGCTGTAGATCTCAAATAAATCAGTTTTCCTGCAGCTGTCCTCTTCACAGAAAGAAGTATAAGACAATAAGGACAAGAACATTTGAAAACACTGTATTGGGTAAAACAGTGCTTAAAAACTCCATTTTTTTTTCAAACAGATTTGTTGATCATCATCATCATACTGTTGTAGCAGCAAAATGCTTGGTCATCTTGACCAGCTGGGTCAAAGTGACAGGTAAATTTGCCACAGATAAATATCTCTCCCCCCCCCATGATGCTTGGCTGCAAATTATATATATTCCAGCTTTAGTCTTGACCCATCCAGTTCTTCTTTTGCCAAGTTCAATTTCAACCAGAAATGTATTCAGGTGATAATGGAATTCTGGAAGTTTATGCCAAGAATTTAATAACAAGTAATAGAAAAATACCAAAAAAAGGCACAGTGCATTGAACCGTCCTTTGTATTATTTTTTAATAGAAGATGTTCTAAAAGCTCTTGGCATTTCATTTTTAAGAGATAAGTGAATCTGAATTTAACAGAGCTAAATTCTTATTCAAAAGGCTGATACTTTTGCATTGTCCTCCCCAAATTAGACATAAATATATTGCAAAATGTAATATATTGTGTTGGTCCTGGAGAACATCTTATAGTGAACAGGAAGTTTATGTTGTATTTAAGGAGGGTCAGTTATTCCAATGATGTTTTCTCTACTTAACAAGTAAAGGTTTGTTCAAAAGGCTGAAAAATATGATTTTTTGTGTAATCATCATTTGGGTCATCTGCACAACTGGAACTGGAGGATGTCAGGGCTCTTTACCTAAGGAAAAATTACTTTTAACTATGCTTAGCATATCCCCCATATTCTGATTGTATTTGTGCCTACTTTAAGAATACTTATATCATGTCAAAACGACATGATAAAGTCTGGCTATTGTATCTACCAACCCAGAAAATATGTTTTTGTTTTGGTGGCAGTTATTGATGGTCTTCAGCAGCTCACATTGAGGGTTTATTATTTCTGACACCTTCAACGACCTTTTACTGGTAATTGTGGGTGCTGGAAATAGGCAATAGACAATGATTAATATCAGAGATACTGTGTGGTGCAGGTGTAGAAGAGAAATTCAGTGAATAAGCATTATTTTCTCTTTTATTTACTTGCGCCCTCTTGAATATATCTGCTAGAAGCTGTAATGTGCTGATTGAAGTGAGAATTTTCCTTCATGCCTGAATTCAGAAATGTTTTGATCTCCATACCAAATGTTCAGTTTGAAGCTTTAGGGTATAGTCTGAGAAATTATGTCGTATAAAAATTAAAACATGGAAAGAGGAACCCTCCTTCCATCAGGGTGGCCAGGATACAGCTGGTAGGGACTAAGAAGGACCTTCTCCACCACAGCTTCCTAATGTGACTTGCCCTTACGGGGGAAATGGTGATACTTACAGTGTCACCTATGTTTGTTATCTGTTAAAATATCTTTCACGCTAAGATTCCCAGACACTGATTTGTCTATTAAATGTTTAACATTTTATAGCTGTTGTTTTTATAGTGTCCAAGCCGGTTCCAGATGATAGGCTTAAAACAAGTTCAGAGTAATCCTTGGTGTAGCTGCTGCCTTTCAGACGTGAAAGAAAAACTTAGATCTCTGAGGACCTGGGTGAAGCTGCCTTTGCGTGACAGTGCCGGGCCACAGGTACCATGACGACCTCGCGTTCCCATGACAGCTACCCTCTTTTGCACGGTTGACCCTGGCCCATGGAGACCTCGCCGCCCCTGGCATCTCCAAACTAAACGCGCACGGTGGAAAAACAGGGCTGTTTTTGCGCGCGGGGAGGATGCCGGAAGCGCGGAAGCTTGGCCGCTGAGATGGGTGACGGCGGCTGACCGTGGACTTCTCAGAGGACCCCCCCCCCGTCGATTTCGGGGCGGGCGATAAGGGCGCGGTTTGGCGCCGCTTCCCTCCGCCCGTGCGCCTTCAGAGCAGAGCAAGGCAAGGAAGGCGAGGCAAGGCGGCAACAGCTTGGGCGGCTGCCACCTAGAGACGGGAGGGTGGGACAAGCGGGGAAGCGGCGGCATTAGCAGCAGCCGCGGCGGCTCCCGCACGTAGCAGCGGCAGCGCTCCTGCTCCTTCCTTCTCGGGCACCCAGCAAGGCGTCGGGCAAAGCGGGAAACCTGCCAGCCCGCCCTCCTTTCTGCTCCTTTCACCTCTCGTCGTCGGCCAGTTCTCTCTCCGCTCGGCGGCCAAATGATGAACTTTCTGCGGCGCAGGCTCTCGGACAGCAGCTTCATCGCCAACCTGCCCAATGGGTACATGACCGACCTGCAGCGGCCGGAGCCCCAACAGCCTCCCCCTCCGGCGGTTCCGCCTGCCCCTTCGGCAGCCTCTTCGTCCTCTTCCCCGGCCTCGGAGCGGAGGCAGCCGCAGCCAGCGGCGCCTCCGTCTCAGCCGCCCCAGCCGCCACCGCCACAGCAGCAGCAGCAGCAGCAGCAGCAGCAGCAGCAGTCGGTGGGCAGCAGCTTCTTCAGCTCCCTCTCCAACGCCGTGAAGCAAACGGCAGCCTCGGCGGGCTTGGTGGATGCCTCCTCGCCTTCCTCAACCGCGGCCAGAAAGTTCAAGCTACTCCTGGTCATCGACGAGCCTCAAACGGACTGGTAAGGCGCCCCGGTCCCTCTTTCTGCTGGGACCGATACAGAGGCGGGGAAGGTATGTCCTGACCGTCCAGGAGGGACCTGGCCGTGGCAGTGCGAAGAGACGGGGAATGTGTCCACCCAGGGGCGAGAAAGGGGCCCTGCATTGAGCCCATTGGGCTGCAGCGAGGCCAAAGGGCAGGGCCCTCAGGCTGGCTTGCCAAGGTGGAAGAACAGCAGTGATGTAGGGTAAAGGGGGGGGGAACGCTTCTGGCCTGGTGGGGTTGGGGCCACTTGCAACTTATCTCCTTCCTGCAAAGGACTGCCACAGGAGGGGGCAGAAAGAGGAGTCAAACCTGTCTCAGGATGGTCACATGGCATTGTTACACATGTGCATGTCTGGCAAAGGAGTATGTGCAGTAGGAAGTTGTTGTTCCCAGGTTTGGTACACTTGAGGAATGTTTCATGCCATCAAAGACCTTGAGTTGCAGATGTCACGCTTTTCTTAACCAGGAAAAGGAACATTCAGTAAATGTTGGAAATTAGGCAATAATTTTGATCCCCATCAAAGGTGAAAACTACGACACAAAGCGTGTCAAGTCTCATTTTAGGTTTCATGAACTTTGCCTACATACCTTGCATATTTAACATGATTATTCTTATTTGCTTAACAGAAAGCTTTTAAATTTGGGGGGGGGCAGGGGGTTATCTGTCATATTAAGAACCAGACAGTTTTACATATTTGATCTAGGAAGTAAATTATGAATTATTTCGGAATCATTTTAAGAATATATTCAATATATACAAAAATAAAATTTGTAAAATACATTCATAAGCACTAAAATATGAAAACTGAGCCCTATTGGGCTAAATTGTGTTTTTCTGGACCTCTTGAAAATACACAGTGAAGTAGTCTGAGCATTACTGGTTAAGTTCCCCTATGCAAGCTAAAATATATTTGCATGTATTTTAAGAAGATGCTATATTGTACAGAATTATTTATTTATGAACTATTAGTGAAAGGGCATATTTTGCATAACACTATACATCTATGGTTTTACTGATTATCAGTCATGTTTATATGTTCCTTTTAGGGCCATTAAGCTTGTTTTACAATGATTTTGTTGATAAAAGTGTCACAATAGGATTCTAACAATGCAGCCCTGTACATAATCCTTGGATATAAAGCCTGCTATGTTTGCTGTATCTTACATGGAAGTATTTGTTAGGAGTAAATACATTTAATCTCATGCAGTATGTCATTAGACAATAACAAAATGGCCATATTGTGTTTGCTGCAACAAGTTAGCAGAGCTGTCCATCCTAGATGTTTTTGTGTCAGAGCATGAAAATTAATTAGGTTTTAACAGATATTATACTAGTGTTACGTATTATCATTTTCCATTTTTAATCTTTTATATATGCATATATGTATGTGTGTGTGTATGTGTGTATATATGTGTGTATATGTGTGTGTATACACACACACAAATTGAATTTTAATGAAAAATTCTTAATGATTAGATTACCCTGAGTTTTGTGATATTATGTGGTAAAGATAGCAAACAAATATAGTAGTACAAATGTATTTTAACTGTTTAATATTTAACTCAAAATAGCAACAAAAAGATAAAAACAGTCTAGGTTGTAATATTTGATAACTTATGATAAATTCAAGCACAGATTACTTTGTTTTTTCAAACCTAGAGTCTTTCAAATGTAATGTGACCCCAAAGCTGGGAATTTGGATGTTGTAGTCATGACATATGTATAAGACTTGGGAAGGTAGTTTATGATAATTAGTTATGAATGCCTCCATATTCAAAGGATTTGAATGTTGGATATCATACTCCAGGGACAAATAATTTGAGATGATGAACATGTTCATAATTTGCTTAAGAATTTTCAAAGATATTTGGTACCTGATGTGAAAACAGAATAACTTAGAACAGCTTGATCTGATCCAGTAACATGTAGTACAGTCTAAACCAAAATAGCAACTGTCAAATATTTCCTCAAATTCCATATTTATTTGGCTTTTTGGAGCTGCATAATATACACTTTTTCCCCCTATTGGTTTAATGATACCTATGACCCTTGGGAATTTTCCTTTATTTCTTACAACAAATTATGTAGCATACAAATTAACGCATCATTTTTTGATTTTCCAAATATGGTAAATTTGGTTTCAAAAGTTCCAGTCAACATGAAATTTATGAAATGTCTCTGTTTATTAACTGATAAAGTAACAAAATTAATATGGAAAACAGCTGTTATTTTTTCTCTGCAGACTCTCTTGTATAAAACCAAAAGAGAAAATAATTCTGCAGAAGATTTGCTATCGTTAACAGAGAACCGAAATTATCTATTATGGGATATATTTACTTCTACAGGAAACACACATTTATGTTTAACATAATAATTATGATATCAATGTGTATGACATAGAATTAATCTAGTAGATGTGTACAACTATGGTAAGGTGATTATAGTAGCTCGCAGAGTATTGCTTAAAACACACTTTTGCCGGCAGGCCTGGGGCAGCTAACATCTTGCCCCTAGCCAGTGTATGTTCGTGGAATGATTGGTTTTTTGTTTTTTTGTTTTTTGTTTTTTTAACTTAAGGGTTTTTTATATATATGTAATTTCTATTATGCTGTGAGCTGCCCTGAGTTCTCCGGAATAGGGCGGCATAGAAATTAAATAAATAAATAAATAAATAAATAAATAAATAAATAAATAAATAAATAAATAAATAAATAAATAAATAAATAAATATTTAGCAGATTCTTTGGTATGGCATTAACAACAAATAATGTATTTTTTGCAAAGTATTCTTTTAATTTGAATTTCAACATAGACCTACAATTTTTTAAATGTTTCTTAATACTGTAGTTATAACTTTCTTTGTTTAGCCAAATTTCCAACTATTTTCCAGTAAACAAGCTGTATGCATTTATATATATATATCTGTGAACTGAGACTTCCTCGTTTATAAGTCAACATACAAACCTTAGCTTGCAACAAATTTGACCAGTCTGCTGGACTTTGATAGAGGGGGATAGATTGCTCCATTCATCATCTGCAGCAAGAATGTAGGAAAATGTTTCCCTTCTTTAGTATCTGGATTTCATCCCAGTTGTCAACCTCTTACTTACCTAAATCAGATTCCATGTTCTTGTCTGTCTTTAATTTCTTGCTATCTGTGGTTACTGTATTGTGTTTTCCTTAAATACTATACAACATTTGCTGTAGTTTAAGAAAATGAAAGAATAAAATCAAATATCAGTGGCAATTATAAGGCATTAAAAATAATCAATTCAATGCAATACTACACTCAGTTTCCAAGTAAGAGTTCAAAAATAAATGAAGCTTGAAATAATTTTCAAAAATTTTAGTCTTCTAAACAGCAGAATATATATTAAGAATTTTGGAAAATGCTGTCCTCTCTTTTTATAAATCATATACGTCTTTGCAACTTCTTTAAAAGAACTTTCATACAAGGAAGGGAGGAATCAAACATGCACTGTGCATATACTTCTGCATACAGTATTATTTCTTGAGAAGGAAGAATATTTTATATAGCAATGGGCCAGTGCAAATTTTGGTTTAAGGCCAGGAACAGCACAATCCAGTACACATAATTTTTCATTTAGAGTTTAATTTCATTCAGTCTAGAGATCTTCCATGAATAATAGCATTAATGCTTTCTGATTCTGTGTATCTTTAAAGCGTGTACTCAGGTAAAAAGGTTTATGTTATAAAGTCAAAATAATGCTGTAACAAATTCAACATAAACTGATTGTGTTGCTTTAAGAATTACAGATTTAGTGTTTTGATGTCTATGGATCTGGTAATCTTTTTCTATGGCTATGTGCTGTATTGTTTCTGTTCTCGCAACCATTTTATAGAAACGAAAAACTCTTCTGCAATTGCTGCAGCATTTCTATAGGAATGGCATCAATACCATACCTTGCATTATGGAAAGCAAGCCACCATGTATCCACTGGTATATGATGTTCCTTTGATATGTGCAAGTAGGGCTCTTCCTGAAAATGTTTTACTTTGTCTGAAGAGGAAAAATAAAAAGTCAGGGACCTGAACAACAGCCAAAGTCAATTCTTCAAAGAGAACACCTCCATTCCCAAATCTATTGCCCAGTGAACTACAAAAGCAATAAGAAAATTCAATGGTTATTCATGTTAAGTGTATTTATGAAAGCATCACATAAAAACATATAAAAAATTCTATGTCTGTTTCCATGGCTACTTGCATTATTATAACCAACACATGACATTTGACAAATGTATGTGTTTATTATTTTAAGTTTGGAAATAGTACTTTGGGAATAGGGGTCTTTTTACCTTCTTTGAATTTTTTATTTTATAATGTATAAAGCAATTGCTTATATTCATATAATCTGTTGGGAATGACTGCTATAAAAGATCTGCTTAACTGACAGACTGAATAGATGCAGAAAAAAACAGGGATATGCTTTTCTATATGCTATGTAATTGCTACTCCACTACTACCATGGAATGATATCTATAGAGAATTATCTCTTTTTGGTACATAATAATTCTGAATATTTCAATGGCTGCTTTTGATCCCTGCCCATTTATTGAACAAATATTTATAACAGTATCCTTGGGCTCAAATCTATTCTCTCACTGGCAGTGCTAAATAAGGTAAATGAATGTCAATAAGGTACATGAAATATATTTTGGAAATTTGCCACAAGTTTATTGGTTCCAGCTAACACCTTTTGGTGCAGCATTGAGCTTAGACTCAGACTCTCTGCTTTGCTTGCTACGCTTTTGGCTTCAAGGCCCAATCCCAGTTGGCACCTGGGAGCCGTTAGAAATAGCAAGTGAGCATGTTCTATGTAGACAAATTATAGGTTTACCTACCTACATCATCTGATAGCAGCCTAACAATTAATCCAAACTGGATTGGTCCATGAGGTCATCTCTGACCTGGGCTCTTTACCAGGGAACTCTGTTCCAATATCATATTATTTTCTGCCAATCTTCTCTTACTGTGGATCCAGTCCAAGCCCAAACACCAACTCTGATCTTCAAGCTATGTTGAAAATTATTTATACATTTCATATGTTAATTAAAAATAAATAAATGAGGACAAACCATGCTGATTCAGCAAAATAGGCCAAACTAGGTTAACTATCCTTTAATTAAACTGAATATGGACAAAATCCATCAGATTTGGTATTGTCCAGGCTCTACCTCACTCCTGGCCTTTTTGCAGCATGAAAAACTAGAGTTTATTGCCATCATCTGTGGCCATTGTGACTACACTGGGCAAACTTTGACCATCTTGTAAGTCAGATATGGGTGATTGTTCATCAGTATTACTGAGTATTCCATATATGCAGGTCTTAAAAGCATTTTTGAAATAAAAAATGTTATATTCCTATTAGGGTGATCAAATAATCTGACTTGGAAGGATTACTGCATACAAAGCTGTTAAGATTAGATATCAAATTACATGTGTTAGTGATGCTAAAGATGGCATTTATTGCATACTGTAAGGACCCACCCCACTTTGCATCTTAAGAACTCTTGGAATATTTCTTCCAACAGGCATCTTTATTAAGAGAAAATAGTTGCAGGCGTTCTAGACAGGATTTGGGGGCCAAACCCTATGGTTCAAGGTTTTAAGGGGTTCCCAGCAACCCCACCCCACCCCACCATCCTTCCAATGACAATCCCAGGTGTTACATTTCCACCCCCTTTTTCCTCACTGACAGCCGAAGGGAGACTTCAGAAGGGAGTAGATGAAAGTTGATGGCCCCATTGTTATGGTTAGTCCTTTTGGTGGTATCCACATTCAGTCCCTTTTGAAGTTGTATCGAAAGAAGTGAGGGCCATAAAACCCCTTTGTTCACCCCCCTTCCCCTTCATGGTATGACAGAATCCAGAGAGGGCAGAAATGGGGTTTTCCATAGTCGATAACTAAAGATGAAATATAATTGGATTCTGACATCCTGCCCCCTTAAAAATAAGATAGATCCACCTGAAAGAAAAACAGAAGAGGTATAAAATTTAGTCAGGCTTTTTAGGATACTCTGTGTGAAATTTCTTTAATAGCTTCAGGGCTCTGACATGACGTTTATGGACCCACTCATTTTGTGAGGCAGGAAGGTGTTTCCATGCAACTAGGTACTGAGTCGCTCCATGATATCTCCTAGAATCTAGGATTTCCTTTATTTTGAAGTGTTGTACACCCTCCACCATGATTGGAGGTGGTGGTGGGGATTTTTGGCCGTAACAATGACTAATGCTCTCTTTTCAGCAAGCTGCAATGAAAAATTGGGTGTATTTGCCTGAGATTTTTGGGTAATTCTAATTCTACTGTTACTGGATTTATGATTCTTTTAATTGGAAAAAGCCCTATATATTTTGGTTCAAGTGTTTTACAGGGTTGTAGGGACTTTAGGTATTTTGTAGATAAGTACACCATTTCTCCTATAATGAATGGTGTAGGCTCAACCCTTTTTTTATCGGCTTGTACTTTGTATGCCTGCTTAGCTTCATCTAGTGCTTTTCCAGCTATTGGCCAGGTGTTTTGTAATTGTTCCATCCATTCTTTCAGTGATGGGATTGCCGATTCATTTGGGGTTAATTCTGGCATGGGGTTGAAACTTTGACCAGTGGCTATTTGAAAAGGAGTGTAACCTGTGCTGGAGTGGACTGCATTATTGTAGGCAACTTCTGCAAAAGGGAATAAGTCCGTCCAATTTGTTTGCTGAAAATTAATAAAGCATCTTAAATATTGCTCAAGTACTGGGTGACTGTTCTGTTTGTCCATCCCCTTGTGGATGATGGCTAGATGTCAGTCCCTAAGTGGTCCCTAAGAGGGATAAAAATCCCTTCCAAAATGCAGACGTAAATTGCACTCCCCTATCAGAGATGATGCGTTGGGGTGCCCCATGCAATCTGTAAATATGCTGGATGAAAAGTTTCACTAAGGCTTTTGTGGTGGTAATCTTTTGGCAAGGGATAAAGTGCACCTGTTTGGAAAACAAATCCATGACCGTCCAGACAACAGTATTCCCATTGCTTTCTGGTAATTCCACTATAAAATCCATGGCTATTTCCCTCCAGGGAGCTGAAGGATTTGCCACTGTTTGTAACAGTCCAGGCGATTTCCCTTGCAACCTCTTGGTAGTTGCACTCTTTGGGCAGCTGGCCACATATCTTTCTATGTCCTTTTTTATGATGGCCACCAAAATTGCCGTTTAATTAAGTGTAATGTTTTTACAAATCCAAAATGCCCTGCTGATTTTGTGTCATGGCGAAGCTGCATGAATGTGACTCTTTGGATTGTTGGTATATATAACTTTTCCCCCACCCAAGGCAGCCCATCTCTCATTGTGCAGACATTTTTGTTTTTCTGGAACCATTCATCTGTTTCCAAACTTTTCTGGAATTCAATTCCAGTTTAGCTGCCCAGCTGTGGTTTTTATTTAGCTTGAGCTCTGGTGGTTACTGGCGCTGCCAGTTGTGATTCTACCATCATCGGTTTAGAGTCAGTGGCTTGCGTGCTGTTATACTGGGGCATGTGAGATAGTGCATCTGCCAGGAAGTTCTTTTTCCCCGGCAAATGCTTGAGCGTAAATTGGAACTGGTGAAAATGCTGGGACCAGCTGGCTTGCTTGGGATTGAGCTTCCTGGGTGTTTTCCGGGGCTTCCAAATTTTTGTGGTCAGTCCACACCTGGAAAGGGATTTGTTGTCTTCAAGGAACTGGTGCCACGTGAGTAATGACCAATGTATCCCGTACGCCTCTTTCTCCCATATGGGCCAGCGCTGTTCTGTTTCCGTTAGTTTCTTGGATGTATACGCACAGGGTTGCAATACCCCTTCATTGTTTTCTTGTAATAGTACAGACCCCACTGCCACATCACTTGCATCCGCCTGTATTACAAAGGGTTTATTCATGTCTAGGTGCCTCAGTACTGGTTCAGCAGAAAAAAGTCTCTTTAATCTCTCAAACACTGCTTGGCACTCCATTGTCCATGTTAGTGGCTGGCTAGGTTTTACTGAGGATGCTCCCTTCGTTTTTAGTAAGTTTGTGAGGGGCAGGGCTATCTGGGCAAATGAGGGGATGAATTGGTGGTAAAAGTTTGCGAAGCCCAGGAAACTTTGCAGTTGCTTTCTTGTGCGGGGTGGTGCCCATTCTAATACTGCTCTGACCTTCTCAGGGTCCATTTCAATGCCTGTGGGGATATGCAATAACCTAGGTAGTCTATCCTTTCCTGGTGGAATTCG
Organism: Bothrops alternatus; assembly: GCA_034064705.1. Taxonomy (NCBI): domain Eukaryota; kingdom Metazoa; phylum Chordata; class Lepidosauria; order Squamata; family Viperidae; genus Bothrops; species Bothrops alternatus. The sequence goes on along the minus strand of JARGCV010000007.1, from coordinate 23,495,006 downwards.
CATTTCGAGAGTTTGGCATATAGGTGGGCGGCTCGCAGTTTCTTTAAGACCGCTCTGACTAGGTTGACATGTTCCTCTTTTGATTCGGTGAAGATAAAAATGTCGTCTAAGTAAACCAGGACCCCCTTAAATAGGTGCTCCCTTAGAACGTCATTGATTAATTGCATAAATACTGCGGGGGCCCCTTGTAATCCAAATGGCAAGACTTTGAATTGGTAGCACCCCATGGGACAGTTAAATGCGGTCTTCCATTCATCCCCTTCCTTAATTCTCACGCGATAGTAAGCTTCCCTTGCAGTTGGAGTTCCTACTTTCTATTGGAGCAAATAAACAGAAAAAGAAAACAAAATATACTACAGGTATTTGGATAAGAAATCTGTGTATGTTGTTTTTAATTCAGAGTATGGTATTTTATAATTTACTAGAAATTTTACTAGTACTTTATAATTGTTCAAAATATCCCAATATATAAATGTACCTTATAGAGCATATCTATTATTTAGGAACATCAAACCAGACTGGTAAGTTGAGCAAGTAGAGCCATTGAATTCTTAGAATTTCATCTTGCTCACCACCAGAAAACCTCTACCAGATTTTGGGACAGATGGATAGACTGGGAAAATATTGGTGTACTTTACAGTTTGCTACAAAGAACCCTTATCTGATCTGGGGAAAGTCTTGAGGATTATTACGATTGGTTGCACAGTCAGCCAGATGTTTAGATTGAATTTGGCATTTTTATCCAACTACCGAGTCCTTCCAAAAGACCTGCAATTATTGATGTTGATGTTGTTGCTTGATGGTTTAGTCTTATTGTTTCAAGATGTAAGATGTTCTGAGTAAAACTGCCTTTAGCCATTGACTGATGGTAAGTTCTGACAATATTCAAGTGGTGTATTTTTATTATAGTTGGTCATAGTCAAGTAAATGTTTAGACTGGATTTGGCTTTTTTTTATCCACTTATTAAATCTTTCCTAAGAACTTGGTTAAAGGTATCATAGAATGTAAGTTATTCCAAGTAAAGCTGCATTTTGCAATTGACTGATGGTGATTTTGTTAATACTGATGATGTTCAAGTGATGCTCCAATTGTTTGGGGATTGCACCCAAGTAATGTTCGTACTATCTTTGCTTTCTTTTGCCACAGTTTTTCTACTTCTACTTGCAAGTCTTTGTATTTTGTGATCTGCTCAAGTTCTTTCTCTTGAATTCTGCTGCTCCGGGTACTGCCATGCCATCTATCCAGACTTCTTTGTCTTTCCCATCAACAATTGTTAAGCTTGGATGTTACGTATCAGATGCTTATCTATTTGAATTCTAAAATCTCAGAGCCTTTTAGCTTCATTTTCTTTTATTTTGTCTGTTTTGTGGTCCCACCAGTTCTTGCTTGCAGGCAAATATATGCATTTCTTGCATATATTCCAATGCATTTTTGATGTTTTGTCATGTCCTTGTTTGTAGTCAGTCTGTGTGATCTTCTTGCACCAGCTAACTACCGGTAGGTGGTCTACTGTTTGTTCACCTGCTTTTCTTATTATTATTATTTAAATTTGCATGCGCCGTATAGTATAAATATACTGGGAAAGCCTGGAATGGTATTTCCTGACCAGATGAAACACTCATTCTGAGGCTGTGTTAAGCAGGATCAACTTGGTATTTCATTCGTTCAGTGATACTACTGCTCCAACTGCTATAAGATGAATACAAAGTGGGGAACACTCTTGGCACTTTCCCTCTCAGTTGAAGGAGGATGTTGCAGGGAGGTCAGTTGGATGTCGCAGGGAGGTTAGACGTAATCTATCAGGATCATACAACCATTTATTGAAATTTTGCTCTTACAGTACCATGGGAGGAAGCCTAGAAACTTAGGGAATCCAGGTCACCTCTATTAATGCATAGTAATTGAATACATTTTCATCAAGGGGTTTTAGTATTGATACAGATGATTCTAGTAGCTATTTTTTTTGAAGCCAGATTATACAAACTATATTAAAAATATTCGTTAACAATTTTAGAGGAGCTTCTTTGTAAAGTTACAATTCATTTTTTTAGGTACATTCTGCATCTATAACTGAAAGTGAAGGTATATTATTTAGAACGTAGATTTGAGTAGAAAAGCTTTTAGTTATTGAGAGTTTGTTTTGCCTTACACATTTTGGGATTCCAAAGTCTCTTAACAGTTGAACTGTAATCCCATGGTCCCTTGAAAGCTGCCCTAGATCTAACATGATTCCTTGATAGATCTTTCTGATGGAGAGAGGAATTCATCCCAGGAGGATGAACTTAAGCTTTATATTCACTTCCTGCCTTCTTGCCAGCACCTTTCCAGCACCAAAATAAAATGCAATATTGTAAAGCCCTCTCAGAGGAGGGCAGAGGAGATGGTGGAAATAAGTTTTTATTTATAGCCTTCTGTTATATCTACAAATTGCAGGTGTTGAATGTGTTGGTAACTCTGGTTTTTACTAGTCATTTTGCATGACTAAATTTAGTCTCGTTCATTCCTTGCAATGGAACTGAAATGTACGCACATACACACAGAGTATCCAAGAAGGATAGAATAGAATAGAATAGAATAGACCTGGAAGGGACCTTGGAGGTCTTCTAGTCCAGCCCCCTGCTGAAGCAGGAAGTCCCATACCATCTCAGACATGTGACTGTCTAGCCTCCTTTTAAAAACCTCCAGTGATGGAGCGCCCACAATTTCTGAAGGCAAGCTGTTCCACTGGTTAATTGTCCTCACTGTTAGGAAGTTTCTCCTTAATTCCAGGTTGCTTCTCTCTTTGGTCAGTTTCCAACCATTGTTTCTTGTCCTGCCCTCTGGTGCTTTGGAGAATAATTTAACCCCCCCTCTTCTTTGTGGCAGCCCCTCATATACTGGAATACTGTTATCATGTCACCCCTATTTCTTCTTTTCTTTAGACTAGCCAAATCCAATTCCTGCAGCCGTTCTTCATATGTTTTAGTCTCCAGCCCTTTGATCATCTTAGTTGCTGTTCTCTGAATTTTTACCAAAGTCTCAACATCTTTTTTATAGTATGATGACCAAAATTGGTTGCAGTATTCCAGGTGTGGTCTTACTAGGGTTTTATAAAGCGATACTAATAAGGAACAAGATAAGTAGATGAAAAAGGTGATGCTTTATCCTTCTGCTCAGAGGTATATTTTTGGAAAACAATTTCCAAGAGATAGATATCTGTGCTTTCAGACATCTTCATACATCTTGATAAGAGGACAGCCCAAAGTGAGTTCAACCATAAGTAAAGATTATGGTTTATTGGCCAATTACCTTGCTAGAACCTGGATTCAGTCAGTTAAAGAAGGAATCTCCCATTGGCCCCAAAATGTTCACAGGATAAACTTGCTAGAGTTTAGAAGAGAGAAACTAAAGTTTTCCAGGTACAAAAATAAGGTAGGAAGAAAGTTACAAGATAAAAAATAAAGCACCAAGTTTCTCATTGTGCAAGGTAGACATGTAAGGAGAAAATCATGACCTTGTGACACATTACTGAATAACATTGTGAAATATTTATAAATGTTCTAAATTCTTGTGGCCTGTTTGAATATCTATAAGGTATTCAGTATTTCAAGAAAACAGCTAATTCTGCAAAGTTTTCTCAGTTTTATTAAAAACATTATAGTTTCTTTTGAAAAGTAGAACCTGTGAGGAAAGAAATGCAAAGATAATTAAGTTACTGTTAGACTCTGAAGCAGATTGTAGACGCACAATTTCCAAATCAGAAGTATCAATCTGTAGGGAATAATAGGTAGATAAGGTGATAGAAAATGGATAATAGAAAATGGGCTGAGAAGTAAGTGCCAGACTGAGTTGCCTTTTGTATTTCACTTAAACCCTGTTCTGAGTAAGATGAGAACAGCATAAGGAGGAATAAACTTATGATAAAAACTGGCGAAGCTTCCCAAATGGTGAATATATTTGATATATGTAGGAGAAGGTCCCGTGACAAAATGAATTCTGTCCTGGCTGAATACTTTTGATGGGAATGTGGTAGGCCAAATAGTTCGACACAGGAGAATTTAAAGACGTATTTCCCTAATTTATTGCAAAGACTGAAGCCACAAAGTTAATAAAGAATTGTATGAATTTGAACATAAAGTAATTGTTCATAAAATAAACAATTAAGAACTCGAGCAGAAAATCATGAAAATCATAAGGCTCTGAAAGATTAATTTGAATACATTACTATGTATTCAAACTTTTCACAGCAAGAATCTATGATAGTGATCTCTAAGTATTAGAGACTTAAGGAGTAAGTAATCATGAACTGCACATAGACAGAACCATCCTTTTTGACAAAGATGGCAGTATTGTCCAGGCGATGAGGAAGAACAAAAAAACATATGAAGTTTGTCTTTAAAATCTTAGCAAGAAATTATTTTCAAAAAATTCCTTTAGGCAAGCTAGCTCTGTATTTGACATTGGATAGTGATGGGATAAGATTGAATGTGCACAGAAGCCACAGAATCTCAACAGTCTGCATTTCCTCCATCCATTGTCTGTCTTGTACTGAAGTTCTCTCTTTTCCAATCTGTTATGGACAACTCTGAGAACCTGCCAGACTGTCACCTGCAGTTCAAGAGACAACAAACTGTCATAAGTTATGAGTAATGCATCTGACTCAGTGCAGCTGTTCACTAATTCTGCTAAGGAGCTGGAGCCTGTCCTTGGGAGAATATTTAATTCTAAATCATGCTGCAACTAAAGAAAGCTGATCAGCAGAGGTTGACAGGAAGGACCAATCATTCCTTAATTTAAGTATAGACAGAAACTCTGCCGATATCACAAAGCACTCCCGCCCTACTCTCCTTATTGGAAACAATTCTCTTGGCTTCGATGGATTTTTTTTTGTTGTTGTTCAACCCTGTCTTGAATTATTTTTTCGTCAATCCTTATTTGAAATCTTCAAGCAGTTTGCTGTACTATCATAATTTATAAGACAAACTCACTAAATTTTCCAATTCTTTCTCTAAATTACTGGCTCTTAGTTTGTCTTGCCTTCTGGTGGATGATTTACATGATACAAAATAAAAGCTCTCAGATTTGAAATTGTCTTATTTTCTTAAGATTTGTATATGTCATAAGCCATAGTTGGCATGGTTTTTCAAGTCCACACTGTCCTGAATAATGGGGGGGGGGAGTTGCCAATTTTGTTCTCAATTACTACGCTAGTTATAAATTTTAAATGAGTTTTATCAGTGGGAAAAACATCTGATTCACATTCTACTCGTTGGGTAAGGAGGTGAATACTCCATGTAGCTGCTCCAGTAAAGCCAGGAATGGTATGGGAGCCATTGGTTGAGATAGATTCTGTCTTTCTTTCAGTTTATGGAGCAAGGCATTGATGACTTGATAGATGACAAACTATGGTCTATAGAAGACATGTCAAACTCATGACATCACGTGATGTCATGTGACGTATCGTGATTTTTCCCCATTGCTAGCAATGGGGTGGGTGCGGTTTCGGTGTGATACATCCGGCCCACGGGCCAGCCGTTTGATATGCCTGGTCTATAGCCATAGTTTGACTTTTGGGCTCTAGATGGAAGTTTTCTACTACAGTAATGGTAGTTGGAGACAAATCTAACTATTAGCCTTCTTATTCTGCTTTAATAAATTATTTATAAGTTATTTCTCAGTTAAAACAGATTTATGTCTAATAAGAGGGATATACTATAACTTCTACTGTATATTAAATATACAACTTCCTTTTGATAAATATGTCCAGAACTCAGTATAATACTATAGGTGCAATCTGGCCAATGCAACATGGAAAAATATTAGGATTTCTCTTGATCTTCACATGATTGTCAGTTGCATTTGGGTTTTTTTGTTTGTTTTTTGAGGGAAATTCATCTTACTCTTAACTCAATTGGTTACAGTTGTTCAGTTAGCTCGCTCTTTATCGAATTATAGCATAGTCCAGCCCATATTTTGCCATCTTCTCTCCTGGGAGAAGTTTCTGAATTGCCTTCCTGAAATCAAGGGTCTTTATATCAATTAAAGTAAACCAATCACTTTATCAGAAAAAAAGATTGGATTGGTTCAGTATGTTGTATCAGTCCATAATTGTATTTTTTTTAGCTCACAAACTAATTGCTTAATCGAGTCTATCCTTAATTTGACTAATTCTGAAAAACATCTGTTCACCATCATTCTGGAACATGCACAATTTTATATTCTTCAGGCTTTTTCTTACCAGAACCAACAAGATTCTAGAATGTTCCTCTCTACACGTATTTAGGGTTTCAACTTGGGTCAAACTCAATCCAGTCATGAAATTTCAAAAGTTATGTTGGACCAGACACATACTGCTGTATAACAAAATAATTTAGAGTGGTCTAATTTTTTTAAATGACTTAGTATGATATCTGAACCCAGTCAATATAGGATGAGAACCGTGTTTATTTCTCTCAGAAGCCTTAGAGAAAAACTTAATAGAATTAAATGGTACCTTGGTATTCATCCTTAATTAGGTTCCAGGAGGCATGATGAGTATTAAAAATGATAAGTACCACACAGATTTTTCCCATAAGAAATAATGTAGTGACCCTGACAAGTTCTAGCTTGTGTGTTGAGTACAAAACAAAGGATGATCCCAAAAATGCTTTTTCACGAGGCAACTGGACTTTCTTGTTTTTCTTTGAAGATGTTTCACTTCTCATCCAAGAAGCTTCTTCAGCTCTGAAGATGAGAAGTGAAACGTCTTCAAAGAAAAACAAGAAAGTCCAGTTGCCTCATGAAAAAGCATCTTTGCGATAACTATGACCTGGATGACTGAGAATCTCCATAGACAAACAAACAATGAGTACTAAGACAAAATTTTCACATCAAAATGCATTAACAAATTCGATGAGTTTCAAAGCAGTTGAATACCAAGGTACCACTGCATAGTAGTCATAGAGATTTGGATGGCACTGCTACATTCCCAGCTCTATCATTTTACTTAGAATGATGTACTATTTAAAATGTTATTTATATTAGAAATATCTTTTAAGTACATCATATTGAGTGGAGTATTTTCAAAAGGTTTAAAATTTTCCATGACCCATGACCATGCTTAGCAATGTGCATGACTTAGCATAGTGCATGACTAGGCATAGAATAAGGAAGTAGAATTTAGCCAATAGAAAATGAGCACAGTAGCTATGAGGAAGGAAGTAGAAATAGCCATATAAGGAAATAGTTGTAATAGCAAGATATGATTGGAACACGTAGTTTAGTGATGTATGAAAAGGGGGGTGGGATGTAAACTAACTATAAATTCTGCTAACGCTTCTGTAGGGTGTGGCTTTTTCCATGTAACCGTGAGGTGCATGGTAAGGGTTCCACCACGCTTTGCAAACCGTTTTGAACAATAAACAAACTTTATTTTTCTAACTCCGAAGCTCGTCTCATCTGGATTTCTTTAACACGAAATTCTGCACACAAATTGGAGGCACCGCTGGGATTCAATCCACTTCTGGACTCTGAGGGGCCCCCCTTGGGTGCACCCCGTTCCATTTAGAACGGAGAGGAGCCACCCAGAGGACTTAGTGGCTCTTGAATACCCGTTAAAAGCATAAAAAGACGACTAATAGGAGTTGAATTATAAAGTGAAAGGGAAATAATTGGAAACAAGACGTCTGAGAAAGACCGGGTAACATCCGTGCACGGACCCTGGTGAGTACAGAACACAAGGGCGGTCAGATAGAGTAGTGAATGTGCGAACTGGTGGCGGTGCCGGGTGGAAGTCCTTTTGAGGATGGTGTGAGCGAGGAGAATACTTGGGAAGTAATTCAAAAGACGTTGCTGTGTGATTAAAGGGGCCACCGGGAGGAACACAGGAACATACTCGAACCCCACCTGTGGGACAGATGGGAGGTAACACTAACTCAAAAGGTTCAGAAAAAAAAAGTGTGTAAAACGGATCCGTAAAAATCCTAAACTCAAAATTGACCCTAATGCCCCTTTGGGTAAAATATTGGCCGGATGGGGTTCGCCACCCTACAATCGGGAGATTTTGAAGTTAGGATTGAACAAAGAAGATATGGTTAACCTTTGTTGTTTTATTTGGTGGGAGGATGATAACGTAGAATGGCCAAGGAATGGGTCAAATGATTATTTTCAATGTCACAATTTATATACATATGTTAAAAAGAAGAAGAAATGCAAAAGTTTAAACAATGAATTGGACTATGCTATCATCTGGGTTCCCGATCTATGGCATGCCGGGGAACAGATGTTGCCATTAAAAGAAAAAGACTGAGACTGAGGCAGGGACGATAGAATTGTTGAACTTTTTAGCGCAACAAGGACTGAGAGTGAGTAAAAGCAAGTTGCAGTTTGTAGAAGAGAAAGTGTATGTTCAGAGGGATACAGAGAATGTGAGGCAGAAAGTAAGACAGCAAGTGATGAAGCAGAAAAAAGCAGGAAAAACCTCCTAGAAAAGAGTTTAAGCAGAGAAAATATAGGAGGGATGAAAGGAACCAGTATGTAATGGGGGCAGAGAAGGAGGATTTCGAGGGTTTTGAGGTGGATACCAAAATAGGGAGAGAAAGTGTTTTGAATGTGGAATGAAGGGCCAATAGTTATTGATTTGTCAAGAGAAAGTAATGAAATATCCGTATGTGAAATTGTTTATGCCAGTAGTTTGAATGGAAGTGAATGTGTGAATATGCTGATAGGCAAGTGTTTGCCTGAGAAGAGTTCCATGGAGGATGTGTGAGAGAAATGCATGTAAAGGATTTTTGCAAAACTTCTTCCCCTTTCCTCCCTCTTTCGTTTTTAGCTGGCTGTATTGTTTTAAGTGAGAGAGACAGAAAGTCTGTAGAAACTGTAGTATTTTTCCCCCTTTGGCCTATTGTAACTTTGCTCAGGGACAAAGATAACTTGTTTAGTATGGCTTCTCCTTGTTCCAAATGTATCATTTGTTTTGTTGCGGCAGTTTGTATTTAACATTTACAAATGCAGAATCTATGTGTGTGTGTGTGTGAAAGGAAGTAATGTAACTGACCTAGTCTGATAACGTAACTAATGACAACAAGCTCTCGCTTCTGTGAAAGCTAAATGTATTATAAAAGAAAGAACCTTAGGAAAATGATGTTTTCAAAAAGTTTGATATATATATATTGTATATATATTCAGTACATTACCTCAGAATATCTCATTAAGTTTTTTTTTCTTTTGTGATGCTGCACTGAGAAATATGTTTTTACCTCTTTATGAATGTTGATTCTGGATAGAATTGCAGATAAATGTTCAGCCTGATTGTTTATGGATAGATGGTTATAGCAAAGTTGATAAGAAAGAGGTGTGGTGGATGTTGGATGGGGAGAAGAGAATGTTAGGGGGGGCTTTCCCTCCCTGTAGATCTGGGTGCTGAGCCAGGCTAAGACTTATGGATACCCAATCATTGGTCAGCACAAGCTGCTGAACTAAATGCATTTGGAGTTGTCCATACTTTTGGTAAAATCTGGAAGGAAAGAGGCTCATAACCAGCACGGGGAGAGACTTAAAGCATGTGGAATTGGTGGAGCAACTGTTGGATGCTCTCCTACTACTTGAAAGGGTTGCTGTGATGCACGTGAGGGCACACAAAAAGGGGGAAGAGATTGAAAAAGAGAGGAAATAGGTTAGCAGATCAGGAAGATCAGAAGGCTGGACAGGAGGGCGAGATAGATCTAGATTAAGTTGGTTGAAAGCCCTACTGATGGCCTTGCTGAGAATTAGAGCTCAGCCCAGAAAAGACATTGGACTTTCACCTTATGAAATGTTATATGGTATGCCTATAAGGGATTCCGGGATTATGATAGGGGAATTGCCCAGTAAAGATAAAGTACTCTTAAAATATTTGCAGACTCTGTCCCAGATTTTTGATTCTTTCAGAAAAACTGGCTATCTCATACAGACACCTCCGTTGAGCTTCAAAGTACATTCCATTGAAGTGGGAGACGAGGTGTGGATAAAGACTTGGAGAAGAGAGACTTTGAAACCCAATTGGGAAGGCCCTTTCTTGGTGCTGTTGGTAACGGACACAGCAATAAGGACCAAAGAGAAAGGCTGGACCCATTATACTCGAGCGAAGAAATCAACGGCTGAGTGACACGTAATTCCAGTTTCTGGAAACCCTCTAAAAGTGAAATTTAAAAGACAATGAATGTTTTGATTCTCTTCCTGCTTCTAGGAACTGCTGCAGACCTGTGTGTTGGACAAAGCAGAACAGCCAGAAGTATGGGGGATAGAGTAAAAGATCTATGCAAAGAATGTATTCGGAAAACTAAACAAGGGACCAGAATAGTGGAAACTTTGTTATATTATACTTATAAGCCAGAATGCAATAATACAAGAATAGAACCTTGCATCTCAAACCAAACACAATATTCCAGATGTTATACAAAACAGGGAATTCAATGTTATGAACCCAAAGCAGTGGGACCCATAACTGGAAGTATATATATATATGGATATAAAGGGGGAACAGAAGAAATACAAACATTATTTGCACATGCCCAAAGCCAAGGTGGTTATATAGCCCATAATCAGACAAGGGGAAAACAGAAAATATCTGTTTGCTTTGATACCTGTAAAGCAATAAACATAGGACAAGGTCATAATGATGAGTATGGAGTAAGCTGCAGAAGTTATCAGTGGGAAAGGGACTATGTAAAGGAAAAGAAATATTTGTTTCAAATGGTAACACCCCAAGCAAGCACTGGCCATGTTGCCTTTGCTCCTAGCCACACATATTGGTATACAGAGAAAGAGCCAAATAAATGGAGTAAGGGGCCAACAGGATTTAACATATCCATGGGTTCAGTATCCACAGATTGTTCATCAGGACAGTGCACACCGATATGCTTAGAAACATTAGTTTCTCAAACCTCATCTACCCAATATTATTATTTTGGTATAGGAATTGATGGAACAGGAAAGGATCCTTATGGATACATAATTATACAAGTAAAATCCACTAAATTAAGCAATCAACCTATTAAAGTGTTCTGGGAATATGAAGAGGAGATTACAAAGATAAATCAACTCCCTGTTCCTCCCAAGGCCAAAAATATGTTTATTGAATTGGCACAGGAAGTGGCTAACAAATTAATATTAAAGAATTGTTTTGTTTGCGGTGGGACAAATATGGGGGATGAATGGCCATGGCATGCTAGGGAAGCAAACTATACTGAAATACAACAATGTAACAAGAATTTTACGTATTCAATTCATTTCAATGAGACCTGGAGATTATCTATTAATTTGGTTGGGAATGTATGTTATACCAGGGCAAATAATAGTGGTAGAACAAGACCAATGGGATATATGCGGTGTTTGAATGAATGGGAAAATAACACTTGGACATCCCAAATTAATGAAACCCAGCCTAAAAACAACTCGTTATCCCAAATTGAGCAATTATCTTTTCTAAAAGATCCAGAAAATGATACTTTACAATGGATCACTCCCGATGGATTATATTGGATTTGTGGAGCATTTGCATATAATATTCTTCCTGCCGGATGGTTTAGATCTTGCATTTTGGGAGTGATCCAACCCTCATTTTTCCTTCTGCCAATACAAAGGAAACAATTGTTGGGTATTCCGGTATATGAGAGTGTAGGAAGAGTTGTTAAAAGAGAGATTAATGACTTTTCATGTCTTCAAAGGAAATGGAAATATGATGAATGGCCACCTGAACGAATTATTTGTGAATATGGTCCTGCAACTTGGGCACAGGATGGGAGTTGGGGTTACAGAACTCCTATATATATGCTAAATCGTATAATACGCCTACAGGCTGTAGTAGAAATCATTACTAACCAAACTGCTCGAGCTTTAACTAAATTAGCTAAGGAAAGTGTATTGTCTAGAACATATATTATGCAGAACCGACTCGCTTTAGACTATTTGTTCGCTAAAGAAGGAGGTGTCTGTGGAAAGTTTAATCTAACAAATTGTTGTATACAAATAGATGGATCTGGAACAGTAGTAGAACAAATCACCACATAAATGATTAAAATAGCCCACGTACCAGTACAAACATGGCATGGATTATTAGATAAAGAAGGTTTCTTAGGAGGAATATTTGCCAATTGGAAACAAGCCTTATTTATGGGATGTATAACAATTATTGGATTAATGATGTTACCCTGTTTAATTCCGGTAATACGGAACATTGTTCAAAGTTCAATAGAAGGAATGATGAAAACCCAGACATCTATAAAATCAATGATGGTATTAAAAGAAATAGAGGATCAGATTCAGTTATTGGAAGGTATGGAAACAATTGGGCCAATGGAAGAAAGTATAGTAGAAAAAGGAAGATTGATTGAAATTCAGAAAAATATTAAACAAATTGCCAAATAAAAAATGGGGGATTGAGTGGAGTATTTTCAAAAGGTTTAAAATTTTCCATGACCCATGACCATGCTTAGCAATGTGCATGACTTAGCATAGTGCATGACTAGGCATAGAATAAGGAAGTAGAATTTAGCCAATAGAAAATGAGCACAGTAGCTATGAGGAAGGAAGTAGAAATAGCCATATAAGGAAATAGTTGTAATAGCAAGATATGATTGGAACACGTAGTTTAGTGATGTATGAAAAGGGGGGTGGGATGTAAACTAACTATAAATTCTGCTAACGCTTCTGTAGGGTGTGGCTTTTTCCATGTAACCGTGAGGTGCATGGTAAGGGTTCCACCACGCTTTGCAAACCGTTTTGAACAATAAACAAACTTTATTTTTCTAACTCCGAAGCTCGTCTCATCTGGATTTCTTTAACACGAAATTCTGCACACAATATAAATCTTGAGTATCTTTAAAAAATACCTTACATCTTAAGAAAACTAACCACTGTCTGCTCAAAAAAAACCTTTTTAAACCCAGAGTTTTACTATTTGCTGACTTGTGTCAGATCGCTTCGGTTAGATTATTATAAATCCTTGGGCTGTACAGATAGAGAACATTTGGATTTGCATTTAGGAGATATTTTTAAAAGGAAAAACTATTTCGTTCATGCTTAGAATTTTAAATACTTAGAGACGTACAAATTGTGCATACCTAAACACAAAAGGAACCATTTTGCTACAATCCAATGTCAAAAAGTTGTCTGTAATTTTCTGTGTGAGAAACTATAAAGCAAAGATGGGTCTAAGAAATATAATTGGAGGCATTGATCAGAAAGGAGGGCCAGAGATTTTGCTGAATTGTAACCACCCAAGACATTTTTTTTGGCTTGAGTAGTAAGTAATTTATTCTGCTACGTTCATCTAAAAAGATTGCTCCTTGGAAATATATATAATATGTATTATTTGTCATTCTGGTGCCTGGTGACACAGTGGTTACAATTCAGTACTGCAGGCAAACTCTGCCCACAGCCTGGAGTTTGATCCTGACGGGCTCGAAGTTGAGTCAGCCTTCCATTCTTCTGAGGTCAGTAAAATGAGGACCCAGATTGTAGGGGGCCATATGCTCAGAGAGTGCTGTAATACACTGTGGAGTGGTATATAGGTCTATTGCTATAATAGACTTATATTGCTATAACAGTCTATTGCTATTGCTATAATGCTTTTCCAATATTTAGCTTTAAAATGCTGTGTAGATGGAACATTTGTGTTTCTCTTCTTTTATACTTCTTTTATACTTAAATTAGTTACGCTTGATGATGACCAATATTATGTAAAATAATAATATGCTATCAGTGGTTAATCACTTTTTATATTTGTCAAAGCTGTTCACTTTATGGTTCTTAAATGGGGTATTTGTCTGCATAGTAATAATAAATTTCTGTTCCATTAATTTGCATAATAGCTTTTCCTTGCTGAATGCATATGATAGTAATGTCAGTCCAGGTCCACACATACACAGGATCAATTAAACTGATTTATTATACAGCCTATACACAAGAATCTTCTCAGCTAATGGTCAGCACCTGCTTAGAGTTAAAGTTATGCACTCAAGGAGAGTTGGACTTAGTTAATCTATGGCTATGTAAGGGACTTTAGGCTGATCTCTATTTTCACCCTGCCCTCAGGTTCTGCCACTCTTCTCCCACACATAGATCCATTTTCTAGTTGTTCTCTATGCTATACAAAGGATATATTGGTTCAAAAAAGCCTATTTGTGGGATAGCTAGTCCACTAACTTTATGCCTTCCTAAAAATGTGATTACTTTCCACAGTGAAATACTTTGGCTCTGCTTGTAGAATTCACTGAGTAAGTGAGGGTGCACATGAGATCATTATTACCTTCCTGCATATTGTTTGTTAAGCAATAGTTTGGGCTCATTGTGTCATTCAGATTCAGAACAGATGCCTGTGCTATTGGAAGCAATAATATGCATGTAGATCAAAGGGATTTAAGGCACTTATTTTTAATTTGAATGTCATCATCAACTCCAATCGTTGGATCAAACATAGTGTATGGGTGTATTTTATAAAAAGATACAGTATACATTCTTGTTACCAAAAATTTCTCTTGAAATTGACTAATATTGTATTTGTCAATCAACTTAATTGAATACCATATCCATTAAGGAGGCTACTGGAAACCTAGTCATAATAACTGACTAACCTCTGAGAGATTATTTTCATGCCTTTTGGTTTGTTGGAACGGTGTATATTTAATAACAGAATAACAGAATCTCCAGATATAGAAAGAATGGTATCTCCAGTATTAGGCAATATCACCAACTAGGGCTCCTATTCCCATTAACATCTCCCAATATGGAGTTCTACTTATTGCTGTATGTTTATTAAAATAACTTTTTAAAACCAAAATAGGCATTTGAATGCATTCAGCTTTATATTCTCTCAAAATATGTAATTCCAATGTTTCATGATTATTTATTGATTACATGATTCCCTATTTGTTCAAGTACAGTGTAGCTTATCACCTTCTGCCTTCCTCAATCTCCTGAAAGGACCATGGTTAAAAGAATTTGTCTCTCAGCCTATTCATTTATGTGTCTGAAAGATCTGCAGCTTGCTTTTGGAAAGCGATATTCACTTCTTACTTCAGTTCAATTCAGCTTTCTTATTTTCCTGTATCTTTTCATTTATTTCTGTTAATATTTCTTGAATCTTTTATTATCTCACAGCCTAATTCTTCAGTGTTTATTTTTCTAACTCTTCTGTTTCTCTCCTCATTTTTCTGAGTCCCCCATTTTGATTCTTCTATCTTTTTCTTCCAAGTGCTTGAGTCTCTGGTTGGTTCTCACAATTGAAATTGTTACCTATTGTTGTGAATTACTTGGAAACTGTTGGAAACGGTCAAATGGTTGCATCTGTTTAAACTCCAGACTATCTGTCTACATACTTGTTAGCTTGTGTTTAAGCGGGAAATATTGCTTTAATTCTATTGGCTGTCGTGATCTGTATAAATAAAGGTTAAGCAGCAGTTAGTGCTGCTTCTGTGTTAACTTAATAAGGGGTTCTTGTTTGCACCAATTGCCTCGTCAATGCCTCATTGATCCTGAAACGTAACAGTGGTGACGAGGATGGGATGTGCTGCTAAGGGAGAAAGAGCCAGAGATCACTAGGGGTGAGACCAGGCCTCAGTGTCCTGGTAGGAACCACGTTCCCCCCTCTGCCTGCCAGCAAGCAACGCTGGGGCCCACGTCCTGAGAGACCCTTCCCTAGGACCAACACAGAAGCCTTAGCAGCACAAGGCATTGAGAGGTCGGTGACAACTCACCATGGCCAAGCTCGGAAAACTGTTGGAGTTCGCCGTGTCACATCCTGAGAGGTGGAGTTCATACATTTCTCAAGTTGAGAACTATCTGAGAGCTAACCAAGTTAGCAAAGATGGTTTAAAGGCTGCAACACTGCTGTGCATGTGTGGTCAGGTGACGTTCGATATAGCTGAAAACCTAGTTGCTCCAGCTATGCTTGAGTCGGTCGCCTACTCTGAGCTCAAGAAAATGCTCAAGGAACATTTCAAGCCGAAGCTCTCTGTTATTGCCTGGAGACATGCTTTTGAACAAAGGGAGCAGCAACCAGGCAAGTCTGTGCCGAGTTCATAGACCTCGAAGAGAGACAGAGACCGTTTGGTATGCGGGTTGAGAAACAGGGACCTTCAGCAGAAGTTGTTTGCGAAGGAGACCTTGATGTTCCAAGATGCCCTGAAGGAAATTATGGCCAAAGAAACCACCAGAGAGCTGCCAAAGCCTTATGGCCCTCCAAGAACACTCCCAGCCCAGAATCCGTCCACCATGAGGACACTGAAAGAGTCGAAGACCCCAACATGGACCATGAAATCGATCGGCTGCAGAAGCCACTAGAAAGAGCCCAGTGGCCATTTGATAAGGCAGTTCCCTTCACTCGATGTGCGGGCTGTGGAGGCTGACATAGACGCTTGGAGTGCAGGTTCCGCACAGCAATGTGCCAGGCATGTGGCAAACAAGGCCACATCGCTGCCATCTGTAAAGGTTGCCAGAGGGAAATTCCACAAGAAGACTTCCCCAGGAAAGGTACCGGGGCCGCGGGGCAACATAGAGTTGGCTATTGCTCCAGCAGAAGAAGCGTCTTTAGGACAGATGCCCATTGCCCCCTTAAAGAAAAGCTGAGACTCAAAGTCAAGCTTCAAGAAGTTCCATGCCACATGGAACTGGACACTGGGTCAGCCCTATCTATAGTTTCCCAAGGAACTTTTAACCACATTTGAAATCGCAGCAGCAAATGAGTTAAACTCAAGCCGTCGAATCTCCTGCTAACAGATTCTGAAAACTCCCGCGTAGCAGTTAAAGGAGAAACTACGCTCAAAGTACAGTTCAAAGAGTTTGAGGGTTTCCTGGATGTCATGGTAGTTGAGAGTCATCGCATAAGCCTCATTGGGCTAGACTGGTTTGATGCCTTGGGCATCTATGTGACTGGCATAAACAGAACACAAGCAGCGGTTCTGTCAGCAGTTTGTCAGGAGTTTGCTGATGTTTTCAGCCCTAACTTAGGGAAGTACAAGGGATCTCCAATTATCCTCCACCTTGATCCTACTGTAATCCTAATAAGGATCAAGCCTCATAGAGTGGCTTTTGCCCTCAAAGCAAAAATCGATGCAGAGCTGGACAAGCTGGTGCAACAAGGCATGTTGCAGCCAGTAGATAACAATTGGTGGGAAACCCCCATAGTTACGCCACTTAAGGCCAATGGTGAGATGCACATATGTGTGGCTTATAAGTGCACTATTAATAGAGCACTACAATAACATTCATATCTGGTGCCTGTAGTCAGCCACATTTTGGCATCACTACAGGGAGGTCGCATATTTGCCAAATTGGATTTGGCTCAAGCCTACCAGCAACTGCTCATGGACGAGGCCACGGTGGAAGCTCAGACTATAGTTACCCACCGGGGAGTTTTCGGGGTCAGTGTAGCCCCAGGGCTTTTCCAGAGCGTGATGGAGCACACATCAAAAATATTCCAGGAGTGTGTCCTTATTTCGATGACGTCCTCATAACTGGGGAGTCAGTAGAAACATTGGCAGAATAGCTCAAAGCCATCCTTCAGCGTTTCCGCGAAGCAGGGCTGAAACTGAAGAGGGAAAAATGCAAAATAGGGGTAGCTTCGACCAAATTCCTCGGTTCCCGCATAGATGCCGCAGGCATTCATCCTGCTGAATCCAACCTCAAAGCAATTCAGCAGGCCCCCAGTTCTAAGTCAAGGGGGAAGCTTCAGGCATTCTTAGGACTATTCAATTTTTATCATGCCTTTCTTCCACACAAGGCCTCAGTGACAGAGCCATTACACAGGCTCTTGGACTAAAAAGCACAGTGGTAGTGGATGAGCATCCACAAGAAAAGTTTCTCGGCAGTCAAATCATTGCTGTCTTCATACTCGGTACTGACACATTTTAACAAATAGTTGCCTATCAGCATTGCTTGTTATGTGTCCCCGTATGGGGTAGGGGCTGTGTTGAGCCATTTAAGGGCTGACGGGAGACAAGTTACCATAGCTTATTATTCCGGGACTCTGTCCTCAGCGGAATGTAACTATACCCAAATAGATACCATTGTGGCTGGTATCAAGAAATTTCATGACTATTTGTATGGTCAGCCATTCACGATCTT
This sequence comes from Bothrops alternatus, assembly GCA_034064705.1. Lineage (NCBI taxonomy): Eukaryota > Metazoa > Chordata > Lepidosauria > Squamata > Viperidae > Bothrops > Bothrops alternatus. The sequence goes on along the minus strand of JARGCV010000007.1, from coordinate 23,476,945 downwards.
TACGGACCTCAAGCCACTTCTGGGTCTGTTCACAATGGACAAACAAATACCTCAGATCTCTCTACAGATTCTGAGGTGTTCCATCTTTCTTTCAGCCTATAGTTACAGGCTAATTCACAAACTGGGCAGGGAAATGGGCCACGCAGGCTGCCTCTGCCACAATTAGACCTTGCTCCAGCTGCTCGAATCCTGGCTATCCAGGATTTGCCGGAGTCTCCCCTTAATACGGGGGGCGTGGCTGCCAAGACAGCTTTGGACAAGACGCTGAATCGTGTGTTGAACTGGGTACTCACAGGATGGCCTGACATTAGTCCAGGGCCTAACTTTCAGAGCTTCAGTAGGAGGAAGGATGAACTATCAGCTCACAAAGACTGCATTTTGTGGGGGAGTCGGGTCATAATCCCGAACTCCTTGAGGCCCAGAGTGTTAGAGTCTCTGCATGAGATACATCCGGGAATAGTCCAGATGAAGGCACTCGCAAGAAGCTACCTGTGGTGGCCAGGGTTGGATAAAGATATTGAGGCCCAAGTACATACCGGTAGTTGCTACATTTGCCAGCAATCCAGGCCAGAAATCCCTCAAGCCCCAGTCCACAACTGGCAAACCACACAAGCCCCGTAGTCAAGAATCCACATTGATTTTTATGGGACCCTTTCAGGGACAGCTATTCCTCATTGTGGTGGACAGTCACTCTAAGTGATTAGAGGTCTCACCTGTCCCAACTATGACTACTGCCAGGACCATCCAGGAACTGCGCAGGATCTTTGCTATGCACGGGTTACCCGATATGATAGTCTCAGATAATGGGCTCAATTTACTACCGCAGAATTCCAATCCTTTTTGAGGGCTAACATGATCTGGCAAGCCACTTTGGTCCTTTTTCACCCTGCCTCAAATGGCCAAGCGGAATGCATGGTCCGGACAACCAAGCAATCCTTAAAAAGGATCGTAACCAGCAACTGGCATCATAGGCTGGCAGACTTTTTACTCTGCCAATGCACAACTCCCTGCACTTCCACAGGCAGAAGAACAGCAGAACTGAGATGAGGCCGTCGCTTAATCACTAAGCTGGATCATCTGCATTCAGACTGAGTTGCCTCAGAATCAGCATAGCCAAAGCCACCACGGAACTTGCAAGTTAGCTACCTGGTTTGGGCACTAAACTTTGGTCAAGGGGCACTGTGGGTGATAGCTGTGGTTGGTAAGGTGTCAGGGCCACTTTCTTACGAAGTGATCTTGGAAGATGGTTGTATGCTACATCGGCACATCAACCAATTGGGCAGGAGGCTAGTGAACCAGCCACTGGCTTATGATTCTTGCAAAGTCAAATTCAGGGGCAGCACGACAGCAGCTGTGCATCAGAATCTTTGAGCACTAGCGAGAATCCAAGAAGAGGGGATGGGGCACTAGCGGAAGGCGAGTTGGCCCTGAACACAGAGACTGCACCCACTGAGCGAATCCGGCAGATGGCTCCGATTTCCAGCCTGGTGGAAACTGTTCCACCAATGGACACTGGCTCAGGTCTACCTGGACAAGAATGATCAAGAAAATGGAGCGCCTCCCTTATGAAACCAGATTGCAACGCCTTGGTCTCTTCAGCCTTGAAAGACGGCGTTTAAGGGGTGACTTGATCGAAGTGTATAAAATCATGCATGGGATAGAAAAGGTGGATAGAGAAAAATTCTTTTCTCTATCACACAATACCAGGACAAGAGGGCACTCCCTAAAGCTCATAGCTAAGAAAGTGAGGACGAATAAAGGGAAATATTTCTTCACCCAGAGGGTCGTTGATTTATGGAATTCACTTCCAGAAGGGGTCGTGACAGCTGTCAGCCTTGACAGCTTCAAGGCAGGGTTAGACAGATTCATGGATGCCAAGTGTATCGGTGGCTATTAAAACGGATGTCCATGTGCCGCCTCTATGTTGGTTGAGGCAGGCAGGATTCTCTTGGGTACCATTTGTTGGGGGGTCAAGGGAAAGGGAGGGTTTTGCCTTCTCTTTCTGCTCAAGATCCCCATGTACAATTGATGGGCCACTGTGTGACACAGAATGCTGGACTCGATGGGCTTTGGCCTGATTCAGCATGGCTCTTCTTATGTTCTTATGTTCTTATGTTGGACAGACCAGCCACAGAGACTCAGGTCTACCCATAGCGAACGGGTCCCAAAGTCCCGGTCTACCCAGCCTGGCAGGCAAGCTAGTAGATCAGGGGCCTTCAGCGCTGCTGAGACGTTCGGAAAGGTCGAGAAGGCCACCAAAGTATTTACAGGACTGTGTTCAATACTTGTCATTATGAACTATCTAGGGGGAAGGGGTGTTATGTATTGTTGTGAATTACTTGGAAACTGTTGGAAACGATCAAACGGCTGCATCTGTTTAAACTCCAGACTATCTGTCTACATACTTGTTAGCTTGTGTTTAAGCAGGAAAAACTGCTTTAATTCTATTGGCCACCGCCTAGCGGTGATCTATATAAATAGAGGTTAAGTGGCAGTTAGTGCTGTTTCTGTGTTAACTTAATAAACGGTTGTTGTTTGCACCAATTGCCTCGTCAATGCCTCACCAATCCCGAAACATAACAGAAATACACCAGTCAATCTTCTCCAATCCTTGGCTTTCAACTTTGTCCTAACAGCCTCTATATGCTCCCTGCTGTGTGGATCCAGGCCTCAGGGATTTCACACAGCTGCTTTCTGGCACTCCCTTTTCTAGTTACAGCAGCCATTACTTAATGAAGTCTATGTCACAAAGGAGAAGGAACGAGAAACAACTAGATTGCCTCCCCACTCTAATCTTCTTTTTCAGGTCAGATTTGGCCCAGAAACCCTGAAGATTTCATTCTGTTGGAATTACACACACACAGAGACACACACAATTTTATATAACTGTATTTATAATGGTTGTATTTTATACATCTTTATATAACAAAGTTATATAACTTTGTTAGAATTTTAAAACGAAAAATCTAACAAGAAAACTAATATTTAGAACGAAAAAAAGAAAAATAAGAAAATAACAAAGATAAAAGTGCAGAAATCAAAAAGAAAAAAAGAATTTAAAGAATTTTCTTGTCATTTTCTTTTACATCAATTTTAAGTATAAATAGAAATATAAGAACTCTTAGTCTATGGTTACACATTTTTACATTTTTTATAATCTATTTCTTTTCCTAATTACAACCATGCATCATAAATTCACTTTTTTCTATTTCACCCAAAAAGTCAATAAGAGGTTTCAATCAGCATTAAGCTTAAACAATGTTCTGTATCTAATTAAAATGGTCAAGTTGAACAGGTCAGCAAATTCCATCATTTTCACCATCCATTCCTCTATTGTGAGTAAAGTCGAATATCTTTCTGCAGTTATCATATGTAAAAATGAAGTTGTTTTCCCCAAATTCTTATCCATCAGTCCCAAAAGGAAAGTCTCTAGTTTCAATTGTATGTTAATCTTTAAAATTTCCTGCGTTATTATATATAATTGACTCCAAAATTTTCTAGGTTTTTAGGTCAGGTCAGCAGGATGGGGACCTGTGATAGCAGCTTGAATGAAATGAAATGAAACAGATTAATCTCCCAGTAGAATGAGTTGCCATAGGGAATTATGATATGGAAGCAGCTTCAAACAGAATGAAAAGAGTTGCATTGTAAAGTGACACAGATGTGTATAGAGTTACACCAATAGGAATCATGAAAAAGATGCTTGGTAGAATGAAACTGGCTGTGCGTGAGGAACTGTTCATATAAGATAATACTTAGAACAAAAAGAAAATAAAATGAATGCAAGACATTTTAAATTAAATTATAGCAAAAATATTTGAAAAGAATGTGGTCAAAGAGAGCAAGAAAAAGGTAAGATTAGAAGAGGTAGAGAAAATTCACATCTATTTTCATGGAAATAAAAAAAGTGCTTTGGAAATGGAAAGTCAAGTCAAAAAATCTTCAGTTGAGAAAAAGAGATTCAAAGTTATAAATGCTGTGGAGAATGCTGAAAAATGATAAAGATGTAATTGGAGAAATATTGCAATATAAATGGTCTTTGCTTATGGGTGTGACCTGCTTATTATTTGTGTGCAGATTGCATCTCTGCCTGAAGCTCGAAGAATATTCCTGTTGTCCTACTTTATAACAGGAAGGATAACATGAGTTATCATACACAGGAGGATTTTTGCATGTAGCAGAATTTTGATTGAAAAGATTCAAAAGGTGACATTTACAAAAATTTGGGAAATGTGGTGCATTTTTATGATGGGTAGGGGAGATACAGACCAATTTTGTGTATTCAGCAGATCCCTTGAAAATCAAAAAATGTTTCCACAGTAGAGGTAGTCCTCAACTTATGACCACAATTGAGCCCAAAATTTCTGTTACTAAGTGAGACAGTTGTTAAGTGAATTTTGTCCCATTTTACAATATTTCCTGCCACAGTTGTTAAGTGAATCACTGCAGTTGCTAAATTAGTAACACATTTGTTAAATGAATCTGACTTCCCCATTGACTTTGCTTATCAGAAAGTCCCAAAAGGGATCACATGACTCCAGGACACTGTGATTGTCATAAATATGAATCAGTTGCCAAGCATCTGAATTTTTGATCATGGGGATGCTGCAACAGTTGTAAATGTGAAAAATGATATAAGTTACTTTTTTCAGTGCTATTTAACTTCAAACAGTCACCAAATGACTTGTAAGTTGAGAATTACCTGCATATGCTTATTGATGTAGAGAAAGTACAGATAAAATGAGTAGATTTCAACTATGGAACTGTGTGTGACTATGGAGTTAAAAGTGAATTGGAAAATACATTAAGAGTGATATATATGACACATGCAAAACATTCATTTAATTTAGAAGAGTTAATGGTATGAGGCGACCCTTGCTAAGATTTCCTAGCATATCTATGAATTCTGTAATAAGAGAATAATGACTTTACATTGGAAGATTCAAATACATTGGCAGTACTTACAATGGAAGAATGTAACAATGAAGATTTTGTTATTTCTTATGGGAACAATGATTTAAATTTAAACAAATAGTGGAAAAAAGATCTATGCTGCTGATAATAAATTACTTAAAATGGTGAGAGTTGAGAGCAGTCTATAAAGATTTCCAGATATATAGCTTCAAATCACATGATTAATGGACAACAGGGTAGTAAATTATATTCAGTGTAGTAAATGTAAAGTGAAACCAACTTAAACAAAAGGAATCAAAGCTGAAAATATACAGTGGTGATACATGAATTCGTTGTGATAAATTAGAAAAAGGTTATGAGATTGTAACCACTTGAAAATATTAATTATATGTTGACTGATGTGTTGGGGGGGGCAATTCCATGTCAGGATGTGCTAGGGTGGCAATTTTTAATACCAGGATATGTGAGAGAGGCAAAAGAACTAGGAAAAGAAAAATTCTAGAACATTAATACTCTGATAGCTTTTGCAAAAACTAAGTCTATACTTAGACATGCTATTTCAGTGAATATGGAAACGGGGGGGGGAGTAACTTTAATGCCTGAGCATTTGCAGAAGGAAGTGATAAACAGATCTATACAACTATGAATACTGCAGAGAAAGATTATTGAGAATTCTCCAAGCTAGGCCATTGAGTCTGTTGATGTAAAAATAGGTAACAGAATAACAATTGGAAGGGACCTTGGAGGTCATCTAGTCCAACCCCCTGCTCAGGCAGGAAACCCTATACCATTTTGGACAAATGGCTGTCCAGCCTCTTCTTTAAAACTTCCAGTGTTGGAGCATTCACAACTTCTGGAGGCAAGTTGTTCCACTGATTAATTGTTCTAACTGTCAGGAAATGTCTCCTTAGTTCAAGGTTGTTTCTCTCCATGATTAGTTTCCATCCATTGCTTCTTGTTCTGCCTTCAGGTCCTTTGGAGAAGAGCTTGACTCTCTCTTTTTTGTGGCAGCCCCTGAGATATTGGAACACTGTTTTCTTGTCACTCCCTGTAATGGTGAACCTATGGCATGTGTACCAGACTGGCATCCCTCCCCAGGAGCAACATCGAGCTGGCGACGCCCACCCAGCGGCCGACGCGATACATAAGTGGGGTTTGGGTTGTAGTTTGGGCATTCGGTCTCTAAAAGGTTCGCCACCACTGCCCTAATCCTTTTTATTAAACTAGACATACCAATTCCAGCAACCTTTCTTTATATGTTTTAGACTCCAGTCCCCTAATCATCTTTGTTGCTCCTCTCTGCACTCTTTCTAGAATCTCAACATCTTTTTTACATCATGGTGACCAAAACTGGATGCAGTATTCCAAGTGTGGCCTTCCCAAGGCATTGTAAAGTGGTATTAATACTTCACATGATCTTGATTCTATCCCTCTGTTAATGCAGCCTAGCATGTGTTGGCTTTTTTTGGCAGCTGCAGCACACTGCTGGTTCATATCTAAGTGATTGTCCACTAGGACTCCAAGATCCCTCTCACAGTTGCTACTAATGAGCCAGATACCACCTATACTATACCTGTGCATTTGGTTTTTCTTGCCTAAATGTAGAACCTTACTTTTTCACCATTGAATTTCATTTTGTTAGATAGCACTCAATGTTCAAGTCTGCTAAGACCCTTCTGTATCTTAAAAGAATGTAATAATAAAATAATGATATGCTTAAGATGCACCAGAATACTGTCTTTGGCAGTCAGAAATTATTCTTGGAAGAAAGTTAATACCAATTGGTCTTTCAGGTTTACAGACAGTTAATTGTATTTTGAAGTCCTGAAATACACAATGAAGCCCTAAAAACCAGTCTTGGGATTAGTGCTGTTTTAACTGGGAAAGTGCGAAGGACAGTTTGGTTTTGAGCAGTAGAAATGCAATGGGGAAATGGCTAGTAGGGAATAGTTTAGTTTCAGCACCCTCTTTGAAATTCTACCATTCTCAAGTGTTATTTTTATTTTTACTTTTTATTCCTATTGAGAATAAGGGGAATGTAGGAAAACATTTGATTAAAATGTTTGGCCTTTAGCATTTCATGGAATATAAACAACTATTTTTTGCTGTACTGCATAAGTCATGCTTCAATTGTTTTTTCTTTAATATTTTCAGTGATTTTAAGGTATATTTATTCAGTTAATATACTCTTCTTCCTAGCATTTTTCCCGCAAGTGCAAGGACTTTTTCCCCCCAAAAATCCCCAAGTATTGATTCATTGGTTGTGACAGGAACTGAACAACTGCTTATCCCCTAAATCTGATGTTGAGGGATAAGAGAGAGTGACGTTACACATGCTCCCAGGCTTAGCTTATGATGACTCACACTCACAGCCTGTTGAAACATACATAAACCCTGGGTTTTCTAGATAGGTGTAGCTACTGCAGACTAATCACACAGCTTTGGTCAACAGCTGAAGAGATAATTAATCAATTAACTAATCAATCAATTTCAACAAAACTGAGGCACAACCGATTCTTTAGAATACAAGTAGACCCAATGAATTTAAAATAACAGCAAGACTTTATTAGTTACAATGTAGATTTGCTTTCTTACACACACACACACACACACACACAGAGAGAGAGAGAGAGAGAGAGAGAGAGAGAGAGAGGGAGAGGGAGAGGGAGAGGGAGAGGGAGACGGAGACGGAGACGGAGACGGAGACGGAGACGGAGACGGAGACGGAGACGGAGACGGAGACGGAGACGGAGACGGAGACGGAGACAGAGACGGAGACGGAGACAGAGACAGAGACAGAGACAGAGAGACAGAGAGACAGAGAGACAGAGAGACAGAGAGACAGAGAGACAGAGAGAGTCAGAGAGAGACTCATCCATCTTGACCTATATTCTTCTCAACTAATTTGCTGGAGGCACTGGCTAGAACAGACATGTCAAACACAAGGCCCGGGGGCCGGATGCGGCCCGCAAAGTGATTTCATGTGGCCCATGAAGCCATTCTTGAAACAGTGAGGGAACGGCCCCCGCTGCCTTGGCCATGGCCCAGGCTGGCCAGGAGCCAATGTACAATTTTGTGGTGGCCATCTATGTTGAAATGCATTCAGTCTTAGCTCCACAAGGCTGTCTGGAAACAGTGAGGAACCAGCCCTTGCCGTGTCAGCCCCACCCCCCCGGGTGCATGCTGGGGAGGTGTCACCCTTTGTGAGGAATGAAGAAATGTACCATCACCTGGAAGTGGCCAGCAAATAGCCCTTGCCTACTTCACATATCCGGCTTGAGGGGCTCTGGGGGAGGGGTTTTGGCAGGCAGTGGGGTGCTCTCCTCACAGCACCGAGAGGCTGAGCCAGGTGGCACAAATCCAAAAAGAAATGCGAGGCCGCCCAGCTCCCAGCCTGCCCAGTTTCAGCAGGCAGTGGGGTGCTCTCCTCACAGTGCCAAGAGCTAAGTTGGGTGGCATGAATCTGATGAGAAGTGCAATGCTGCCTAGCCCCCAGCCTGCCCAGTTTCAGTAGGCATCAAGGTGCAAAGTTGGTGGGCTTTGCACCGCCCAGCTCAACCTCTCGGCACTGTAAGGAGAGCGCCCCGCTGCCTGCTGAAACCACACCCATCCAGTAGGCCACGCCCCCTCCACCCACACCCACCCAGTAGGCTGCACTCACCCTGACCACACACCCCTGCCCCCCAAGGGCAACCGCAATGCTGATGCGGCCCTCAATGAAATTGAGTTTGACACCCCTGGGCTAGAGAGACTGAAGTTGCAAAATCTGGATACAAAGACGAAACTCAAAGAACGGACAGGCTTCAAGACTTCTATTATCCCTCAAGTCCTTGTGTTGCTGAGTCACAGGATTGGCCACTACGCTTGACTTATTAATTCACAAATCTGGTTTCCTGAAGTACCAGAACATCAATGGAATAGTTCATAAGGATTTTGGACAAGTATTTGCTTTTGGCTCTGCTGACTTAGTTCCTTCTTACCTCTCATCAACCTGAAAGTTAATATCCCTCTATCACCTTACCTATGGCAGGCGCTAAATATATATATATATATATATATATATATATATATATATATATATATATATATATATATATATATATATATATATATATATATATATATATATATATATATATATATATATATATATATATATATATATATATATATATATATATATATATATATATATATATATATATATATATAATGTTACTTAACAATTAAAGAAAATTGATCTTTCTGAAAATATTTATCAGACCTTGAATTTCCATATTTCTGCATAAATATGACCAAAAATTTGATTTGTTCACCATACAAGACCTAAAACAAAAGAGAATACAGTTAAACAAATGAGTCAAAAGCATTATACTAGTTCGTTGATTCATTAAGGAAAATGATACAAAACTACTTATTTGTGTGTGGCAAAAATAGATGAACCTTTGTTTTCAGTAACAGGATGGGAAGGGAGGGTGATGTTCGATAGGGCAAGTGTCATGGCAGATAAGGCTCTCTTCTTGGCCCCATCAGATGCCATTTGCTAGCAGGTTAGTCCCAGAGCATCCTCTTCTCTTCTATAGGCATTAAAGCAAGAAGTATCTAATTGTTTCACCTTTTTCAGAATTACTGTTTCTCAAATTTTAAAAATAGTACCTTTGTATTGTAAATGATAACTCTCCTGTTATTTCTGAAATTAATTTACCTATGATTTATAAAGTTTTGCTATGACAAGGTATTTGTGGAAATTGATCAACAGCAACAATAATAAAGGAGGCTTTTATTATTAGAAGACCTTGGAGGTCATCTAGTCCAACCCCCTGCTCAGGCAAGAAATCCTATACCATTTCAGACAAACGGCTGTCCAGTCTCTTCTTAGAAACTTCCAGTGTTGGAGCATTCGCAACTTCTGGAGGCAGGTTGTTCCACTGATTAATTGTTCTAACTGACAGGAAATGTCTCCTTAGTTCTAGGTTGCTTCTCTCTTGATTAGTTTCCATCTGTGGCTTCTTGTCCTGCCTTCAGGTGCTTTGGAGAACAGCTTGACTCCCTCTTGTTTGTGACAGCCCCTGAGATATCATGTCACCTCTAGTCCTTATTTGCATTAAACTAGGCACACCTAATTGTTGCTCTTCTCTGTACTCTTTCTAGAGTCTCAACATCTTTTTTACATCGTGGTGACCAAAACTGTATTGCAACTGTGGCCTTACCAAAGCATTGTAAAGTGGTATTAATACTTCACTTGAGCTTGATTCTATCTCTCTGTTAATCTAGCTTAAATATTGTAATAGGAACTAATCTGACCAAACTAATTTATAGCATATTCTATTCTAGTTCTAAATAAATATTCAGTCATCAGTCACTAGGATTGTGATGTTTAACAAATTTCCAGTACAATTTTTTTTAAACTGCATACTGTGATATACCATACTGTGATACGGGATTGGGTCTAAATATAGTTTATGAGTCAGCTAAATACATGTCTTTAGTAAGATGCTGCTAACAAAGATAAGCTATGCTAATAAGCATGCTATCCAGATGCTGTAAATGAATGTTAGCAAGCTATGGAATTAATACAAAATATATCAGTTGTATGGTTTTCTTATCACCAAAGAGGTATTGTGGCAGCCCTGGCACTTTTTAATCTATGGACTAGCAGAATTGCAATGTTTTCATTGGAAGAGCATAGGAGTACAGGAGTATTGTCTCTTAATAACTAGGCAATGTTGCCCAAAACAATTTATTATTATTTATTCTCTAAATGAATAATAATTCAAATATGTCCAAACAAAGACTTCTTCAGTCCAGCTGAAGCCGCTATTTCTTAGGATAGTGATAAAGGAGTAGTAAGGGATGTCAAAGGATCAAATCATCTAATTCAGGGGTTCTCAACCTTGGCCACTTTAAGACTTGTGGACTTCAACTCCCAGAATTCCTCAGCCAGCTGGCTGAGGAATTCTGGGAGTTGAAGTCCACAAGTCTTAAAGTGGCCAAGGTTGAGAACCTCTGATCTAATTACATGTCAGTTTTGTATATAGGTAGTCCTTGAGCTCAAAATTTCTGTTGTAAAGCAAGACATTTGTTAAATGAGCTTTGCCTCATTTTACAAACTTTTTTGCCACAGTTGTTAAATGAATCGCTGCAGTTCTTAAATTAGTAACCTGATTATTAAGTGAATTTGGCTCCACATTGACTTTGCTTGTCAGAAGATCACAATATGTAATCACAAGACCCTGGGATACTGCAGCTGTCATAAATATGAGTCAATAGCCATGTGTCTTAATTTGATCATATGACCATGGGGATGCTGCAACGATCATAAATGCGAAAAACTGTCATAAGTTACTTTTTCCACTGCTCTTGTAATTTTGGTCACTAAATGAACTATTGTAAGTCAAGGACTACCTTGACTTAGATAGTTCATGGCATATATCCATCCATTCAGCAACTGTTTAAATTTAGGACAACACTGAAAAAATGTACTTAAAAGGCTCCTCAAAGTTTCAGCCCTTTCAGCGCCCTGTAGTCACATGATCAAAACTTGGGCACTTAGTAAGTGACCCACATTTATGAGTGCTGCAGCATCCTGTGGTCACATTCTCCTACCCCACAGAAACTATCTCCATCTCAACTCTCCCCATCTCTTATCCTCCCCTCCCCCATACCTCTGCCCCTTTTGGCTTACCTGCACAGCAGGGTCAAAATGAAGAGACTTGTGTAGCCTGCCTATTATCTTCAGTAGTCTCAGCCTGACATCAGCCAGGTGACATGCCCGCCCCTCAGGGAGGCCTTTGTGCCAACCCACCCTGATTCTAACCTGGATCCACTCAGTGTCTTGGTGCAAAAGTTCTGACTTGTTGCCCACACCAGCTTCTGCTTCTCCTCTGGTTTGGCTTCTCCCTGCAAAGAGCCCTTCTGTTGGGGCTCACTGCTGCTTTCAGGGTGGCTCTATTTAGTGCAGTGGGGACTTAAGAAAGATAGATTAGTGAAATAGTAAGTTCTTCCCCCACTTTCTTGTTTGTCTGAGCATAGATGTACATCAAGTATTTAGCAAAATTATTCTTGAAATAGCATACCATCTGGGCAGATATCTAGGCAACCTTAAAAGACTGCTTTCTCTATGCTAAAACATGATGTAATGGTTGTTTTAACCATGATAGGAATGCTAAGATGGGGGGGGTAGCCAATGGCTTGAATGGTTAGAGAGGTGTTCAGTCAGACCAATCCTTCAGAAATTGTCACTCATTATAAAGAGAAATCAAGCAGAATAAACTTAAATGTATTTTTTTAATTTATATATTTTTTTAAACCAACAAAACAAAACACACATACATACACAGTATATACTCCTCCCCTTTTTTTTAACAGCGATTACGTAATGGTAATCTTCTATTATTTACATTTCTCCCCCTTATTCTTCTTTAGAATATTTGTCCTTATTGCCCCGTTGTTTCTTATTTACATTTTTCTTCCTTCATACTTTACTTCTTACTAAGAATAATTCATATTATTATTATTATACATTATTATACATATATTTTCACTTTTGACCGTTCCATATTTATTCTCCTCTATTATTTCTAGTCTCCCACCAGTCATACCACTTGTTCCATATTAGATAGTACTCTGAGTCTTCCTTTTCTTTTATCTCTTTTGTTAATTTGTCCATCTCAGCACAGTCCAGGATTTTTCTTATCACTTCTTCCTCTGATGGTATATTCTCATTTTTCCAGCACTGTGCATATGCTATTCTTGCCGCTGTTATTATATGTAAAATTAAGTACCATATTTCTTTACTATATTTTCTGTTTAAAATACCCAGCAAAAAGATCTCTGGTTTCCAGTCTATGGGTTGGTCTATTATTTCTTCGATCCATCTTCTTATTGTAGTCCAATATTTTTTCGCAACTGGGCATGTCCACCATAAATGATAATATGTTCCATCTACTTTTTTACATTTCCAGCATGTTGGTGAATTGTTCTGGAACATCTTGGCAAGCTTTGCTGGTGGAAGATGCCATCTGTAAAACATCTTCAACTGGTTTTCCCTGAATGCCGCTGACATAGTCAATTTTATGTTTATTTCCCATATTTTTTCCCATTTCTCCAATTCTATATTATATCCAAAACTTTTTGCCCATCTAATCATTGTATCTTTGACAACCTCGTCTTGCATTTTATATCTCAATAGGTATTTGTATAAATTGCTAATTAATTTTATTTCTGTTCCATGTATAATTTTATCCAATTCTTGCAGCTCTTTTTGTATTTCATATAATTTTTTGTCCTCTGTATATTTAGATTGAATTTGTGTAAATGTCTACCAGTCAAGCTGTCTGCCAATATCTTGTTCCAATTCTTGTTTTGTTTTCAGATTTCCCTGTTCATTTACTAATTCCTTGTATCTAATTATCCAGTAGGTTTGGGTATTTCAGAGCTTCTGTTGGGGATAATCACACTGGAATTCTTATATAATGTTTTTGTTTTATTTTTTCCCAAGTCTGTAGCAATGCATTCCTAACTATGTGTCTTTGAAAGTATCTGTGTATTTTATGTTTTTCATCCCATAGGAATGCATGCCACCCTGCTTGCAAGTCATGTTCTCCTATTGTTAAAATTCTAGTATTTTTCAAATCCATCCAATCTTTTAGCCAAGTTAAGCTCGATGCTTGGTAGTATATTTCCCACTCTGGTAATGCCAGTCCCCCTTTATCTTTCATATCTTGCAAGAGTTTGAATTTAATCCTGGGTTTTTTCCTTTGCCAGTGACCAATTGTCAGTGACCAATTTATTTAATTCTTGAAAGAATGTTTTCCCTAATTTTATTGGAATAACCTGGAACAGAAATAATATTTTTGGCAATACATTCATTTTGACCATAGCGGTCCTCCCTAAAAATGAAATTTGCAAATTTTCCCAATTTTCTAAATTGTCCTCCTTAATCGAGGAACATTTCGCTGTAAGCCAGATCCCTAAATATTTTATTTTCTTGGTTATACTTATCTTTGTTTTATCTTCCAGTTTACTTTCCTGTGCCTTTGTAAGATTTTTGGTTATTAATTTGAATTTATTCTTATTAATCTTAAGTCCGGCTACCTCACCAAATTCTTCTATTTTTTTGAATCAATTTAAAGCCGGTTTCTAATGGATCTTCCAAAATAAATACCAAATCATCAGCGAAGGCCTGGACTTTATATTCTTCCTTCTTAATTATTAAACCCTTTATTTCTTGGTCCTCTCTGATTTTTGTAAGGAGTATTTTTAATGATAAAATAAATAGAAGCGGGGAAAGTGGGCATCCTTGTCTTACTCCTTTGGTTATATCATTTTTTCTGTCATTTCTTCTTTTATAATTACCCTAGCTGTTTGTTTAGTATATATTTTCTCAACCATCTTTCCAAATTTTGTCCCAAAATCCATATAGTACAATTGTGTTATAATAAAATTCCAATTCAGATGCCCTTCTGGGCATCAAGAAAAAACAGTGCAGCTTGTCTTTCAGGATGGACTTCATAAAATTCTAAAGTGTTCAATATTATCCTGTTATTTTTTATTTGTCGTCCTGGTAAAAATCCATTTTGATCTGGGTGAATGTAGTTATTCAAATTTTTTTTTATCCTTTCTGCTATTATTGTTGTAAATGTCTTATAATCTGTATTCCAGGGGTTCTCAACCTTGGCAACTTTAAGACTTGTGGACTTCAACTCCCAGAATTCCTCAGCCAAAGTTGCCAAGGTTGAGAACCCCTGCTGTATTCAGTAAAGAAATCGGTCTATAATTTTGAATTTGTTGTAGGTCTGAGTCTTCCTTAGGAATGAGGGTGATGATTGCTTCAGTCCAAGTTGTCCAGCACCTCATTGTAAATCTCCAACATTATCCATTGTAGTGACACTTGTGTATTTTTATAAAACTTGACAGAATTTTATCTGGGCCTGGTGATTTGTTGTTTTTTTTTGTTTTTTCAATGCTGTTTCTAATTCTATTGCAGTTATTGGTCTATTTAACATTTCCTTTTGTTCTTCAGTGATTTTGCTCATTTTTGCTGCCTCTATATATTGTTTGACTTTATCATCTGCTATATCTTCCTGATGGTATAGCTTTGAAAATAAATTTTGTATTATTTTCTTTTTTTTCTTCCCATCTATATTGTACTGTTCCACTTTCGTCTTGTAGTTGGTGTATTGTTCTTTTACCTTTTTCTTTTTTTAATTTATAGGCCAACCATCGACCAGTTTTATTCGCATTTTCGAAGTAATTTTGTTTCGCCATCCTAATTTTCTGTGCCATTTCTTTTTGTGTTGTCAGGTTAATCTTGTGTTTTATAATATTCCATTTTTCTTTTATCTTTTTATTTTGTGGGTCCTTCTGTAGATCACCTTCTATTTTTTTTAATTCTTCTTGTAATTTTCCTTGTTGAAGTCTCCTATCTTTGTTTTTCTTAGAGTTGTATGCAATTGTCAATCCCCGAATGTAAGCTTTTGTAGTATCCCACAAATTTTGTGTTGATGTCTCTTCCTTTTTATTTACCTGAAAAAATAATGTCAACTCCTTTTCTAACATCTGTATATATTGTTTATCTTTACACAGTCTTTGATTCATTGACCATCTTTTTCTTTGTTTCTGGCCTTTCCATTTTATTATTATTGGGTTGTGATCCGCTCAATCATTAAGCCCTATTTCAATTTCCTCTATCCTGTTTTGTATGTCTGTTGTTGCCCAGGCCATATCAATCCTAGACAAAGATTGATGCGGATACGAATAGAACGTATATTGTTTGTCTGATCTATGTGTCTCTCTCCACATATCCTGAAGGTTGAGTTCTGTTACCATGTCAAAGAACGATTTTGGTAATATATTTTTCTTCTTTTTGTTCTTTTTACTACTCTTATAATCTTTCTTAACATCAACTATTGCATTTAAATCCCCAATCATACAATTATTTTCGTAATCCAGATCCACTAGTTTCTTATGTACCTTTTAAAAAAAATCATGTTGATTATTATTATTTTTTATATATACTGGAGAATTCACTTTTTGTGAATGAAAAAACATGGGAAAGAATATGTTCTGTATTTCCATTTAATTAATTCTATCCCTAACTGTAACTGTCACAGCAACTTTCTCCATTTCCCTTTTCAAATTTGAATGTTAATGTTTCCACTTCCTTCTTCTAGATGCAGATGAAACACAGAATGCCCATTTAGGCTATGATATGCATAGCATCATCAGTTAATGTGAATCAGTGCACTCACATTATGTATAATCTTTAATTTGATTTCAGTTATATTAAGTTTAAGGGCTGCTTGTTTCTATAAGGAAGAGACATATGAACAGCAAACAAAGGAGTCATTGGGGGGTTTTTTTGTATGAGAAGGCATGGTCAAGTATAGTGCTTGCTCACAATTTTCCATCACCTTTCAATCTGCAAATTAAGATTTGCATGCTAAATGTATTTGGAAGTCAATCGCAAGTTATTCAGATCAACCATAAAGAAACCTGAGAAATCTAGAAATAATAGTCTTAAAACATTAGTCTCCTCAGACACAAATAGTAACAATTTGTTTTTAGTACTTTAATCACTGTTTTAATACAAAGAAATATTCATTATTAGTTCCTCTATTCCAGGGCTTTTCAACCAGTGGTACAGGTACCATCTGTGGTACATTGGCACCTGGCAGGTGATACGCGACCATCCTAGAAAAGTGGGAGCGGGGGAGGGGAATGAGCTGAACTGGTGGCAGCAATGCCAAGCCTGAGCGAGAGACGGCTGGAGCTGCAGGGCTGTCAGGGCTCAGCAGAAGTACCGGGATCAGTGCTGCTTTCCAGCTGATTGGCGCTTCTTTGGGGCTGTCAGGGCTCAGTGGAAACGCCAGGATCAGCGCCAGGCTCCAGCTGGAGCTCCTGATGCTTCTGCTGAGCCATGAAGAAGCACCAGTCAGCTGGAAAGCAGCACTGATCCTGATGCTTCTGCTGAGCCCAGAAGAAGCACCAATCAGCTGGAATGTAGCAGCATCTCCAGGGTCTTGTGATTTACATTCAGATGCTTGGCAACTGATTCATATTTATGATGGTCCCAGGGTCATGTGAAGTGACCAAAACCTGCTGTAGCCACCCAGCAGGCGGGGGGAATAAAAACCAAACACATCCCCACCCCACCCCCACTGTCAATCCTCAACAGAAATGCTCTCAACAATGAAAACCTCGGACAGGAGGAAGAGTGCCACCGGGCGGTCAGACAGGTGTCTTGCTCGGCTGTGGCTTGGGGGGCACTTTTTTCAGTGCCATTGTAACTTCAAACAGTCACTAAGCGAACTGTTGTAAGTCGAGGACTACCTGTACTTTATCACTTTTTTCCTTTTTTTGTCATCAGGTTTTTGACACCTTGCTAGGTGACTGGTGGTACTCGGATGTTGCCATATCCTAAAAGTGGTACAATGGGTAAAAAGGTTGAAAAGCCCTGCTTTTTGTTATTGTTACTGTTCTATTGCACTTTCCTTTTTTGTTTTAGTTGTATTGTACTTTTCCCCCTAGTGTTGAAATACTTAGGTTCAGAATGCAGAAAAAGAGTGAAAACACAAGCTATTTTAAAAAAAAAATCAAAAAATCAAAAGGGTTTGAATGTTAACACAAACCAATCTCTGTGTTGTAACTATAACCCATTATTTGCATTTTAATTGCTAGCACGTTAGTGAAGACTAGAAACAACCAGGCTATGTTTTGTTTATACGAAATGATTAATGTGGGAAACAGATAGGGCATATAGTAGAGATATATCACCCACACGCTTTACAGACAACCATGGATAGATTTCTACACCCAGGATGTGTAATTTATTTCAAACATTTCCTTTTCCTGACATGTTCAGCCCAACCTCAAATAGTTTGAATATTCTAGTTCTCTGAAACTTACTGTAATTGCATGGAGAAATACTTAGTAAATGTGTGATTCATAAGAGAGTTTTAGAAGAGGAATAAATACCGAAGACTATAGTTATAACTGGAAAAGTCACATCCCTTAAAGAAGGCAACAGTAAAAAAAGGAGGATGTGCTGTGCCAAAGTCCTCACTCACCACTTTGAAAAACAACCAATTTATCTATTAGCCATAAACAAAACAACTGGCCAATCAACAGAATTTTTGTTCATTATTTTGAATGTCAGTTTAAGCAAATATCTTTTAATATTTAGTGTATGAACATTTGAATTCCTCTCAAGGTTGAATATTTTGCATGCCATTTCCTACATGGAAAATGATGAGAATTTAGTTTAATTTTGAATAAATTGCTTTGATGAGACAATCTTATAGTGAAGTACTTTGTATATTTTGCAATATACAAAGTGTATATTGCACAGTGTTGATTATTGGGCTTGTTGTTCAGTTCACTGCACAGCTATTTTAAAGTAACAGAATGTACTGATTTTCTACCTGTAAGCCTGGCAAAGAAGGAGTAAAATCTAGAGTTCTGTTTTATACCTTACTTAGTAAATATTTTCTTTTACTTAAAACAAAAAGTTAATAACAGTTCATAGGATTCTGTTGTAATTGTGGCAAGTTAAGTCTGAAAATCTCCTGAAGATCATTAAGTTGGAAAATCAATAAAACATATTAAAAGTTTTGTCTGATAAATACACAACCATCGATAAAATAAAATATTGTTCCATTATTTATACCTACTTGATGATACTCAGAAGTAGAGCCTGCTTGCCAATCTTAAAAATAATTTTTAATAGACAACAATTTGTAGATTGGCTCATTTGGTCTAGTATTTGATGAAAAAAACATTTTCAAAGTCTTGTACAACAAACCTAAGCACTATGCAGGTTAAAAAGAAATGCTAGGGATTCAGTTTGAGACTTTTTTATATTCAGATCTGCAAATTACAGGGCATGTATTCCTGCCAAGACTAGGTGAGTAAATTACATAAAGGCTGTATGTTTCATTAGTTCATAATTATTTCTTAGCTTGGCTTCAACTCTAAACAATATTCTACATGCAGAAGCACTGTTTGATATGCGTTTTGATGCAATTTTATATATTATTCATGATTACAGTGATAAATCCAAAAGATAGATATACTTTCTTTTTGTCATCACAGACATTATAATTTTTAGTTTTGGTGGGTGAGGTAGATGTCTTTTCCATCAACATGACAGGAATGAAAACTTAACCCAGCACTCTTCTGAGCTTGAGTAACATAAGGTTCTTGTGCTGAGTTATCTGGAATCTTGATTAAAAGTACCTTGTTAGATATGAATATACAGTGCACCGCAGAATTGTTGCCCCTGTGGTAATCTAGTCAAGAAGCGCAACAAGAAGTACTAGCACTATATTTGTTGTAAGGTTGCATTAACCAGATCTTGGAGGACTGAAAGTACTTCTCCCCTCTTTTCCTTTTATTTTCCACACCATCTCTCCTGCAGTCAGCAAAGACATATTTTACATGCTGGTTGTCCCATCTGCAGCTCTCTGTCATTCTCCCAAGGTCGTTCCACTTAAGTATTGAATTACAGACTCTGTTTTTTTTCCGAGCTATCTCCTGAATTGTATAAATTTTCATAAATACATTTTATGTTAATGTATATCTATTAAGCCTTTAGCTAAATAATCTGCTATTTTTTTAAATTAATGACTAATGTTATAGAAAGAAAAGACGTTCACAATAGCAAAATAGCAGGATTTGGATTAGAATTGGGATCTAAACCATTAGTCTGAATGTCAGTAATTCTGAATATCATTTGCTCCCTCCCTATATGTTTTAATACAATCTTATTCATATATATGATCTATTTGCAGCTAGCACATTTTCACAGATGTAACTGAGTCATTCGACTTTCTAAATATTTCTTCCTGCTATAGAGTCAGTTATTTTATAGAGTGCATCTGTGTCACTTTATAAATATCTAGAGCCATTTCAAAATGAATATGTTTCATAAACATTTGTTTACATAGTCTATATCTCAAAGGCCTTGATTGGGCTCACATATTTTATTCTGAAGTTCAACCATAATTACATGTGTTTGCAAGATAGGCTAGACCACGATGTCAAACTTGCCACATCACGTGACGTGTTGAGATGTATCGTGACTTTTTTTGCATTGCTGGAGCTGGGGTGGGTGCAACCGGGCCCACAGGCGGGCAGTTTGACACCCCTGGGCTAGACTAAGTCAAAGAGTTCATTTTCTGAATGTCTTTCCTGCCCTCTAGGTGTTGGCTTGGTTTTTACAGCCCAGACCAGAGAGAATAAAGAGCATTAATTCTAACAAAAAAGTATAATAGGATAACAAGAAAGATTTCAAAAGGGAAGTCAACTGAGTGTATAGCAACTATGAAAAAAAGTAAATTCCATGGTTGGGATCACCAGGAAATAAACTGAAAGTTAAAATGTTCACATTGTAATACTGCTGTACAAATCTTTGATACAAATCTTGTGATGTAAATAATCAGTCACAGGAGCTCTTCACAGTAACACAGGCCCTTCACTAACTGTCTATAGAACCTGTTTTAGAAGATGAGATGTGGATTCAAATCACTTAAAGGGAGACATGGCGTTAGGAGTTTTTAAACTGTTGTTTAGAAGAGAAGTGTGGAATATAGAGGACCAGGGTGGAATAGGCTACCTACAAATTTTAGTTAAGCCATATGACCTCCACAGGCTGGATTTTACTTTATAGATATTAATGGCACCCACTTTGCAAAATACTTATAATCTGGGGTCTTAAGAAAAGAAACAATGAATACAGATAGTAACTTGAAGGAGTTGCCCTACTTTTCTCCCCCTGGAATATATTCAGTAAAATCCCACAATAGCTATTCTTAAAACATCCTTGAAGGTTGGTCTGGATTTAGAAATAAAAAAAATGCATTGATGGGGTACAGGTAGTCTTTAAGTTACATCCGTTTGTTTAATGATTATTCCAAGTTACACCGGCACTGGGAAAAAAAGGCTTAATGACCAGCTCTCACACTTGTGACAGTTGCAGCATCCCTAAGGTCACATGATCAAACATCAGGTGCCTGTATGTATTTACAATGGTTACAGCATCCCAGAGTCATGGGAATGTCATCTGCAACCTTCCTAGGAAGCGTCTGACAAACAAAGTCAAGAATCTGGGGAAGCCAGATTCCTTAACAAATGGATGATTCACTTAACAGCTTACAGTGATTGGCTTAACCACAATGTCAAAAGGTCATAAAATGGGGCCCTGACTCACTTAATAACTGCCTTCCTCAGCAATGGAATTATTGGGCTCAGTTGTGGTTTGAAGTCAAGGAGTCCCTGTACAAAATCCAAAACATTTATTGATTAACGGCCTAGTTGGATTTTATTATTGTATGTATGGAGGCATTTACTGGGCTTATCTTGGTGCTTAAAAGAGGATTGAGGGAGGGCTGCTGTTGCTCTCAGATAAGGTGACCAATTTTTTTACAATGAAAAGGAGGACACGAATAAAAAAATATCGTAAATAAAAGAAACATTTTATTCACTGCATCAATAATACAGACAACTTGCATGTGCAAAGTTTGCCAGTCGGGTGTTTTGGCGCGCTCAGCAGCAATTCCTATTGGCTTTCGAAAGCCAATGGTGGGAGTAGCACAGCTCATGCAAAAGTTGAAAAAAAAAACCATCCAAAAAAAGGTGCCGGAACACCGTTCTGAGCGTTCTATGAGGGGAAAAAAAGCCCTGCAGATTAGTCTTCAAATATCGAAAAGGAGGACATGAAGGAGGACACTTTTTGAGGGAGGACAGAACTTACAAAAGGAGGACTGTCCTCCCTAAAGGAGGACGGTTGGTCACCTTATCTTAGATCTTGCTGCTCAGTAGAGATGGATGGAAATGGCTCTGATTTGAAGGAGTTTGCCAACAGATGCTTCTGGGCACTCAAGCTCCTCTTATTCTTGCTCCATGTCTAAATTTTTATTGTGTATTATAGCATTTATCTGCACACTGATGTTCTTTTTTTTTTAATTCCCAGACAGGAGAGCAAAATCAACAGAGCTTAGCGAACCATAAATATTTATTATGGCATACGTTTTTATGAACTCAAGCCAAAAACATCTCGTGCTTTAATATTTTTTAAATTATATATAAATTTTGTTTGAAAACCAAAACCATTGCTGCCTGCCATAATAATAATTTTATTCCAGCCAAGGATATAATTTTTTTAAAAAAAAATTACTATTAAATATATGTGCCTTACCCCAATTTTTAATCTCTTTACTAATATTCTTATAAGGATTCCTGTTTCCCTTTGATTCCCAAAATGATCAGTTCTCAATTTATTATTCATTTTTAGCTTTCATTCCAATCTTACTTTAATTATCAGTTATTCTGAAGAATGGGTTTATACTTTCACATGCTATCTGTAAGATAAGTATTACAGGATAAATATTCAGTGTTCAGAATTCAAGAACTGAACCTGAACTCCTAAGGGCTAAGGTAGAAGATTAAATCTAATCTTACATGAGTTTCTCTTCATACCCTCTAAATCTGCTTCAGATGAAAAATTATTCTATCCTATATATAGTTTTCTTGGCAGCTACTTCTGGGAATTTTCTGTGTCAAAATGTAACACATTTACAGTAGTAATTAACATAACTAGCAATTTGATTTCTTTATATTGTTTTTCATTCTCTAATTGATTTCCTGCTTGTAAAATACAATTCTAAACATTTATTTTGAAGTAAAATTATTTTTAAAAACATTAACCTGAAAAAAACCTACACTTTTAAAGTATGCGGGTAGAAGAAGCTAAATTTATTTAACTCCCATGTAAGGACTTTTGCATACAAGCCACACATTCTACTAAAGAAAACTTCAGTCATTCTCTGATTTATAATTTATTTTCCTATTTCAAATAGGATGGGAGAAAGTTTCTGAGCTAGGATACTAATCAATTCTGCTTTCATAAGTGTAATCTGAGATATATGCATTGGTTTTTCTGAGATGCAATTTATGATAATAAAAAAAGAAGAAAATATACAATGATGTCTGCAAAGCAGATTGATTTTGAAATGTTTTTTAAATGAAGTGACAGTGTCGGATTGTAGCCTGTTATAGTTATTTGGCATCCTGCATTAAAACATTCTTTGGTAATTAAATAACAAGCATTGCTTCTAAATGTTACATTGGGGTGATGGATTCTCTAAACAACTTTGGAATTAAGTACTGCTATCTTGCAATTAACAATTTCTTACTAAGCAGGAAATGATTTACTTTCCAAATAATGTTTGGCCTACTGTACACATATATAGGCATGTCAACAAAGAGAGGCACGAATGACAAAAATGTCTCCTATCTTTATAGATCTATAAATCTATACTTAGATTTTATATGTTTTAACTCTTCTACAATATATTATTTAAAACTACTAAATCATTCTGTGCAGGACAATAACAAAAGAACATATTGTCAGTGTACTAACTGGAGCAAATTTAGTTGGCAGTATTGTATCCACATATATTGGAATATTCACAGCATTTTAAACACCAAAATACATTTTGTCACCAAAATTACTTTCCAAAAGCTTTTTTAAAAATGGTCCCAGTAATACAAATCTGTTAAATCTCAAGAAAATATTATGTTCTTACTTAGAAGATGGATAATGAATAAGTTGGATGAATTGGGTGAGTTGGGTGAAAGAAAGCAAGTTACTGGGATTTCCATGAAACTGCAGAAGACTGGTCAATATCCAAGCATTTATCCATGCAGTTACCAAAGTTGTGACATCTAACTTACAAATATTTTTAATCTCTGATTTAAATCCCCTTTTTGTTGGTTTATATTTATTGTTTAATGGTATTTTGGTAGATGTAAGCTGTTGAAAGAAAACTCTTCATCAGGGTCCAGTCCAAGCTGGGAATAAACAAAATGGAGACTGCTTTAGAAAGAAGGTTGGAGTTTATTGAAGAGCAAAGGGAGATAGAAGCATGGCTCTGGGAAAGCTGAACACATGTAATAGGGAGTGGTGGGTTTTTATATCTTTTTGAGCTTGTGTTTGGAGTTGTTCCTGTGGTATGAACTTTGACCTGAGTCTGAGAGTGCCTTTCTGGTATTCTGATGATGGTGGGTTAATCCTATTATGTCCCAAAGGTCATATCCTGCTTCCCTGGGGTATTGTGGCTGATGACTATGTCCTGTATTGGGTTTTTTGGTGTGAGGGATTGTTGATTCTGGGGATCTTTGTCTTTCTAATTCCATCAGCTCCAAGCTTCCAGGAGCCAGTCTTTCTGAAAGGATTATGATATCTGCATTTCTACAGAGCTGGTTTCTGCTTGGAGGACGGAGTCTTGGGGCTATTAAGAAAAATGGCATGCTTTTTTACCTTTTTAAGATCCTTTGAGGAAATATAATATTCTTCCCTTTTAATATTTCCTTCTCTGGGGGGGGGGATGACTTCCCATAAAGCTAATTTGAATGTGTTTGCAAAAGAAAGCAGTCTAGAATATCTAAAATAAATGAGCAAAGTGCTTTAAAAATAAAATAAAATATACTTATCTAATCTGGTTCCTGGAAGGCAGGCACAAAGCTACCCTTTCTAGTTATTGCCATCATTACATTTATAATCATATGTATCATTCAGTGTTCTGGAAAAACTCAAGGAATGTAATACTAAACATCAATGTCTGTTCTTGTTCTGTCCCAGAGTGGATGAATACGAATGAATGTGAAT
This sequence comes from Bothrops alternatus, assembly GCA_034064705.1. Lineage (NCBI taxonomy): Eukaryota > Metazoa > Chordata > Lepidosauria > Squamata > Viperidae > Bothrops > Bothrops alternatus. Next base: position 23,452,362 of record JARGCV010000007.1, on the reverse strand, counting down.
TTGCTCTCTGCATATTATGATTTAATTTTATGTTTTAGTAATATGACCATGGAAATTTATTTTATTCCTGGGGGAGAAAAAGAGAACAAGGATGGTTGTCTCAATAATAAAGCACATATTTTGAATATAAAAGACTCAGTGCCTGGTGTATCCAGAAGCAGGTAATAAAATCTTATGTCTGAATTCCCAGAGCACAACTACCAATCATCCATTACACATAATAGCAAAACTGGCTTGGTGTCTATTTCTTTTTACACAAGAGGGCAGCAGAAACTATCTCTGAGCATTTCAAGTTGTGCTTTCCAAATGCCTTAGGAATAATTCTAACAAACAAACAAAAGCTTTCTTCTGAATTTACATTAGGACACAGAAATGGAATATCCTAAGTAAGAAGAAAAACTGTATAATATTTACTAATCAGTACACTACAGAAACATATATTTTAATTCTTAACAAAATATGAATTCTATTTTTATGATATTCTAATGGAGAAGGGATAATGTTTCTATCCTATTAAAATCATCACCCCTTTCATACATTCTTTGTTTTAGAACTGTTCAGATTCAGTGAAAAAATACAATAATGACAAATTCAACTTTGTCTGTTTGAAAAATAGCAAAAAGAAACAAGGAATTATGGTATCTAGGATACCTGGAACCTATATAATAGATACAGAAGAATAGTGTGATATTGTAAGAATGAAAGAATTTTCACTGATAATTTGATGAGTAATATTTAGTGAACAGAACATTTTTAAAAATATAATAATAATAATAATAACAACAACAACAACAGTAGTAGTAGTAGTAGTAGTAGTAGTAGTAGTAGTAGTAGTAGTAAAGTTGGAAGGGACCTTGGAGTTCATCTAGTCCAACCCCCTGCTCAGGCAGGAAACCCTATACCATTTCGGACAAATGGCTGTCCAGTCTCTTCTTTAAAACTTCCAGTGTTGGAGCATTCACCGCTTCTGGAGGCAGGTTGTTCCACTGATTAATTGTTCTCACTGTCAGGAAGTTTCTCCTTAGTTCTAGGTTGCTTCTCTCTTTGATTAGTTTCCATCCGTTGCTTCTTGTCCTGCCTTCAGGCGCTTTGGAAAATAACTTGATTCCCTCTTCTTTGTGGCAGCCCCTGAGATATTGGAATACTGCTATCATGTCCCCCCTCGTCCTTCTCTTCGTTAAACTAGACATACCCAATTCCAGCAACCGTTCCTTATATGTTTTAGCCTCCAGTCCCCTAATCATCTTTGTTGCTCTTCTCTGTACTCTTTCTAGAGTCTCAACATCTTTTTTACATTATGGTGACCAAAACTGGATGCAGTATTCCAAGTGTGGCCTTATCAAGGCATTGTAAAGTTGTATTAATACTTCACGTGATCTTAATTCTATCCCTCTGTTAATGCAGCCTAGCACTGTGTTTGCCTTTTTGGCAGCTGCAGCACACTGCTGGCTCATATTTAGGTGATTGTCTACTAGGACTCTGAGGTTCCTCTCACAGTTACTACTATTGAGCAAGGTGCCACCTATGCTGTACTTGTGCATTTGGGTTTTCTTGCTTAAATGTAGAACCTTGCTTTTTTCACCATTGAATTTCATTTTGTTAGATAGTGCCCAGTGTTCAAGTCTGTCCAGATCCTTCTGTATATTAAGCCTGTCTTCTGGAGTGTTGGCTATTCCTGCCAGCTTGGTGTCATATGCAAATTTGATGAGTTCCCCATCTATCCCTTCATCCAAATCGTTGATGAAGATGTTGAAGAGCACTGGGGCCAGAACAGAGCACTGGGGCACCCCACTACACACTTCCCTCCATGTAGATGCAGTTCCATTGAGGACCACTAGCTGAGTACGGCCGGTCAGCTAGCTATGGATCCATCTGGTGGTGATTCTGTCTACCCCACATTTTTCTATCTTATCAAATAGTAGGTTGTGATCTACTTTATCAAATGCCTTACTGAAGTCCAAGTAAATTATGTCCACAGCATTCCTCTGATCCACTAATTTTCTCACTTGGTCAAAGAATGCAATAAGATTTGTCTGGCATGATCTATTTTTGACAAATCCATGTTGGCTTTTAGTAATGACTTTGTTTGCTTCTAGGTGTTCGCTGATTCATTGTTTGATTATCTTTTCCAGGATCTTCCCAGGTATTGAGGTCAGACTGATAGGTCTGTAATTTCCTGGATCCACTTTTTCCCGTTTTTGAAGATGGGAACTACATCAGTCCTCCAGTAGTTCCCCAGTGCTCCAGGATCTTTGAAAAATATAGTCCAGTGGTTTCCTTGTAGGGTTTCCTTGTAGGGTTTATGCTTTCTTTGAAGGGAGTAATTCAGAAAAAAGTTGGAATAGCACTAGTAGCTTGGGCTCCATATCTTTGTTGTTTAGTGATCCATTTGTTAAATGTGAAATGATTAGTTATTATAATCACTTTTTAATATAGTATCTTACATAAGAGGCTTACTTTCAACATTACATTTAACAAGTCTTTTGTTGTAATTCATTAATAAACTCATCTGGTACTAAGAGATTACCAAAAATCAAGACATGTAGCAGATAATTCTGTTTTTTATAAGATAATTATTATACTTTATTATATTATAACATTGTCTTTAGACTGTCACACAAGAAATTTTATACACACACACACACACACACAAATACATACATACATACATATATTTGCCAGAGAATGTATTGCAATAATAATAACAAGGGAAACCAGTTATTTATAGGCAGGGCTGTTTTTGTCATAGAACGCCCAGAACGGAGTTCCGGCACCTTTTTGGGATGGAACCTTGTAGGGTAGGCAAGGCGGGTTGTATGACGTGTGTGTGTTCCAGCACCTTTTTTTTTATTTATTTATTTATTTATTTATTTATTTATTTATTTATTTATTTATTTATTTATTTATTTTTACAAAAAAGCACTATTTATAGGAAATAAATGCACTCTAGTAAAATATATTCTTGTCATAATTCCATTTGTAGTTTCCTGTCCTGTAGCTGCAAGCTTGAAGAAAACAGACTAATTAGTTTTGTACTGTATAGCTTTTTCTTTACAAGTTTTACTTAGTTTGTACAGAAGAATTGCAAATTATTATTTGAGTGGCCATAAGGATTTAAAATAGTTATTAAAATAGATATTTGCACACACATATACAGTATACCTGTGTGTATCTATGGTATATCTGTTTGTGAAATACAAATAACGCATCAGAAGTCTAGCCATGTCACAGAAAAGTTCTGATATGTTTTCAGTAGATTATGCTTTGCATGCTTTGAAAATTGTTCAAAAGAAATGCTTGACACTTTGAATACAGCTCTTTCTGTTATTCATTAAAACAGCCTAGCTATTTTCAAATTCCCATTGCTCCAAGGAATCTTTTCATTAAAGTTAGTGTGATCCTTAGAATATATTTGAGATTTGTAATTAAATACTCATAAATAAATCTTAAATATCTTCCACTGAAACAGGATTTGGAATATTATAAACTGTTCTATAGGTTAGGTGAAAAAAACTGTATTTGTTTCAATTAATAAATGTATTTTTCAGAAAAATAATTGAATTTTCTGTTCTACATAGCAAAGTGTAGAGGATCAAAGTCAGAAAAAAGAACATTTTGTATTTCCACATATTGTAGTTTATAGTTCTATAGCCAGACATCTAACATAACTAATTTGAAGAACTACAAAAACTTTGGTTGGTTTGCAATCCTGAAGCCATTAAATTTCTGCTCATATGCTAGATTTTGAAGCTATAGCTCTTAATATGCTCATTATTTTTAAAATTTAAGGGTGAAAAGAATTCCTAGCCTCTGATTTTACAACTTTTAAATTTATTTATCAGATGTATATGCCCCCCCCAACTCATACACTCTGGTGTTGTCGGAGATGACCAGGCTGAACTTAAGGGTGTGGTCAAATACATCAACCTTTTGGAGTATGTGCTCCAATAAGAGACCTAGTTGAAATCCATTGACCCTTACCTAGCACCAATTTGCTTTGACCATTCAGATTGTAGTTCAGATTCTTGCATACAGGTAGCATTAAATAAACTTATAGTACTTTTGAATTTTATCCTGGTTTCTGACTTCTTGCACTAGTTTGCATACATACTTGCTTTTTATTACATTCATTTTGTATATATTATAATATTTTATTATTACTACAATATTTAATTATATCTGATATAATTTGGTGATATAATTCTAAATACTTCATTAAAAAGAAACATTGCTGTTTGGTATTTAATTCTGAATAAGAAAGTAGATAGGCAGATGATAGGATGGATAAATAGATGGATGATGTGATATAATGTGATGTGATATACATCCTTTGCTCTCTTGTTGAATGTAGTGATGTTGTGACTTACTGGGAAAAGGGCATTTCTATCTTATTTATGAAGTAGGGTCAGGCTATTCATAAAGCATGAATCATTTAATCATAAGTATATGCGTTATATAGATATAAGATTGCATTTTTAAAATTATGATCCTTTTTGCATCTAAATTTTGAATCATCAAAAAAGTAGCATGGGCTGTAAGAACTCTATTTCTTATACACACCATGTTAGATTTCCTCTAAAAGATAGTGTGAGCCCTTTGAGGTAGGCCAGACCAGGAAACAGTAGAACATCTACTATATTTATTAACTAGCTGTACCCAGCCACGCGTTGCTGTGGCTCAGTGTGGTTAAATAAAAAAGAAAGAAAAGAGAAAGTGCACGTTTGTAATATGTTTAATTTCACAATGCTTGTGGGTATACAGTATTTTTTGTTATTCCATTGTGTGTGCAGATATAGAGATTACGTCCAACAAATGGTGCTGTTTTTCAAAAAAAGCATGTTTTACCTGTCATAGGTAAAAAGCATGTTTTTACCTTTCACAGGTGTGACATCTATATAATATAGGTATATAAAAACACGTGTGTATTCGAATGCAACATTGTATCAAAATTTCAAAGCAATCAGTGAAGAACTTTCGGAGATTTAAGATTTTGAACAAACGAACATTTACATTTTTATTTATATAGATATAGGCTATAAGAATAGAGTTTCTCCTTCCACCACTCTTAAACACAATAAGGTCAAGGCAGGCCAGTCTTGACTTTCTTCTTCATTTCTTCCTGTCTCCCAAGTTAAGCATATGTTTTTGTAAGGGCTTCCTCATATTTATATCATGGATATTCCTGTACAAATAAAAGTAGGAAGCAATATGCTATGCCAAGAAAGCAGACAGAATCAGGATGCAAAGGGCTTCTGGAAAAGGAAATTTGAGAATTCAAATATACTAGCCTTTGGCCTCCATGATTTCATTATACGTCCATAATCTAAAGTATAATAGATTCTTAATAATAGTAAGAGTCAAATTTTCACAATAGACAGATGGATAGAAATATGTCAAACTCATTCAATAAATTCAGTGAGATTAAATAAGTAAAGGAACAATTGGTTGCTTAGTGACTATTTAAAGTTACAATAGATCCTTCCAGAAGCTAGTTACAACCTGTTTCCAGAGTTACAATAGTATTTTCAACGCTTGGCAGCTGGCTCATTTTTGTGGTTGGTTGCAGCATTCTACTGTCACGTAACAATGCTTTTTTTTTTTTGCTTATTTCAGGCCTTTTGTGGCCTCTTTTTGGCAAAAAATGCTGATAAGAATGAACGGATTTGCTTAATGATTGCTTCAAAAAAAGTTATAAATGAAGTTGGTCACATGGGTGCTTTGATTTATGATCATCATGATTTACAATGAAAACTCTAGGCTCCAAATATGGTGGTAAGTCAAGAATTACGTGTATTACATTGCTAAAAGACAACTCTTAAATTTACTTACAACTTATTCTTGTATTTCAGGACCAAATGTTTTCGTGGGAAAAAAGTCCATGGAGAATATGACATCAAAGTCGAGCAGGTATTCAGTTTTTCTTAGTGTTAAGTATTATTTCAGAGTGTTAAGAATGGAATAAGTTGGCATCATATAAAACTATTTTTACCTAATGTGAATAATGAAATTATAATACAGTAAATAATATATGAAATATTTGAGGTTACCGAGGCAGCTGCAAGAAAATGTTTTAAGAACACTTGTCAAAGATTTTCCCTAGTATTTATTAAAGCAGTGAATTTTTTAAATAATTCCATACATCTTCCTGTCACTTCTAGATGATTCAGAAGATATTCATAAACTTGACGGGATTTTTTTTAACTTTGCAAAAAAATGTTATGTTTGATAATAACATATGGACAAAATTGATGGGGAATAAGTGATGGAACAGATCTTGGAAATGAACATGATTAGTTGGCTAGTGAGCTTTTATTAATTCTACTCTCTCTTCCTGTGAGAGCAAATGGAAGTGTGTATCCTACTTGTTTTGATATAATTTGTTCAGATTTGATCGTAGGAGAAGAGAAAGAAAGATAAACTTTTTAATTTTTTTAAAATGTTGCTCTTTCTTCACTTCCACAGTTTGTTTTTCATGTAAATAGGGTCAAAATCATATTTCTATTCCAACATCTAACAGCTTTTAATGCAAATATTAGAAGAGTGATAATTTTTTATTATGCCTATAGCTACTTTTTTCATTTGTTTACTTTTGTTACACAGATAAATTTTAATTAAAAGAATATGCCTAATGATTAAAAACTACATTACATTTACTTAGGGGTATAATCATATTTGCTTGGGGGGGAAATGAAGATAATTGTAATGACATGATATATTGCCTTTAATGAAGTGAAGTATATTGGATTTGCAAGAGAAAGTGAATGGAACAGATGGGTTAAGAGGTGTGAAGGAAAAATGTAGGACAGGAAGCATAGAAGATGCATGGAAAGAAGACCTGAAACTGAAGTCAGGGACAGTCAAGCTGCCTGAACACTCACAAAACTAGCAAATTGCTGGGGAAACAGTGAATGTGGAAACCTCCAAAAATGGAATCAACAAAAGGAAGAGCTGGAAGAACAATATATGAATCCACCAGTGATCACTGCCAGGAAAAAGCCTTGAACATCTGTAACTGTTGTGGCCAGGCATATCTATGAAAGTTGTTGCCAGGCTGGTAGTTACAGAGAGAGGCAGCAAGAAGGTAGTTTCCATTATTGGCACTTCCTCTATGTAAACAGACTCAAGCATAGAATTAGCTGAGATGGAGTGAGTTGAATCATCCAAGAATAGGTGGAAATATTCTACTGAAGACAAATAAATGTAAAAATGTTTCTTTAAGAGTGCCTCTTTTAAGAGGGGCAGGAATTATGAGAAGTGTGGGTGAACATTGGAAGGTGGTTTTAGAAAACAGAGTTATAAATGTTGGCTGAAGATTGTTTGACACTGTGGAAACTGGGGAAATATGGAGTGGAAGAGTAAGTTCATTAGAGTCATGCAGCATCCAAAAATGAATGAATGAATGAATGAATGAATGAATGAATGAATGAATGAATGAATGAATGAATGAATGAATTCATTCATTCATTCATTCATTCATTCATTCATTCATTCATTCTCTGGGTAAGAGTTGGAGTTTAGCTGCAGAATTGTTCTATCTGGAGTGAAAGGGTTGAAACAAGGAAGTTTCAGAGTGAAAAATGGACAAGGGAAAGGATAGCTTCAACGTGGGACAAGTGAGTTCAAAGAGGATCATTATAGACAGCTGGTGGAAGGATGGGGCTGACTGCTTTAGAGAACTGTAGCCCCTAAATCACAGGTGTCAAACTCGTGATGTCATGTGATGTGTCATGACATATTGTGGCTTTTTTCCCATTGCCGGCAATGGGTGGGCGCAGTTTTGGTGTGACACATCCGGCCCATGGGCCGGCAGTTTGACACCCCTGCTCTAAATGCTCCTTTTGAATGGCAGTTCTGCCTTAGCAAATTTGCTCTCATCCACAACGTGATCGTAAATGTATGGGCAGATCTATCAAGAGGTTTGAATTTTTTAAAGTTAGTGATGATAATAATTTTAGAATACATTTTATGACACTTTTGTTCATAATATAAACAAGTGTAATTTTTTTCTTTTGTTCCTGGCAACATCCCAGAAATGCTTATTATTTATTGAAGATATTTCCATTTATATATTGCTTCTACTTTTCATATGGAAAATAGTTCCAACATTATTCTCTAAATATGTAACTTCTTCTGTAAGAAAACACTCATACAATAATATTTTCCAGCACACTTCGCTAGATACAATTGTTTGTTCAAATTTCATATGTCCACAGAGGTTGCATGTGGACTAGCAGCTTAAAACAAGTTTGTTTATTTATACATTTTTTTTATCTTTCAGGCACAATTTTCAGAGGTCAGTTTGATAGCTCATGCTGATGGGAATTATTCTGTAAACGTACAAGCTTTTCGAAATGGCACTAAAGTTGTCAAGTAAGTTATTTTACTTTTTTGACTTTCAGAATTAAAGTTAGCATAAATAAATACAAAACATGATCATGAATAACATTCTTTATTAGAAATAGGATTTGTTCAGGGTATATCCTCATTTTACAGTCAAGATACATCCAGTTTAATGGATGATGTAATTAAGGTGTTTATTCATCTTCTTGATAAATTCATAAGTAGCAGACAGTGAAAACCACTCAGTATCTAAGATAAAATATCCAAAGAGCATCTCATTTTTGTTTTAATTCATGGGAGGTTTAGGCTAACAGATTTATCTACTGTATAGTATATGATCATTCAAGAACTGGCACAACTTGATGGCACAAAACCAATCAGTCAGTTAAAGAGTTATTGGTTTTCTCTTTGATGAGCACTAATAGGTCATTGAAGGCCTATTTGAACAGAAGTAGATTTGATATGTGAAACAAAGAGTGATAAAGCAGAAGGACTGAAACATAAAGCAGTTCTAAATTAGTATCCAGTGTTAAAAAAAATTCAGATATCACAGATGGCAAAAAATTCAGTGTTAATATCTAAGGAGAGAAAATTAGGGAAGAGAATAAGCTTTACAACAAACAGGCCTTTAAATTATGACTTTAATTTCACTCTCTATCATTGCATCTTCATTTTTGTTTTACCCTCAGCTAGGGATAAAATTTATCGATTGCTGGTTTAGTTTTGTTCCATCAGAAGGATAGGTATGTGTCTACCAGATTGCAACGCCTTGGTCTCTTCAGCCTTGAAAGACGGCGTTTAAGGGGTGACTTGATCGAAGTGTATAAAATCATGCATGGGATAGAAAAGGTGGATAGAGAAAAATTATTTTCTCTATCACACAATACCAGGACAAGGGGGCACTCCCTAAAGCTCGTAGGTAAGAAAGTGAGGACAAATAAAGGGAAATATTTCTTCACCCAGAGGGTCGTTGATTTATGGAATTCACTTCCAGAAGGGGTCATGACAGCTGTCAGCCTTGACAGCTTCAAGGCAGGGCTAGATAGATTCATGGATGCCAAGTGTATCGGTGGTTATTAAAACGGATGTCCATGTGCCGCCTCTATGTTGGTTGAGGCAGGCAGGATTCCCTTGAGTACCATTTGTTGGGGGTCAAGGGAAAGGGAGGGTTTTGCCTTCTCTTTCTGCTCAAGATCCCCATGTACAATTGGTGGGCCACTGTGTGACACAGAATGCTGGACTCGATGGGCTTTGGCCTGATTCAGCATGGCTCTTCTTATGTTCTTATGTTAAAACATTCTGATTTGGATAACCCTCTAATTACCTATAAAATGATAGCCTTCAAAAAAAATGTCTGCATTCCTCTTTTTCAACCAGCATAATGACATTCCTTTCTTTACCAATCTCCATCATCACCAACATAACCAATAACAACAGATGAAGTTCAATAATTGTTTGCTTTCTCTTAGTCTTTTTTCCTTCTCTTTGAGAGGGATTTTTCATTGTACTGAAGTCAACAAAATTGAAACATATAGAAAGACACTAATCATCACAACAGAAATTCTAAGAGCCCCCTATTTGGACATTATTCCAGAACCATAAACCTCTACATGCCCTTTGGAATATAGTTCTGTTGGAATATAGATCTAGTATAGGTGTGTCGAACTGCCGGCCCGCGGGCTAGTTGCATCATTCAGAGGCCGTACCCAACCCAGCTCTGGCAATGAAAAAAATCCGTGATACATTGCTACACGTCATTAGAACACACCCGTGTTCTAATCATAATAATAATTCTTGTCATTTTTTCCCTCTCTGACTCTAACTAAAATCTTGGAGAGATCCTTCAAGGATTCTCAAACTTGCCAATCCATTTTTAATTTATTCCTGGAATAAGAGTTCTATCTTTACAACATCTTAAACATGTTAAGAATACTTTTTGGTAATAACATTCCTATTTTCTTCCAGACCAGAGTCGTACCTATGCAATGGCTTTCATATTACACTATTACGACAACTATAGTACCCTTACCACCCATATCTAATATTTGCACAATATTGGAGGTATTTGCTACACATAGATCTGTCTCACTTTGAATTATGAAACTAATTTGAAGGCAAACCATTTCCAAAATCTTGTCTAGAAAAATATAAGGACTTGTCTAGGCTGTAGTCAGGAGTCAACACTGACTTGAAGATGCATAGACACAAACAAAAAGGTTTCAGTTTAATGTTTTTTTCCTCTAGATGTAATTTTAATCAGCCTGTTCTAATTCAGTAGCTCCCATAGCTCTAGTAAGTTTCTAATATATTTGTTTGCTTGCTGTTAAACTCAATTCTCTTTAGGTCATTCAAGCCTGACTTCGTTCTTGTCCGGCAACACTCATTCAGCATGGCTGAAAACGAAGATTTTCGTAACTTAATTATTGGAATGCATTATGCAAGCATCCCAAGTGTTAACTCTCTAGAGTCAATCTACAACTTCTGTGACAAGCCCTGGGTAGTAAGTAACAAATTCTAATTTAATAATAATATATTTCATTGTATACTTGAAGAATAACATTTAAATGCCGAATTGGGGAGGGGAAAGGAAAATGAGTAGCGTTTAGCCCAATGTCTGTCCCTGTACACATGCAAAACTTTATTAAAACATTTATATTTGGATTATGTCTCAAAGTCTTACATAACATAAATATATTCCTTGATGCTTTTTAATTACTATGAATATTTAATGCTTAATACTTAAATATTTAATATTCATAATCTTTGCCTCATTTCCTTGTGGCTTTTTTTATCACTAAGGTTTTCAAAATTTTGCAGATAAAAGAATTGTAATCAGTCTTGTACAAAGTTAGTAAAGTAACTATTATTAGTAAAAAGTGTCTATTCAAAGGTTAGGATGAAATAACAGTGGGTAAGAGAGCTGAACAAAAGTACCTAAAAATGGTAATATTGCCTAGCTAGAATGCACTTCTCACATTTCAATATTTTTTCTTATTTTGGATGATAATAGTATAAACACAAATACGAGCATCTGTATAAAAAACTTTATGTACAGTAATTGTGACTCATCTCTCCATTGCTTTTCTTACAGTCTCTGTTTGTATGTTGCAATGCAAATAAAATCACTTCTGCATGTAGAAAACTAATGTGAGATTATAATTTTTTCCCTGCTGGTATTCAAGACAAAACCAGCCAGTTCTCTACCTTAAGATGTTTAATGTGTTATTCCTGCAATTGTTAAACAGGCTGCAGGCATTTGCAATAACTTTTTTATCTTTTAAAATCAAAATGCTTTTATCTTTCACCCAATCCTTTGCATAAGAAACTGGTTTTCCAATTTTTAGAGTAAAAAGAACCTAAAGTTCTAATATATTCTAACATGACAGATTAAAATTATGATTTTAAAAATTTAAAATTAACAAGAGATACTTGTTAAGCCTGAATGACAATTATATCCAAAGGCTCACTCTATCCCCATTTTTTTTATTTTACTTCTGAGTAGTTGTCTCACCCAAAAGCCTATTAAGCGTGTTCATTATAAATTACAGACTTGGGACCATTTTAAGGATTTTCTGCAACTGCTCTGTCAGCCAAGAATCGTTACTTGAGGCAAGAGCCAAAGTGGCAACAAATTCCTTAGTTCTCAAAGTGAACTCTTATCCAAGCCTTCTTCTGTGCTGCCCCAAATATTTCAAGGACTTTTATCCAGTGCAATGTATTGGATATTATTTGCATCTATAGCCTATGTTTATTCACTTTCCAGTGACAAGAGAGGGATTATTAAAATATGTCAAAATATTAATACAGCCAGGCACTCTGGAGATTATGCCTGGAGTTTTCCTTGTTCATCCCATGAGACTGCTATCTGTATCTGTATCTATATCTAATTTTTATTTAATATTTTTACAAATTAAAAGATAAATACAAAATAATATGGAAGAAAAGTAGGAAAGGAAGCAAGACAAATTTATTTATCCATCTCTCTCTCTCTCTCTCTCTCTCTCTCTCTCTCTCTCTCTCTCTCTCTCTCTCTCTCTCTCTCTCTCTCTCTCTCTCTCTCCCCACCCATCTCCTTTTTAAAGAGCAGAATACACAAGACTGCCAATAAAGAAATTAACTTATTTTCATTAACATTGAAAAAATAATTCACAAATTTGCTTCAGTAATCGGAAGGTTCATAATGGAACAAAGACACTGGAAGTAACTAGCTTTTTCCAAGTGCAAATACCAGCCCTATACTAACCTGATAAACTAGGTAGTGGGCCGAGGCAAAGAACTGGAAAATCAAATGCCCAATCATGAGTAGGAAAACTGCTTTTTCAGGTGTACTTTTAGATAGAAAAAAGAATTAACCCCCTGTTGTCATTTTAACCTCTTTTCTCATGAGGGGGGTCTGTTGATCCCTCCCACCGCACCCCATGCTTGCAATTTACCTTTTAAAAACATTTCATGCTTTTAAATGAATGATACCCTGTCTCATTTGATCATAAATATATAATTACAACTTATTGCAAACTGTATGCTATACATTTACTATAGCTATGTATACTTGGGAGGAAATACTGTGACTATAGACATCTCATTCAGTTATTAGTGGTAACTACAAAGTATATTGCAGTTGCAAGATTGAATAAAAAGAAAGGAATATGGAATAAATTACCGCGTCATAAATGTGGCATGAGAGTTGATTATTAATGTAAGGTATTTTGTGCACCTTTTTACTTCCTTTTTCTATAGATAATAATAATCTGGCAAGCACTAAGGCATTTTGGAATTTAGATTTTGAGATTTTGATAGATAATGATTAGAGGATTGCAGAGGAATGCTGAGATGATTTCTATATTAACTGTCTTTGGAATTTAATGTTTAATTTAATTTAATGTTTTATTTTTCTGTAGTTTGCCCAATTGGTGTCCATCTATAGAACCTTGGGAGCAGAAAAATTTCCTCTGATCGAGCAAACCTTTTATCCAAATCACAAGGAAATGGTAAGAGCAAATCATAAACATAAATTTTCATTCCTTCTGCATTTGAAAGAGGCAGCTGTAATAATCCATGAGTTCATTTTATCTGTGTATTATCCTCTTGTTTTATCTGTAGTGCCACTGATTTTATGAAACAAAGATGTTTACTCATATAAAATACTTGAGTTCCTGACAATGGGGTGTTTTTAAAGTTACAGAGATTGAAATGAGATATATTCTTTTTTGAAATACATTAATTTTAGGCAGCTCAGATTAAAACACAAACTGTGCTCTATTTTTCTTGTAAATTGCATACTTTGTGTGAAATTTTGATTTAAAAATGCATTTCATGTATATATTATTAATGAAAGGTTTCTATACTATATTATTTAATTCTGAAAAACTTGAAAATCGTGTAAACAATTTTGACAACATTTGTCTTTCTCTTACCCCCATTTCTGTTTCACTTTCAAATATGCCATATATTATTTAATATACTAGTTTAATACTGAAAGGCAAGTATTAGTTGACTGTCTTTCTGTTTCTTCAAACCAAAGCCAAAATAGTGATTTAATGTATTGTTCCTGGAATAATATATGATGATGAAAGTAAAATGTATTCATTTGACTTGAAAAAATAAACATGTCCAATTTTTATTGAATGTGAGAAAAAGAGAACCCAATGAAAATAAAGTATTGGTATGAAAGTTGAATTAATTAATCATTAATCAAACTGCCACACACAGAAACTCTGTGCTGTGTCAAAAATAATTATCTATAGTGAATGGAGAGAAAACTAATCCCAAAATTTGAGACATGAAAAAAATGAAAGGAAAACTTAAAACTGATCTGTCAATTAAATCTACAAATCTGACAAACTAGGTAGTAGGTGGAGATAGTCAAAGCTTTAGAAAAGCAGTTATTTCTGTAAAAGTGTGTATTCCAATGAAAATCTGAATTAGCTTATTTCTTTCTTTTTCTGTGTACTGCTAGGTAAAGTCAATGTTCTCATTCCTGTATGCAAATTAGAAAAATGAGTGTAATCCTTAACTTTGTATTCTACCCTTCTGGTTGAGCAGGAAGATATTGTTTTTAATATATGTGTATGTACACAAACCCACACACACACTGTGGTCAGTTTGGAACATTTGTTTTTCATGGTCTCATGGGCTTTCTGTTTAGTTGATAACCTTGACCAAGGAACTTTATAATTCTATTTCACTAAGTGTGGCTGTGTGCTTTTCAAGTTTCAAGTGAAAAAGTATGATATAATTTATTTCTGCTTAAAAAAAGTAAATTGGATTCTGTTTTATCTCATCAGAGGATTGGTAGAAATAAAGTCCTTTATCATGCATTCTAGAATATATGGATAGAAAATAGCATTATTGGAATCATTTCAACATTTACATTTTTGACCTTTCAATTGTCAGAAAAACAACACAAGATGTGAAAACTTTAATCACATCAAAGCTAATGTACCAGATGAGATACCTCTGGAAGATAAGTGGTAATAGAGGGAACTATTAAAATACTACACAAAGTAATTAGCACTTACCTGTAGCAAGAGCCGATTATGACTACCAACACAGGGAGAGAAGGTTAGAAACCTCCCCAGCTTCCTTGCCTACTAAGTCAACTCATACTGAAATCAGTACTCTCATTATGAAAGGTTTTTAACTTTCTCCATTCTTGAAAGTAGACAAAGAGAAGCTGCTCCTCAATAATTCAGTGGCAGAGATTATTTCTCTGGAGAAGGGGGTCTGATGGCCAAAATTACTGAATAGGCATTCTTCTGGAATATAGGAGGACACAATAGGGACTTTATGTATTGTCATTCATTAATTCATTCAGTTCATATGTTGCCCACTTAGCATAAAACTGTTGCTAAGTGTTAAAACAATTCAACAAAGATTCATTCAGTTCATATGTTGCCCACTTAGCATAAAACTGTTGCTAAGTGTTAAAACAATTCAACAAAGATAATATAACAGAGAAGCATGCCTCCTGGATGCCATTAGAGGACATTGTTTAATGTCCACAAATAGCCTGGCCATGTGCTGTGATAACTTTGTAGGTGTCAACCATCACTTCAATGGTGCTCAGAAGCCCACTGGAGCCAAAGCAGCTCACAAAAGAGGAGTGTTGTAGAGTCCTATCAACATATTAATGGTGTTGCACTCTGGACCAGCTGTAGCTATTGAGTAGTCTTCAAAGGCAACTTGATATATGTAGAGAGCATTGCATTAGTCTAACTGGTTGGTGTCCAAAGTATTAATCTAAAAAATGGATGCAGTTGGTGCAAAAACTCTCCTAGCCACAGCTGCCATCTGCTTTTCAGCAAGGAACTAAGAACCTAGAAAACTCCCAAGCTTTGTACCATTTAATGCTAACCCATCCAGAAACAGTGATGGAAGGCTCTCAGATACAGGTGGCCCTAAAACCTAAGGCTACTTGATCTTGCTATTATTTTTGTAGATCCTAAGTCTGTTCTTCACTACCTAGAACTCCACAACCTGCAAATACTAAGAAAAAACCCCTCATGTTTATTCCAGGTTATAGATACATAACAGTATGCTGACTATATCCAAGCATGGAACTTGATTGGAAGGAGATTGTGGGAGGAAGGGGTTAGTGGACCCTACTCACAGCAACAAGAGGGTCAATCCCTGACATCCCAGACATATAGATATTTGCATGCCCCAACCTTTTTTCCTTCACAATGAAAGGTTTAGAGGATTGTTAAGCCTGTAATTCTGAAATTACATTCTCTCATAGAAAGCACATGGACACATCTGTATTGTGTTCTTGCCAACAATATGGACACTGGTTTTCCATTGTTTTCTTTCAGGTTGTTTTTATTCAATAGGACTAGTTTATGGTCCTGGGATAAACAAAGTTCAGTTCAGCTTAGCTTTTCAAGGTCACCTAGACAGAATGGGACAACTTGGCATGGCCAACTCACCACAACCTACTTGCTATGGGACAACCCGCCATGGCCAACTCACTGTAGGACAATTCATTGCAGGACAATTCAACAATTCAATTTAAATATTTAAAATAATTAAAAATTATTTTAATTTTTGTCATTCATATTTCATTTTGTCCTTTTGCATCTATTGCATCATTTCTTCAATATTAGTGTAACTCTTTTCCCATGACAAGATGGCCTGTGGCAAGTTGGCTGCACCCAGTTGTCCTAAACCCCATCTCATTTGCTCATCATAGTGGGTATCCTTTGACATGATTTCTTCTTTCGTCCCTTCATCCTGGCCTGCAGCTTGCAACTATGCTAGCAAATCAAGGATTGGGAATTAGATGCTTCTGTAGCACTAACACTAACACTAGGACAGACTTATATATATTGCCCCACAGTGCTCTTAAGCCCCCTTTAAGTGGTTTACAAGAGTCAGCATATTGCCCCCAACAATCTAGGTCCTCATTTTACTGACCTTGGAAGAATGGAAGGCTCAGTCAACCCTGAGCCGGTCAGGATTGAACTGCTTGCAGTGAGCAGAGTCAGCCTGAAATACTGCATTCTAACAGCTGTGCCACCATGCCTCTTTGGTATATAATAATAATAATAATAATAATAATTATTATTATTATTATTATTATTATTATTATTACTATTCTGTTTGTTCTGATGTTTACTAACTAAAAAATTAAACAGATTTTGAGTGTGAAAGCAGCCTTAATTATGTTGGAAAGAAGACTAACTACTGGTTGTATTTTTAAGATATATCTCATAGTCACACAAGCAAATGAGGCTATAGTTAGTAATTTCTAGTCAACAGCAAAATATCCTATGTCCTAAAAATCACATACACAGCCTCATCTATCCATTCTTTTTTCATGGATGGGTGGAAATAAATTAGCTATTATTCTCTATGGTAATTGCTGAAAGATTTTCAGTGGTCCATACATTGCACTAAGGGGAAATTATTTTCATGTTTTAACATTTCACTGTTCAAATTAGAAGTTCCCAACTTTTGTATATCAGTGACAAATAGACTTAATATATGTGCATTCAGGCTTAAATCCTGGCCATTCAGCAATGATTTCTACTTGCAATGGTGCATGAATTAAAGATTAAAATGGAAAAGATTATATCAAAAACAAATTATATCATAAGATTAGCATTCTTTTATGAGTACCTTTTCAACATTAAAATTAGAACACAAAGTTCTGGTTAGGAACCTTTACTAATAGCACATGAAGTGAGATTCCGACCATGCCAGTTCTTCAAGATATTTTTAAATATATTATACTTTGAAAATGAGCCGGTATATGAAATGTCTGGAAGCAGCATATATTGTCTTATTCTGATGTTCATATAAAATGGTGTCTGATTGCATTAAACAACAACCTTTTAATTCAAACTTTAACACTAATAAAGGAGAATATTTATAGCTCAGGGCTGACCGCTCAACTTTAGCACTTTAATATAATAGTGCTGTTATAAAGGTGGCTCTTAGTGTCTTCTCCTTTTTATTT
The DNA here is from genome assembly GCA_034064705.1 of Bothrops alternatus. Lineage (NCBI taxonomy): Eukaryota > Metazoa > Chordata > Lepidosauria > Squamata > Viperidae > Bothrops > Bothrops alternatus. Next base: position 23,434,565 of record JARGCV010000007.1, on the reverse strand, counting down.
AGGCTGTTCATTGATATTTTCTATACATATACAAAGCAACAGAAAAATTATTTTGCTCTAATAACTGCATACTTTTTTCTTGTAGTATAAAAGAAACAAAAAGCCAGCACAAAAGTAGAAAGTTTAATAAGTTCCAAATTTATTTTAAGATCAATTTCACAATCCATTGTCTTTTTGAAACATTATCTTAGATTCCATTGGAGTTTCAGCTTTAATCATGTTTATAGAATTATTAAACTATTAATACTATTTAAATTTCTTATCTTTCAAAATGAACAAATGTTCTGTCACCGATTTTGATTCAGTCAACATTATATCTTGTATTTTTTAAATTGGTGTCTTACATAGATTGTGGGTTTGTGCATGTGGTCTTTATCTATTTTTTACTGTATGCATATTTTCAATATGTATTTAGCTAACATTAACTATATGAAATACCTTGGTGGATATTTATCACAAATAAAAAAGCTTAAAAATGCCCATCCTTCCTTTAAAAAAAGTTAAAAGATTGCAGTTGATTTTGAAATGGTCCAGATATGCTGGAATTGATTCTTGCAAAATATTTTAAATAAGATATCAACCTTCATTTCCCACTTTACATGGTAGTTTTAAAACATCTCTCTTCACTGTAAGAAATCAACTTATTCATTAAAGCTTTGAAAATTAACAAAAGAAATAAGGAAAGAAACTCAACTTACTACTGCCAGCTCTTCTCTGATATTTATGAATTAAAAGTTTAATTGATAATAATTCTGCTTTCAAGATCATTCAAAAAGTCTTCAGCTTTTTCAAGTATTAACAAAGAACTAAATAAGGTTTGATATGAACCAGAAAATAATGGCCAATTCCTAATGTATTCATACTGCCTCTAAACTGATGTATACTAATCTGCCTGGAAGGTTCTGAATGCAATTACCGTAATGAGTTACAAAAAATGTTCCTGTGCTAATGCTTCAAAATTTCCAAAATATGCTGTCTAGGAATTAACCAGGTTTCAACACTTTTGTAATTGAGGGGGAAAGAAAAAAAAACTAGCCTATACTACACTGATTATTACTTATCATTTTTGGCCCATGTTTTCTTCCATCACATTCCTTTATTTACTTTTATGTAAGTAGCAAGACTTGGTAACCATTTCAAACTAGAAAATATTCTTTTTTTCACAAAAGTATGTATTTCTATGGTTTGTTTATTGTAGTCATATCTCCCTTCCAGTAGCTCAGGTCCAGTGTCATAATTATTGTGTAACAGAATTGCCAGTTTTAATTTACAGTATATCCCAATTGATTGGACTATTTGATTATGATAGTTCTTATAGTTATAAACAAATCTTTCAATAACATGACAAAATACATTGAACCATAAAAAGTAAAATACAGAAAAATGAAACCAAGCATTTCAGATGATATATTATTATTATTATTATTATTATTATTATTATTATTATTATTTATTTGACTTCTATGCCGCCCTATTCCGGAGAACTCAGGGCGGCTCACAACATAATAGAAATCAACATATAAAAATACATGTATATAAAACCCCTTAATTTAAAAAAAAACCAATCATTCAACATACACACAGACATACACTGGCTTGGGGCAAGATGTTAACTGCCCCAGGCCTGCCGGCAGAGGTGTGTTTTAAGTAATTTACAAAAGGCGGAGAGGGTGGGGGTGACACGGATCTCCAGGGGAAGTTGGTTCCAGGGGGCCGGGGCCGCAACAGAGAAGACTCTTCCCCTAGGCCCCGCCAGGCGACACTGTCTGGCTGACGGGACCTGGAGAAGGCCGACTCTGTGGGCCCTAACCGGCCACTGGGATTCATGGGGCAGAAGACGGTCCCATAAGTAACCTGGTTCGATGCCATGTAGGGCTTTATAGGTCATAACCAACACTTTGAATTGGGTTCAGAGACCAATTGGCAGCCAATGCAGCTAAATATATACTAATATAGCCAATATATACTAAAAGAAAAATTACCATCTGTGATCTTGGAAGGCAAAAGTTTATTTTTAATTTTTTTACAACTGCCTATTATATTTTATTTTTTAATTCTTTCTCTTTTTAAAAAAATGACTATAGAAACAAGCAAGTCTTTTTTCATTCAAAGGTAATGTTTCGGATTAAAACAGTATTATTTTAATCATTTCAAATTTTGCAATGTATTAACAGGAGTAGAAATTACAATTTTAATAAACCTTACTTTCTTTAAAAAATAAGCATTCTTTCTTAAAAAACAGGGATATTTCCATACAAATTTAGTGAAATAACTGTAGAAAACAGCTACTGCCAGGAATGTCATTTTTACATTAATCTGGATACCAATTCTATGTATTCTGTGTTTTAATTACACTGCACAGTCTGCTTTTGATTCTAAGTGAGAGACAATTATTGAAAGTTCAAAGGACCATTAAATGGGCAACATGGATAAACATAACCTCTCAGATTTCCCCCAAAATTTATATTATTTATGGTTCACTGATAGAAGGATCATGATGCCAACTGCAAGCTCCATCACTGTTCTTAAAACAGGCATAATTATTTGCTTGATGTCCATAGAACGTCTGCTCTTTCAGCCAATCCATCCATAGACATACATTGGGTGTTGTGATGGGACAAGGTTCTGCAGGGCAGCCAATAATCTAAGTGCAGAAAATTACATGAGTTCTCCATTTTTCTACTTGAAATCATACTTTATAATGTGTAGACATTTACTTATCATTTTTCTGTGTAAAGATATACCGACAATTCATAAATTATTTCTAAAATTGACATGTGCCTTGAGATGAGACAAGGATAGGACTTTGGAGAATTATAAATGCATAATGCATAATGAATTATGTCATATAGAAATCTACAGCAATACAAAATATTATTTCAAGGTTTTTTTTCCCTGAATTAGTTGAACATACAGACTATAGATTTGTACCAAAGTGCTTTTGTGCATCTAAAAGACTGTTATGCATCACCTTGAGGTCTACAGTGTGCACATTAACTGCAGAAAACCATCTTGGAAGTATGCAGTATGCATATTTTGGTGCTAGTCCTTCTTAACTTGATATTAAGGAAAGTAATGATGTTGATGATACAGTTGTACAGTACCAATAGAAGAGTGATCTCTGAGCAAGGTTATTTTTTTTTGCAGACATTTCATTACCCAACTCAGACAGTGAACAACAGCCTAATGAAGGAAGTATCAAGAAAAAAAAAACACACTCCTACTAACACTGATAGAGCAAGCCACTATATATAAACAGAGAGCAGACAGTAAACTGAAGAGATTTCCCAGTTGGATTATGAAACATCTGCAAAAAAACAACCAACTCAGAGAGCAGCATGGAATCCACAAGTACAGTGGACTAGTCCAGGGCTTTTCAACCTTTTCACCCATTGTACCACTTTTAGGATATGGCAACATCTGAGTACCACCAGTCACCTAGCAAGGTGTCAAAAACTTGATGACAAAAAAAAGGAAAAAAGTACTGGTAGTCTTTGACTTATAACAGTTTGTTTAGTGACTGTTCAAAGTTACAATCGCACTGAAAAAAATGCCCCCCCAAGCCACAGCCGAGCAAGACAGCGCCTAGTGGCGCTCTTCCTCCTGTCTGAGGTTTTCATTGTTGTGAGCATTTCTGTTGAGGATTGGCAGCGGGGGTGGGGTGGGAGTGTTTGGTTTTTATTCCCCCCATCTGCTGGATGGTTGCAGCAGTTTTGGTCACTTCACATGACCCTGGGACACTGTGACCATCATAAATATGAATCAGTTGCCAAGCATCTGAACGTAAATCACATGACCCTGGAGATGCTGCAACATTTCAGCTGATCGGCACTTCTTTTGGGCTCAGCAGAAGCATCTTGATCAATGTGGCTTTCCAGCTGATTGGTGCTTCTTCAGGGCTCAGCAGAAGCACCAGGATCAGCACCGAGCTCCAGCTGGAGCCTGGCACTGATCCTGGAGCTTCCACTGAGCCCTGACAGCCCCACAGAAGCGTTGATCAGCTGGAAAGCGGCACTGATCCTGGGGCTTCCGCTGAGCCCTGACAGCCCTGCAGCTCCAGCCATCTCTTGCTCAGGTTTGTGCGGTCCTGCCACCGGTTCAGCTCATTCCCCTCCCCCGCTACCACTTTTCTGGGATGCTCACGTACCACCTGCCAGGTGCCAATGTACCACAGGAGGTACCCGTACCACTGGTTGAAAAGCCCTGGTTTAGTGAAAGGTTTTTTTAAAAAACAAACAAACAAACAGAAAAACCAGAAATTATTTGGTAGCATATGGGCTAATTAGATAAAGGGTAAGATTAATTCTTAAATGACTAACGTAAACAAATTATCTTAAAACAATAGATATTACTTGAATTGAGTTATACTTTCTGTAACCATTTAAATATATCCAGGTAGTGTTACAGGTTAAAGATTTATTTATCCATTCTGCATTGATTAGGAAAGTTTCAAGAGAGATTGAATTCAAATATGCACAATTGAGGACATACTTTATTGAATATCAGTGCAGGTACATCTGGATCTTAAAAATAAGTTGGTGGTCATGGAAGACATTATGAGTAGAATCTTAAAATATGTATTAATGACCACATGATCCAACAAATCTATTTGAAAAGTTAAGTAGTAACATAAATAGGAACAATAAGTTCTGAATATGATAATTATAAGGTATTAATTATATACACTTATAACCAGTGATATGCAAAATGTCTAGAAATTGAAAAGTTCTGACTTCAGAACATCCTATTCTATTATTAGAACTTCTTTTCCTGGCAGTTTTGTAAGCTCTGCCAACCTTAATTTTAAGAAAAAGTCAACTTTTGAATCACTTTTGCTACACCTTTGCTGTTAGTGAAGTTTGCAAGAACATCTTATATTGATTTTCCAATAGTAAATACCTACTAAAGGGACATATGAGAAAATTGTACCAGCGCTCATGAGATGTATAGAATATATGAAAAATCTAATTTTTATACTTACTTTACAGTCACAGCCCATTTCATAATTCTTATGTAGATTTGTCTTTTGAGCGAGAGTAAGTTCATTCCATGGTTTAATAAAATCGCATAAAGAAATAAAAATTCTTCCATCATTCCGCATTTTACCTGAATCAAAGAAAATGTTGAAACAAGGGACTCAGACATTCTCAGTGCCAAAGATATAATCCACAGGCACTAAATCAATCAAATTGTCTAGTAGAATATATAACCTGTTATAGGCCCAGCAATTATGATTTAACTTTATATGTCACCAACACTTACAAATCTTGTCCAATCCCCCCCCCGTTTTTAAATTGTTGGGGGAAAGGGGATGTTGAAGGAAAAATCTTCATCAGGGTCCAGTCCAAACCAGGAATAAACAAAATGGACATTGCTTTAGAAAGAAGATTGCAGTTTATTGAAGAAGAGAGCCAGACAGAAAGATGGCTCTGGGAAAAACTGACCATATGTAGTAGGGAGTGGTAAGTTATTATACCTTCTGGGACTTTTGTTTGGAGTTGTTCCTGTGGCATGAACTTTGATCTGAGCCTGAGTGTGCCTTTCTGGTATTCTGATGGTGGTGGGTTAATCCTGTTATATCCCAACGGTCATATCCTGCTTCTCTGGGGCTGTGGCTGATAAATGTTGGATTTTTTTGGTGTGAGGGATTGTTGATTCTAGGGATCTTTATCTTTCTAATCCTAGCTTCCTGACTCCAATCTTTCTGACAAGATTATCACATCTGCATTTCTGCAGAGCTGGTTTCTGTCTGGGGCAGAGAGACTTGAGGGAGGGGTTTGGTTTTGGCCTTTAATATCCTTTGGAGAAATATATTCTGCCTTTTTAATATTTCCCAAAATATTTCTTTCTATGGATTCTTCCCACAGGGAAATAAATTTTTTTGATTTATTTTATTTCAGGAGGTAGATCCAGTTTATTTCTAAATGTTACACAGAGAGAGGGAGGGAGGGAGGGAGGGAGGGAGGGGGAGAGAGAGAGAGAGAGAGAGAGAGAGAGAGAGAGAGAGAGAGAGAGAGAGAGAGAGAGAGAGAGAGAGAGAGAGAGAGAGAGAGAGAGAGAGAGAGAGTTTTCTAGAAATGTTTACATTTTTAACAGAAATGTCACTGATGGCTATAAGGCTCAAATGTTGGTTTTGTATGGATTTTAACAACTTAATATACTATACCTGAAAGGAGATACTGACTCTTCTTCTTTCTGACTTTTAATTTTACCCCACAGCTTGCCTCTGTCAATGGTGTAAAAACATACTGAACATCTTTCACCTTTTCAAAACCTTTAAACATCTATTAGGAAAAATAAAATTCTATGTAAGCCTTATGAAACAGGTTAACATTATGCTGTGTTATTGTAATAGTAACTTTTGCACTACTTAGCTTCCCACTTTTTCTATTGTGCTTTCTAAATCTCTATACAAGACAACATAGGAACAGTTACTTGTTTGATTGCTTGTTGTTGCCAGGGGGTTATTGTTTTTACAGTGGACACCCATACATGAATTAGATTGGTACTTTAATTGTAATACCATGGACAGTCAAGAAAACAGCAAATGGATAATTGAACAAACCCTCACAAATTCTCACTAAAAGCACAAATGATAAAGCTGAAGTTACCCTACTATGGACACATTATGTGAAAATCTAGTCTCCTGGACAAGACTCTAACGCCAGGAAAGATGGAAGGGAAAAAGAAGAGGATAATCAGTAGAAAAGTAGATAGAGTCAGTTACAATGGTCATGGGAAAAGTCTGATTCCTAAGTGAGTCGTGCCCAATTTTATGATCTTTTTGCCATAGTCGTTAAGCAATCACCATAGTCATTAAGGGGTCTGACTTTTTCCATTGATTTTGCTTATCAGAAGCTAACTAGAAAAGTTGCAAATGTGACCCCTGGACACTGCAACCGTTGTAAAATTCCAGTTGCCAAGTACCCAAATTTTGAACACATGACAGTGGGGACTAAGATCATTAGTGCAAGGATTAATCATAAATCACTTTTTTTTCTTTTTTTTATTGGTTTTTTAATTTTTAACAGAAAAAGAAAAATGCTCAAATCAAATCATAGTGTTAAAATAAACAATAAACATAATCACAACATAAATACATATTTCAAAATCATCTATAAACAAAACATAAGTACTTATTTCAATACATCTAATAATAATAACTCAACTGAAAATAATCATAGACCACATTTACCAAACAATTAACATTACTGCTCGGTACCCCCACCACCACATCCCCCTAACCCTAACCTTCCCCCCTCACTTACCAACTAACTACCTACTCTCCTCCCTCCTTCTCTATCTCCCTCCTTCTACTCCACCCAACTATCCCTTCTCTTCCCCCTTCTTATCAACTTTCTACTTACATCAGCCTTCACTCCTCCTTCCTCTTTCCATCAGATGTGGTGCCCAAAGGCCACCCGAGCAACCCCTTAATAACAATAATTACATATTCTTGCATCAACCCCAATTGCAGTTGAGAAAACATAATATATAAAATTGTAAACCCTCCCTACCCCCCCTGACTTCCCAGAGTGAGCAGGGTAAAACAAAAGAAAACCCACTACTTCAAACAAAGTTATTATATAATCCTAACAAGAATTTTAAACTATATACTAAATACAATCTCTACTTAACATTTATTCAACCTTATCAATTCTAATACATATCTAATCCCTCAATCAGTCCATCTAATATTAAACCTTAAATCATTTCAGTCCACTAGACAAAACAGACAAATCATCTTGTTAAGAGTATTAATTTTCATTTACATATCTAAACCATCAATCTAACAATCAATCCATCACTTCAATTCATTGAGAGGTTATGTAGAGTCACCCAAACAAACAAGTTTAGTATATATCTTCCAATAATCAGTTTCTTTTAACATTCTAGACAATCATTTCAAACCAATAAACATCAAATAAATAAATCATCTTTTTTTAAAAAAATAAACAAATAATATCAATAAACCCCTCAATTCAAAAAAATATATATATTCTTAATCAATTTAGTATATCTTCCATTAAACAACCTCTCTTACATCTTACTCATAAGCTTGGTCCTTGATTCAGCCCATAATCTTAGATTGGCCTTAATTCCTTACACTTAATTTTAAATTTTCACTTCTTCAATCGACTTCTGGGCTTTCTCATATGTCAAATAAACCTAAATAACAAATACAATCTATTTAATCCATTTCTAACTTAGATTCCTTCAACCTTATCAAATCACATAATGCTTATCTATCCCATCAATCAATCAATCTAATGTCAAACCTAGATCATTTCAAAGCAAGTACATTCTTCTTCAATTTAGTTATATCTTCCATTAATCATCTTCTTTTACATCTTAGTCATAATCTTAATATTATATCTTCCGTTAATCATCTTCTCTTACATCTTACTCATAATCTTAGTCCTTGAGTCAGTCCATAGTTTTGAATTACCCATAATTCCTTGCATACAATTTTAAATTTCACTTCTTCAATCGTACTCTTGGTTTTTTCTTCTGCCAGGTATATCTCCATAACGAGGCCTCCCTTCCAAATAATAAGTCTCTCTTTTTTACTTGCAATATCATTTGAATCCATATAAACCATCTTAACCTTTGCATTAGTCCTCTGTTTCTCTTAACCATAGACTTTCGTTGAGGTAACATTTCAAATCTCTGTCTTTGCTTTTCCTGGTCCTCAGCACCATAGATAGATTGCTTCTTAAACTGGATCAATTTCTCTTTTTTCTCAGTTAAGTCTTCTTCTTGCTGCTTGTCTGAGAGGAATAGCCATCCCCTCCTGTCTTGAAACAAATCCTCTTCCTCCGCTCCGTAAATGAACTGTTTATCAAGCAAGATCCATTTCCCATTATTCTCTTTATTCTCAATACTGTCTTCTTCTTGTTTGGGTTGTTGTATAAAATGTTCAACAGTCGGTTGCAAATCAATTTCATTTGGAAAAAAGGATCTAATTAATTTTAATATTTCTGTATTAGTCTCTTTCAATATTGCAATACTTTCTTCTTTAAATTCATCAATGCGATCCAAAATAGGTTTGACATTAAAACGTAAATTCCACTCCATTTTAAATTTTAAAACAATCGCTCTGGCTTTAATCCAATTTCTACAACCGTCTCTCTAGCTTCGCTTACGAGAACAAAGAAGAAAAAAATGGAGAATTCACTTTCACTTTCAAGCACTTTCCTTTAGCAGTGAAAGTAGTGAAAGCTATACGCCATCTTGAATGCATTATGTTGAATGTAACAGTTAGAAATATATAGCCAGAAAAACAATAAAAAATACTTGCAATCCAATAAAAACTCCTGTATTCACTCAATCTGCAAACAGTTCTCTCCTGTATTCTATTTTAAAAGCAGAGGCGGTCGCGGCGTCTTTTTCTGTCTGATGACAGAAGCGTCTCTGAGCAGGAGCGTCTTCAGGAGTTATGGGGAGCTCACACTCTTAATCCCTGAAAGCTTTTTCCAGGGATATTAGAGGAGCTCAACCCTTACTCCCGATGCTCTGCACCTCTTCTTCGCCCGAAGAGGGGATTTTTCACCGCAAAAAACAGCTGATGTTCGCTATTTTTTGCGGCTTTACATACCCAGGGAACGGAGCCTCACAGAGGAGACTCTAGCGACGCCGGCGGAGCCACCGGAAGCCCATAAATCACTTTTTTTTTCAATGCCATTGTATCTTTGAAAGGTCACTAAATTAAGGATTAGAAGTCAAGAACTACTACCGGTATGCAAAGCTTCCTTTTCAATGGTTTCTCCCCTTTGTAGAGTAGGAAGAGCTGAATGGTCAGTATAAGGACAGATCTTCATGGAAAAAAATCTAAGTGGTCACTAAGAGTCAAGAATGACTTGGTGGTACATAATCAAACAGTAACTGGCCGTGACAGAAAACTCTACAAAGGAGAAAATCATTGTAAAGGAAGGGTTGTAAAGTATACTGGGGTCACATTTGCATCTTTCCTAGCCAGCATCTAACCAAGCAAAATCAATGGGAAAAGTCAGACCCCTTAATGACTATGACAATTCGCTTAACGAGTATGGCAAAACGATCATAAAATTGGCCATGACTCGCCTAGGAACCGTATCACTTAGTAATGGAATTTCCATTCTGAGTTGTGCTAATTAGTCAAGGACTGCCTGTCACCTCTTCGCGAGATGGGCGGTATATAAATTTAAAAAAAATAAATAATAGTCACTGTCTTGATTTAAATTAATTTTATTATTCAAAATAGTAATTCCCAACTAGGCATGGTAAATCATAATACTAAATATTTTCTCACTAGAATTTTGCTTATAGGATTATTTAGTTCTCTTAAATTACGAATATATGACATTCATGTTAATTTCTAAAGTTAAAACCAAAGTGGATAGGGTAGCACGTTCCAGATCCCTGAAACATTGCCATCTTGTGGGTCCTTATAAGTATACTTTTTCCATTACACCCCCTGCCCTATGGAACACCATCCCTCTGGAGATCCAAGAAGCCCTTTACCCCTTCAGAGGGCACTCAAAACATGGCTCTCCCCCCCCACCAGGCTATAAGATAAGGCAAGGTGAAGCTGAGATGAGAGTTGGCCTCAATATCGTTGTAGTTCCAGGTTTTCCTGCTTTTTAGTTTTATCATTGTTGGTTGTATGATTCCATAACTGTTTTGTTGATTGTAAGCTGCCCGGGTTTGGTTTTAAGATGGATGATTATGCAAATGTTATAAATAAATATATAAATAAAACCATTTGCAAACTGTATGGAAAAAGAAAAAATGTCACATAAAAATGTTTTTAAAAACACAGGGACCAAATCCTTTCTAAAGATAATTAACATCAGTACTTTAAATTGGGAACAGAAATGAAATGATAGGGCAGGTATTTCAAAACAGATAATTAGTTCATACAAATCCATTTTAGGTAAGCTGCTGCTTTCTATAGTACATTATGTATCTTTATTATATTTATTTAATTCGGAAATAACAAACCATGAACAGAGGTGGCTATGTTTCCATCTTCCAGAAGCAAACATAGATCTCATACTGCCAAACTAATAAAAGAAAGTATGAATTCCAGCTACTACCACCTAGGAATACAACTTGGATAGCCTTGTTGGGCAGAATAATCTTTCTTCCAATAAGGAAACTCTATACAAACAGGAATAACCAGTTTGGCTTTTTGTTTGCTGCAAATCAGAGTTGTACTTGGAGTAAGAAAAAAAAAAGTAATCAATGGTTGCTGTAAACAGGAATATAAACAGAGGGGAAATGTATTACTCCTGTTTTTTCTCTCTTTAGAAGGAAAAAAAATCGTATATCCATGCATTAATCCCATTGGGAGTAAATGGTTATTATAGTGTAAAAATTTAGTATATTTGTTGATGTCATAATCTCTTAGTTCCTACTTGAAATAACATTGATAATTATTTAATTTGTTTTAACGTTTCTAGACTGTTGAGAAAGATTGTGCTTTATATAACATCATCTCTACAAAGGACCAAAACTATTTACTATACTATACCCAAGTTCTCATTCTAAAAGGCAGTGCAAAAAAATGTAACAGCCAATATAGTCAATAGTAGGCGAATCAACAGTAGTTACTAAATGGGAAAAAACAGGATCCTTTCTCTAGCAAAGGTGTGCAGAACAGATAGCAATAGCAGATTTATATATCACTTCATGGTGTTTTACAGCCCTCTTTAAGCGGTTTACAGAGTCAGCATATTGCCCCGACAATCTGGGTCCTCATTTTACCAACCTTGGAAGGATGGAAGACTGAGACAACCTTGAACTGGTCAGGATCAAACTGCTGGCAGTTGGCAGAATTAGCCTGCAATACTACATTCTAACCACTGCACCACCACAGCTCTTGATGATGTCATATAATCTGATCCTACCAATATATTTTTAAGGTTATTAGTCAATATGTTTTAATTACCTTACAGAGATCATCCTGATAGGAAATCTGGTAATATGACATGAAATAAAGTTGATATTATTTACAGATCAGAATTATTCCTTTTTTCTCTCTTAACTTTGTTGTGGGATATTAGATCTCTTAAAATATAGTATGCTTTTGTTTCTCTTGTGTCTTAAGGATTCTTCATATTTCTGTAATGCTGTATTGTTTCATAGAATACAAATTCTGGTCATACTAGAATGGCCTATTTTCAAAACTAATGTTTGGAATTATTCAAGTTTTGTTTCTGACACACATATTTGTAATTAAATTTACACTGGTTGTTTTCAAATTCAAAGTCATTTATTCTGACTATGGATGAGATGCTATTTTTCTCCCTTACCTACTGAGTTCTTATGTAACTAAAGGTAACTCAGAAATGAGTTCCAATCCAGTTGAAGAGGAAACTGAGTTTTTCACTGATTAATTGACAGTCTTTCTGGATCTCTCTTGGCTTGTTTTCCTCTTGACACAGTTAAACATGTTTTGCACATGGGTAACGTTTGTTTGCAGCTGCACAGGAGCATTTTGTTCCAATAATTTCTACAGGAGAGCTGTACAGGAGCACTTAATTCCCAATCCTTGATCTGCCAGCATAGTTCCAGAGCTGCAGGTCAGGGATCAAAGTATAAATCATGTCAGAGGATAGCCACTATGGTGAGCAGATGAGATGCTTTCAATTTTATTTTTTTTTTGAGAGAAGTATTTTTTTAATGCAAAGCTAAAGATAGTGGGAAGAGGCACTATTAGCATTATTGGATAATAAGTGAGACAATTCTGCTCATTGACTCCTATTCAGAGCTGCATATTTGCATTATAAGAACACCAATAATATCTTGTTAACTAAAAGGTGAAAAGAGCCCAGTGCTTTTTTTCTAAAAAAAAAAAAAAAAAAAGGTGTTGGAACTCACACATGTCATACAACCTGCCTTGCCTACTTTACAAGGCTCCATCCAAAAAAGGTGCCGGAACTCCGTTCTGGGCGTTCTATGAGAAAAAACGCCCTGGAAGAGCCTGTTTACTTCCTGCTTTGTGTCACTTCTGAAATGGAAGATTTGCATGAGCACTATCCATCTACAGTTGTCTTTACTTCCTATTGAAGCATTGGTTGTAAATGCCAATAGAATGACACAAAGCAAATTTTAATCTCCTAAATGCATGTCTTTTTCTATCATTTATGCCTCAAAACAGAAAAAGGGTTTTAGATACCTTTATTTGTTTGACTTCATACTTGATGATTTCCAAAGAATACGAATCTTTAACCACTTTTTTACTCTGTATGTTTGCATGAATCACTGAAATAAAATTAAACATTATTAATAAAAATCGACTGGAAAAAATACTTGTTCCCCCCCCAAAAAAGTCATAGTAATGTGAAAGTAATTATTTATTTTATTAAAATGAGTTACATCCTGACTTTCAAGACACAAATTAGCTTATGCGCTATGATGATAAACAGACATAAATCAAGAATCATTTTCAAACACTGAAAAAAACTTTTCTCTTTGTCACAGGGATATTGTATATGGGCCCGCTGAAAGAGGGAAAGAACGAACTGCTATGGCAGGAGACTGTTGATGGTCTGGGCCAGCTCCCTTTCCTCTGTTTTCAGGGATTCTTCCTACCAGCTTTGGCTTTCTCAATCTTAGCATCTCTAAAGTGGATGAATTTCGACTTCCAGAATTCCCAGCATTCCTGGCCAGGGAATTCTGAAAGTTGAAGTCCACTCCTCTTAAAGTTGCCAATATTGAAAAACAGAGTACCAATTTTCCTCAAAGATAGGTTAAGAAAAATGATATAATATGCAGGCACAGGGAGTTCTTGACTTATGATCACAATTGTGGCCAGAATTTCTGTAGCTAAGGAAGGCAGTTAGCAAATGAGTCATGCCTGATTTCCTGAGCTATAACTGCCATGGTTGTTAAATGAGTCACTGCATTTGTTAAGTGTCTCACACAGTTGTTAACTGAGTCCAGCTTGTCTTCTTGATTTTGCTTGTCAGAAGCCAGCTGGGAAACTTACAAATAGCAATCCCATGACCCCAGGATGCAGCAGCTGTCATAAATACATGCCAGTACCCAAAGAATCGGAATTTTTATCACTTTTGACCAAGGGGATGTAGCAGTGCTAGTAGGTGAAAGGACTGGTCATAGGTCACTTTCTTCAGTGCCGTTGTAACTTTGAATGTTCACTAAATGTTCACTTGAACGTTGTAAGTTGAGGACTACCTCTAAGCATAAAGTAGCTGAAGTAACAACTATTTAACTTTCCTTAATGTCAACTTTTAAAACATAAATGTACATTCTTTCACAAATACTATTTGCCTAGTTATAGTTATATTAGTTCTAGAGATAGTTTTTGACTTGCAACAGTTCATTTAGCAACGGTTCAAATTTACAATTAGCACTGCAAAAAGTGACTTATGACTTTTTTTCACACTTGCAGCAACAGGAATGTTGGGCTCAGTTGTGGTCATCGAGGACTACCTGTACCGTACCTTGCCTTGCCATACACCACGCCGTCCTATTAGTATAACTATATAACTTATATAGCTTATACTAATATAAGTTATATTACTTGTATTAAATGTTATCCCATGTCACAGGATCCTTCAGCATTCAGGCAAGCCTTTTCATCATACACTAACTAGAACAAATTTTTATATGCACAGATTCAGGTTGCTAATACCTTAAGAAATATCAGATTGCTAATGGGATGTGCAGTAAGTAAGGAAGTGGGAAGTTAATCTCTCACAAGAATGATTAAATCTTGGAAGATTATTTATTATTCACTTGCCAAGACAGGGAAATATTTGCCAAGACAGGGAAATATATCAGTTTTTTACTCCCGTTATCATATCTGTGGTTTATTATCCATTCGATTTCCAATGTACTTTCTGTTCTTTCTGTTGCAATATGGATGCAAGTTCTTGTTAGATGATGTGTAAATAATGAAACATCTTTTAGGAAAAGTAGCCACTTTTTAAATATCTGAGTTACTATAACAGCCTATTCAAGTTGTTCCTGCCAACCTTTGTTACCTTGCCTAAGCCCACAGATGGCTGGACATATCCTAGCATTATAACATCACTGTTTCAAATTCTTTTTTTTTTAAATGTTATTTTGAAAATGTTGGCCTAAATATGAAGCAGTCTCTTCTGATTGTTGCTGGAAGAATTTTGAAGTCTTAGTACTTCCCACTTGCTGAAAAAGCCAATTGAAAAAAAGCATTTTGAATTTTAGTTTGAAACATTCCATTTTGAAATATTTTGAGTTTGATATTTTGGCACAACCATAAGAGATATACCAAAGATGCTTTTTCACGAGGCAGCTGGACTTTCTTGTTTTTCTTTGAAGAAGAAAGTTTCGCTGAAGAAGCTTCTTAGATAAGAAGCGAAGGGTCTTCAAAGAAGAACAAGGAAGTCCAGTTGCCTCGTGAAAAAGTATCTTTGGGATAACTATGACCTGGATGACTGAGAATCTCCATAGACATAAGAGATATGCTTCACTGTAAACTGGAGAATCAAGTTTATTTATTCTCAGATCAAAAGTTTTATGATACAGGAAGAGGAATCATGAATGGATTAGGAATTATTAACAAATTAATGGATTGTCCATCAAATAAATTTTCTCTGAAAGTGGTTAGCGAGGGAAGTGTGAACTTAGTACCCTATGAAATATAAATTTCCTTGACTTCCAGTTCTTCCACACTCTAGAGACCACTGTTTTGCAATGATATGGAGCACAGCTGGGTTTTTTTTTGTTTTTCTTCACTCAAGATCTACATATAAGCAGCCTTATTATATAACAACTATAGAATATCCATTTGTAAATAGCTTCAATAGATAGTATATCATTTTTTTTCTTCTCCCATTATTATTTCTCAGTCCTTTTTAAAAGAATCCATTGGAGCTGGGCAGCCAATAAATTTAAATAAATAAATATCAATAAGGGAGAATATTTGTAGCTCAGGATTGAAATAAGGAGTCCTTAGTGCCCAGAGAGCTCAGAGAGCACCAAGAATCCTTCAAGTAAATAAATAAAAGTTAAATGATAGAAAATAATCACATAATGAGTAAATATCCAAGCACTTAGTAGAATTGACTTTTATGAATAATATCCTGAAGTTCTATTTAAAAGACAGTGGCCATGCAGTTTACTACAAAAAAATAAATATATTTAGATGGGAGCAGGATTAATGTATTAAAGACTATAAATATTCGAGTCTTCCTGCCAATATGTTCTGTCCCAGAATATTTTATTTCTGTCTATTTTATGATGAATATTTTTGCATGTACGGTTGCAGTAAAATTTCTGGAGGACGTTCTGCTATGGATCTGTTTTTTAAAATATTCTTCCTTAAATATTATTTACATTTCTGTAGCCTTGCTTCCCCTTTCATTCTTGATGTCGCCAACCATTTTAGCATCAACCACCAAGTTCACTATTAGTACCTGCTATATATTTGTTTTGTAAGATTACAAGTATAAACCATTTGTACTGTGTAATATGATTTTCTGTATATGTAGAATAGACCAGTACTGACATGCTTTTGCTTTTCACAAGTACTCAACAGATTAAAAGCCAAGAGCTCTGAATAAACAATTCTGCAGCTGAAATAATGTATTTTTAATTTTAGTTTTCCATCTAAAGTTATATTTAGTGATTTGTAATTAAGCTGCCTAGAAACTAGTCATGGATTTTAAAGAAATATAAATGTAAACTTAAATCAGAAATTAACTTTCTATAATTATTTTATCTCAACTTATCAAAATTTCATGCTGTATCAATATGTTTGATATTTCAGAAAAGTGGTACATATCATAAGAATGCATAGTATCAAACACATAAATTTTGTGAATTGTTTTTTGAATTTTATTATTAAATTGAATTATTTTTCTCCTACATTTTATACTGCTTGTCTAGTTTAGGTAATTTTCTTGATGGATTTAGATAGGTTAGAGCTTGCCATAGATACAAAGATTTTATCAACACAGGAAAGCAACTAATCAGTATGCAAAAGGGTCTGTTTCTTCCATACAAATGCTAATTTTGTGACATTTTTGAAACTAATGTTTTACATTTGCTCTTCAATTCTGAATAGAAGCTATATTTTGAATTTATAAAATGACAAAATGTCACATATTCTTCATATTATCACATTATAAATCTTTAATATATTCATAATGGTAAACTTTATGCAGATTGTATACTTGGCAGGAGAGAGAGAGAGAGAGACTATATATATGTTTCCTATATAGAAACGTGAATTAACAAACTCTGGTACCTAAACAGAGAGAGATAAATTATTAAAGATAAACTAATCACTTTTACATGCTTTTGAAATTCATTTTATCCTGGGAACCCAGTGTGGTAGTGTTTAACCTTTTTCTTTTACAGTGCTGATTTTCATTCTTAGCTAGGAACCCTAGAGCATTGCAGAGATGTGAGCATTCAGCTAATCATGTCTCTAAACCTCTCTGCTAGTCTGTCCAGTAAAAAGCATAGATGACCTCTAAGGTCCCTTCCAACTTTATTATTATTATTATTCATGACTCACCAATATTAGAATTACAGATTTGTTCCTGTGGATGAGCTCGCATACAGCTGCAAGCTTCAGTCGGATCCCGAATATTGAGGGTTAGAAGGAGCAGTGCTGAAAATAACAAGGTGTTGAATAGAGGATTCATGCTGCTTGAAACACAACTGGAGGACTGGCCAGCTTGAAGAAAATGTTCTTTCGCTGTTCAGTTTCCCTCCCTTAAATTTGCTAATGATGATCTACTTCCTCTTAGACCAAGCAGCAATTTAATTTCAGCAGACTAAACCTTTTCTATTGGGGGCAGAAGAGCTCTGACAATCCAGCCTTATCTTAAGTAACTTTTAGGGTTCCTGACATGGGGATTGTTTTTCCTTTGTTTAAGCCAAAAGCATATTATTGGTAAAAACATGAGAGATTTCTTTTATCAGAAGAAACACACACAGTGTTTCAGAACACAAAGTAGATTCTAGTCAGTTTTGGAATATTTAGCAAAATTGCACCTGTGTGGTATACTCAGTGGTGGGATTCAAATATGTGAACAACTGGTTCTCTGCATGGATGCCGCTTCCGGAAGTCCATTCTGGGCCTGGGCAACAAAAAATTAGCTACCGGTTCTGCCAAAGTGATGTGAACTGGTTGAATCCCGCCACTGTATACTGTAAATCAGATTTTCCATTTCACATGTTATCTGAGTAAATAATGAATTAAAACCCTATGTTTTAACACTAAGTTTTACTTTTAGTTCTAGTTTGTAATCACTGTGCTGATTATACAGACTATATCATTTGTGAAGGGCGAACACTTCTGGAAAATAAATATAACTTCTTGTCCTGCCCTAAGGTTCTTTGGAGATTACATGGCATTTCAAAAGGCTTCTAATGCAACCTTTTTATCTACAGAGAAACAAGATCTTAATAATGAATTATTCATTGGTTATGTAACTATTTTAAATCTTTCTTTCTTTTTCCTTCTTTCTTTCTTTCTTCCTTTCTTCCTTTCTTTCCCCCAGCTGACATTGCCAACATTTCCTGTTGTTGTGAAAATTGGACATGCTCATTCAGGCATGGGAAAGGTGATCATGCTTTATTTATGTATGTTGGGGAAAGATAAATTATTTTTTAGAAGTTGGTTATGTAAATATTGCTCAGTTCAAATTCTCTAACAAAAAAGATTAAAACTTCAAGCAGTTATTATGGAAATTTTTGAGATATGTACTATGGAGTCTGCCACTTAGTATTTGCTTAATTTAAGGTATATACAGTATGTTAGTCTCTTGAGCACAGGTTTAAAAACTCATAAGACTCAAATCATTTTAAGCTGAAATACACCTTAAAGAGTAAAAATTCTTTGAAGAAAATGCTTTGTTTCAAAAATAGAAAGATTTCATCTATTGTATATTAGTTCTATAATTTGCCAGATCCCAGCCCATTGATTTTACTTTGGGGAAAACTTATAAAAACTGTTTTTCAGGGTAATTTTATTTATGGAATATCATGAAGTCTTCATTTTTGGTAGAATATTAAATCTGTCTGAAAAATTATATGTGAAAGACTTTTCCAACCTGCTGGTCTCTACATGGGTTGCATTGTATTATCTGTCCCTCAAACAATCAATTCCTATCTATGGATGATTGTAGTACAACAAATGTGGAAGTTGGAGGGGACTATTGCAGAGAGATGATCAACAATCCTCACTATCAAGTCTCAACTATTAATCGTAGTTAAGAATAACTAGTAATGTATTTCTCTGAGAAATCTATTATGCTTAGAAATACCGAGAAATTTAATTCCTGCTTATTCTGTTTTTCTTTTTTGTTTCCATATAACTCTGGATGTTGAAAACAGGTCAAAGTAGACAACCATTATGATTTTCAGGATATAGCTAGTGTGGTAGCACTTACCCAGACCTATGCTACCACTGAACCCTACATAGACTCCAAATATGACATCAGGATCCAAAAGATTGGAAACAACTATAAAGCCTACATGTGAGCAAATAGATTCTGGGATTGTATGATGTTGTTGTTCTTCCACATTGAAATTGAATGAACATTATTTAATCTGTTTTGGTAAAGGTAAGTAATCTGTTTTCTTTAGCAGAAAGGGCAATCTTCAGTTCTAATAATGGATCCAAATTATTCAGAAAAATGAACTGAATATTTCCTTTTTTCAAACATATATATTAAAATAGAGTGAGAACAAGACACAATCTGAATAAATATGAAAATTATTTAATATCATTTCCTGTATTCCATATTCATCAAATTTGTGTTGCAGTTCGTTTAAAACAATCCAAATGAACTTCAGTATTATTCAACAGAGAAAACAACATGTCATAAAGTAATTGCAAAAGAACAATTTATTTATTTATTTGATTTCTATAGCTGTCCATCTTAACAAGTGACTCTGAATGGCATACATCAGAAAATCAATCAATCAACAATAAAATAAATTGTCTATAAATATAATATAAATCCAAATAAATCATCATATTCTCCAGAGGAGTAGATTGTGGGCATGACAGTTCTCTTTCACTATCTGAAAAGTTGCCATGTAGTGAATGGAACAGAATTGTTCAGTGTGCTTCAGAAGGCAAGATAAGAAAAAATAAGTATACATTCAAAGAAAATACATTTCAGTTGGCTATCAGGAAAAAAATCCCTGTGTTAACTGCAACTGCAACAGTAGCATAGACTACCATGAGAGATGGTAGACTTGCCAGGGAAGGTGTTTAAGCAAAAGCTAGATGGCCATCTGTGAGGGATGCGATAATAAAGTGGTTTTGTACTGTGTGAGTAGTCTATTTCTCTAGTTTTTTATTTCATATTTATACATAGAATGAATCTTGGCACTGTTATTTTTCAAACAGAAATATGAATACATTTAATTTAACTTAAATTTCATTTTTATTTTTAGTACATCTTCTCAAGGGATGGGATATTAGAACCTTTGAGACAAAATAATTTAGCTTTTACAGTTAAATCGTATTAAATACTTGAGTCATAGCTATACTCAAATCAACATTATTTTGATGTTTAGTCAGGAGCTAAATGTTCCATAATAAAATTTAATCTGCTTTTGTATACTTGTGATTTTGCACAAAGACCAATTAGTTTAAGAGGTGGCAAGGGAAATATAAGCTACCTTGACAGCTTCAATGCTGTTTTCAAAACCTCTGGTATTGCAATCTTCTGTTGCTTTTGTGGTAATTAATTTATGTCGAGTTAACTACAGGTAGTTGGGAATTCCCAATTTCAGAGCTGTTGTAATGTTTAAAGATTTATACATGTGGGCATTGCATTATTAGTACATTTCAAAGAAGTGACACAGTGTAAAAAACAAACACCACAAAAGCAGACATTAAACTATCTACTAATTTTTCCCTAAAAATACAGTGCAAGACACACAGTTTTTACCCATAATACTGGTTAAGATTCAGATCTCATGGTGTATTGATTAATCATACAGTTTTTATGCAATTATATAATTATTAACACGATTCCAATTATCTGTCATAATCAGATATCTATTTAAGTTGAGCAGGAATGCTTTCGCTTTTAACATGGCTTCACTGAACTTAAATTCTTAAGTTTATCCTTTGTGTTGTTAAAATGACTGCAAGTTGATTCAATGAAGAATCAGTATCTACTTTCTTGATCAAATCAAATTGCATACTTTTGTTTATTCAGGATCTTTTTATTTTTTATTTTATATTTCACATTTGTGCTGAGAAGCATTTTTTCCTAATAAATGAACAGTTAGTAACAAAATTAAATTGAAAAGACCTGTGTGCTTCTTTAGCATCTCTATTTCTCCATAGGAGAACTTCTATATCTGGAAATTGGAAGACAAACACTGGATCTGCAATGTTAGAACAAATTGCTATGACAGACAGGTAAATAAGTATTTCTGTAAATTGTTTACTCAAGACTTTTTTTATTTTCTCTGTTTTTAGCTTTTTCTTTTCATAACTGTCAATTTCTACTAGAATCAGAACCCATGGAAACTGCAGAGATAGTAAGGCCACTTCAGAAGCACATACATGCAGAGATTGCCAGGAGCATCTTCTGAAACAACTACTTGAATATGAAATAGTTATGGCAGCTTTAGCAATTCAGAAAGAGCTGTTTGAGGGCTACATGTTTCAAAGCCCCTCTTCTGGAGAAGTTTCATGGCATTAAAATAGATATGATTTATTTTTTTAACTGATACCTTGTTGTTATTAAAAAGAAATTCTCAGTATGCATGCTACCAAATCACTTGGTGTTTTTTTCCACTGAAGCATAAAATTATGCTTAGCCTAATGGGGCCAGAGTATTATGTGAACATAAAAACTCAATAATTTCTGTGAAGGAAGGAACCCAAAACAGCATTCAGGCAATTATGAGCCCAATAATACTTCCGCAGTTAGCCATTCTGTGCAGTCCTGCTTAAAGAAGCCTCACCTAATCAATTCTCCAAAAAGAAGAGAATGAAAAAAAGCAATAGCTCATTCCATAGTTTACTATTTCTGCCTAGTTAACTCAGAACACATTTCCCAAATATTTGATTGGTTTTATTTGCCAAACAATAACACTATGACCAGAAGAGTCAAGCTGTTTAAAGACAGTCCTCTTACAATCTCTTATGTACAGGCATGAATCCAACAGGAAAACAACTCTTAGTATAATGTCATTTTCCCTGATTCATAAATTCTACTCTGGAAATAGATTCAGATGAATTGAGAACCACAAAGCAGGACCAGGTGTGTTCCTCTGGGATCATAATCAGCAAATGTCATGCTCACTTGGGGAAAACGCAGTTTCTAATTTGTGCTGCAACTTTCCATTGCACTTCAACAACTTGTAGGAATGGGAATACAGATCTGCACAGATGAGATACAGATACTGGTTCCATTCCTACAAGTTTTGTCCCAAACATCTCTTTATATCCAATCATCTTATGATTATTCGGCATCAATTCTTTTCCTTCTGATAGCAGACCCCTCCCCCCATTGATTCCATGCCATCCTACAAAGGAGCCCATCACCCTGTTCTTCTCTTAATTCCAAGTCTTACAGGGCACCTTGACTAATTTGGGGTATACTCCATCTATCCTCATCCAGTGCCCACTTTCCATGTCATAGGAAAAAATGTATCAAAACCTGGAGCCATGAGATACTGTCTACCGTATCAAACTCCTCAACCTAGGTTTACATGAAAAAGGTTTACATTTTTAAAAAACTCTGAAATATCATGTCCAGCCCATTCACACTTTTATCAGGAATCCTCCAATCCTTTTTTTGTCATAGAACGCCCAGAACAGAGTTCCGGCACCTTTTTTGGATGAAACCTTGTAGGATAGGCAAGGCGGGTTGTATGACATGTGTGCGTTCCGGCACCTTTTTTTTTTTTTTTTTTTTTTTACAAAAAAGCACAGTGCAGGACTACATGGAAAACTGATTTATATGGCTGACAAAAGGAATCCTTGATAAAATTCTTTCACTAGTTGAAGTTAATCCATTTGATTATCTCATCCCTTGGATTGTTTTTTTTTTAGACTACAGTGTAAAATATTACATTCCTCCTTGAGTCTGTTTTCTCATTTAAGTAACTACTGAAGATGTGAGATTGATTTACACATCTAATTTTGCTTTAGAATATGGGGGAAAAGACACAATAGTGAATAGTATGCACAATAGTGGAACCTGTTTTTTGTGTATGAAAGAGTGAAAGAGACAAGTCTGTCTTGAGTTCAGCTCAGTTTCCATTGATTTATTGGCAAAGTGGTTTACCATTGCCTTTTTCTAGGATGTCTTCTGGAATTCCAAGTTTAGTCTGTATTCCTATAGTCCCATTTAAGTGCTAAGCAGGATCAAATCCTTTTAATGTTTTTGAGATTATCCAAGTGATCAATTTTGGAAAATTCGTATTAGGGATATGTATTGTATTGAATCAGATACATAAAGGTTTTTCTATAGATATGCTTTTCCTTAGCAAATTGTCCAAGGCAAGCCTACTCTGTTCAATATCATTTATCACATGTTTTGCAAATATGAACCATAAAACATTCTTAACGCTTTTTGATTTTATAATGAGGTTTTTAAAAACCATTTTTATTTTATTTTAGTTTTATTTTTTCCAGGTTCACAATGAAATACTTAGATTCAGTTGCTATACATAGTACTTTACAATAGAAGTGACTGTTAGCTAAAGAAACCCAATCATGTCAGTCAGCACTTTTTACAGATATTGAATTTGATATATATCCAAAAAAGAAATGAAGCTGACAAAAACATGAAAATATCAATTATACTATCCTCAATGGTTTTTCATAAGATTTTTTTCAATATCTATGGAAGGGGGGACTTCCTCAGAAACTTTCTATTCTAAGGTCATATTGCAGCACAGAGAATGAATACGACACCTTAAGCATTTTTAATTCAGAATAATCATGTATTTGGTGACTTTAAGCAAGATTTATGTAAGAGATATATTGTTATGCATCCTTAGCAGATACCTCTGACTATATAAATGTACATCAGGATTGTTCCTGACACACTAGCTTCTATATATTGTCTTTGTAGAGACGTTTGTATGTAAAGCTAAGAGAATACCATGTATTGATAATATTAAGAGAAGTGTAGTTTAAAAATGAAAAATGCATAATAAGAAGCATAACATAACATACATTTTCCTCAGATCTGATTCACTTATATTAAACTCTCTTGAATATTCTATCGGGAAATCTCAGAATTTTATGTTTTTTTTAAATTCCCAGGTAATGTATATTGATGCCTAAAATAGATATATTGTAGCTGCTTTACTGGACCATTTGTATAATATAAAAATATGACATCTTAGATATACAATATTCTAACTATTGCTCTATGTGATTTTTAAAGAATGAGACAGAAAGAAAATATTCTGAATGCAATCTAAACCCAAGCCATTTAGCTGAATCTCTCTTAGGACAACATTGTCTTTTTAAACTAATGGGAACTTGTCTTCAAATTCCAGATACAAGAACTGGATTGATAGCTGCTCTGAGATGTTTGGTGGCTTGGATCTATGTGCTGTCAAAGCAATCCATGGGAAGGATGGAAAGGATTATATTTTTGAGGTACAATAAGTGTGTCACTGCTGTTATTTTTTAATTATGTATTTATATCTTGGATTTTGAAGTCTCCTGATTCCAAAAGGCTCTGAGCAGCTTGCAGTTTTTTAAATAATATATCATTTTTAAAAAGAAAAAATATATATAACCTGGCCAAAATCACATAAATAACATCCCTATTTAACCTAAATGTGGTTTCTACCACATTTCCCTCTCCCTCTCCCTCTCCCTCTCCCTCTCCCTCTCCCTCTCCCTCTCCCTCCCTCCCTCCCTCCCTCCCTCCCTCTCTCTCTCTCTCTCTCTCTCTCTCTCTCTCTCTCTCTCTCTCTCTCTCTCTCTCTCTCTCATTATGCTTAAGATAGGATAAATTAAACTTTCCGTTTCTTTGCAGAGGTTCAGATAGTTAAAGAAAGCTACATATCACAGTAAGCAACATTGTGGGAAAGTACAGTCATACTATGAGTTAATTCTAAACATATAGCATCAGCATTATGATTTTGCTACAAAGTTCGGTCCTGCTTCTCTAGATGTGAAAAATTCTTTCATAGTTATTAAACTAGGGATTATAATTGTTATTATATATTTAGGTTCCTAAACTTAAAAGATATTCTTCAAGAGCTTTGTTGGTTTTTGTCACCTCTGATTAGGAGAAAAAAAGTAAAAAATAAATAAACTATTCAATTTTTTTGTTTAAAACCATGTAGTAAATGTATAGTTTAATACACTAATACATTTACATTACAATATTATGTAATATTGTTTTTATCAACCGATGTAGCCCATTAACAAAACAAATGGTTTTTTTCTTTGTTAATGTGTCTGAGTGTATATATGTGTCTGTGTATATGTATACTTTTTTTAAAAAAAATGAAATGTGGTTCATGTCATACAGCTCTGTGGAAATGCAGCTGTTTTATCTTGAATCTGTTTTTCATTTGTGGTATAGGCAAAAAAGTATATAGTAGATACCTGATCTGCTGGTTGGCCTGATAATTCACTACTATTTTCAGTTCTATCATTCAAGTATGATTAATCACTGAATTGATGAATCTTTTACTAGTTCCCGTGAGGCATATTTGCCACATTAAAGGTTCATTCCAGAAGGATGATTTCATCAGTCATAATCATTTATCCAACATGTTTTTAGTTTTTACAAATTGCACAGAAGGAATACATATTACAGAACAAAGTGAGATATTTTGGTTGGCAAGAGAAGCATTAATTCATAGAAATTAGTAATCTTTCCCCCATTAATCATTGCTTGATTCCAGCTTGTACGGATCTTCCATCTAATACCTAACACATATGTCTTTCACAAGCATTTGTTTATTAAATAAAAATGTTTGTAAGCTGTCATTCATCTTGGAGATACCAGAGTAGTTTCAGAGGGCAAATATAATTAAATATAATAAAACAGATTATCTCTGTCAAATATTTTTGAGCAAATAAAGCTTTCATACTTGATTGGTTAAAGAAACCTTTTCTATATATCCAGCATGAAACTGGTTCTACAGTAAATAGAAATAATGTTGCAAAGAAATACCTTGCATTATTAAACATACAAATTTGAGACTTCCCGTTCCGATTCGCGGCACTGACAGTCCTGCGAAGAGAGTCGTCTCTTCGCTGGCCGGTTTTTCTTCGCCGGTAGACCCTGAAGAGGGTTGAAAGTCACCCGGGAGGGGCAACCACCATTGAGGAGGCTCCTCGTTGACTGCGGGAGGACAGCAGCTCCTTCCGTGGCTTGAGGCAGCTCCTTGGGATCGATGGAGCAAAGATCGCCCAGTAAGATGGCCAATCACTTAGCCGCACCAGCCAAAAGTAACAAGAACATCTAAGTGAAAAGAACTACCATGGAAGATCTGGGTGAGACTCCTTCCTGCCTCTCCTTTTCCTATTTAACCCTGTGAAAAGCCCTTTTGGAATTATTTCCCTTTTCTGAAAAAGCAGCGCTTGTCTATGTGGGAAGACAAGCTTGTAACAAAGGGGAAAAAATAAACAACTAACTTTAATGACTAGGTTTAATTTGGAACACCTCGGGGTCCCGAAAAAAAACCCTTTCTTAGAATTTCAACATTCTATTCACTTGGAGAATATTATCTTTTTATTTCTTTAACTGGAAATTTTTTTTCTATTTTATTGGGGTCGGGGAAAAGACTTTATAACTTACTGGGGACATCTTGTGGTGAAAATAGTTACTGCAATTGCAATTGCTGTTTCTTTTCCCCTTTGACTTTGAAGCTAACACTGACCTTCAAATTATCATAAAGGGGAAAAGATAAACAAGCTGAATTGTTGGGTGATGAAATTAACTGTTAGAAATTGTGGAGGTGGATACTGACTGGCTGCTACTAAATATTGCCTCCACCAAAAGGCTTTAATCACCACTGCCATGGAGGAATTTCACCCACATCTTTTTTTAAACACATTTTATTAGTTTTTTAATTTCTTAAGAAAAAGTACTCAAGACCCACCGTGGTGTTTGGGTGGTCAAACAATCAAAAGTAAAGACATATATAAACAGCTCAGCACAATACATTTCGCTATCCCTGCTATATTTCCCTTGAATAACATAATACATTTAAAATATTCCATTTCTATTTTAAATTTCTATAACTGCTCAACCTGTTTTATAACTTTATCAATTTACAATTACCATAGTTTAGCTTTAAAACAACAAATTATCAATTCTAATTCTTAATCTCTCACATCCCTCATTTTATCACCAATCTCATTTGTTTCTTCTTCCACAACACAGTAAATATCCTAATAGCAATAAAGTATTAATCAACCCTATACATATAAAATCCCACAATCAATCCATCTCTTTAAAATAACAAAATAATATTAAATCTTAATTCATTCAAGTTCATTAAACAGAATTCAAATTTTCTCCAATTACTTATCATGCTTTATCACATCTTTGTTGTCATACAAAAAGGTCATCTTACTAATTTAAAACACTCCATTAATTATTGAAACCATCCAATCTAAATAGTCATCATTTTTTCAATTCCAATACATAATGATTTTCATCAAATTGAGTCTATTATTCAATACATGAATACACAAATCCAGTACATTCTTAATCTGTTTAAAATATCTATCAGCCTTGATCCTTAAAATAGTCCGTAAATCCAGCGTTGTCTTTTATTCCATTACACCATTTTAAATTTCTCTTTTCAATCTAATTCTGGCTTTTTCCTATGCCAGAAAGGTTTCCATAAAGACGCTTCCCTTTCAGCCAGTAGATCTATTTTTGTTGCTTGCAGTAAGCTTTGAACGAATAAGAGTCCAATCCTCTGTGTCAGGTGTCTGTTTCTCTCCTCCTTAAAATATCATTGCTTTGTAGTTTCAAATCTCAGTCTTTGCTTCTTCTGTTCCTCAAAGTTACAAATGAGAGATTTGTAAGGTATGATGAGTTCCTCTTTTATCTCTGTTAATTCCTCTTCTGGTGTGTTTCGATTTGTCAAATATTCAGATGTAGTTTGAGCCTCCATTTGAATGTTTGACGTGGAATTTCTGGATTTTAGTTCTGTAATAGGTTCTTTCAATATGGCACAAATTTCTGCAGTGGCCTCATATATCTTTTCCAGTATAAGATTATAGTTTAGTTGTGAATGCGATTCCTCCATTTTAAAAGTAAGTAGAAAAAAATCTCTTTTTTCTTTTTCTTTTTTGTGGGGATTGTATTTGATAAAGATTAGTCAGTGTCCACCCACAGTTCCCAACAGCTGCACAGCTTATCTTTTTTCAAGAATAATTTGAAGGACAAAACTTTTCAAACAATAACCAGAAATTACAATGTTAAATTTTCACCACTAGATGTTCTCAGTAAGTTTAAAAAAGGTCTTTTCCAGTCTTTAAAAGTAAAGTGTGAAAGAAGAAATAATCTTCCAACACCAGATGATAGTACAATTCTTAGGAAAAAAAAGAGAGAATTTTCTGTATCCCAAAAAGTATGAAAATAAGATATAGTCTTTTTAAAAAAAGCGCCTTCTTTCCCAAACACATAAAATCTGCTTTCTCAAGCCAGGGAAATAATTCCAACAAGGCTCTTACAGGTTCCAAAAGCAAAGTAGAATAGAGAAAGTGACAAGAAAAAGTCTCACCTGGATTCACCACGGGGGTTCTTACAGCTTAGATATTCTTTGACTTGCAGTTTGAAGCAGCAGGGTGATCGGCCATTTTACTGGCTGATCTTCTTCTCCGTCGGCCCTCAGAGATCGCCCGGACAGCTGGAGGAGCCGCCGCTCCTCCACAGCCGAGCTGAAGCCTCCTCGACAGAAGTCACACCCTCCAGGGTGACTTTCAACCCATATAAGGGTCGACCGGCAGAGGGAAAGCTAGCCGACGAGGAGACGAGTCTCTTCGTACAACTAGGAGCGCCGTGAACCGGAACCGGAAGTCTCACCCACATCTTAACTATAAGCTCATACTGGAAAAAATTCTTGAAACAACTGAGCAAATAGATTCCAGAATGAAAGAGATTATTTGGGGATGAAAGATTAAAGTTCAAACCTCAACTGAGCAATTTACAGGCCAAGAAATAATAGAGGAGGAACAAACTAATACTCAAGAGGCCTGTATCCAACACAATACACAACTTAATGAGATGGAGGAACTTGATTCACATCTTAATTATGAATTCACAATGGAAAAAACTTTTGAAATTACTGATCAAATGAATTTCAGGATGGAAACCAAAGAAATTGTCCCAAAATTGCTAACTGACTCCCAGACTCCAACTGATTTCTTTACAGCTCCAAAAATAACAGAAGAGGAACAAATCAACATTAAAGAGGACTTCATGCTATTCTACACACAACCTACTGAGATTTTTATGATTCAAAAATGACTTTAATTAAACCATACGTAACCTCAAAACCAATGCTCAGATACAAACCATTGAGAACTGTGATAACTTTGACAATCAATTACCAATTAAAATGTTGGATATGATTGTTTGTGCCAATCAGTTTGACCAAATGATATTTCAAGGAATGAAAGGAGACCTATTTGTTGATATAGAGGCCTTACTATGGAAACCTGCTTGGCGCAAAAAGAAAGCTAGAGTTAGATATAAAAATAGGAATTAAAACTATACTTATGGACTGAAAAGGTTTTTTAGAGATGCGGACTGATTTAATGTTTAGGATTTAGATCTTTAATTGAGGTGAAAAGTATTGTTAGACTGTAGCTTGGAATTGTAACATGGAAAGGTTTTAAATGAGCTATTAAGATAAGAAATAGAACATATAAGTGAAATAGAGTAAGAATGTATTTCTTGGAATAATCTTAGGTATGATAATTACTTCATAATGGAATGAGAATAAAGAAATGGATTGTGATAACGGAAGATATGATATTAGCAAAGGAGGAGGTATTAGAATAGAAATAGAATATATTTGGGAAATTTAACAGTGTAATTGTTGGAATAACATGTTTATTTTAGATAGTATAATCAGTATGTTATAAAAAGAGGGAAATTAGGGATACCCGAAATGTAAACAATATACCTAGTTAAGGCTAAATTGGAATATGGAAATTGGAAATTAAAGCTTAAAAACAGGATTTGGATTTGTATAGATAAAATGTCATTGATAATTTTATTGATTGGCTGAATTTTATTTAGAAATATATTATTTTGAATACGTTATATTAACTGAGAGAAACAGAGAGGGATTTTTTTAGGAGCAAATTTGACTTGTATATTTATGATTTTGTGTTGTTTTTTTCCTCTGGATAACTGATTGCCCCATCACCATACTGGTTCCTAAGCACGTTGATGTAAAAATTGAAAAATCAATAAAACTTCTTTAAAAAAAATACAAATTTGATTGTGAGAAAAGATAATTTTATGAAGAATATTTCTAGGAACCCAAAGAGCTAAAAAAAAGTAGGTAATATTCCACATGAAGTGGAAACAAAAAAGCTGTTTCTCATGGCCATTGAATAAATATCAGTTTGTCTGAATGAATAAGGAATCTTGATATTTTTAATACAGTTCACTATGCAGACAAAGCTATTGTGCCAGTGTAGTTCAGACAGACTCCTAGAATTAATAAACTAAGGTATGTTTAGCAAATATTTTCTAAAAACTGTATTTTAAGTTTTAGATATCTATTTCTTAGGTTGTTTTTTACTAAGTGTTTTGTAGGAATGTAAAACTTTGATTTGATCATGCCTGGGATGGATGAAGTTATATTAGTGCAAAGCCATCCATTATGTATGTCGGATGGGATGCGTAGCTAATGCATATGATTTGCATTTCAAAGAGGACCTGTTTTTGGAGCATGATAGTATTGGTTCTGCAAACTTTCTGCAAGTCTTGATGCAGCAATCAAGCCACTGCAATATCCACACTATAAATAGGTATATTTACCAAACTAGAATGATCCACTTTTAATGTATTCTGGTTCAGGTTTCTTCTCATAAAAAATAATACAAAGCATTCCTTTTCAACATTTCTAATAACCCTAAATGCCCAAGTCTTGGCTAAGGAGAATTTTTAAAAAATCTAAAATATTTTGCAGTCCTTTATTTTTAACTCTCTTTTCCATACAGTTCAAAATAAATGATAATCACAGTGGTGTGGGACACAGCATTAAAAGTTCCCTTTCTTTAGCTAACCAGTTTTTATATTTTCTAGGTTATGGGCTCTGCAATGCCTTTGATTGGTGAGCACCAGGCTGAAGACAAACAGCTTATAACTGAGCTTGTTGTAAGCAGAATGAACCAACTTTTATCTAAAACACCTATACCATCTCCTCAGAAACCAACTGCTACTCAGCAACCTCAGGTAAGGAATGCTGACTCATAACTAGGCATAGAAAAAGAATTAAAAACATGGTGTTTTTAAAATATCCAAATAGAGATCAATAAAAAGTAAAGCAGTAAAACAGCAAAAATAAACTTTCAGGATATAGTATATGTCTATTATTTGTTAGTTAACTGAGACAATATAACCTATAATCATCTCTTATTGCTTCTGCTCATTTTCTTCTCAAGGTTTTGTGACATAAACAGTTGTGTAAATCATATTTTATGTGATTGTAGTAATATGTGTGTTTGTGTCTATATATTTTTCTATTTATTTAAAATAAATGTTACCAGCTATGCTTGTTGTCTTCCCTAGGCTCAAAATGATTTTAATTGACAAAAACATTATCAAATTGTAATTAAATATACAATAGTATCTCAGTACATTTGTACCTTCAAGTCAGTCTTCAAAATAGTTAAACATTCCTAGCTGTTGATGATTTTCATTCATTACACAAAACCTGACCAGAAGATCATAACTGACCAAGCTGACTGGTCATTTATTCTGAAGTTCAAAAAGAAGTAACTGCTTATCTGTAAGTAATAAACATGTCTAACTTACTACAGTGAGGAGATATTTAGGTCATGAACATGAATTCAGTTTATTGGTAGGTGATACTATTTTCTTTAAAGAGAAATACTTAGTACAGTGGTGGTGAACCTGTGGGCACACGCGCCATCACCCCAGTCCTAGGCCTTCAGCTGGGTTTTATAAAACCTTTTCGCTTTAGGCCTCCGCCGCCGTGTGCAAAAAAAAAAAGTTCAATCAATCAGTCAATTTCAACTTCTCGCGGGAAAAAAAGATCTTGCAAAGTTGGAATTGATTGATTGAACTTTTAGTCCCACCCAGTCTGCTGTTACCACCATAGCCATGCCCACCCAATTGGCCACACCCAGCCAATGGGCCACACCCACCCAGCCCCCGACGATGCATAAGTGGGTTTTGGGTTGCAGTTTGGGCACTCGGTCTCTAAAAGGTTTGCCATCACTGATTCAGTAGGTTTTAAGTAACATAAATTCCCTGGCACCTTACTTGAATAGTAGGATCATTCATTCATTCATTCATTCATTCATTCATTCATTCATTCATTCATTCATTCATTCATTCATCAAATGTATATGACTGCCCATCTCATGAAAAGATGGTGTGGATGGCATGCACTAAAATTATAAAACAATTAACATATAAAAACTAACAGTAAAAAATTAAAAAATCACAATTAAAACCTAAGAAAGGGCAGCATTTGTCAATAATAATGGAGCTACTTAAGTACCTCACCTGTCCCCTAGGGTCCTAAAGCCTAACAGCATAACCAGATTTTGAAGGACTTTCAGAAAATTAACAGGGATGGGGTCAAACTCACTTTGGGGGAGAGGGGTGTTCCATAAGGCTGGTACCACAGCAGAAAAGGCCTGTAGCATGTCTCTTCTGCCAGGTCAGATGGGATGGATAGATATAATCAGGGAGAAGCAATTCCTCAAATAATATTAGGGTATTACTGAATGCTAATGATGCAGTAAAGTTGCTCTTAATCTCAGTGGGTTTTAGAAGAGCATTGAGATCACTATTACTATAACTATCACAATTATTACAATGAGGAAATATTAACAATTAATGATGTTATCAACACCAAGACCAGTGGTGGAATTCAGCCTGTTCACACCACTTTGGCAGAACCGGTAGCTAATTTTTTTTCCAGTTTCAAGTTTTTTATTGGTTTTACAATATTAAATTTATATATCTGAAAAGTAGCGTGGCAACTGAGCACAGTAATTCTGTTACATTTAAATATCATCAGTACAAATCTCAAATTATCACAACAAACTAATTTCCTCTCTTTCCCCAAAAATATCTACTGTCATGTTCAAACCAATACAGTTCTTATTCTATTAATCAAACAAAAAATACCTTTCTAATATTCATCAATAATGTTCAGTCTATACATATCTTAATTAATTTGACATTCCATCTTTTAGACAATAACCTAGTAAGTTTTTTTTAATTTTAATTTGCCATTGATATTTAAGTTTAACGTTTAATCTTTATCATTTCCAGGTTCTAAATTATCTCAATTTCTAAATCTCCTATCTCACATTTGGAGCTAATTATTTTTTTTTTCTTTTCTTCCTTCTACTTCCTCCTTTCTTCCTTTCCAGAAAGAGAAAAAAAAGAATTAAAAATAAACCACCAACATTTATACTACAAACCCATATACAAATGTAATTATTAGTACTTATACTTTTAAGTTTTACTTACCTTTGTCTCAACTCATAACAATATCTTAAATTTAAATCTTAATTATTTGTAGACATTCAGATTACATTTAATATTTAATTTTTCCAATTTTTTAATTAAACACAATTCCTTTATCCCAATGCTCATACATTCTAATATTTAAAATACACACCTTATATATAAATTCTACCCTCTATCTTATCCATCTAATGACAATATAATATTCTTATTTCAACATATTTATAGATTTTATATGATCAAAATTTTCTTTATCTCAAATCGTTACAATGTCTTGTGTTCAGAATACATATTCTATCTATTTAGATATATTCTATTTTAGGTCTCATATATAGATCAGAACCCCAATCTTTTTCAATCTTATTCTAGCTTCTTTCCTCTGCCAGATCATTTTTCATATTTTTGCCTTTAAGTCATCGAAAAAATCTCCTTGTATTGTTGTGGCTATTGTTTGATGTTGATAAGAACTTCCAGTTGATGTTTTCTTAAGAGGACTAGTTGATTTAGCCGGTAGTCTCTTTATTTTTCCAGCTCAATGCAGTTGTCCTGAAGTATTTATCTTCTCTTTCATCTGTTTTTCTTGTTTATCTTCAAATTTTTTCTGGTTTATAAGAAATGTTCTTTCCTTGTTCTTTATTATCAATTTCTTTTTCATGTTTTCTATTGTCTGTATTTGTTGAGTATCTAAGTCTTCTGTCATAACATTTGGTTGTTTCATTTTCTCTATAGAATTCTGTATAGATAATTCTTTGATTGAAGTCATACGTAGAGTTTGGATCATCGCTTTTAACATACAAATAATTTGTTCCTGTACTTCCTGTACTTCCTTTGTAGAAGAAATCCTTTCCTGTTCTCCTTCCATTGTAATATATTAAACTCAAGAAAAAGGAACTGACAGTCAGAAAGTTCACCAAATGGGGAGCTGAGCTGAATTTTGCAGATGGTGTTTCAAGGTTATTTTATATCTTATCTATTTTCAAAGCTGTCAACAAGTCTCTTACAGAATAGCAGGTTTCTTAGAGTTAGTTGGATCTTTTTAGGGTTTTTTTCCGCTCTATTTTAAGGGGGGGAACCCAAATCTTCAATAGTAATTAGAATAAAAACCCAGGAAGAAATATATATAGAGAGAACAGAAAGTTGCAAATCTTATAATCCACCAATTTTAGGAAATAGGATTCCAATTAAGATCTCAGTATTTTTCCAACGTTTTAAACTCCCAAGTGGTTGATAGCTGCTGTTTCTGGAGGGAGGGCTAGAATCCCCCTTCCCTCACCACAGGGGGGAAAGTACTTTAGCAGCTTATGCAGGTAATTAAGTAATTAGGATGTAAAAGAGGCAAACCTCAACCAGTCCTGTCCATGCTGCTTTGAAGTTGCCAGATGGTAGTGTGACTTCGACTGTTTGCAGCCTAGGGATGAGTCATATTTCTATGGCTGGTCCTTTCGTCCGCCGGTTTGGAGGAATCATCTGATCTGACGGAAGAGTTGCTGCTCTTCCTGGATCCAGCGAAACCCCTCCTTGCTGGTCACCTCTTCGGGGCAACTTTCGGCCCTTTTCAGGGCCCCCCAGTGATGCGAAACTGAACGGGGGAAAGAGAGCTAGTCTCCCAACCGTCCATGGCGGCTGTGTGACGAACCAGAAGTCCTCCCGATAGCTATTTTTTTATTGCCCAGGCCTAGAATGGACTTCTGGAGGTGGCATCCACACAGAGAACCGGTTGTTCACGTATTTGAATCCCACCACTGACCAAGACCATTACCTTCCCCTAACAGCCAAAACAATGAATCTGAAAATTAGGTGGAGACACCATTGAGGAGGTAAAGACTTTCAGAGTTGTTTTTCAAGCTTCTAGAAGTTGAAGTGCAAACTTAGATTATGTATCACAAAAGATTGACATTGGAATAGTTGTGGAAAGTACATACAGACCAGAAAAATTGGGTTAAAAAATGTTAAATCGGACTATGTTAAAAGCCTTGCTCAGGCTACACATATGCAGCGAGTAGAAGTTAAAATTAGCAATATGAATAATATGAACTTAGAATAGTAATATATAATGCAAATACTTACATGCATATACACAAACATTCTCTCTTATATAGACTCAAATGCATATATATTCATAAACAAAACAATAAAAAATGACCCAAAAGGGATTTAAAAATTATAAATATTTTATAGGTCATTTGGAACTGTCAAAGGGTACAGAATAAAGTTTTTAAAATAGATGAAGAACTATAAAGAATGAATTTTAAAATTTTAAGAT
This sequence comes from Bothrops alternatus, assembly GCA_034064705.1. Lineage (NCBI taxonomy): Eukaryota > Metazoa > Chordata > Lepidosauria > Squamata > Viperidae > Bothrops > Bothrops alternatus. The sequence goes on along the minus strand of JARGCV010000007.1, from coordinate 23,398,638 downwards.
CATGCTCAAATTTAGAGTTTTTGGTCTGTGTCTGTACATATATACTTATGTGTTCATGCTCACATACATTCATTAGGAGATTTCACAGTATAAGAGCAAAAAGGCATTATGACTTTTATTTTATTCAGTCTGTTTTTCTGTCCAAAATATATCAGGTCCGCATAATTTACTTCCCTCCCTCCCCCCCACCTCCCTCCTCCCTCCCTATTAAGAGCGTAGCACCATCTTGTGGAAACTGCTCACCTCTACTGAAAGCAAGTTCATTCCTATTTTTAATGAGATTGAACAAAGACTTTAAGATAAATTTTAATAATGCAGCCGAAATACAGTTAGAAATATATGATTTTAAATATATCCAAAACATCAATAGTTTTGCATTATAAATTTGTTATATGAATAATTTAGACAGCTGTTTGGATAATGTATTTATTACAAATAAAGAGTAAGTCAGGTAAGCCTCCGCTGCAGGACTTCAGCATCTACTGCCCAGTCACCACATCATCATCTCTGGTAGTTCTACTGCGAGTTTAGCTCTTCCTCCTCCATCTTTGCTGCTTCAGCATTTGCATGCTAAAGCTACAGTATGTAAATCAAGGACTAGTGTATCCTTTTGATTTTTTATCATAGAAGGCCCGCAGGCTATCCCAAAGCATTGGACACACCGAAAAGCTAAAAAGCAGATTCAGTCAGAACTAAAAAAAAATAAAAAATTGTATAGGGACTACAAGCATCACTCAATTTTTTTCTTGGTTACCCTTCCTATACTGCAAACCACTTTTTAATGGCCCAGTGCCTTTTGCATTCATGTGGAAAAATGATATCGAGGCGCAGAATCCTTTTCTTTGTGATGTTCTCATCCTTATGGAAAACTGCTTGATTAGAGGAAGTGATAACAACATTAAAACAATTGTATCAAAATTCCCCAAGAGAAAGAAGCATCACTAAAATAAAAGTGAAGATCACACAGATGCACCAGATTATGCAGAAACAATTATGCTCCTTTCTCTGAAAAGCAAAAAAAAAAAAAAATTCAAATTAAATTAATACTTTTGTTAAGCAAGCTGAAATTTTGTAAGGTTTTGAACTTTTAAGGACAGTTCTCATAGAATATCCAGAAAGAGAGTAAGCTATTTAAGCCATATATTCGATCAATCTTAAATGGGATGTGGGAATAATTTGCAGATGGTTCCTATCAAATGTAGAACTGGCAATACATTGAAAAAGTATTCTTTCAAAGCTTGCTGGCAGAACAAAGAAGAAATTTACACAGGGCGTATGCCACAGATCTCTTGCTGGATGGCTCTAAATATTTATAATGTGACACAGATGCACTCTATAAAATAACTGACTGATTCTATAGCAGGAAGAAATATTTAGAAAATCGAATGACTCAGTTACATTTGTGAAAATGCGCTAGCTGCAAATAGATCATATATATGAATAAGTTTGTATTAAAACATATAGGGAGAGAGCAAATGATATTCAGAATTACTGACATTCGGACTAATGGTTTAGATACCCAATTCTAATCCAAATCCTGCTATTTTGCTATTGTGAACATCTTTTCTTTCTATAACATTAGTCATTGATTTAAAAGAATAGCAGATTATTTAGCTGAAGGCTTAATACATATACATTAACATAAAATGTATTTATGAAAATTTATACAATTTATACAATTCAGAAGATATCTGGGGAAAAAACTAGAGTCTGCAATTCAATACTTAAGTGGAATGACCTTGGAAGAACAGACGGAGGGCTGCAGATGGGATAACCAGCATGTAAAATATGTCTTTGCTGACTGCAGGAAAGATGGTGTTTAGAATTGGGCAGCAAGCCATGAGCACTGGTAGCTGCCCTAGGAGAGTCTACTAAAAAATGGCTGTTAAGTTGCTGTGATAAGTTCCAATACAAAATGTCAGGTGAGCAGTGAACCATGAGGGCACAAGAGAAACTTCTCTGGGCACACTGTTGCCCTTAGGCTTAATATTGTGGATCCCAGCTTTATACTTACAAAGGTGGAGATTTTTGTATTTGATAAAAAAAAAAAAATATCAGAAGCCAAAACACACTGGAAGAATTACACCATCAAAGAATACAAGGAAAAACTATTGTTGAATACTTAACCTGTGGCAATTCAGTGTTTATTGGTTTCTGCACCAGCAGATGGAGATATTGTTATTTAGTAATACTTCAATGTTTGTTACTGGGGAACTTTATATAAAAGCACTTTTCTGAAATGTTTAGCTTTCCACTTTTATATATGAAATTACAGAACAATGGTCATCTCATAGTACGAGTTTCAACCAATACATGAGTATTTGTGTATGATCTCTGGACACCTGAGAAAAGTCTAAAGACAGTACTTTTCTTATGCAGAGATGGTTATGATTACTGAATATTTTTGTGGTGAGAGTGAGGGCTGCTGTAACTTAGTAATTAAAATGAAGTAATGAAGTAATAAGAAGTGCATAGGCCCTCATGACATATGTAAATAAGGTTAGAACTCTTTGTTTTCTTTTCTCTGAGCTTTGGGGATAAACTTTGCAGGGGATGTTTTGATTTTTTTTTTTAAGTACAGTCTACTTTAGGACCTAAAACCTCTAGAAGTTTTTTTTTTAAATGTTTTCTGCCTCAACATTGCAATAAGCTATACTGCAGACTTTCAGAACTTATGTTCAGAGAGGCATTGGAGAACACTAAAAAGAACATTTGAGAGCCTTTTGTGATTCTGGAGCTTCAGAGCTGTCCCCTCCTAATATAACATAACTTCTGCTTGCTCAGTATCAGAAGCAAAAAAAAAAGGGGGGGGTCAAAGAAATCCCTTTGAATTTCCTCTACCTCAAATCAAAGCAAACTTCTAAGGAAAAATATCTGAGGAACACAGATGACTAGAAGAGAGCTACATAGCTTTAGTAGTAGTACCTACATTCAAAAATTCAAATTTAAAAGTTAGAAAAAGATGCTACAGTTTATTTACAATAGGTCAACAATTAAGAAAGAAAAAGATCTTGATATATTCATGGTAGCTAGAGATAGCCATTAGACAGTTACTTTAAGATAGTATATTGTTCCAAATGTTTATAGTTATAATTATATTCTTATTTATAGTTTCAAATTCCTAAAATACCAAAAACCAGTTTTTAGAAACTTGAGGAAAATACTGTACAGAAAGTTCTTTTTGGCTAAGAATTTACACTTGTGTAGTTACAGTCCTATTAAATTCCACCTAAAGAATTCTCTCAAGTTATTTCTATTATACTAACATTCTCTGGTGAATCAGTATAAGGAGCATATGCGGTGCTATTCTCACTGAAACTCAATCCTCATATGATCCGATGGAATAGTGCTGGCTGGGTCTGTCTTGATTGCAAGCAGTTCTTTTCTCTTATGGATAATTTATGGCATTTGGGAAGTATGTTTTATATTGATCTCCTTCAGGCCTATGGAATGCCATGCAACATAGCAGCAAATTCTATATGCCCAGAAACCTCGCCATTGGCCTGGTGGAGAGGACACCAGCAAAATCCTATGCACTGTTGGCTTAGGTGCAGGCTATTAGCTCCAGTTGCTGTAATTATCCTGGTGTGGCTGATTTTGAGCACAGGATTAGAGCTATTGGTATTTAAGGGCTAGGATAAACAGAATTATCGTATGTTCTGCAGATGTCAGTAGTGGATACCAAATGCATAATTATCAACAAGTTAGCTGCATTTAAGTGTAATAGATAATCATTTAACTTTACAGACTTATTCAGACAGCTCAATATTATAAATTATTTTCTGGAGCCAAATTAAATGATAATCTTGCTCATCTCAATCTTGGCATGTAGATACATTATTCAGAAGCAGGTATAACATCACTTACAAATATTCCACACTAACCTTTTCATGTAAGTTCTTTGAAGGTATTTGGGGAAACTGCTGCATCTTCCATGTAATACAGAGAAAAAAAATCACAAGAATGTTTGGAGCACTCAGTAATAGTTTTAGCAGGGATCTATCTAATCCCTGCTTAGAAACCTTTTAAGTCCGTCTTTATTTTTTTTATGTGAAGATGTGCTTTGAAGATCTGTAATTCAAAGCCATAATGCTTCCTATTCCTAAAGCTGAATAAAAGCTTCATTACAAGAACTTTTACCCAGAGGTATTTTGGCCATCCAAGATTCCTCATAGGTGGTCAGAACCTTCTATCATGTTATTTGTAACTAATCAGCAACAAAGTACAAAGGTTTTGTCTTAATTTATATTTTTTGTATTCCAGAGGTGCTCTTTTTTGAACCCTTAGAACTCTGTATATCCTATAGGATCCAAATACCGGTAGTCCTTGCTTAATGACTGCCCTATTTAGTGACTGTTCAAAGTTACCATGCTGCTGAAAAAGTAACTTTACAACCTGTCCTCACAATTTTCATCACATGCTGTGTCCCCATGTTCATGTATTCAATATTTGGGTGCTTCTCAACCAGCAGGCATTTGCAACCATTGCTGCATCCTATGGGCATGTAATTGCCATTTGTAACTCAAGGGGGCAAACATTTCCAACACACCTTCTCCTCTGATTTTCCCCACAAGAACAACCCGGTGAGGTGGGTCAAGCGGAGAGCGTGACTGGCCCAAAGTCACTCAGATGGCTTTCGTGGTTAAGGTGGGACTGGATGCCTTAACCACTAGATCAAATTGGTTCTTGCTTAACAACTGCAGGTGATTCACTTAAGGACCATGGTGGAAGTGAGGTCTTAAATTCATTGAAGTCATGTGATGTCTCACTTAACAACTACAATATTTACTAACAGCATTGCCAGTACAAACTGTAATCATTAAATGAGGACTACTGTATGTCACAGTAACATATAATAAATTTGTGGTATTAATGAGGGGATAAATTAAACTTTCTTAGAAGTCTCAGTTGATCTACAGCAGAGGTCCCCAACCTTTTGGGCACCAGGGACCGGTTCCGTGGAGAAAAGTGTGTGGTTTTGTGTGCTGCCTGCATCCCACGGATGGGACTTTGCTTCTTTGTGTGGACCGGTTGCTGGCATGCCGCAGCCTGATCCCAGTCCACGGATCGGGGGTTGGAGACCTCTGATCTAACAGAATACATTTCAAATTGTTGAAATAACACTTTTAAAATTCATTTAATACTTAATGGTTTTAAGACCCATTCCTGTAAGAAAAATTATATTTTCTCTCCTTGGATAAGAGATACCGTTATTAGAAAATGTCATTTTGATTCATCTCTTTTGAGTCACCATAAATCTTGACAACAAGGAGGGGTCATGGTATATGATAAGCTTGAACTGTATATGCATCTTAATGGACTTGTGGTAGGAACAGAATATTGATACAAGCAAAGAACTGCAGGTAGTGTTCAATGAGCAACAAGTGCATCTGTAGGAAAGTACAAGAGTTATTAAATTACAAAATGCTTAAATAAAGATATATTTGAGGAAATGGAATGAACAGAAAATATGAGTGGTCATACTGGGAAGCCTAATTTAAGGCAAAGACATTTCCTTTGAGATAGACTATAATAAACATAGACCATAGATTTCTTGGATTGGTACAGATTTAACCAGTACCTTTTAATCACAGTCCATGATATTTGATGAAATATTATAATCTTTCTGTCAAAGTTAGAATCTCCATAACCAACAAATTATTAGTTTCTTTAACTGGAAAAAAATCTGTTCACTTAAACTAAGAGATAAGGTCAAGTCCATCATTATCCACGATGCAGCAATAAAGATCAAGCTCTGCTCTCAACATTCACCAGACAAAAGTAATAAATTTTCCACCCTGCTGTTTACTGCTTCACTTGTAGAGTACTATTTACAAATATGGCAGACCCTTGTTGATTTTTATTGGTCTGAGGGCTGCATCATCAATCTTCTGTACCCAATCAATTAAAAAAATACCCAGTTTCAGTAGAAATGGTTCTGAAAGTGAGAATAATCTGTCTCCTTTTATTATCAACTTTTATTATCAACTTTGCTTTTCATATTAAATGTATTGAAGTTGCTGTGCCTTTTCAGTGGGACATTTACAAACTATATTTATATTTATATATATATATTTATATTTATATATATATGATATGCAGACTGCCCAGGTTCGAATCCCGGAAGGGTGAGTTCTGACTGAAGAGAGTTAAGGAACTCGAACCCCAAAATATATATAGTATTAAATTTGTCAGTGCAACTTTTCCATTCTGCCCTTGTTGTCTCCCTCTTCACTCCCTTGAGTTACTTGGAATCCATTAGTTAAGAAAGGAGCCGAGGATAGAATTCCCACTTACTCTAGAAAAGATCTTCTGTGTGGCAATAGGAGCTTTTTGGGGGGCGGGTGGAATGGTTACCATGAGGTTGTGTTAGGACCATTGCAGGAGAGGAAAAGATAATTTCCCCCTTTCTGTGTCCTGCAGTTTCAGTGAAATCTCTGCCTTTTTGAATTCCCTTCACTGTGCTTCCTAATGATGCACCAAGAGTCATTTCTATTCTGGCCCTCAGGGAAATTTTTAATGTGGTAAAAGAGATCAGTTCTAACAACCAAAGCTACATTTCCCAGTGTACTCTCATTTCCTTCTAGCCTTCTTACACTCTCATCTTTGTGGTTTTTTCTTTTTCTTCTTCTATCTTGCAGACTGGATCAGTTAAGGAGTCTGAATCAAGTAAAGTCCCATCCCAGCGACCACCTCCTCAAGGTTGTTTACAATACATTCTCGACTGTAATGGCATTGCAGTAGGACCAAAACAAGTCCAGGCGACTTAAATTTTTGAAATTTAAAACAGGGGTTAAAGCCAAAAGAAAGAAAGAAATCAACAATACCAATTGTTTGTGCGGTTTTTTTTTCATTATTTCACAGCTGACCTGGATTGTTTTTTCTATGCAGTGTCAAATATATTGTCTGGTTGTTTATCTGTTTGTGTTGTAATGCTTACTTATGTTTCTCTGTATAACTTGTGATTCAGGGCTGTTGTCCACAGTGTACAAGAATTGTGCCTCTACTAAGTCAGTGAGACTGTATATTATGGATGGTTAGACAGTATTTTTGAAGTATTCTATATTGTGGGTAAAAAAAAAGGCTAACCAACTCTGGCTGAGATATAATACTTTTGCTTAACTCTGTGAGTATGTATGCTACATTTGATTTTGGGGGGTTTTTTATGTGCATGATTATTGAAAAGTGATTATAATATTTGAAAAGTCTCATTTATTAATATGTTAAATGAGGCATTTTCTTTTTATAATTTTATAAAGATTGCTTAATTTTGAGTTAAGACATATACATAAATTGAAAAACCAGTATTTTTATTTTAATTTTTACATACAAAATATAAAAGAATTATTTCCAAGAATGCATAAATATCTTCTATTTTCAGTGCAGAATTTTTAGGGAAAAATCTGTATCTACTAGCTTCAGTGCTACAAAAATGGGCCACATATGTGCAATATTGATTCAGATTTGATATTGAATGTATCTAAGTTCAATAGGGGAATTTCTTTGTTGGTTATGAAGTAGCCATCTGGTTTTCTACCAAATTAAAAAAAATGTTTACTAGAATTACCTTATCTACATAATTCAGGTAAGCTATGGTTCTTTAGCTAAGATAGTTAACAAAAAAAGAAAAGCTTTCTGCAATTAATCAGCACCTTTCTAAATATTATGCTATCCACCATTTTCAGGGTTTTTTTAAATGTAATTCATGAACTCAATGTGTTGCTATATCATTCTGTATTTATTATGATTGTGGCCAAGCAGTTAGGATACACTAAAATGCCACTATGCCCCAAACTAGCATTTTAAGCTTAAATAGCTAAGTACAGTAGAAAAAGAATGTTAGTGGATCTTGAATGCCCATAAGAGTCAAAAGCTTAGCCATAGAATGTAGTACTGGGACTCAAGTATATGTAAATAATAAAAGAAGGGTATCTGACCCAGGTGGGGAGGGGTGTACTTTTGCTAAACTTTCTTATAGCCATAATTGCTTATGACTGTCACGACACCAGGGGCTGTGTGCATAACCTTACAAGCAATATCCAGGCAGGCAGTTAAGCCGTTATTGTAGTCATTTAAATGCACCTCTTAAGCATTCTGTAGAAGTGGGGGAATGAATTATGTTGTCAATTGAAGACAAATAATAAGGTCAATAATAGTCCCTAGGTTAATTTAAACATGTTTTCTTTTGACATAATGCTGAAGTCTGATTTTTTTTCCTTTGCAAACTCTAGTAAGAATTGCAAATATTTTTTAAAAAAATTCAAAATGTGAGAATTACACATTGTTTTAATGGTGGTTTTGATGTTTACTGTGCATGCTGTTGTTCCCTGCTCATTTTTAGTCTATGAACAAGTATATTCTGTTTGTGTGACCATTGTTTCTGATAATGATCTTTTGATAACCACCCTGAGGAGATTGATTATACGGGAGTGTATTCCCTTCACATCAGATTCATTGTCTTCCTCACCTGCAGATCTTAATCCAAGAGAATAAAAACAGCATTCCATTCTGGAGTGAAAAAAAAATGAACCTGCCAACTGAATGCCATTAATATCAAGCCATGGATGTTCTTTTGCATGTGGTAGTTTGAGTAATTAAAGATGCTTTTGTGCATTGTTTATGGGCTCTCTCTGTGTGTATGAAGTGTGTATGTGTACTGACCACAGATAAAAGATTTGCATCTTAGCAGAATATCAGTTCATTTGATGCAGATGGTCATAGAAGGACATGCACTAGTCTACTGGCTCAACAGTAAAGAAGCAAGCTAATATGTTTACCTGCATGCTCGCATGCTCAAGTGCAATATTGTGGGGAGTTGGGAAACGGCATTTTAAAATGTAGGATTAATGTCTGGGGGAGGGGGATATTTGCTTTATTTTTTCTTTTTTTAATTTATTTCTGTCAAAGCTGCTATTATTATTATTATTGCTACTTTTTTGTACCAAACTAATGCAAGAAAGCGAGCAAATGCTGAAGTGTGACTGCAGTATATATTTTGTGAAATACTTTGTACAGCTTAATGTCAAAATAAAAAAAGTTACATCTGTCTTCAGTGTAGTTTCTAGCACACGATTTTCCCAAGAGGGAAAAATCCTTTTATATACAGCAAAGAATAAGCAAAAAAAGTATGGGCTTTTTAGCATAAAAAATGCAGTTCAAATTCAGAATCTCTCAATCGGCTGTAATTAAATCTCAAGGCTCCCGATCATCTTTAGATACTGTAAACCAGGGGTGTCAAACTGCCGGCCCATGGGCCGGTTGCATCATGCGGGGGCCGTGCCCACCCCAGCTCCGGCAATGCAAAAAATGTTGCGATTCGTCACAACACATCATGTGACGCGGCAAGTTTGACACCCATGCTGTAAACACATCAACCCTGTTCACATAGCTTACAGTTACTAACATGATGGACTGGGATCACTTCTGCATCTACCTGTGACTTGCATAAATTCAGTGAAGGTAATGAACAGACATTTATGCATATAACCTTTTGGCCTTTTGGCAGGTTTCCAGGTCACACATACATCTATTGAAAAAAATGTAAATTAGGGACAGGAATAGACGTAATTCTTCTTCTTCTTCTACACATTTTGCTATTGCAAACAATGAACAAGATTATATTGCAAACAATGAACAAGATTATATAACAGTGGTGTTTTAAGAAATGCACCAAAAAGGAATTGTTGCCAAATTTCTAACATGTGGGAAATTATCTAAAAACCTATTTTGTTATTACGAAGAATGTAGATATCATTAGAACTTTTCTGAAATAAGTGCATCTATGCATACAGGGTTTGAAAGCGAAAATACAAATTCCTTCACAGCAATTTACTTTAAAAATTGATGTTTCTGTATTTTTTATTTTTAAATGGTCATTGTTGAAAGTATGGTATCAATTTTACTTCATCTGCATAATCCTGCCTCATTCTCTTAATTAGCTAAATAGGCCTAATTTGTCTCTGGCCTTTTATTCAGAGGCATGGGGGTTTGGGACAGTTTGGCATGATAAAGAAAAAAGATTTTTGGAAGGCCTCCAAATTATTCCTAGACCTAGTTAAAAGTACACATGTACAGGTTCCCTGTTATTAACAAAGGCGTAGAGTTCTGAAGGAGTGTTTTGGGATGTATTTTTCATCTTGAAAATATCATCATTGAGTGATGATACAAAATCATTCTAACAGACTGATAAATCAGCTGAGTTGATTTCACAAATTAAAGTGTGTGACATTTACCCACTTCGTACAAAGTGGGAAAACATGTTATATATATTAATGTCTGTGATATGCAAAAATAGTAACCTTTTCCTATCCAGAGTATTGTGTGCATTCTGCAGCATGCATGGATTTTTTCCATGAATGTGCCTAGCCATCACTTCATTAAAAATGTCAGTTCTTGGCTTGCATCTCTCTGGAAGTCCAGACCTCTGTCCATCCTCTGAGCTAAATGGAAAAGAGATCATTTAGAGATCTCTAAAGAAGCTTTGTGTAAGGCCTGGGAGAATGTTTTCAGATATCATAGATTTGATATTTTTATGTGATGGGGGAAGTCCTCAAGAAAAACAATTCTAAATCCATTGGACTCACATAATTCATTTCAAGAGATCAAGGTTAAAAAAATTGGGCTAAAAAAACTCTGTGATGGCTATGCTGGTATAGTTTTATGTTTTGGTTCAACTGCCTTAAATTGGATGCGTATTTCACAGTAGTGAAATCCATTGTCTTCACTGTTTATAGAAGCAGAACAACCATACACTAAGGAGAAGGCGGGAGGGGTTGTTGCACTGGAAAAAAACTACACCAACTGCAGCTGAATCTACAACTCAGTTTTGATTAGCTATTGCTTACAAAATACTGAACTGCTTTAGGGTTAATGTTGCAAGGTCTGAGTATGTTAATTGCTTAGTGGTTGGCTCAAGTAGATGCCTGTTTTGTTTTTCACAGAAGGGCTTATTGAAAATCCACTGCAAATATATGAGACATTTTAAAAACGTAACAGCATTCCCTTCCCATTTAAGGCAAAACAAAAAGGCAATTTAATTTGAATCAATATTCTTAATAAACAACAGTGCTGTGAAATATAGATGTTCAAAGCAAACAGATTCCTTCTAGCTGTTAACTTCCATTGTGTTCAGTCTGTAATGGAGCAATCTGGGAAAATGTTTTACTTATCAGGAACCTGAGAACTGAAATGGAGAAATACTATAATTAATGCAGCTTAATCTGGCCCAGCCTTATCCAACCTGATACTTTCCAGGTGCTTTAGACTTCAGGTCCCATCATTCCTCGCAATGTGATAGGTTCCCCAGGGATGATGGGAATGATAGTTCAGTACATTTGTCTCCATTAGCTTAAGAGTGTGTAAATTTCCTGCCAGCCACGCTTGCTATCAGCCATAAAGGTTTCTGCTGTCACATCCAGCATTATAAGGATCCTTAAGCTGCCCCTCTCCAACCAAATAAGTATTACAGGTAATCCTCATTTAGCTACTTCTTGTTTAATGACCATTTGCAGTTTCAACAGTGATTAAAAAATAACTTTGCAACCAGTTGTTACATTTATGGTCTTTCCAGATTTGTAAAGCAAAGGAAAACTGAAATAAGTTTATAAGCACAGTTGTGATTTCACTTAGCAATTGCTTTGCTTCATGATCGGGCTGCTGGTCCCAACTGTCATTGCTAAAGGAGAACTATCTGTATGTTGTTGATTTCCTTAAAAAAAAAAACTAGGTCCAATTACTAAAGCAGTGAATTTTCAAAGGCTGTTTTAGTGTGATATGAAGATTAGCAATTTATATTTATGTAGAGTTGTAATTCATGATCATGATAGCTAAGGCCTTCTAACCCCACCAAACTTTTCTAGTACCAGACTGATATTAAGTGTTGGTTGTAAGAGCTTTTTACAAAATTATTGATGCATTATGAAGTTTTTCTTGTGCTGAACCTAGGGGGCCCAGTGCAACCCCAAGGAATCCAATCACAAAGCCAGGAGCCACCCCAAGGTTTCCCTCCGGGGCATTCAGCAAAGCCCTCCAGTTCTCTGCCTCCACGTCCACCTGGCCCTGCGACTCAGCCACGTGCCCAGGCCTCAGGTCCTTCAAGTGCTGGGCCTTCAGCAGACATGAAGACTGAGCCCTCAACAGACTCGTCCCAGAAGCCTCAGTCACATCCTCAGTTAAAGTAAGGCATTCTTGTCATTTTCTCCTCTTGTTTTGTAATGCTTCTCTTGCCAAGGAGAGGTTGGAGTGCAGATAAAAAAAGTACAAAATTCCTTTCTTTTTGTAACAGTTTTTGTTCCTGCTTCACCTGGAGTAAGCACATTTCCATCAGACATTTCCAAATCTGCTGAAAAAAAGCAAATTTCATGTAATATGTATAGATTTGCATTTGAGTCATCCTCCTCTTCTTTCCAGCATCTCAGAAGGTCTTGATTCATCTTTGGTTGTGCTGTTTATGAATCTGCTTAAACTTTTAACCTCACCGCCAGTCAGACAAGAAAGATTGGGAAACCCAGGAGATGTTTTCCTTGTCAAAAGACGTTTACCATTAAAACTAGAGATGGGCAGAACATTCATTCATTAACTATCTATTACATTCTATGCATAAGACTTCTTGTAGGACCACTTCTATGCAGTGGAACTCATTTTCATATTCTACACTTGGTTTATTAGGTGCAATATACTCTAACTGTATCTTTGATTTTAATTTTTGTCAAATTCATCATATTAAAGTATGGCTTAATATGGCCACTTATTTACTCTATATATCCTCTTAATGTATTGGAAACTTCTTTGAAGATTAATGTACCACATTTCATTTCTATTTCACATATTCAAATTCAAATATTCAAATACCCAAGGTAGATTGCTTAACAATTTAGAGATAGAAAGATTTCCTGTTGCCTTCATTATCAAAATGCATGACTGTAGCAAGGAATAGTAAAGTGCCAAGAGACATTATTTGTCAAAATTTTGTCTGATAGTTTACAGACTTAATCTTGATAACAAGGCTTACATAATTCATTTTTGCTGTGAGGGTGAAAGAAGGTAATCAGAATTTTTAAAAAAAATCAGAGGGAAGACAAAATATGATAAATCAATAAATGGCCTTAAATGTATTCCATTTAGTTGTGCATGTAAAAGAAAAATTCAGTTCACTATTCATGTTTATTATTTCCACCATATACTTTTCACAGAAGAGGTAAACATTTAAAACTCATTTAATTTAAAACAAATGAAATGGATAGTGTGGGGTAGTGGTGAAAGGTTTGGATTAGAAGTAGGACAAGTGGGTTCAAATCCACCCTTAGCCACAGCAGCTCACCAGCTGACTCTGGGCCAATCATTTTTGCTCGGCCCAACCTATCTTACCAGACAATTAGAAAGAGGGAGCGTGATGTCTGGAGCCTTACACTCATGTATAAAGGTGGGATATAAAATTAATAAATAAACTAGAAAATATCAAGGGGAAAAAATACTGTCTCCTGCTGCCCTCATGGAGGTTTCCATCTCTAGTTGTTTTAAAAAATGCAACAGATAATCAGAGATAACATTTCTCTCCCTGTTAATGACTGTAGACAAAAATGACTTAGATGCCTAGATAGGTTAACTTTTAGACTTGTGTGAAAAGAGAGCACATTTCCTGGGCTCTTATCCCCTCAGGAGCTTGTGGACTACCCCAGATTTCACCCCATACAGTTTGGGGTATGTGAAAAATAATGCAGATGAGGAAGACTACAATAAATATATGTTTAAGTGTGTTTCAGTAAATTCATCTTCTCCATCATGGTGTTTCAGATATTTTAAATTGCAAAGGCAATTCACTTGTGCAATGTTTTTTGGGTAGCCCTAGTATTTTGTTTCCTTCTTTCTTGGTATTCTTATTAAGAAGTATAAGAAGCAAACCTTGGCTCGTCTCAAAAAAAGCTTAGCAAGTGTGAACCTAGTTACTACTTAGACAGGAGACCATAAAAATCTTTCAGGCCCATGGACTAGAGAAGAAAGTTGAAAAACATATTTTGGAAGAATTTAATGATGAATTACTTCCATATCATTGGTTAAAAAACATGGATACCTGTATGTAGTCACCTACATTTGAGCTCAACTTGAGGGAGATTTTGCCTTTTCTTTTATTTAAATTTAAACCTTTTTTTTCAATTTGCTCTTTATTCCAGTCCTAAACAATTTTTTTTTCAAGCTCAGGATTCTTAAGGGCTATGCCTTAATAATTGAAGGCTCTATGCATAGTTTTAAAGCATCCTGGGTAGCTCCTATCCCAAGTTATAGATTTATTCCAATCCACATATCAATCCCCACACTTCCAAATCTTACAAAGAAAAAAAAACATAACCAAATTGCCAATGGGATTAACTCTACTCAGTGACAGTATTCTTACCCACATCTTCTGATTTAACATGTGCATGCAAGTTACTATGCATAAATATTTCATTAAGCCATTTATGTTTCAGTTCCTAATCAAGTAAAGAACTGTTTTATCTTTCTACCCCTCCCTTCTCAATGACTATTAAACCCTGATATAGTATAACTGAAAGACTTTACATACTTATATTGCTTGCTCTGATTTTCTAGAAAAGGTGTACACTGCAAATGATTGGTTTATCATAAAGCATAATATAAAAAAGTACAAGCAGATACAATTTTCCTTTTAAAAATATATACTTAAACTTTATAGGGTTAAAAAATGAACTATTTGCTTCCTTCCACTCCAATTTACCCTGTCTTTATTATTAATTCAATTTATATGGCTGCCCATTTTAACCACATGACTCTAAGCAGCTAACAGGGAGCAACTTCGAGATCAAAACTTCATAAGAAAAGAATAATAATTATGGGAGCCGAAATAAAGCCAAACAACACAATCAGTGTTACCACAATACAGGCTTAATCACTTACCTCAGGCTCTGCAACAGAACCAGGTTTTAATGCCTTACAGAAAGATTATAGTTTGAGGCAAGTCTAATCTCCAGTGGGCAACATGACAGAAAAGGCTGTCCTCCAGAAGTGGAGAGTTTTGATGTGACTCAGACAATTGTTTCTCAAGTCAAAACAGTTGTTCTCATCTATTTCAAGAGTGTCATCTGGATATTGCAGGTTGTATCTCCTACTCATATTATATGTAATACAAATTTTGAAAGGTAGGGGGCTACATCAGTCATGAATAAGAAAAAAAATCCTTATGTAAGCTTCAGGTGTAACATTCATGTGTGAGTTTTTATCTCTGTCTTGCAGCAAATCACAATCTCTGACAAATGCCTTCAACTTCAAGGAGTCATCCTTCTTCCGATCATCTGTGAATGAGGATGAAGCAAAAGCTGAAACCATCCGAAACTTAAGAAAATCTTTTGCCAGCCTGTTTTCAGATTAACCATGGCTAGTTTGGTTTTGTATATCCATCAAATGTTTGAAAGTCTCCTGTGAATATCATTTCACAAACACTGTTTATTTATGAATGATCCTCCTTTGCTGTTTCAACTGTTGTATTAAGCAATATGTTGCGCTCTTTTTAAAAAGGGGACTATAATGTGTTAACACTTCAGGTATCTTTAAAAAAGCCACTTTAAAAAAAGCCAAGCTATACAGCAGAATGCTTACAGTCCTCCTTAACTGTGATTCTGTGGCCTTATCGTTAAATGCACTCAATCATCCCATTGGACATTCTGTTGTGAAGTCTTTAGAGCAGCACACTATTAAGTTGCAAGTCGTCCCTTTCCTACAGTTTTCTCCAATACTCAGCTGCATGTTTGTTTCTTCAAGATACTTTCTTCTGCAAAGCTATTTTTTTGAGACTTAAGCTTCTTGCCCTCAGATCTTTAGGGTACAGTTTCATAATAGTATTCGTGTTGTCTTTCACCTTGTTAGAAACTTTAGAAAACTTTCCATCAGCTAAATGTAGTTTTCCAATATGCTTTAAAGAGCAAATTCTAGAATGAACCAATGTTAGAGCCCCTATGTCTGTCTATATGATTCTATTCTATTATTCCTCATATATTTGTTGTGAAATTATTTGCAGCCTGTTAATAGTGCCTTTTGCTTTGTAAAATGTCATGCATGGCCTCATGTCCACCATAGTTCCATATTACATCCCAATAAATGCAAAGCTCTGTACCTAACAGGAAGTCTGCTTCTCCTGACTTCTCTGCAGCGTGGCAATGATAGCAGAGGGAGATCTGAAGCTTTATTTTTCTAATTTATTTTACTTTCAGTCAAAATGCATTTCCAATAAACAAGGAAGAATAATATCTGAGAAACACAGTTTTAAAGAGATCAATCACTTCATTGATACACTTATTCTGATGAAATTTGTCTATAAATCTTGGCTTGTCTATAAAATGAGGTGTATCTTATGAAATGATTTATCGAAAGCCAGTTCCACTCAGTGCCAAGTTATATTTTGAATTCACATTTCCTCATTTTATCTTTGCTCATGGAAGATAAGCTATCTCTTCCTTTCCTGTTAAACTGATCCTGAATATTATGCTATGTCTGGTCTTTATGCTCTGCTATGCAGGCCAAAAATATTTTCATTTTATCTGATGTTGAAAACATAGATATTTCATACACATACATAGATAATGATATAGTTATAGATGATATAGATAGATATGAGTGGTTTGTATAATATTTGTGCCTCATTAAGCCAAATGCAACCCATTCGTTTATCGTACAGTGGCCATGTAGAATTTTCAGTGGTTTTAAAACAAAGGTACAACTGTAGCTTTATCACACTACAGTGGGGATTCGAACTTGGATGGGAAACTTTTCTCTAGCACATTTATCCTTAGAGTTAGAATGTGCTTGGTTTTTTTCAAGGCCACCTAGTCTGCAATCAGCATAAAGAATGGTCTTGAAATTCCAAGGTAGACTGCAAAGCCGAAAGCATACAGCAGATCTGAATATTGGCATATATTGAAAACTCAACCATTTGGGCTTTGAACATTATTATTGAGCTACAAGCTGCACTAGATATTTATTGACATTCTTATGCAGGTTTTTTTAAATAGATGAAATAGTTTCATGATATCAATCTAGCTATTCCATTTCTGCATTAGGACAGATTTCCTAATATTTTCAAGGGCAGTTCCCCACACACTCTGTGTTACAGTAATTTCATTTAGACATTGGCATTCCAATATGTGTCCTTTGTGAGAGTATTTGTTTATTCAGGTAAGCATATAACAATGTAAGAGAACATATATGACTCAGGGTTGAACTGTGAAGTCTTTGGTGATCCCTGAGCTTGATTGTTTGCATGCAGATATTTTATTACCTGGCCAGGTAATATCATCAGCGCAAGTGAGTGTCAGGTTTGTTTCATATGTATATATAACAATCTCTGTGACACTGGACATTCCATTACACTCCGCAACATTCCATTACCCAAATGTATAATAATCTCCAAGGCACTCAAGGCAATTAGCATAACAATGCAAAATAATATAAAACTGCAACAATTAAATTTAAGCATGTATGATGAAGGCATAAAATCACAACACAACTGACTGAAAAGGTAGATCTAGACCATTTTCAGACATGAGATCATCAATCTGACACTGGCACTGCCCTTATATGTCTACAAAAAAAAATCACCTAGAAAAGCCCAACAGTTTTATTCTGCAAGTTAATCAGCTTGGTGATTAAGGGCAAACAATGTTACATAACTCTTACTCTGGAGCTATAGGGTGGAATGATATTCCTCTTGATAGGAAATCTTATCTTATCTGTTTGAGTCCTGCCTGCCTGTAGGAGACAAGGCATCACAACATGTTGGCTTGTTTCCATGTTCTTCCTTACTAAACTAAGCGTTGGTTTTACTGCTCCCTGCAGATAATAGCTGGCTTCCTTGATATTCACACTGCCATTGTGAATCCCATGAAAAGCCATGAAGAGTGATTTGAACATTCATCCATTGGCTGGCTGGAGGTAATACTGATTGGAGAGAGCAATGATTAGTTCAAGTAGACTTGAAGAAGCCAGCATGGCAGCATGAGAACATGTCATTAATTTGGATGGTAAAACTAATGATGTAGAAAGCAAGTGGGAAAGTCTCTCTAAAATCCTTTTCTTAAGGGGAGAATGGGAGCTAAGTAGAACTTCTAAAGAATATACTTTCTAACTTGGGTGTGAAGCAGAAGATGATTCTTTCCCACATGTTCTATATTATTGGGCTGCTGAAATTGGAATCATTTTTAGAAGGACCTCTTCTGGCAAAAGACTAACCCATATTAAGATAGATGTACTTGAGCCATTTATAGCTTAATTAGAATTTAAGCTATTCAAAGTTTAAAAGTTGCATTTAATATTTTAATTGCACACATAAAATAGTTGGAATCCATTACATATTTTCTAAACCAAATATAATATATAGACAAACCGTGTACGGGTTAACAGCTCTGTGGTTATATTTTCACCTAACAATGCTTCTAAATATTCAAGTGTCAGGTTTAGTGTAATTTATTCATAATGGAGCCAGAACATAGCTGATCAAAATCAGATTTACAATTCCAGAAACATTTGCAGTTAGTGCACCGAACACTGTACACGTGTGTGACCTCCCACTGATACTAGCAGGATTTTCTACTGATTGGTAACATCTACATCTTGTTGGCACATCATTGATCTTAAACACCAATCAAGAGATGAATTGCTGTTTCCAAACTTCATGACAAAAAGCAGTACATTTTGATGACGTTTGCGTATTGAAGATTCAATAGCACTTTCATGAAAATATTAAACAACATGGAAAACAATGTGGAATCCTGCAGAACATCAGAAGACAAGGACCTGGAAATTGACCAATAGTTCTGCAGTACATTTTTTTCTGGATACAACTTCAAACTTGTGATCACTGTGGAAGGTTTCATAGTAGATACGGTAGATATCTAATATTTCCTTAGGGTACTGCAGTATTCCTTTCCTGGAATTTATCATTTTCCTGGAACTGAAGAGTTCAGAAAGAATTGATAAGATACTTGTAGTTACATACAAGCTAATTACAACAGCAATTTCTAACAGGCTAAGGATCCAGTAGTGAGTA
Source organism: Bothrops alternatus (assembly GCA_034064705.1). Classification (NCBI taxonomy): domain Eukaryota; kingdom Metazoa; phylum Chordata; class Lepidosauria; order Squamata; family Viperidae; genus Bothrops; species Bothrops alternatus. The sequence continues at coordinate 23,379,590 of JARGCV010000007.1, read as the reverse complement.
TGTATGTGCACATTTGTGTGCATGCATGTGCAAGCATGGCCCAAAGTTTTCTCACTGGCTGCATTTGGCTTCTCATGCTGACTCTCCCTATTTGTTTCACTTGGTTCTTATTTACGAACTAGTCCAGTTCAGTCCGGTCTGAGCTGTTTGTTACAAACTTGTCAACTTCAACCCACAGAATAGAGAGGCTCATGAATGTTGATCAGGCCATCTCACCCATATTCAAATCATAATCAGTGAGGGACACTAAATTATCTTGGCCCCATATCCTGATCTAAATCTGGCTTGAAATCAGTCCAGATAATATTTGTTTGTTTGTTTACTTACTTAGTATTCTACCCATCTCTCTCTACCAATTGATTCTGGGCAGCTCCATAAATAACAGAATAATAAAATTAAATAACAGTAATAGGGTTAAAACATTAAAACATCAGTAATTAAAAGTAAAAAATTAATGTTAAAAATGGATTAAATAAATCAATGTGTAGATGGGGGAGAGAGGAGCTTTTGTACTAGTCTACTAGCCACCTCCAAAATCAGGTGCACCTATCAGGGTCCCAAGCCAGTTGGCAAAGCCAGATTTTCAGGCTCTTTTGGAAAGCCAAAAAGTGGGTGTGGATCTCACCTTGGAGGGCATGATATTCCCAAGGGCAAGAGCCATGGCAGAAAAAGATCTCCTGGACCTCACCCAGCTACAATTCCTTGACCAACAAGATCCTGAGCATGCCCCTTCTTCTGGAGAGAGTGAGGTGAGACCATCCCATTGGGATGAGATGATTCCTTAGGTAACCTGGACCATGTTGGATTTTAAATTTCATATTTATGCAGTATATTCTCATTGGTATTGCTGCTACAGTATCTTCCAAATGTACGTCCACAGGCCCACCTTGAGTTCTTTTTATAATGAATGGCCTTTCATTTATGCAATTTTTTCCAATTATCCAATGGACTTTGAAAATCTCCTATAAACTTTCATAAAGTTATTTCAAACATTTTGAATGTTCTTCTTGATCTTGAAGTTATAAGTGATCTGGAAATAGCTCTTGAGAAAATGTTTCATGTATATAATGGCTCTGAGTTAAAGAGCTTTCTTCCCATTTTTATTCCTAAATCTTTTATTCCCAAACCTTTTACTATCCTCTAGTGTGATGCCCATCATCTTCAATACTAAAAAAAATATTTGCTATATATCTACATTTTCTCTTATGTTCAAAAAATAGGAACAGGGCCAGTAAGAGGAAAAAAAGACAAGCAAATCATTGTTGTTAATAATCTCATATCTTAGATTAGAAGAAGGTGTGGCTTTAGAGTAATATTACATCATACATCCCTCCCTTTGAACAAATATCTTATCAATTATAGCACAAAAAGTACAGAGTTACTCAACATGGACAGATTGGTTATTGAATGTATTTTCCACATATCTTACTGGATGAAAACAATGTTACTCTTCACAAAAATCTAACTAGATGAGATACAGGGATAGTTAGGAACTAATGGCCAGAACTCAGGGAGGAACAGACTGATGTAAATCTGACCTGCGTTGCTTCTCAATGTGAATGGCAGATTTCTTTTTCATCATATTTATGTCCTAACTTTAAAAATAGATCTATTGATGTATTTATAAGGCAGGGACTACTGTTGACATGAACAAGTGGGCTTCATATTCCTGAATAGCAAAAGCTCTTCATATACACATAACGGTACTATACAAAGTTCTCCACAACTTCTCTTTTGCAGCACTTTTTAAATTGACCATGTGACCATATGAATTTTATACATTTTGAAGTGAGTGGTACTTTTTTTTATGGAAAATGGCCTTACAGTCCAGGAGAGGGTGGAACTGTACCCAACACAAAGTTGTGCGAGAAAGGCCTTCCTGACCAGGACTGTTTCTGCTTCTTGAACAGGAGGCATGAGACCAGGATGAATCCCAGGTTTTCTACTGGTTCTGTCTGAGGTAGTGCAACCATCCCCACAGCTAAATATAAAAAGTGCCCAGAACCAGGGGCCCTAACACCAAAGCCAATCAGTCTTGCTAGAGTTAGTTGAAGCCTGTTGCTCCCCACCCAAACCCCAAACCCTCCAACATCAAGACAGAACCTCTGTGGTATCATTTGGGCATCCAAAGGTTTTGTCAGCCTTCCTAGATAGACAGGAAATACGACCAGATGAATTAATTCTACTTTATTGTAAGGCTATATTACAATATAGAATCTTACAAGTATGACAGTACAAATAACTATTGCCACTAACAGCTATTTTCTGTCTTTTGTTCGGAATGGTACGTCTTTTGTTTCCATTGCAAATCACTGGGCATTGGTCTTTCATTTCAAAGGTCTGTAAAAATAATGTATAAATAAATCTCATTTTTCTTTCCCTAGCAGGACTAACGCCACCAATTGCTTGATGTGGAGAATCACTGGAGGAGGGAGAGAGCAAAGCTATGAAGGCAAAGATTAACTCAGGTTCCCCCTCCATTTCCAATCACAATCCAAATCTTTTCCAAATCATTTAGAAATTAGTCATTAATTGCCCTTGTCAACACTGAACTCAGAATACTGAGAATGCAGAGTACATTGGGCTTTTGTCCAGGTGATCATGAGGAAAGTGAAAAAGAAGGTGATCCAGTCAACATTGTCCACTAACAACATCAGCAACTTTAAGATATGTGGACTCCCAGAATTGCCCAGCCAGGAAGATGCCGAGGAGTAACGGTGGCAGAACTGCCACAGGGCTATGTTTCTCAAACTTGGCAACTTTAAGATACTGTCTGGGGAATTCTGGAAGTTGAATTCACACATCTTAACATTCATTTGGAAGACCTGCAACAGGATGGATAGTTGCTGCCCTTTGGAAAGAGCTCCCCAACCATCCCTGAAGTTCAGATGGCTCAATGTTGATGTTTATTTTATTGTTGTATGCTGTCCAGAATAATAAAATGTGAGAGTGGGTGGCTTTAAAAATCCCACAAACAAATTGGCATTGCTTCTCCTAATCCTAAACTGCTTAGCAAAACTACCTACCTAACTACCTCACTTTGGAGCCAACCAAACTCATATTCTTCTTCTCATCTATAAACCGCAAACACAGGATTATTTCTACTTAGATCAGAGTCACTTGATAGTGAGATAAATGGAGTATAAATTCAATACATAAATAAAAATAAACAGGATCTCCACCAAACCGGGCAATACTGTATGCTGTTCTAGAAACCTAAGGGCTATAAGATCTATTTGTTCAGTCAATCACTCAACATGGCACAATAATTTAGCACAGTGTTTCTCAACCTTGACAATTTTAAGGCATGTGGACTTCAACTCCCAGAATTCCACAGCCAGCAATGCTGGCTGTGGAATTCTGGAAGTTGAAGTCCACATGCCTTAAAATTGTCAAGGTTGAGAAACACTGATTGTAGCATAATGATGTTTTTTATTTTTATTTTTTTGTTGCCATTGTTTTCCTTCTGGCTTTTTGGTGCCTCTTTCTCTGAGCCACACTTTCTCAAGACTAAGATTAAGCTAATAACAGGAAAACATTCAAGGAATCAATATATTATTGTTATGAAGAAAATGGAACAATTGTATTCTGTATTTTGGCAGCATATATAATAATACCTAGCCGATTTGAGCAACAGGCAATGCAGTCCTATATTAGGTATCGTTGATGAGCTCAAGGCACACCTCATGACCTGGAGCAAAATTTCACACTTGATTAATATTACATTCCCTCCTTCCTCCTCTTCCTTGGGTGAAAGATGGGAAAGCCTTCACTGTTCTCTTTGTTTTGTGTGTTGGGGGGGGGGAGGAAGTGTTGCAATCCATCCTGCGTGACAAAGCCTCCCACACCAAAGGGAGAAGTCTATAACCCTTGGCTGGATGTTCATATATGTTGCACACAAGCTGATGCATGTCTGTTTCCACAGAGAAGGCTGAGGTGTGATATTTGCTCATCAGAGGCTGCCAGCCTGCCTCCAGATACCAGTGTGTTTGCTTGCTTTGAAACTGGCAAATGGGTATGTGAGAGCTCATAGGAGGGCCCTGGCCACATTTTCAATTGCTCCTGTGCCTGATTGGCTTTCTTATGATGTGTGGGTAGCACAGAAGTGGTGGCTTATATAACTTACTTAACTTCTCACACTTACATAACTTCTGTTCTTCTGCTATGTAATGGCAAGAAGGTTTTTGTTCCTTGCCTCTTGGAAGAAAGCCCCAACAGAGGCAGGGTGATTGAGCCAAATGGATGGCATTCTATGCTCCTTCCTGCTGATGCAGCTGGCCCTCAGAAAAGGTAACCCTTGTTTACCAATTGTTTCGCAACCTCTTTCGCATGTTACTTTTACAATGAAAATACCGTCATGGTAGTTTGTTCTCCAAGAAACTTGGGAAGATAAAGGAAAACATGTAACTCCTGAATCAAAAGCAGCACATCATGTTAGTGGAAGAAAAATGGAGAGAAAATCAGCCTCACACCAGCTGAAATACAGCTGGTAAACTTTAAAGCAGCAAGCTATTAGCCGTCTACTTGTGCCTTAGAAATTGACTCACGAATATTGTACAGAAACAACAAGGAACTGTTCATATAGCTCATATTTATAACTATGCTTTAATTAGTGCCTGTTTCTGAGTAGTGCATTTTCACTCATTCCCTTATCTTAGGTTTACAATTTTGAGAATAGCCAGCTAGTGAGGATCCAAACAAGTTTGGATCAGCATGATTTTCAATTGAAGAAATGTCCAATATAGTATGTTATACTGAAAACTTACTGGCAAGGATAGACAACCTTCAGAATCAACCCTAGGCACTTAATTATCTTATGGATTTTCTCTGTTTCTGGAATTAAGGCAGGAACAACGGAATAATATTTATTTATTCAAAAAAATTATATAGTTGCCAATCTCACTATGCTGACTCTGGGCATCATATACAGGTTTAAAACAATTTAAGAACAACTATAATGCCTAAGGTCACAAACACATTAACTCATCTAACTCATTAAAAAAAACCAAGTCATTAATCAACAGAGCTAATGACATTCTTACTCCTGAACTGACAAATCACTTGCCAATTTATAGTCTAATTGTTGGCTGGAGAGCTGTACTGCCCAGAATTCTCCAAAATGATTACTAGGTAAATATTAAAGAAGGATTTTTCAAAGTATTTTAATTATATTTTCTAGGTTTCGTCTACCAACACCATATTTGGAAACATGGTTCTTCAGCACTGCCCCTTGCCAGCCAAAATAGTAGAAATAGATTATCTGAAAAAAAGTGTTAAAGGAGTGCATGTTATGTGAGTGGGTGTGTTCAAGTCAATCCTGACTCCTGGCAATTGCCTGGACAAATCTCTATTATTTTCTTGGCAAGATTTTGGAAGTCAGTTGCCATGCCTCCTTCAGAGAGAGTGATTGGCCCAAGGTTACTTAGCTGGTTTCATTTCTTAGGAAGAACTAGAACTCACAATCTCGCAGTTTCTAGTCTGGTCCCTTTACCACCATACCGAACTGCCTCTCAATAAAAGCTATACCCTGAAGATAAACTTTTAAGGCATCTAATCATATATTAATGGAGCTGAATTGTGGCCTTGTTTACACATCTCAAGGAAAAGAAGTAATAATAATAATAATAATAATAATAATAATAATAATAATAATAATAATAATAATAATAATAATAATAATAATAATAATAATAATAATAATAATAATAATAATAATAATAATAATAATAATAATAATAATAATAATAATAAAGTTGGAAGAGTCCTTGGAGGTCATCTAGTCCAACCACCTGCTCAGGCAGGAAACCCTATACCATTTCTGACAAATGGCTGTCCAGTTTCTTCTTAAAAACTTCCAGTGTTGGCGCATTCACCGCTTCTGGGGGCAGGTTGTTCCTGAAGTACTGAAGTAGCTTCCACTTTTCATACAAATGATATATCTTCTCTCTGAAAGTGTGTCATATTCACTCACGACAGCCCAAAGAAAGAGCCACGATGAAGTAAAACAAGCAATAGTGGTGGGGGTAGATATGGGTAAAAGGAGTTTGCCTTAAGGAAGAGAATTTTTTTTAAAAAAAATAGAAAAATAAACACGGTGTTTTTTATTTAGTTAAAATGCAGTGTGACACAGCAGAGATAGATCAAGAGAAAATCACATTTGATGTGTCTTGGAAAATGGGCACAAGATTTTATTTATATATGAAACTATAAAGAGTCTAAAAGGTCCCCTTCAGCTATCCCTTTTTTCATGGTGATTAACCATGAGTGCATACTTATGTAATAGTTGCAGGAGAAAGATAGAATGCTGTTCTACAGATGGAAGGGACTTCACTACTATAGGCATTTCCTTGTTCTTGGCTTGCTTCTGCAGCTCTTCATCCATTAATTCTCAGAGAGAACTATCACCCTTGATTCTATTTCCTCATGGATCTCATTGGGAACAAGTTATTCTGATGTGGAAGAACAGTAATGCCACCAGCTCTGGTGTTTGTGGGCAATTGATCAGGTACTACATACTGCTTCTTATAGAAATGATAGAAACTTAAAAAACTAGAGCTTGATAAGTTTTTGAATAGAAAAGCAGAATGAAAGTATTTTAAACAGGATCATGGAACCATAGAGTCCATTTCCATACACAGGGAAGGAATTCAATCTGAAACATCTCCAGTAGATGGCTATTTGACCTCTGCTTGAACACATCCCGTGAATGACAGTTCACTTCATTCCTGAGTATCTTCCACCATCCAACCACTCTTAGTTACATTCCATCAAAATCTGCCTGCCTGGATCCTACATCCATCATTCCATGTCCTGCAATCTGAAATGAAACATTACTGGTCTTGGCTTTCTTTTATCACATCCCTTTTGAGTCAACTTTTCTAAAAGCTAAGGATATCTACTATTCTCTGCGTCTCTTCTTAGGAGTTTCTAGGCCTTGATCATGTGTACTGTTCTTCTTTTTCTTTTCTTTCTTGAATTGTTTTCTTTTTGTCTGGCATCTTTTTTTATTGTATCCCTGAGGATTATTTGATTTGTACATGTTGTAGGAAAGGGAGGAGGAGTGGGATGAGGAGGAGGAAGAAGAAAATAATTTTTTTAGGTTAAACTATGGAACATAAACATTTTACATAAATAAATAATAAATAAGTAAATTATATACTGCTCAAAAAAATAAAGGGAACACAAACGTATAGGATCCTATACGTTTGTGTTCCCTTTATTTTTTTGAGCAGTATATTATTATGGAACACTCCCTTAACCCTTAGGAACAAATTTATGAAAAAAGGATAGCAGACTGAAGGAAGAATAAATGAAAAAGTGGATTCTCTGTCAGGAAGAATTGGTGGGATACTCCTCATAAAATTCTGGATCCAGGCAGGAATTAAATATAAATTTCCTGACATCAGTGACATTTTTTGTTGGATTAGAACCCATTGTTCTGATAAATCTTTTGCCTCCAGCTATGCAGAGGGGTTTTTTTGATGCTCACATAAGGCCTTAGGGTAGCAAAAACTGCTTTCTACATATGAATTTTATTGCCAATGATTTAACAAAGATAAAACCACTAACAAGCTGGTTTCACTTCATTGTCTTTTATTCTTTACTTCCTCTTTTACCACTTCAGATGTCAAGGGAGATACAAAGTGGCCTCAATCATTGTTATTTGATGGTGTTGTAATGTGTCTTGATCTCTGTCCATCTTCTTCTGGGTCTGCCTCGTGTTCTTTCACCTTCTCTTCCTTTTGTATATGCCTTGCATGGCATGCAATCCCAAGATGCTTCACTGTACTTTTTCAAAATGTTCATTTCTAAAGCTATTCTAATGATGATGTTCTCAATGGTGCATTATTGAAACTAAAGGTGTGTCTACTGTACAACTCCCTGAACTATTCCCGTGATAGTGAAGGAATTGCATAATCTATTTGCTGACGGCATCAGCATGATTCAGCACTTCTGAAATCAATTTCACTTCTTATACTTTACTGGTACAGAATGATTAAAGATAATTTCCCCATACCGTGAAAGAATAGCTATTTTTAGCAGGTCAGAATATCGAATGAATATGATTCATATTAGTACATTTAATAATGTGAAGGGTTAAAATGAAACTTTACTAGTTTTGATTCTATTTTCATGAAGTGGTATGTGCTGGATTTCAGTTCTTTAAATCTGAGGCAATTTATCTCACAATTAATTCCATTGGAGTCAGCATCTGTCAGTCATGATATGCCCGCATTGAACCTGAGAAAATCTTCATCGTTCTGCTAGTTTGCTTTCCATTGGCAATGCAAAATAAAATACCTTTTTTTCATTTCAAAGGCATCACTGGGATGGAGTCTACTTTAAATGTAATGTTCAACCCATTCACCAGGGCTACAGGTATTTAAACAATTGCTGCCAGGTTGACAAATAGCAAATTATTAAAATACAATATAGTATTAGGAGTTTTATTGTTTTACATCTCCAAGAAAAGCTAAGAGTAAAATCTTCAAAAGCATCATCATGACGCGGTCCTGAGCAGTCTAGAGCTAAGAAGACAACTGAAGGATCTCACCTGCCCACACATACTTCCTTTGCTGCCCACCAGCATTTGACCTTTGGTATTTTATATATTTTTAACATAATTTATTTGTTAAAAATATGGAACTTAGCCTACCACAAATATGCCAATGTCTCTACTTCCAAGAATGCCTCTAATCTCAATCCAGGAAGAAGGCAGAGTTGCGGTAGGATAACAGTGCGTAAGGGCTGGGGGTTGGGTGAGCGAGGAATTGACAGTCTGGGAAGGCAGTGCTTTGTGAGTAGTTGTAGGCCAGGGGTGTCAAACTACCGGCCCGCGGGCTGGATGCGTCACCAGGAAACCGTGCCCACCCTATTGCCGGCAATGGGGAAAAAACTTTCATACGTCACATGATGTCACATGACATCGCGAGTTTGACATGTCTGTTGTAGGCCATAACAGCTATTTTGTGAATAGACAATTCCCAGAAGCCATTTTTGCAAGGACATCTTGCTTAAATTTAAAAAATGAACAAAACTGGATCTACACAAAAGGAAGATCTCCAGCAAACTTGACAGCACCCTGTGCTTAAAACACAAGGAGTCTAACATATAAGTTTTGTTTTATACATAAACCTTGAATATGGAGAAAAGTTGTTTCAAAGAATTAGATGCACTAGTGATTAGACAGTACTAATATTTTATGCTTTCTCTAAGGAATATATGTTACCGGAACTCAACTATATTCCCCATAATCATGTGCAAATCTCACTGCATTTACAACAATCCTTATTTGTCATATAGTGGGTCATTTGAATATTTAAAATAATCTTTGTTGATTATCTGTCTGACTGGGAAGAGATTATCTGCTTGTCTGGGAACTGTAGTCCCAATTCTGAGGAAGATTCAAAACTTGCTTTAAAACTGTCATCAACCACCAAGTTCTTGTTTCCCAGATTTGAGAAGACAACCTTAAAGTGTTATTTCTTTCTGTTGTTTATTGTGTAAAAAAATGTTTTGCTAAAAAGGTAAATGCCGAGTTACAAAATTGATATAGGGAAAATGACATATTTGTACATTTTCTTCTTGGTAGATGTCTCTGTTCCTTAGAATTGCAAATGTAATTTGTAGATGATTGCTAGAGCACGCAGTTCTCCTCTTTCTACATGCCTTCTGTTCCATTTGTTTTCCTTTCCGTAGATGTCTGTATTTTGGTCTATGTGGAATTTTGCTTTCATCAGCTGGGCAAATGTTTGTTTGTTTATTTATTTATTTATTTATTTTATCAGACATCTATGCCGCCCCTCTCCCAAGACTCGGGGCGGCTCGCAACAACAATACAGCTACATATAAAAATTAATAATAATAATAACATCCAATCCAAAGATCCATACATACAACTTGCAAACACAATCAAGTACACAATCAACGATGGAAGCACATTCCTCGGCCCGGGGGCAGAACAGAGTTCATACCCCCCAAGCCTGTCGGCATAAATAGGTCTTCAAAAGTTTCCGGAAAGCTAGGAGGGAGGAGGCAGTACGAACCTCTGAGGGAAGCTGGTTCCAGAGGGCTGGGGCAGCAACAGAGAAGGCCCTTGTCCTAGGACCCATCAGATGACATTGTCTGATGGACAGGACCCATAGGAGGCCAGCCCTATGCACCCTAACCGGTCGCTGGGATTCATGAGGTTGAAGACGGTCCCGCAAGTAACCTGGTCCATTGCCATAAAGGGCTTTATAGGTCATAACCAACACTTTGAATTGTGTTCGGAGACCAATTGGAAGCCAGTGCAGCTCGCGAAGGGCTGGAGTAATATGAGCATGTCTTGGAAGACCCAAGACAGCTCGCACAGCCGCATTCTGGACAACCTGCAGTCTCCGGACATTCTTCAAAGGTTGCTCCATGTAGAGAGCATTACAGTAGTCGAATCTCGAGGTGACAAGGGCATGAGTGACTGTTAGGAGTGACTCCCGATCCAAATAGGGTCGCAACTGGAGCACCAGGCGAACCTGGGCGAATGCTCCTCTCGCCACAGCCCAAAAATGGTGTTCTAAGCTTAGCTGTGGATCAAGGAGGACACCCAAGTTGCGAACCCTCTCCGAGGGAGACAAAACTTCTCCCCCCAGGGTAATGGACGGACAGTTAGGATCGTCCTTGGGAGGCAAAACCCATAGCCACTCCGTCTTGTCAGGATTGAGTCTGAGCCTGTTGGCACCCATGCAGACCTCAACAGCCTCCAGGCACCGGTTCATCACTTCCACTGCTTTGCTGTAATGATGCGGGGTAGAGATATAAAGCTGAGTATCATCAGCATACTGATGACAACTCACCCCGTGTTGGTGGATGATCTCACCCAACGGCTTCATGTAGATGTTAAAAAGCAGAGGTGAGAGAACAGACCCCCTGAGGCACTCCACACGGAAGAAGCCTCGGAGCCGATCTCTGACCTCCTGCAAACACCGACTGCGACCGGCCAGAGAGGTAGGAGGTGAACCACCATAAAACGGTGCCCCACACTCCACACCCCTCCAACCGGCGTAGAAGGATACCATGGTCAATGGTATCGAATGCCGCTGAGAGGTCAAGAAGCACCAGGATAGTGGAATCACCTCTATCCCGGGCCCACCAGAGATCATCGGTCAGCGCGACCAAAACAGTTTCCGTGTTGTAACCGGACCTGAACCCAGACTGCCAAGGGTCCAGATAATCAGCTTCCTCCAAGGACCGTTGGAGTTGGAGTGCCACCACCTTCTCAACAACCTTCCCTAAAAAGGGAAGATTGGAGACTGGCGGGTAATTATTCAAAACTGCCGGGTCCAGGGAAGGCTTCTTGAGGAGGGGGTGCACAAGTGCCTCCTTTAAGGGAGCCCGAAAGGACCCCTCCCTCAACAAAGCGTTAATAACAGCCTGAACCCAGCTTCGTGTCACCTCCCTGCTAGCCGAAACCAGCCAGGAGGGACATGGGTCCAATAAACAGGTGGCAGAACTCACAGCTCCAATGGCCTTGTCCACATCATCAGGAGTTACCAGGTCAAACTCATCCCATTCCACAAGACTAAGACGGGCCTCTGTCGTCTCAACTGACTCATTGTCAGCCGACACTGCATTCCAATTGGAGTCCAAGTCAGCCCGGATCTGAGCAATCTTGTCTGCGAAAAAGGTGTTAAATTCCTCAGCATTGCCCTGCAAAGGTTCCTCCCTACTCTCCCTATCAAGGAGAGAACGAGTCACCTTAAACAGGGCAGCCGGGCGAGAATCCGCAGACACGATCAATGCGGAAAGATACTGAAATCTTGCCGCAGTGACCGCTTCCAAATAGGTCTTAATATAAACTCTCAATTTGGTTCGATCAGATTCGGATCTACTTACCCTCCATTGCTTCTCTAGGCGTCTCTTCTGGCGCTTCATCCCCCTGAGTTCCTCGGTAAACCAAGGAGATCTCCTGGGTCTGCTACCACAGAGAGGTCGCAACGGTGCAATCTGGTCTAGAGCCCCCGTAGTGGCCATATTCCAGGCCATCCCTAGTTTAGCTCTTGACAATATCCACATTAGGTTTTGGTAAAGCCAAGTCTGTGTTTGCAGCTCTGATTCTTAGAGTAGAAAATGATTATGCTCAGGACTGAGTGAAATTGACCTGAGTTCTATAATTTGCTTCATAACACCTGAAATGCTTGGAAATTGAGAGGCAACTTTTGAATTAGAGCACCACCTGTAGTGGCTAGCCTAAAAGGATTCAAGCTAGGAAAAGCTGATAATTAAACAAACTAGAAGGAAATATATCGTTCTTTTTTTCTCTAAAATAAGATCCAAACTGTTATGCAGTGCAGCTCTGTGAATAAATAAGTATAAAAGAAAAAATCTGACAACAAATGAGTTAATGGGTAGCACAATACTTCACAGAGTGCATCATATTCATACAACCATTTAGATCAGTGGTTCTCAACCTTGGGGTCGCGACCCCATTTGGGGTCGCGAGACCATTTCGCGGGGGTCGCCGGGCACCGCCGGCCGCCATTTTGTTTTTTATTTTTATTTTTTTAATTTTTTTTAATTTTTTTTTAATTTTTTTTACTTTTTTTAGCACGCGCGCGCTGCGCACGCTCAGATCCGCCCGTCGTGCCGGAAAAAAAATAAAAAAAATTAAAAAAAATAAAATAAAATAAAATAAAATAAAAACAAAATGGCGGACCGCAACGGGCGGATCCACGCATGCGCGGCGCGTGCGATGGGCCGATCCGCGCAGGCACAGATCCGCCCGTTGCGGCCGTCATTTTTTTTAATTATTTTTTTTAAAAAATTTTTAAAATAAAAAATAAAAAAAAACAAAATGGCAGCCCGCGACAGGCGGATGTGCGCATGCGTGGCACGTGCGATGGGCCGATCCGTGCATGCGCAGATCCGCCCATCACGGCCGCCATTTTGTTTTTGTTTTTTTGATTTTTTTTAGTTTAAAAAAAACAACAACAAAATGGCGGCCCGCGACGGGCGGATGCGCGCATGCGTGGCGCGTGCAACGGGCCGATCCGCGCATGCGCAGATCCGTCCGTCGCAGCCGCCATTTTGTTTTTTTTTTGTTTTTTGATTTTTTAAAAAAAATTTAAAAATTTTTTTTTGCGCACGCGCGCACACGCGCGCGCATGGGCGGGGCAAGTGGGGTCTCAACCTCAGAAAGGTTAAGAACCACTGATTTAGATGCTGATGGGTGTTCTGTGCTTCCATAAGTTAAGCAGCTTCTTTGATTTGCTTAATTTTACTTAGGGAAATCTTTGTTTAATCCATTCAACTCCACCTAACAAAGGTCATTCTATTGGCCAATCAGGACGTGAAATCTCCATCAGTGTTGTCTTGCCTCTTCCCCCTTCCCGCCTGTGAGTAGTTCAGATAGAAGCAATGTGCAGTAAGCAATGCCAGTTCAGCCTTTAAACTGCAATTTCTCCCATCCTCCTTGTTCTCCTCATGTGAATACAAAAAACTCTAGAGAGCATTTTAAGAGATCTCACACAGCTTTCCAATGATACAAAGCAATCAGAAGTAAATCCTAAGGCAACAGAGCCAGTTTTGAACACTATTATTATATGTGTTTTGCAGCCCAGCTAAGAGTCCCCAAAGGTTCAAAGAAGCCTTGAAATAAGGTGGATCTATGCAGCTATCATAACTAAATATTATTTTTATTAATTGCCTGTATAGATGTATTTTCTAAAAGACATCTAACTAAATCATCATCATCATCATCATCATCACCACATCTAATCCATTCTGTAATTGGGCATTGTGTAAGAAAGAGTCTATTCATGAGTACTCAAATGAAAATTGGTCAATGTTTTTAGGTGATCCTGTAGGTTTATTTTTTTCCCAAGAAATATTATATGGCTGCCAACTTACTGTCATTATTAAGCTGTGCAAATTATGAGATGACAAACTTTGCTTATGAGCAAAATATTGTGTAATGCCATTTTTAAAAAATTAAAATTAAAAAAGCATCCAATTATACACTACAGGAAAAATATAAAGCACATATGTGTTATAAAAGTGAACCAAAAATACATTTTTCCCGGGACAGTTTGAGTGAATTCACTAGATTCTACTTTAGAATGTGGAGGTATTCACATTTAATTTATAAATGGCTTCCATCACATTTAAGCATCCTTGAAATATGACATCAGCCCAAACCAAAATCAAAATAAATCCAGGCTTTATATTGTACACCATCTTGTTTCATAAGATTTCTTTTGGCTTCTTTCCTCTCTTTCTCTCAAATGTAGAGAGTTTTTCTTATTTAATGAAACTGTTGTCACAGACCAGTAATAAAACATTACACCAAGGCACTACAGCTATTCTCCTGAACTAAAGTACAGTCTCTTATACATGTTTTGTATTTGACATATGAGGCCAAATTGCAAAAGCATAGCTTTCCTTCACTAGAAACAGGATAAAACCAGTGATGGCATTACTTGTTTTTAGCACCTAGACCACTGAAGATGATGTTTCCCTTTGGCTAAACAGTTAAGAGCATACAATTAGAAGCAGTGCACTCTGTTTCCAGTAGAGCCAGTTAACCAGATCAATCAGACGATCAAGAATGGTGCAAGGATTTCCATCCTGGTTTGTCTGTTTAAATTTATTAGCTATCCAGCTCCAGTGGATTCTGGATTCCAGTGGCTTCCCACATTGTTGTACCTATGCATGGTGGACATGGCCTTCAGATGGGAAGGGTGGCTCTATTCCCAATGAAACAAGGATAATGTCTGGCTCTGGTTACATTGTCCAAGGAACAAGAGCCCAATCGAGGTTTGGTGGCAAAGAAAGCTGTCAAGATCTCTGAAAATCATGACAATTTCCTGCCACAGGAAGCATTTTCTTTGAAAAATAGGTTTGGGATCTAAAATGCAAGGCCAACTTCAACAGAAAAATATCTATTCACATAGCTTCCAGCCAGATATGAGGATAGAGAGTCTTCACACATGCAAGTTTTACAGATTTGTATGTTTTCCACTGCAGAGACAAAATTCCTTATAATTTTACCTTATAATATGTGGCTTTCCAAATCTAGAGCCTTTCAGATGAGTTGACACTACAACAAGTTTCAAAGCCAGCATGTGCATTTGTGATTGAGAGCAGAGCTGGAGTTTTACAAGCAGAATACAACAGAATAACAAAGTTGAAAGGGAGCTCGGAAGTCTTCCAATCCAATCCCCTGCTCAACCAGGAAACTTTATACCAGGGATCTTCAAACTTGGCTCTTTTATGACTTGTGAACTTCAACTCAACAAGTCATAAAAAGGCCAAATTTGAAGACCCCTTCCCTATACCATTCCAGACATGTGGCTGTCCAGTCTCTTCTGAAAAACCTCCAGTGATAGAGCATCCACAGCTTCTGAAGGCAACCTGTTCCAGTGATTATGGTTAATTGTTCTCACTGTTAGGAAATTTCTTCTTAGTTATAGGTTGATTAGTTATAGGTTGATTATAGATTGATTGATCCTTGCTTAGTTGTTTCTTGTCTTGCCTTCTAGTGCTTTGCTAAATAGGTTGACCCCCTCTTCTTTGTGGCAACTCCTGTCATGTAACCCGTAGTCCTTCTTTTCACTAGATTAGACAAATAATTCCTGCAACTGTTCTTCATATGTTTTATCCACCAACCCTCTAATCATATTTGGTGCTCTTTTCTGCACTCTTTCCAGAGCCTCTACATCTTTTTTATAATATGGTGACCAAAGCTGGATGTAGTATTATAAGCGTGGTGTTCTTAAGGTTTTAAAAGGGGGGGGTTTCACATGGTCTTGATTCTATCCCTCTGTTAATGCAACCTAGGATTGTGTTGGCTTTTTTTTGACTCTGACTCATATTGCTGGCTTATATTTAAATGATTGTCCACTAGGACTCCAAGAATCCTCTTACCGCAGAAGCTAGCCCACTCATTCAATCCAAAAAGGCCTATAGTTTGGGCTTGACTTTATGATATCTTGTAAAGTTGGCCTTTTCAAGTTTTCTATCTGCTGAGCAAGTTTTTCTCTTCTTCATACCGGAGAGATTATTATCAATGCCGTTGGCCAGATGAGATACTGCAGAAGACTTTCAGCATATAAATAGAATCTGAAAAACAAGCATTGTCACTAGAATCTCTCTTGCCTGAACTATTGGGACATATTTCGAACTGCTATTGCCAGTAAATGTTAGTTACTTGACAAAAAATCCTGCAAGGCAGGTACGGTTAGCGATTGCCAATAATGTTGCTTTGCAAGAACAGTGAACCGGATATCCGTAGCATACATACCACATAACAAAATTCACTTACCAAAAATGTTAACTGAGAAAGCTGAACATTGGACAAAAATTTGGGAGACAAGGTCTAGAAAATATCACAGCATATTTGCATTAAATCCTTGCATCTTTCTACTGACCAATGTCAAGTTTGATATTAAATTTCATATTCAAGTCACTTTGGTTAAATAAACATATCCATATATAATAATTGTTCAGGTGTGGCTTCTTAAAGTACAACCTGCTCAATTGCAATGACTAGCACTGATGATGTTACTTAGTTTGAATAATGAAACGTCTACAAGAAAACTTAAGAGAGCACCAAGGACACACACACACACCTTATTTTTCAATGCATGTAAGAAGGACCAGGGCTTTGATCACATGGGATAGTCACTAGTTTGATATTTTTGACCCAATCCACAAAACCCCCCACAATTAAAGGGAGATGAGAGAAAAGTGACAAAATTGAACAGATTGATTTATTTATTTGTTTGTTTGTTTGTTTGTTTATTTATTTGTTTGTTTGTTTGTTTATTTATTTATTTATTTGACTTCTATGCCGCCCTATTCCGGAGAACTCAGGAATATAGTGCTGCAAATATTTTACATGCCTGAGATTTAATTTTTAAAATTATTTTTTTTTATTTTTTAATTTAATTTTTAAATAAATCATAGCTTTGTTAGTCCATGTGAAAAAAAAATCCAACACTCAAAGCTAGATAGCATCTTTATTAGAATCAAAACATCACAAAAAAGATGCATACATTTTATATTCTTCCAGATTTTAAAATAGCAAATTTATTTTAATTTTTAAACATATTATTGAATATAATCATCAAAATCTGCTACCTTTACCTTTCTTTAACCTCTGACTTCATGGATGACATTTGCCTCCCCATACCTGCACACCAGTTTTGGAGAAAATTTCATGATTTTCCCTACAGCTTTTCCCTGTTAGTTTTAAAATGTCAGAGATTCTTTCTTCCTTAACATTTACATTAAACTATAATTAAAAAAAACTTTTATAAAATGATGTACCATTGCTATCCATCGCCAGATAAATTGTCATAAATGTCATAAAAAATTGTAACCAGAGATTCTTTCTTTTTTATTTGAGCAGTTTAAGAGAGGAAGATGGTACATGTGAAGACCTATAAATGGAAAATCCAGAGTGGATAAGAAAGAAGGCTATGGCTTAAGAAGAGTTTTGTCATCTGGCTATATTAAAAGAAAAATACTGAAGCGGTACTACAAACCAATCAGGACAAAATCAAAGAAAACACACCCCAGGAGGAGTATTTGTGGTATTAATACCCTCCCAGGAAGGATAGATATACAGTAAAACCCATTGAATTCAGGAGCGCTTGTTTCCAAATGAATAATTTTAAAATATTTCTCCTTGTCGCTAAGGTTTCAGGCCCTACCATTAAAGTGTTTTTTTATATACTATTTTTAGGCTGCAACCCTATATTCACCTACCTTGCAAAGAACTTATTTCTAAGAAGTGTGTCATGTGTGCATATTTTAAAAAACATTTTTTAAAATGGAAAAAGTCAAAGGGAGGGTGATAAGGTCCAAGTACTGCTGTGTTATCTAGAACAATGAAAGAGCTGTGTACATCAAGTCATTCATAATGAATATGCAAGTTCCAACATGTTATCTGGGGAAAACGAAAATGATACCACAGTTTCTGCTGTGTTATCATTTGTTAATGGTGTATTGTTTGTTATAAGCATTGGACAAAAGTATGGTTTACATGTAAAGTGCTGTTACATATGCCAACTCTCCAAAACTGTCCATGCCGCTGTATTTTGGATCCATTGTAGCTTCCAAATATTCTTCAAGAGTAGCCCCATGTAGAACATGTTGCAATACTCCAAGCAGGAGATAACCAGGAAATGAGTGATGGAGCTCAAGGTATCCCTTTCCTCTGAGGCAGAGCTCCTGCCCTTCCTTGAACCATCCATTCAACCATCCTTCAACTATCCACTGAAACACAATCAGCCGGTGAGGGGAATGTGAGGGAGAAGCTCCTGCAGCACTTCAGTGTTAGTTCTCAGCCCCAGAAGGAGCTCTCTCTCATCCCCTTTCACACTCAGTTTACCCCATCCCAGGACTGGTCTCTCTCACTGACTAGCAGGGGGTGAGGGGAGCTGCAAGCATGCACAGACAGTCTCCCTATCCCTGAGAGGAGCAAGCCAAACATCCCCTCCTCCATTCATACCAGCAACCCCTCTGTTCTCACCCTAGGGGCTGCTTCTGCTATCATTTAACAATTATTGTTAAAATATCATATTTGCCAAAGAAAAACATCTTGCTCCATCATCATTTTCCAGATTAGTGGAAATATTGCCTTTTCCAAAACAGGTAAGTTACACATTTCCAAAAGCCATAATATCACTTTTCCAATTTCTCAATATCGTTCTTTTAGCCACCCTTCAGGCTTCAATTCCTAATAGACAGTTAAACCCCAAAGCTTTGGTATACAAATCAACATTACATCAACATCTTTAACAAAAAAAGTACCATTCTAAAAAAGTGTTAAATGTTCACAGGACCATATCATATGGGTCAATGAACCTTCTTTTTTTTTTTTACATCGCCAATAAAGAAAATGTTGTACATGAATGCATGCTCTTGTGCATGCATGCACTTATCACATAAGCACACTTACAGGCAGTCAAAATTATGCCTTTCTAAACTGCCTTTGTTTTGATTCACCAAACCTTTAAGAGTAGTTTAAAGGCAACTGGGAATATATTCATTTATGCTAGCTCAGAAAAGCTGAGAGCAAAGAGCAAAAATCATTGTCACACCCTGAGCTACTGCAAGTCTTGAAGCAATAAAAATCTGCTCATCACCACTCATTACAGAGTGGAAAGAAATACAAGCAAACCGCAGAACTCAGTGCTTTCCATATCAACTGATCCGCTATCTAGAGAAGAGGAAAAACAACAAAGTTCTTTTATTCCTGTTTGCTCCTAAAAACAGCTACAATGTCAACAAGCTACTGTACTGTTTAAGATCTTGCCATTATGGGGCCCTAAGCTCTGGAGCCAGGACAAGGAAAGAAAAAATAAAACTACATCACCCAAAAATGAACCAAATTAGTTTGGCAGCAGTTTCAACTAAACCCACAGCTGAGCCTCAAATAAATCAATCATAGTCTCCAATAATGCAGACTTCATGGAGACACAGAAGTCCAGAGCTGCTTTTTTTTACAACTGCAGAATCCTTACAAGGAAATTCTTATTGGCACCAGGCCCATTCAAAATTAGGTAATCCATTCCATATATCATGTCATGTATGTACTTAATTTTAGTTGGATGAGAAAGGAACCTGATTGTTTCTCATTAGCATACATCAGATATACACACAATAATTCCAGTCTCCCCAGACTTTACAGTAGTCCATGAAAAGGAGCTTCAATTTAGCTTTTTAAAAGTTTAATACAGAATTGCTTTATCTTACATTGTGAAGATTCATCCACAATCTACAGGATCTAAACATCCTGGTTCTTTTACTTGACTGGATGCCATCCCAATGTATTGGGATATTAGTTCCAAGAATTTACAACCAGCACGGCCCACCCAGATTGGAGATTCTAGGAATTCCAATTCTTGCACATTATTGCTAGGTTATAGAAAATTGGTCTCCATTAAGGCAGGGATTCCCAAACCCCAATCTGTGGATCATTGGTAACTGAACCGTGCAAGTAGTAGGATGAGCACACAAAGCTCCATTTGCACAAGTGATGGGAGTGCATGCACAAAATTATCCCCTCCCCCCCACTGCCACCGCCACTGCCAGTCTGTGGAGCCAGAAAGGTTGGGGACCACTGCATTAAGGTATTTGGTATTCATGCAACAACTTTAACTTCCTTCTGTTAATTGAATGATTCTTCCAAAACATGATATCCTTCTGATATAGCATTATAGCTCCTGTAATTTCCAGACAACTGCTAAGTGGGAACTTTTTTCCAGCCTATCTGGTGAGCAGACAATTGAGAAGGACTTGGTTCCATACTTCAGCAATCAGACGACTCCTCCTGGCCAAAAATTTTTGGAAGGTAGCTGTTAATTCCAAGGTGACCAAAAAACCTGGAATCTCTGCAGTAGTTAAATCTGTAAGTCAATGTTTCTCAACCTTAGCAACTAGAACAGGGGTAGGCAACCTTGGCTCGTTTATGACTCATGGACTTCAACTCCCAGAATTCCTGGCTGACTCAGGAATTCTGGGAGTTGAAGTCCACAAGTCATAAAAGAGCCAAGGTTGCCTATCCCTGAACTAGAAGATGTATGGACTTCAACTCCCAGAATTGCTGCTGGGGGATTCTGGGACTTGAAGTCCACACATCTTCAAGTTGCTAAGATTGAGAAACATTGCTATAAGTCATTGTCATTGTGCTGGGCAAAAAATGCTGGGTTAAGAAATCATTGTTGTTCTTAAAACACAGCAATCAAGAAACAAGTCAGCATGTTTTTCCTGAGAGCTCAACTGTCAGCCAACCAAAGTGAATTCCACTGCACCGCCCACATGCCTTCTCTCACCCATCCTCCCCTTCCCCAGAGAAACCACTGCTTCTGGCTTACCAGGCCCAAAACTTATCCAGCCTAGCAATGTGGGGCATACCTGCCCTTCAGATGAACTGCTCTGGCACCATGATTTGCTCTCATTTCAGCTTGATATTTAGGTCCCCTTGACCTTACAGCATCTTTGCAAAAAGCAGGATAAACTAACATAACATTTTTAAAACCTGAAGCCAAGGCCAGAAAAAGCATGCAGTTGGCTTTCCAGTGTTGGTCAAGAAAAGTAAGAACCATCATTTTCATTAGAATTCACATGGGTCCTGCAGAATATTTCTTCATTCAATATAATCTGGCTTATCTTTATGAGCTCAAGGTGGGATACACTGCTCTTCTTATTACCATGTTGTTTCTATCAAATCTACCCTATAAGAGAGACTATGTTAAACTCAGTGTCTTTTATCAGTCACCTTTAGTCACCAATTCAATCCTAGAGATTTTACCAATAACAACACACTCTCCTTGGGAAATCATATTGTCCTAACTAGATTGGTAATTGCATATCAATAATATACTTGCAGGATGGTATAGTTCAGAGTGTAATATATCAAAAATTGACATGATAACCACATGGCTACATCCAATGTTAGCAACAATGTGTTGGTTTGTCACTGCCTTCTTCTGCGGAGATCCCTGGGATTTCCTACTGGTGTCCCATCCAAGCACCAGTTTCACTCGATCCAACCCTGCTTGGACTCTGATCGGCCACCTGATGTGTCCTATAGACTAGCTCACAACTTTTACAATAATCAAATATAATTTAATATAATCAATCAAATCTGTTGTGCTTCGCCATGGTTGCTCATTTTGCAGTAAGCTGCTTGCCAAAAAGAGGCTGTCTCATAATAGTAATTTGATGCTGCTCTCATGTTAACATTGTATCCTTCTATGGCAGTGTTTCTCAACCTTGACAATTTTAAGGCATGTGGACTTCAACTCCCAGAATTCCACAGCCAGCAATGCTGGCTGTGGAATTCTGGGAGTTGAAGTCCTCTTACCTTAAAATTGTCAAGGTTGAGAAACACTGTTCTAATCTATGGGAAGAAGGAATGGGAGGATGATGTCCCAGGGTTAGTCTGGGCAGGAAGAAAAGGTAGAACAGAGACCCTGAAATGCTTTTGCCCTTCCTGCCTAACTTCTGCGCAAGGTTGCTGAGTAAGGACAGCCCATCGATTGAACAGAATTATTTTTTAAATTGTTTTTGAAAAAAGGAGTGATGGTTGATGTGTGCTTTCTAAAAATTGCCACATTGCATATCTCCTATGACTCAAGAATGCTAGATATTAGTTTTTATTATTGTGCTTAATAGTTTACACTTTCTTTAGAAAAATTCTAAAGAAAAATAGCTCTCATGTGGGATTAGAAAAGAAACTTAAAAAAGCCATTTTGGTGTAGTGATCAAAGGTGCCAAGCTAGTAAGCAGGAGACTCGTTGAGTTCTAGTCTCACCTTGTCATAAAGCCCACTGGGTGACTTTGGGTCAGTCACACCCTCTAAACCAGGGGTCCTCAACCTTGGCAACCTTAAGACTTGTGGACTTCAACTCCCAGAATTCCTCAGCCAGCAAAGTTTATGCAAACCACTTCTAAAAATCTTACCAAGAAAATTGCAGGGACCTGTCTAGGAGGTTGCCTGGAGTAAAGACTAATTTGAAGGCATCCACACATATATACATACACAAACATATATAATTGCAGGCAATTTTTTTCTAGATATAGAAACAATTGTTCTTGCTCAGTTGCTATGGTTTTAATGGTTAACATTCAGAGGTTCTATACTGCATACTCTCTAAAATTATAGTCCCCACAGATCTCTATGGCCCACACCTATGTTGGCTCTAAATGACTTTAATATTAGATACAAAATGTACCAATACTATTTGCAATATTGACATTTGTTTGAGAAAAACAGTTGGAGATGTGTTGCATTGCAATTCTGTTGCTGATTTAATTTTCATGTATGCACGTCTCAAACAGAAATTGTTCAGAGATGTTTAATATAAGCTATAAAATTATGTCTCTTTTGCTTGGAATAGAATTAATGATTAAGGATTGTTTCCAACTGAACGCCTGCTGACTTTCAAAAGCTGTCTTGTCCGCCAATTCTTCCCCAAGCTCATCCTCTATGAATCTTAAATTCCTAGTTTCCTAATCCTTCAGAAGAGATCGGGAAGTTGTAGGGGAAGGAAGAATTCGCTCGACTATGGATATAACTATGGATTTTCAGAGAAATTGTTCTCCCACTTTACTCTCAAAAACGACCTCATGAAAGAACTGCAGATTTATTTTCTATCCCATTGAGACGGTAAGAACCAGAAATGTCCCTGTTATTGGTGCTGTTAATAATAATAGTATTTACAGGATCTAAGAATCCAGTTAGGGCTGGACAGAACCTCTATCCAAAGTGTTGCTGTGACTGTTGATGATAAGAAGATAGATCAGCCAGTCTATTTGGGAACAGAAAAATATAATCAACAAGTATAGGCATACACTCAAAATATATTTTGAAAAACTAAGGAGGACATGAGTGCAGCAAACTTCTCCATTTCTCCCTTACTATGCCTAGAATTGTATTGCCAAGACTTGGTGATATCAACAAACTATTTCATATTTAAATCCCAGTTTACTCAAGTATAATGATGTTACTAAATATGGGGTAGAAATCTATATTTCCATAGATTGGGCGGGTTATTTATCTTGTAATAATTTGGCACTGCATCCTTCACAAGTACATACATTTATTTGGCTATAACTCATAACAAGTTTTTCCCAATTATGTTGTAATCAATTGAAGCTTAAGAAATTATTATTGTGTAATTTCTCCACATAACAAATACCTGACTTCATTTTTTTCCATACACAGCATGTCCAATCAGTCAATTTTTTAAAAAAGAAAGAACTGTTTTCTATTGTCTACACTAGGAACAATGTATCCTGCTGTTCTGTAATGAGATAAGAGACCTTTATTCAGGCTTACCAATAACTGATTGCTGCCTATAAAGAAAGCCAAGTTCTGCACACTTAGCATCGTTTCTAGGGGTACACAATTGTAATCTCAGAATGTACATTTGCCAAAAGCTATTGTAAACAGAACATTTGGGGGGGGGAAGCACCTTTGGGTTATAGCCAGGTGATTCTCAGCACTTAGATAAAGCATATACTGTAAAAAAAAGAATAAAGAAAAAGAAAAGACTTGGATAAAACCAAGGACATTTATTGCTGGAAAAAAATCAGAACAATTAAGTTTTTGTATCAAACTTCCACTTTATTGTGACTCATGCGAGTTAAGTGAGTCAAGCTTATTCACTCTCAGAGAGGCAATTCCAGATACTAATACCGTAGTTGGTGACCTTGCAGAAATTATTCCCAGCATAAGGGGGAGTAAGAAGAGAGGCTTTAGATGTCATGTAGGAGGAAATACAAGAAAGTCACATTTCCTGTGTTCACAAATATTAGTTAAATTTAAAATGATGTTCATACACCTTCATAGTTAGCTATGTGAGCTTGCTTCTTAAAATTAATGGAATTGTGTCAATAAGAATCTGCAAGGCATCTTGCTGTCCCTCTATTTTGAACAGTCAGTGAAATGAAGGACATCAACTCCCTGGCAGGTTTGAAATAAAACTAATAATTGGAGTCTTCCCTAGTTCACAGCATAATTCTGCTCCTCATCAGATATGGTATCTGGTTCTATAATTGCATGTGTAACTTCTTAATAAACTGTTTTTCAACTCCAGGTCTTCCTGACCATCTCTCCAGCCAAAAGGCTTTATGATCTTTGCAATTCCAGCACCTGTACAGGAAATTCAGATCTTCAAAATCTAGCCCATCAATAGGGCAGGATGTGAAGATGTCATGTATATTTAAAAGACTAACCATGTGACCCTATGCATTACTTTCAATGAAATGTAGTTCTAAGTCAGGGGTGTCAAACTGCCAGCCCTTGGGCTGGTTGCATTATATGGAGGCCGCGCCCAACCCAGCTCCAGCAATGCAAAAAAAGTCACAATACGTCATGACACATGATGTGATGCAGTGAATTTGACACCCGTGTTCTAAGTACATGTATACTAGGCATGGGAAATACATTTATTTATAGCAGGTCACCTTGAAATGCCAATCTAATTCATCATGTATGAATCAAGATATAAATCAAACCTAGTTACCGTAAATACATAAGTTTGTCCAGCATTTATAAAGCAGATTGTGAACAGTTTTCAGAAGACTAACAGGCAAACATATGTACAAAATACATATTCATAAAAACTATGTACTTTAGCCAATTTAAAAACAATTCTACATTGAAGTACACATGAAAGTCCTCTTATATGCTGCCCACAGTTGCTTTTTATGATACAGGCAACTATATAAAACTGTTAATAAATAAATCAGTAAAATATGCACAAGACTAAAAAGAAGCATTAATGCAAACTTTAAAAACACAGGGAGTTTTTTTTAGTAAAAGGACAAAGGGTTTACAAGGTCTAAATAGAAACCAAGTATTTAAAAAATTCTCAAGTTTGACAACCTTCATATATTTGCACAGATAAAAGTTTAGCTACTTTTCAGTATGCAGTATAGAACCTCTGAATGTTAACCATTAAAACCATAGCAACTGAGCAAGAACAATTGTTTCTATATCTAGAAAAAATTTGCCTGCAATTATATATGTTTGTGTATGGTATATATGTGTGGATGCCTTCAAATTAGTCTTGACTCCAGGCAACCTCCTAGACAGGTCCCTGCAATTTTCTTGGTAAGATTTTTAGAAGTGGCTTGCATAAACTTTGCTGACTGAGGAATTCTGGGAGTTGAAGTCCACAAGTCTTAAGGTTGCCAAGGTTGAGGACCCCTGGTTTAGAGGGTGTGACTGACCCAAAGTCACCCAGTGGGCTTTATGACAAGGTGAGACTAGAAGTCAACGAGTCTCCTGCTTACTAGCTTGGCACCTTTGACCACTACACCAAAATGTCTTTTTTTAGTTTCTTTTCTAATCCCACATGAGAGCTATTTTTCTTTAGAATTTTTCTAAAGAAAGTGTAAACTATTAAGCACAATAATAAAAACTAATATCTGGGGATTCTTGAGTCATGGGAGATATGCAGTGTGGCAATTTTTAGAAAGCACACATCAATCATCACTCCTTTTTTCAAAAACAATTTTAAAAATGCCTCTACTCTATATGATTTTTCTTCTATGTGAGGACTTTAACATACATTGGTCAGCCTTCTTTATAAGTGTAAAATGGTGTGTTTGTGTGTGTGTGTGGGGGGGCTAATGTTCTAAGACTGACAGGAAAGCAAGGGCAGGACCCACACTCCACAAACTCTAAAATATCCTTGTAGCTGCCTGGGCTAGTCCTGACCACAACCATTGCAGGAACAGTCGGCTTCCTCCTCCAGTCCCTGCCTTTGACTCACCATGCTTATGGCAGCAGGAGAAGAAAACCAGTCTAGTTAGTTAGAAAAGGCTGTATTAGATGCTGAGTTGTCTTCATATCCAAGGAATAGAAGGGATTCTCAGAGTAAGGGGCTGGAGAGAATTTATGCCACCTAAAATTCCAGGGCATTAAATTGCAAACAAGGGCTGCAATTCAAAGTGGGCAACTGTGCTGGAAAAACAATGGGCTTAATTGTCCTGCCCTTGTAAGACACTGGTGTGAGAATCCAGGAGTCAAAAGCCACAATGGGAATAATTCACAGTCCTGGCTCAAAGTGTTCTTGCCTCCACAAAACAGAAGACGAAAGAATGGTCTAGCCAGGTCAGGTGGATGACATGGATGCCGGTATTTAGCAAATTAAGACAACTACCTGTCTAAGAAGCTAATAATACTTGTACTAAATTTATAAATTACCCTGTATTTTTTCTCAGAGAAGCCAAAGGATTTTTTTTAAGTGTTGTTGCTACTTTGTTTTGTTTTTTAATTTCCTGTCTAGGTGTTCTGTATAAAATCTTTCTGGCAATAAAGCTAAAAGGAAAAGTCTCAATTTCCTGATTTTACTCACCTGCATACATCCACTGTTGAGGAAATACATTTCATGTATTCTATTTCACAACATGTTGCCTCCAATAAAAATGTGCTGCAGATTCTACCCTGCTATTAAATCATATTAAACCATGTTGATAATATTGTCAATAAACTCAGTTTAAAACTGAGCACAATAAATGCCATGTGCTGCAGAAGAATGTGGGCTTATTTATTGAGAAGTCCTTTGGGGGGGGGAATTCTACCTTCCAGGGTAGTCAAGTCCAGGCATTCTGAGAAAACTGGACTTGTACAAACCCCTTTCAACCTGCTTGACATGGAATATACATTCCCACACTGTTGATCATTGTTTCTCACCCTGGAGATTTTAAGAAGTGTAGGTTTGTTATATTAAAATCAGCTGAGGTATCTACACTTTCAATCTCTACATGGAGAGATGGCCAAATGCTTTCACCCTTCTGCCTACAGTTGTTTTTCCACTCAAACTAATATCTGTTCCTTCGTTTTCATATTTCACATTTGCCTTACCAAGCTTAACCGAAGCAGTTTAAACGTTAAGCACGATCTCCTCAGGAAGTCTTATCCTGCATGCACTGTGTTTTGTTCCTCATAAGCCTAGTGTTCACTTTACCAATACCTGGGCACTTTTCTCATTTTTTTATTCTTCATCAACTCAATGTACTTTGGATATCCTCAAATTTAACACTTATAATCCTCACACACCAAAATCAGAACAGGATTAGTGCAAACTATTCTAAGAGAAAAAAAGGAGAAAACTAACCTTTGTTGTGATACCATCAAATCTTCAATAGCTAATCATAAACCTTCCCAAATATTTTTAATATATAAAAACTAATAATGATAAGAGTGATATCTTCATATGTTATATTCTCCAGGCCTTTGACCATCTTAGTTGTTCTTCTCTGAATTTTTTCAAAACTCTCAACATCTTTTTTATGATATGGTGACCAAAATTGGCTGCAGTATTCCAGATGTAGTCTTAACTAAGATTTTAGAAAGCAGTACTAATTACAATTTAGCCTGTCCTTCCAAGGATATCAAGGTTCCCTTTTTATTTCCCCAAACTGGGAGGCAGCTTAAGCTGAGAGAAGAACAACTAAGATGATCAAAGGCCTGGAGAATAAAACATATGAAGAACGCTGCAAGACTTGGGTCTGGCTAGTCTAAAGACAAGAAAAAATAGGGGAGACATGATAGCAGTATTCCAGTACTTGAGGGGCTGCCATAAAGAAGAGGGAGTCACGTTATTCACCAAAGCACCAGAGGGCAGGATGAGAAACAATGGCTGGAAACTGATCAAAGAGAGAAGCAACCTGGAATTAAGAAGAAACATCCTGACAGTGAGGACAATTAACCAGTGGAACAGCTTGCCTCCAGAAATCATGGGCGCTCCATCACCTGAGAATTTTAAGACTAGACAGCTGTCATGGTTCCAACAGATGAAACCCTTCAAAAGAATTTCGAGGCATTGTTTTCCTTAAAGAATCCTTTATTCAGGAAACAAAGTATCGGCACTACATAGTTGAACCCAGAAACTAAATTCCCTTCCCCTGGATACAAAGTAACAAAGTACAATTCCCACCCCCAATAAACAGTCATAAAGCACATTCTCCAATTAGCTTGAAGCACGGGCTTTCTCCCCAGCTCTCCAGCCTGCCAAACATTATCAGATCTGGACCCAGTTTGTCCTTGGATTCCCACAGCAGAATTATTATTATGGCTAACTGAACTCTCATCCCAATCCCCCCTCCCAGCACCAACTGATTCTAAAAGCATAGAGAAAATGGCTGCATTTTCATCTGTTGTCAAAGCAAAAACATCTGATGTTAGCAGCATTGACAACAGCCACTTGTCTGAGATGGTATATTTATTTATTTATTTATTTATTCGGATTTGTATGCCGCTCCTCTCCGAAGACTCGGAGCGGCTCACAACATATATATATAAACAATTGCAACAAATCCAAACAACATTAAAAATACAAACCCCATACATACTCATCAATCACACCACAATCAACAAGGTTCTCCTGCTTGAGCAGAGGGCTGGACTAGAAGACCTCCAAGGTCTCTTCCAGATCTACTCTATTCTATTCTAATACTTTATGACACAAATGTAAAATAATGTTCATTGTTCACTGATATATAGTTACAAGAAGCCTAACTCTTGTAGGGAAGGGAGGTGAGAATGGGGAAAGGAAGGAAGATGCATAGCTGCATCACTTCCCCAGATAGCTTGGATGAAGGAAAACTAATGCAGTAAAGCTTTTGGTTTAATGTTCATAGATTCCCGAGGGCTGGAATTTATCCAGTGTGACTCTGCTTTAAAAATATAGGCCAAAGGACATATTTCTTTGGGAAATTAATTATGGGGAAAGCATTTTTTGTTCTTTTCATTACTTTGTTAAGGGACAAATGGTTCAACTCCCAGGCTAGTTACTGCAACAAAGTTAAGGAATTACAAGATGAGAGGGGAAATGTCATGTGGAAGCTACTCTTTTTTTAAAAAAAAATGTGACTCCTAAGACAATTGTAGGATGTTTGTGAATTTGCAATCAATTAATGGCAATTTGGATCACTTTGCAGTGTTGCTGCTTTATGCAACTAAATTATCTCTCTGTCCCCCAATCTATTTTATTTGCCTTAGACATCACCCAACTAAAACTGACTTTTGGCAGCTCATAGCATAAAAACAAGACAACAACTATAAAAAGTAGACCATAAAATAATACGCTCAGACTAGTATTCTGCCAATGGAGAGTTGCCTTTGTGTCTCAGCTAGTAGCATTAGATGGTAACCTATTTGATTTCATGTTTTCCTGCCATGAATTTTTTTTGTTAAATATAATATTCATCTTTTAATCCTTTTGTGCCCATCAAAACCTTTTGCCTACTGGTGAGTTTTGTGCAACAGTCAATTGCACTCCTGTATTTCAGCTGTCTTGGGTTCCGACCCCCAGTGGGTTAGGATTAGAGTTATCAATTGATGTTTGATCATTACTTTTGCCAACTTATGTACCCCCACTGTAAACTGTAAACATAGCAAGGATATTTCACCATTGATTAGGTCCATAATGGGCAGTAATTTGGGGAGGCATGATAGTTTAATACTAGTGAGGAGCAAAAAGGAACAAGAGCGTAGTATTTTTTAAGAATCTATGCAGGTACAAGAAGTGGTACCTGATAAGCAACAAAAATATGGAATGAAGGCTTATTTTAGAACAGCCAAGCACTTGAATTAAAGAAATGTAGTCCACAAAAGTTTATCCAAGCCTTCCCCAGAATCATGAGTTTGTGAATAGCTGATTACATTTTATTCATCCATATTGCTTTTATTATTCTCTTCTGACTGTGGTATATAATTTGGATTCTCTGCCTACAGATCTGAAGTTTTGCTGGCCAATTCTGTTCCAATACTTTGTGCTTATGTACATCATAGTAGTTTTGAGAAAAGCCAGTTCATTCTAATTAGTTTGTGGTATTCCTTTAGAATATCAGATGTTCTTGAAACATAAGATTTGATTCAAATGCCTTACAATATTTCCATTCCAGCATGTGGAGCAATAATCCCATAATTGCTCTCAACTTACAAATTTAAGCAGGGCAATCCTGCCACACATTTTGGAATACTCCAAGTGTCCTACCAGCTAGAGATGAAGAGGATGGAATTCAAATTATTATATCTTTTAAAAAAAACCTCTTTTTGAAATCAGTGAGAACAAACTGCTTTAACATAACTAGTCTATATTATTAATGAGGCTTAGAATGCTCTAAATTTGCTTCTGAGCTCAGAAATCAATATCTAATGCAGTGATGGAGAACCTTTTAGAGACCGAGTGCCCAAACTGCAACCCAAAACCCACTTATTTATTGCCGGGTGCCAGGTGGGCATGGTCCACTGGGTGGACGTGGCTGTGGTGGTCATGGCAGATTGGGTAGGTATGGCCAAGGTGGGCATGATCACCTCAATGTTGCTTGTGGGGAGGGACCCCTGTGGGGGCTGGCAGGGTTTGGGGAGATCCAGGGGGTCTCTGGCAGGTGGGGTGGTGGGCAGGAGGCTTGTGCTGCGAGGTGAGGCGAGGCAGGGTGGGGGTGCCATTGTCACAGGGCAAGGTGAGGCAGGGGCCATGGCGGCTGCTGCCTGACACCATCAGCCCCTGCACACAGAGGCCAGTGAGCACATGGCTACTGGGATACATCCGGCCATGTGGGGCCTCGGCAAGTTAGCAGGCAGCTGGTTGAAGAGGGATGGTTGCCATCTCCAGGGCATGGTGTACATGCCCACAGAGAGGGCTCTGAGTGCCGCCTCTGGCACGCGTGCCATAGGTTCACCACCACTGATCTAACGTGTCAAAAACATCACCCAGGACTGCAGCCGCAGCTTCCTACCATTTTAAAAAGCAGCATTTACTGTTTTCACTGTTAGACAATCTTCCCTCCTCTCTCCCATGATCATTCCATTATGCCTCATTTAGAATAACATCTAGGAGGAAGGAAGGAAGGAAGGAAGGAAGGAAGGAAGGAAGGAAGGAAGGAAGGAAGGGGGGAAGGAAGGAAGGAAGGAAGGAAGGGGGGAAGGAAGGAAGGAAGGAAGGAAGGAAGGAAGGAAGGAAGGAAGGAAGGAAGGAAGGAAGGAAGGAAGGAATCCATGGATCCTAATATCTTAGTTGCACTGAGAATTTGCAATACTGTGCAACTGTATCAGCCTTTTCATTATTCTATAATGAAAGCTCATTAAACTCAGTTTTCTATCTAGATAATTGTGGTGTTATTCAATCAAAGTTCTGTTGCATAACATAATAAGAATATGTACCCCAATAACCAAGCAAATAAAAATAAATGAAATAAAATAAATTCATGGCACTATGATGTTTAACAAATCTGTAAAATCCTATCCATCACTTTTTTCTGCCAGGTGATCATAAAAGGAATCTTAAACTATAAAACATATAAGAGACATGTGTCACAAACCTCATATATTGTATGAACAAATGAAAGGAAGGGTGTTGCTGTTTCATCACTATTGCTAAGATGGTGCAAGAAAATGTTAGCACTCTACTCATACACATATCATAATTCATTTGAAATAAAAAATATAAGAGTTATGTTTGCTCGATTGGACCAAAAGTCCATCTAATTTGGTATTAAATAATGACTATCCAGATAACTCTTGCAGACCCACAGAGAAATGAGAAGTGAAGTGGCTGTTTTAGCAACTGTTTGTTAGTTACCATATCTAACTGACTCCTTCTGTGCATTTAAGATAGGGAGTGTCTCCCAAATCTAGCAGATTTTAAAAATACTATCAAAGCTAGCAGCCATCACTATACCTTTTGGTTAATCCATAAGTTGAATTAGAATATTTTAAAACCTTTTAAATAACATGGGGAATGGAAGTAAAACCTTCATGAAATGAAGGACTTGGCATTATGACACATTATTTTTTAAATTCAGCGATTGACAAACTTTCTCTTCATTCCATGAAAAGGAGGCCATATTTTTCCACGTCATACATTTCTTACAGAAGTTTCAGCGTGTTTGTTTAAAGTAGATAATTCTATTCTTCCATATTGTGAAATGGGTGACTTGTTCCACCCAGATTATGTAACAAGCTAATGTACCATCTGGAAATACTTTGTCAAAGCATATTCCTTTTGAAATGCAAACACCATCTTTTATCGGAACTGCCGGAAAAGCTTTGTCCACCGGTTGCAATTTTTGAGCTTTGGATTAATGGGAGCTGTGTCTTTAAGTTGCCTTTTGACAGTTCATCCAGCAAAAAGTAGTTTCATATAATGAAATGGGTTTTTCAACTCTACTTAAAAAACATGCATATTATGGTCAGAAAACTGGTGTTACATCATGTAGGATAAATAAACTGTAGAAATCTTTTCTAAGGTTTATCTTAGAAAAGCACAAAAGTGTAAATGTTCATGTTGTAGTCAGCAAATTGAAGCTCGACAGATCTGTGTCAGGTGAAAGCCAACACTTCCTGTAAACTTCATGAAATTCACTTGACTTCAGACGCTGACTCAATGAATAAATTAATCACTGTGCATTACAGTATTGTAAGATGACCTGGGAAAGCCTATCCTCAAGGGCAACAGGGGAAGTTAAAAATGAAAGAATTAAATAAATTATTATAAAATTTATAATAATGAAAATAATATTAAAGCTAAAACTATTAGCCGTAAGTAGACTAAATAGAGTCCAAGGTTTTTTTAAAAAGTATTTGAAACATTGTTTAGCCAGGGAACTGTATTTATTATGAAGTATATAGCTCAATCAAGAGATCATCCAGCTGAACAGGGCTGTTCTCTACAAATTGAACAACCCTGACTGAAAGGGGTCTAGTTTAGGGGTAGGCAACCTTGGCTCTTTTATGACTCATGGACTTCAATTCCCAGAATTCTTGAGCCAGCATGGCTGGCTCAGGAATTCTGGAAGTTGAAGTTCACGAGTCATAAAAGAGCCAAGGTTGCCTACCCCTGGTCTAGTTCTTAAATCACACATTATCAGGAAATTCTAGAGCCACAAACTGGATGGGGAAGTTGAAGAACATAGTGCTGAGTGAAGACAATGGAAAGGCATCTCCCTATTGCTGCTAAGGAAATGATATGGCTGCATTCATGAACTACTCCAGAGCTCAGCTTGACCAAAATTCACTAAGTAAATTAAAGGTTAGCTAATACTACTTTTGAGGGTGGAATTCTGCCAGTACTCACAATCTTACACATTTGCATCAAGTATGGATAACCAACAATTATTTCCATTATTATTATATATTTTGTAAATCATCAGGATTTCACATTTTGAAGTGATTTGCTTGCCTTTGAAGGAAGTAATCACTCTACAAACCATTTTTCAGAGATTCTATAGACGTCTGCCCCAGGGGTCCTGAAACAATACCAGTCTTCTTTAAGCAGAAAAAAACCTTCAAACCATTCCTATGGTAGGGAAGATTGGGTCTGTTCTCATAGGAAATGCTGAAATAGGTTTGGAATTCCTGTTTCTCAGTGATAGTGATATAGTCATCACATTATTCATGTCAATCTTCTTTGTTTATACATTTTTAGCAAGACTATGTCCATGGTTATCTAATCAGAGAGGCCTTGCCTCCAGGAGCAGAAACCAAATGTTATTTTGTCTATAAAGCATATTTGGAAGACTCCATTTGTGTACAGGGCCAAGATAACCAGCATTATACTTAAACATTCAAATGTTATTTTCCTTTTATTTTTGCAGTTTTTAAGATTATGTTACAATACAGATTATAGAGTTCTAAATTATTCTGCACATTGTCAATTTTCATTGAAGCATGTAGCAAAAGTGCTTTTCCAAAAGGAAACTGGACATTCTTGTTTTTTTTCCTTTGAAAACATTTTGCCTCTCATCCAAGCAGCTATTGCAGTTCTACCACATGATTGAGAATCTCCAAAGACACTAAAGTGTGTATTTACCTGTCAGATATCTGCAATGCTAACAGTGTTGGTGAAGTCTCAGGCCCTTCATATCCATTCTGTGAATGAAAAGATGATTCTTTAAGATTTAAAGATTTTAAGTGTTTTTAAAAGGAAATAGTGAGGGGCATGGAGCCCCCAAAAGAACTGAGCTTGGTTTCCTTATTTTCGATACTAATGGGCCTGAAGCATCAGCAGTTCAATGTTTAAATAGTTACATTTATATATTATGTAATATTATATATACTGTATAATATTAAACATACTGCAGGTAGTCCTTGACTAACAACATTTCATTTTGTGAACATTCGAAGTTACAACAGCACTGAAAAAGTGAAGTATGACCATTTTTCACACTTACAACCATTGCAGCATCCTCATGGTCATGTGATCAAAATTCAGATGCTTGGCAACTAATATTTATGATAGTTGCTGTGTGCAGGGGTCAAGCAAAGTCAATGAGGAAGCCAGATTCACTTAACAATAATGTTACTAACTTAACAACTGCAATAATTCACTTAACAACTGTAGCAAGAATGATTGTAGAATGGGGCAAAAATCATTTAACAAAGATTTCACTTAGCAACATAAATTTTGGGCTCAACTGTGGTCATACGTTGAGGACTACCTGTATATGTTTATAGATTATATAGTCCACTGCTTATTATAGCACTACAGAAGAACATTTTTTATTTTTCCTCTACCTCTGGGTAGATTTTGCATATTCCAGTTTTAATGTGCCTCTGTGCTGTGGTCAGTTGAACTAAAGCTTATAGGACGTGTTCTACTGTAGGAAAAGAACAGGCAGAGTTGGGGGTTAGAGTTATGTGTGTCATCAGCCTAGAGTTCCCACAAACAATCCATGCCCAATCTCTCTTGAATTCAGTTGACCCTCATCTGGCACCAATTTAGTACTGAACTTTAGTTGGCTAGATTCTTGTGAATAGACTTGTGCAATAAATATTCTGAACTGGAACTTACATACCTGATTTTTCATATCTGAATCACCTACTTTTCTGTTTGCAATTCAGATATATTCATAAAACTAATGTAGCTGTAAAACAAACTAGCGCTGAGAGTGGATTACAAAATATTATCAATAATGTAGATTCTGCATGATAGCTGTACTGTAGAGGAACAGGACTTATGAACAGGGATGCAATGGATATACTATTGAATTTTTATTGTTTATCCAATTAATTATAATTATTTATCATCTTGAGACAACCTCATTGTTTGAATATCAAAAAAGCATAAAATGAATGGATGATAAATCAGATTATACACTATACTTTTACTGATATTTGATAAGCATATAAATATTTTTAAATAAACAAAATGTTTATTACACATTAATTCATTACCCATCAATTCTCATCTCCTCTTACTGTATTTTATAGCATGCTCTTCCCACCATTATATTTCCAATGCATTCATTTAATGTTTATTTTTTCCCTAAAGTATTCATGTCTACATATAGCAAAATGGATAGGAGCATGCTCTTATAGACATTCCTAAATATAGACCATGTGCAATACTATGCACTAGCTATGCATCATCATTTCTCCATTTTCTCATATCTAGTAAAGCCTAGTTAGACAAATCCACAAGATAGTCAAACAAGACACTTGCTTTAGTTTTGCACCTTCATAATGATTGACTCCATTTTCATTGTGAAAAATGAGCTTTAATGCATTAATTTTCAGGAAATACTTTTTATTGAATTATACAATCTATCAAGCATTTACTGTGCTAGTGAAGGACTAAGAGAATTAAGGCATGTAATCGACACAGAGAAGGTAAGGGAACACTTAGCTAACTTAAATGAGTTTAAGTCTCCAGGTCCAGATGGATTACATCCTCGGGTACTGAAGGAATTAGCAGAAGTAATTGCTGAACCACTTGCTGTAATCTTTGAAAAGTCACGGAGAACAGGAGAAGTCCCAGATGATTGGAGAAGGGCAAATGTTGTCCCTATCTTCAAAAAAGGGAAGAAGGCAGACCCAGGGAACTACAGGCCTGTTAGCCTGACTTCAATACCAGGAAAGATTCTTGAACAAATTATTAAGCAACATATATGTCAGCATTTGGATGGGAATTCAATAATTAACAGCAGTCAACATGGGTTTGTAACAAACAAGTCGTGTCAAACTAATCTAATTTCATTCTATGACAAAATCACGGAATGGGTTGATCAGGGAAATACAGTAGACATAGTATTTCTGGATTTCAGCAAAGCTTTCGACAAAGTATCTCACACCATCCTCATTGAAAAAATGATCAAATATGGGATTGACAGGATGACTGTTAGGTGGGTTCATAACTGGCTTAGTAATCGTACTCAAAGAGTGGCTATAAATGGCTGCACATCCAACTGGAAGAAAGTCTCAAGCGGAGTGCCACAAGGCTCAGTTCTGGGCCCAGTTATGTTTAATATTTTTATAAATGATTTGGATAAGGGAATTGAGGGGAAACTGATCAAATTTGCAGATGACACAAAACTGGGAGGGATTGCAAACACCAGAGCAGAGAGAGAAAGGATTCAAAAAGATTTAGAGAAACTCGAACAATGGGCTGCAACTAATAAAATGATATTTAACAAGGAAAAATGCAAGGTACTACATCTGGGTAAGAAAAATGAAAAAAGCACATACAGTATGGGAGGAATCCAGCTGAGCAGCAGTACATGTGAAAAGGACCTCGGTGTCCTAGTGGATCATCGATTGAACATGAGGCAACAGTGTGAAGCAGCTGCAAAAAAGGCAAACACGATCCTGGGGCGTATCAAGAGAAGCATAGAGTCCAGATCATGTGAAGTTATTATTCTCCTCTACTCTACCTTGGTCCGACCTCACCTGGAGTACTGTGTCCAGTTCTGGTCACCCCAGTTCAAGGAAGACACTGACAAACTGGAGCAGGTTCAAAGGAGAGCTACCAAGATGGTGAACGGTCTACAAACCATGTCCTATGAGGAACGGTTAAAGGAATTGGGAATGTTTAGTCTACAGAAAAGAAGACTGAGAGGAGACATGATAGCTGTCTACAAATACCTGAAGGGCTGTCACAGAGCAGAGGGATCAGCCCTGTTCTCACTTGCTCAAGGAAGGACCAGAAACAATGGGATGAAACTGCAGGGGAAAAGATTCAGATTAGATGTTAGAAAAAAATTTCTAACAGTAAGGGTGATCAACCAGTGGAACAGGTTGCCACAGGAGGTGGTGAGCTCCCCTTCGATGGAGGTCTTCAAGCAGAGACTGGACGGCCATCTATCTGGGATGGTTTAAGGAATCCTGCCTCGAGCAGGGGGTTGGACTCGATGACCCGGGAGGTCCCCTCCAACTCTACGATTCTATGATTCTATGAAATCATTTGAGGTCTCAGTCAACAATACACCATTATCTGCATACAAACATACAAGTTGACATCCTCAATCAAAACACCTGCACTGTCACCCCAAAGTATTATTGATAAATTTATCCATAAATACATTAAATAACCAAGGAAACATTTCATATCCTTGTCTTACTCCTTGCTCTGATATGAACTCTTTGCTAAATGTTTGTTCTCATGTGTGCTTTACTTCCATAATATGGCATTCTTAATGCATTCAGAATTATTAGAGATTTCTTTGAAAAATCCATTTTGGGTGATGTCTCTTCCGTATGTGGGTTAACTATGCCAAATCTATTCTCAGACACCATCATATCGTTTTATAGAGAGGAAATTGTTTCTGATAACAAAATTGGAATTTTCAGAGGTAAGTGCATCCATAAGTAAAAAAATATTTTAAGGTGTATTTTAATTTATCTTATTCCTTCACTTCCTTTGTATAATTATTAAAAAAGATCAGGTTTATAGTAAAAGCAGATAACCATGTTTCTTTTAAAGGACTCCATTTTGATTTTCAGAACTGTGGATTAAAGCAAAACTCACCAAATTATTTTGTTATCAATAACTTTCATAAACCACAGCTCAATGAATACAGAATACATATAATATCACTAATCTGAGCACCAAGGTCAAAGGCAGAGACTGCAAGCACATTATGAACCAATATCCTAATGCATTTTAAAAGCTGTTAAATGAACAATAATGGAGCTATGCCAAATGCATGAAAGTTACCAAAGATAATTAGAATTGTTGTAGGTATAATGGTGTTCAGTGACAACAGCTGTTTTGGAACAAAAAGTTTACTTCCTGCAAATTACTGTAATATTTTCTATGGAAAAATTAGCTCACATCATTTGCTAATAATGTTGCTCATATGCCATAATTCAGCTGTGAACTGCAGTCTATATAATTCTTTTGTCTTGTTAAAGAAAACAGAAAAAAAAGGAAGAAGCAGATTATCAAAATCACCTGCTTGGCAAAGGTAGACTTGTTGCATGAGATGTCAAAGTGACTTATTTCCTTTTCTGAAGTCTTGCTTTATCAGGAAATAAAGCAAGAATTTATTTGCCTCATTTATGTCCTTTTTT
The DNA here is from genome assembly GCA_034064705.1 of Bothrops alternatus. Taxonomy (NCBI): domain Eukaryota; kingdom Metazoa; phylum Chordata; class Lepidosauria; order Squamata; family Viperidae; genus Bothrops; species Bothrops alternatus. Next base: position 23,340,796 of record JARGCV010000007.1, on the reverse strand, counting down.
ATGTAACAAAATAGACTCTGTCCTTATCCTGTGCCAATTTCTGAGGTGTGAAAAGTACACTAACAAATCTACTCCCAAGAACAGAAGGGAATTGTGAAGATACCCTAACAGTGTCAATACAGAGAGTAAAAGCGACAACCATTTGTTCAATGTCTAAAGTAAACCACCTCCCTTTAAGAACAGCACGTATTCCACAGCCGGAATTATTTTATTTGATTTACTGCTTGCCTACTAGAATGTGAGATTGTTCTCTGGGTGCTAGGATTTTGGCTAGATAATTTCCTATTCTTTCCAAAACACAGAGAATGAGATGCTCAATGATTTATACCTATTAAATTTGCAGTGTGTAAGAAGAAAATGTATAGGAAGACACAATGGGAAATATAAGAGTAATTAATTAGAAAATGGAAGTGGGGTATTTAAGAAGGAAAAAGAAGTCTTTTACTTTCATTTTCTACATGAAACTAATCCAAATTTAGAAATAATTATCTTTAGATACTCAGAGTCATCATCAACTTTTGCTCAATATCTGTAAACTATCTTCTTATAAAAATACTGTTTGTTCAGCTAGGATGAATATAGTGTACAGATGTTGCTGATGTGCATTAAACTTGATTTTCCCACAGCAACTGACTACAGCAGCTCTATACAGATTTACCCATTTAGAGTAATAAAATTGTACCCAAATCATCTAGTCCAACCCTGCCAAGTACAAGAATCAATTACTACAGTTTGCCATCCATCTCCATTTAAGGAGAGTCCACTACCTTTCTCTTCCTTTCTCACCTCTTTTATTATTCAGAATTTTTTTTTCATCTGCAACTGAAAATTGATTCTGTAGCATTTAAGCTCACTGATTCTTGGTCTGTCCTCTAGAACATGGGTGTCAAACTCACTGTGTCACGTGATGCATTGTGATATATCACAACTTTTTTTGCATTGCCGGAGCTGGGGTAGACGCGGCCTCTGCATGATGCAACCGGCCCGTGGGTCAGCAGTTTGACACTCCTGCTCTAGAACAACTCTAAACCATGCTACCTTGTCTCCCTTGTGACATGTGCTATCATATATCTTCACGGTGGTCTTTACTCCAGGTTAAACATATTCTTTCCCTCCAATTGTTTCTCATAATTTTTTCTTTCCAGGTTTCAAATTGCTTTAGTTGTTCGCTCTTCTGCGCATGCTCTGGTTTGTCACTGTCCTACCTAAAATACAGTGCCCAACATTGGACAAACAATTCTAGATAGGGCATGACTAATGTGGAATAGACAGGGATGGTGAATTATCTTGAATCTAGTTTTATGCAATTTCACACTGTGCTTGCTTCATTTGCAACTACATTACAGATAGTTCTCTTTTAACAACCATAACTGGAATCAGTAGCTGTCATTAAGCAAAGTGGTTACTAAATGGAAAATCATGTGACTGTGTACTATTCCACTCAAACACATAACAGTAGTTTAGTGGGTTTATTAATATTCCCCAGCAATTCCCTTCACCAGAAACCCAGAACTGTCCCAATTAAGTCCAACCAAAAGCAGGCCAATGCTAATCTACAGAGTGATGGCCAATGAGTCCACAAGGCACTTGAAAGTTTCCCAAACAAGATAAATCCACCAAGCAAAATTAAATCCACAGCATAAGAGGGTTCACGAGACAAGAAAAGTCCAGAGTTTACAAGGCACAATCCAAAATCAAGGCCCAGTGTCAATCCAAAGCAAGTTAGGAATCACAACAACCAGAAAACATGCAGTTAGGAAATGAATACATTCTACCCAGCATCATCTCCATCTGTCTGATGTGGTAAATAGCCAACTTCTGATGCAGCCCATCAAGAGGGATGAGGCTGCCTCCTCACAAGTAGTCAGGCTCAGCTTTGCTTCTCCTGCCTTTTCTCTGCCCTATGTGTTCTAGTATCAGGTGCAGAAGGAGTTATTCCTCATCACTGACCAGCTGCAGCTGTGTGCTTTTCCCACCTGAAACCTTGGGACTGTCCTACTATAGTTGTGCTTCAGCCAAATCAATCTCAGCTGGCTACTTGCCCAATTTCTCTCCCATCAACCACTCCCCCTCACTTGGACTGGCAGCCCTGCCTTGGAGCCATTGGTCAACTTCCCTCCTGATGTTCCTGGGACTGGCTCATCCTCCTCTGAAATAATATCGAGAGAGGCATCTGGGGAAATATCTGGGAAAGTCGTCATAGACAGCAACTCCCCTGCCATTTGGAAGCCTCTCTCCAGCACTGGGATAACTAATAGGAAGAGAGTTAATATTTGTACAGTATTTACATTCTTAGAGAGAAAGGGATTACAAAAGAGTTTGCAAGCAGACAATGAGAAATACATCGAAACACATTGAAAAGGATCCTGTGGCACCAGTAGCCAGAGGCGTACTCAGGTATGGGAGCCATAAGTGTGCTATACAAATGGTGTATTCCCCTTTGTCTGCTTATTCTCTTGTAATCCCTTCCTATCCAATTTCTCCACTTTGCAAAGGGAGGAAGAAAAATCAGGTCAGGCACATTGTAACTCTTAAGAGTTATAATGGACATATTGGAATATTATGAAATGCATCCAGGAAACAATTGGCATTAGTATTTCTAAATCAGGGGTGTGAAACTGCCGCTTCACGGGACTGGACGCATCATCCGGAAGCCGGGCCCACCCCATTGCCGGCAATGGCAAAACCATCCTGATAGTTGCGCAACATCATGTGACGTCATGAGTTTGACATGTCTGTTCTAGATGCTCAAAAGGCATTTGATAATGTTTCCTGGCAATTTGTGACTCAACAACTAAAAACAATGGACTTTGGACAAAACTTTATAAATATGATTACAACAATATATCACAAACAGCAAAAGTGATTGTAAATGGAGTTTATACAGAGAATTTCAACATAAGAAAAGGTACAAGACAAGGATGTCCACTATCTCCATTGTTATTTATTTTAACTTTGGTAAGTTTTAAGTAGAAATATTAGACAAGACCCAGAAATTAAAGGACTAGAAATAAAAGGTGAAACTTATAAATTGCAAGTATTTGCAGATGACTTGGTATTCATCCTAGAGAAACTTTAGAGATGATTCCTAAATTATTAGAAAAGATAGAACAGTTTGGAGAGATAGTAGGACTGAAGATAAACAGAGAAAAAAACCAAAGTGATAGTTAAAAATCTTAGAGATAAACAAACAACAACAAATGTCAGAAAAAATAGAATTACAAATAGTCAAAAAGGATAAATATTTGGGAATATACCTGACAGCAAGATGTTCAATGATAAAGGAAGATAATTCTATAAAATTACTGAATCAAATAAAACTTGACTTGGAAAAATGGAAAAACTTGCAACTGTCGATGTTAGGAAGAATTGCTATGGTGAAAATAAATATATTACCAAAAATATTGTTTTTATTTCAAACAATACCTATAAAACTGGAGAAAAAATTCTTTGATGATCTAAATTCTCTAAATTTAAAATTCATTTGCCAAGGAAAGAAAGCTAGAATTAAATTGAAAATGTTACAAGAAGCTAAGGAAAATGGAGGCGTTGGCTTATCAGAGTGGGTTTTATATTATCAAGCATCAGTACTAACATGGGTAAAAGAATGCATAACTCTTAGAAATAAAAGATTGTTGTACTTGGAGGGACATGTCTTACAATTCGGTTGGTATGCTTTCTTATCATATGGGGAAAATAAAATTCATAAATATTTTCAAAACTACTATATTAGAAATGCATTATTATTAACATGGAAAAAATAAAAGGTAAAATATACTTGAAAATTCCAGGATGGGTCTCAACAAAGGAAGCATTTGTACATCCAAATTTAGTCAGTCTTGAGAAAATATGGACATATAAAGATATTCTAAACTCTGAAAGGAATTTAAAATCTATACAAGAGATGGAAAATCAGGGTATTGATCTATCATGGTGGGCATATTTACAAATGCAAGTAAGACATGACAAAGATGTTAAACTGTACGGATTTTATAAAAAGCAGACCTTGTTTGATCAGATATTATTAACCTCTGATGAGAAACTAATTAAGAAAATGTATAACTTTTTATTGAATTTGAAAATGGAAAATAAACAAGTAAAAGAAACAATGATAACATGGGCAAAGAATTTTGGATATAATATAGATTTAGAGAAATGGCAAAACTTATGGGGAAGAAATTATACATTGACATTGTCAACTTCTTACAAAGAAAACTTATATAAAATGTTTTATAGATGGCATTTGCCACCAGCAAGACTAGCAAAAATGATTAAAATATGTCAGATAGATATTGAAAATGCAATCACAAGTCAGGTACTTATTATCCACATGTAGTGGACATGTGTTAAAGCAAAGAGATATTGGTCAAAAAAATATACTTGGCTAGAAAAGATGTTCGGAAAACATGTAGATTTTAAACCTGAACTTTTTTTATTAGGTACAATGCCAGAAAAGCTTGACAAACAAAGTATATACTTGATTTTACATGTGATAACAGCAGCAATAATCATATTTGCACAATATGGGAAAAATGAAGAAATACTACCAGAGGAAGAAATAATTAAAAAAATACTAGATTGTGCAGAAATGGACAGACTTACTCTGAAGTTGAAAGAAAAAGAAGAAACAGAATATTTTCAAACTTAGGAATTATTTTATCAATGGCTGGAAAAAAAGAATAAGGGATTAGGAATTCAATTGGTATTAGTGAATGATAAACTCAGACCACATGCTTGTTGAATAAGTACTTTTGAATTGTATTTAAAAAATCAATAAAAAAAACTTTTAAAAAAAACAGGTCAGGCACAGAAGAGATTGCGTATGCTTGTTCCCCCACCACCACCACTTTTTAGTTTAAGCAAATTCTGTCCTTTTAAGCAGGGAAAAGGAAAAAAAAACCACAGGCAATCTCTATAGGCCATCTCTCCTTTGCCTCATCCAGTTTTTTCTTCTTCCCCCTCAGAAAGCAGAGAGATTGGAGAAGAAGGGATTGCAAGAAAATAAGCATTGGTTGAGGATTATGTGCCCTCAAGTTTGTGTTAACTTTCAACAACCACATAGATATATTTTCTTCATAATGATCTGTCCCTAAATTTCAGCTTTTCCAACAGTGCTCCCATGTCACTGTTACTGAGTGTGTCTATCTTGCTGCTGCTCATTTCTTCACTTTCTTTTTATCTTTCCCAGCATTAGGGTCTTGTCCAGAGACTTAGGTCTCTACATAGTAAGTCTAAAATAGGATAACGTGAAGCTGGTCATTTGTTCCTCAAATGAAAACTCTAGCTGATTTATTTAATGATCCATTTGCTTGTTTTCTTGGTTGTCTATGGTATTCTCAAGTTTTCTCAAACACACAATGGTAGCATAGTGTTGCCCCTATTTCACCAACTTCTCTTCTTCATGGGAAATTTTGTCAAATGCTTTCCTGAAATTTCTTTGCCATTTTGCTGAGGTCACTCTATCAAAAAAAAAAAAAGTAATTAGGTTGATGTGGCATGATTTATTACCAAACTTATAAACAGCATAAATCTATCCTTATTCATGTCAAACAATACTATTTTCTAAATATTCAGATTGCTTTATAAACCATTCAAGAGCCATTTGGAGTGGATACTCTAATTACCCAGGTCATCCTTTTCTCCTTTTTGGATGGTAAGAACATTTGCTGTTCTCTAATTTTCTGATACTACTGTATATTGTACCCAGACCCCAATATTTTATGAAAGATTCAGGAAAGAGCTCTGAAATACTTACACGTTTCTTTAAAACACTGAAATATAATTCGGACTTGGACTTCTGGTCCAGGAACCAGGTGCCAACTGGATTGCCAATTCTTTCTTTTGTTGATTGTTGTGCTTACATTTTTAACTCATTCAAGAGTTTCTTGTCCTTCCATGATAGTCTTCTAACCCCACCTCTGTGTTTTGGAATGCTGTGCAGCTTCCACACTATACAAGTGAGGGTTAGTGCAGGAGGAGCTGGAAAAAACATAATTTAATTAAATTACCAAATGTATATTGCACTCTAGTCCATCCAAAAGCCATCATCAGACTTATTTTTGTCCAAGGCATAATAATTCCATAATTATAGCTTCTTTATTTAGTTGCTGTGAAAGTGGATTATAGTGTTCCAAATTTCCCACAAGTCTCTGTTTTTTAGGATAAACTAATAATGGTTACACTATAGGAAAATAATTATACACAAAGCTCATTGTTGCTAAAAGTTGGACTGCGCACAGTTGCACAGCTACGTAATTTTCCAGAGTCTCTTGCATTATTATGGTGGCCAGAGATGTTGTAAACAATTCCCAATGAATTCAACCAGCTTCCATTGAAGCATCTGGTAAATCGATCCACTTTTTTTCCCCAGCCAAGAATAGAGCAGTCATTCTTTTATAACTTACAACCACATCCATTCTCTTATCCATTCCAAAGTAGAAATCTTTTATTAGTTAGTTCGTGTTGCTGTAATAAAAAAAACCCCTCTCTCATCTGTTTATTTTAATACATCTACACAAGAAGCCGTTCTACTTCCATTCAAAATATCTAGAGCTTTTCTTTTGTTTGGACAATGAAACAATTTATGGATTTCTTTTAAAAGGCCATTCACATTAGCTATGAATGTTAGCAAAACTAGGAGAGTTTAGCTTTTCATACAGGTTGCTTGATAGGCTGAACCTAGCCCAAGGATGTAAATACATGTAAAACAGAGCCAACTGGGCTTGGGTGAGATGGCTTCTTTGCAGCATGTCAGAACTGGGTCTGACCTTTTTTTCATTACTTACTTATTCCTTTATAAAGAAATAGTTTCATAGCTGAAGATATTATGTAAGTTAACCAGTTCATTTCTGCAGTGCACTCCCATTTTGGACAGTGCATTACCAGTTGCAATGCACACAGTTAGTTTTCTTGATAAGAGGGTTGTGCAAAGAAAGGAGGGGCTCCAAGCCCTGTGGCTATGGACTTTCTTTGAGCTAGAGCTGTAAAGCCTGAACCTGAAGAATCGGTTGTCTCTGCTGTTATCTCATGGTTACCACTCCCTGATTTGCCTGGTTACAATTCTCTAGTAACCTATTAGATTGTGGGCTGACGAAAAGCAACATTGATTTCCACATTAGCTAAATTTATGTGAATGCATTTGGGCATCAATAATCTCAAAGGGGGTGCATGTAGTGCATATCCAAAATGTACAGAAAGGGGAAAATGTACTGGAGCATCAAAAATGCTTCAACATTTTTAGAATTTAAAAGCTGACACCCAGCACAGTGAATTGCACTACATGCCTGTAGGAAACCTGTACAGTTTGTAAAATAGTGGTGTTGCATTGATGTACTATGGTAGACCCATAACTACTCAAGCCATCTGCAAGCTGAATTGGTTTCCTTGGGTGTCATTCGAGGAAATGTTTATGATCTGTAAAGCCCTTCATGGCATAGGGCTGGGATATTTGTCAGACTGCTTACCTCCAATTGCCAATTCTCACAAGATCTTGACAGAAAGGGAATGCTTGGGGTCCTTTCTGTGATACAATTTCAGCTAGATGGATCCAGGAGACATATCTTTCCTGTTGTGCCCATCTTTTAGAATTACATGCCTTCCACAGCATGCTCTGACCTGTTGACCTGCTGCAAGGACTTGAAAAGCTGGTACTTTTTTCTCTTGAGCATTATACCCAAGACATTGGAGCCTATCTTGAAATCATACTGAGAATTTAAATGCAATTATAAACCAATGCCTTGGTTTATTATATTGTTTTTCATATTATAGGGACTGGCAACTCTATCACTAACCGAAGTAACTAATACATGGGGGAGGGGGTATTTGCAAAGTATGTTTGTAGCTGTTGGCACCAATGCATTTCTTTTAATGTGTATTTCCCATTATGTGTCTGCTTACTCTCTTGTAATCCTTCCTGATCCAATCTTTCTGCTCTGTGAATCATTATTTATAAAATACAAATCCCTCAAATAAACTTTCTAGATTTCATTCCAGCTTCTGTACGGAATGATGGTCTCAGTTCATACCAGTGTAATTCTTAACTGGATTTGGTACTGAGATTACTGCAGCCATCCTAATTTGTGATCTTTGATCAGGAGAAAAACAAGGGATAGGAAAATGTTTTGATTCTTCTAGAGAATTTTATGAGCTTGGATACACATGTATGTGGAATAGCTTGAAAATATTGAAATTAGTGGCAAGAAATTATCCATAGATCAAGGGGTTTTTCCCCCCAATATTCTTGAGGTGAATTTCCATAAAGTATTACCAAATGGTTAATAGAAGAAGCTTACTTCCATGAGTAAGGTGATTCTGAGGAGCATAATTTTTTAGCTGCAAATACAGTCATGGAATCTATGTGTAAAAGAATAAGACCTATAAAATATAGTATCTGCCAGTTTTATTAAATTTATTGAAACCTACAAGGGAGCAGCGACAACACAAGTAGGAATTGGAAAACAAAAACATAACTTTTAAAATGTACATTGGTCTATGTTCTGTTAATTCAGCTAAATAACTAAGTAAATGATAAAAAAAATGTGCCTAAGTGACTGCATATAAAAGAAGATGGTGGCTGCTTAGCACAATCCTGCTACATTATGCTATGTAAAGTTGATTTCTAAAGATCAGTTGGATTTCTATGCAACCCTATGCATGGCAAATGTATACACATCCCTATACCAATGTACGTAGTTACAGCATTGGAAGAAAAACACATTGAATATAATGGGTCTTTCTAAAAACAGTTCTCCATAGGATTTTACTTCAGCTACTCACATTTTAATCAGATACAAACACTAAGTGCATTTTATTTATTGCATCAAGTGAAAATCTTAATAAATACAAGGTTGTAAAGGTGCCCATATCTACCTGCTTATTACCTTTATGGTCTTTAAATTATTAATGCTCTGCCTATCATAATTTATTGGAAATATAGTTTAATACAGTAATCAATTTTCAGAATATTAATTTACTCCCAAGTATTATGGGAGTAAATGAGAAATTAAATTTATTTTCTATTGATATAAAGTTTCACATGGATCATATTTGTCTTAAAATGTTAGTAAGTTTATAAATTCATATTTAGCTCAGATATAATAGTATTTATAATACTGAAACTAATTTTTAAAAGCCTTTACTTAGTTAAAAAAATCAATTTTCTTTCTAATTTCCTTATTAATAAGTCTTTATGATAAAGAATTTTTAAAAAAAAAATACTGAGTCAACTAGGATACTTAGCCATTTGACACAAAGAAGCTACTTCCACATCTATAAGATTGCACTACAAATCTGCAACCTTTTTTATTAATTTGCAACAAGTGCTATGAAACTAAGTAAGCATGATCTAAGTAAAAACAATGCAGTCAGTGGCTACTCTAACACAGCAACTACAATTTTACCAAGATTTGATGTGCTAATCTTAACGTTTCAGAGGAAAAAGCTACCGGTAATCTTAATTCATCCAATTTTGCATTACGAAAACATTTGGATTTTAAAAATCTCTAAAGTTTAATTAAGAAAAATATTTTCAAATAATGGACCTTTTTGGTCCATGTCAAGGGCCATTGCATAGACATTTCCAAACTTTGTACAGTTATTTTACTTGCATTCCTGCCAGTTGGTGAAGAGATCTTAAACAATTCATCATGATTTTGAAGCAAATTCCTGAAGTAGTATATTCCATTCATTTGGACCATATATTTATGTTCCATCTTTCATTCAACTGCTCAAGGCAGCATGCACAATGCTCCTCCTCCTAGTTTCCCCAATAGGTAGATTGTGAGATACTGTAGGTTGGACTGATAAGAGTGTGAGTCATCCAGAGAGTTTCTCTGGTTGTGAGTAGGCAACAACTTCCATGTCATCATTCCCCTTAACATTGTATCACATTGGCTCTCATTTACATACATTTCTATAAAAACCAATATTTTTTAATCTAATTTAGACATGCCATAAAAATATTACCTTAGAAAATTCCATTCATCCTACACGAAAGTAAAGAGACCATCCAAACAAAGCCCTTGCATTAATTCATATGCATAAAATTATAAGCTATGATAAAAAGATGGGATGGGAAAGAACAAGATGGGCAGAGGATGAGGTAGGATCTGCTATTAGGCACAACCCATTGGGGCCCCAAACCAGCTAGCAGAGCCAGAGTTTCAGGCCCTTATGGAAGGCCAGGAGAGTGGGAGCAGGTCTCACTGCTGATGTTAAGATGTTCCAAAGGGCGAGAGCCACAGCAGAGAAGGCTCTTCTCCTGGACCCTGCCAGCCGAAATTCCTTGACTGATGGGATCTGCAACAGGCCTCCTCTGCCAGTGTGGGTGGGGTGGGGCAGGCCCATCCCATTGGGATGAGACGGTTCCTTAGATAACCTGGACCTATGCCATGCAGGGCTTTATAGGTAATAATCAACAACACCTTCAATTGCACCCAGAAGCACCAATTCAGCTTATGGAACAACAGTATAACCTGGGCCATTCTAAGGGACCCAAAGGCTGGCCACACCACTGCGCTCTGCACCAGTTCCAGCTTCTGAATACTCTTCAAGGATAGCCCCATGTAGAGGACATTGCAGTAGTCCAGACGTGAGATGCCCAGGGCTTGAATAAGCCTGATTTTTTATAAGTTTTTCAACCAACTAATTTAAATGATTAATTCATTAAACAATTCAGTCCTGTATTTTACACATTACTCATTAGCAATGTATAAAATAATGACTTCACTTCATAACAAAATAACTATAATCAAGAAAAGATGATTTTGACTAAAACGGCAATTCAAGGTACACTTATTTAGGAGTAATATTCACTGGAAATTACTTCCCATTAAAAGCAGACTTTTGTTCATAATCACCCATTGAAACCAACAGAACAAAGTGATTTATATGGCTGATTAATTTAACTAATTTTAATGGATTTTAAAAAAAAATAATCCTCAGATTTATTTAGAACTCCTCTGGCTAAAATTGTCATATAATTGCTGACGAACAAGAGCACAAAGCCAGTAGGACTGGGTGACTTGCAAATTAGTACATATTCCCTATTTTCTTTTTTCATTTTCTATTGAGAGGAAAGCAATTACAAAATTGACGGATCGTCTAAATCTGGGTTAGATTAACTGGGACAATCCTAAAACTGACTCTGACATTTATTTATGCGGGCAGAAAGCAAGATTGCCCATGGGAAAACTAGTGCGTGGAGAAAATGTGCACGTGGGAAAGCGAGAGACGGGCTGGTTCTTTAAAGGTTGCGCTTTGAGCGCGTGCGCGCGCGCGCGCGCACACACACACACACACAAACCGAAGACCAGCCGTGGAGCCCCCCTCTCCCCACACGCTTCCTATCCTTTGACAGGACTGTATTCAAATTGCGCGCACTTTCTCCCGGGTTCCTCGCCAGCACGTGGAACTTTCTTTCTGGAAAAAGAGACCCCCCCCTCTCTTATTAATCGGCCGGCGCATCCAGAGAGCTGGACACCTGATGCCCTCGTTTGCTCACGGCGCAACTTCCCAGAGCCCGGCTCGGCCCCCCACTCGGGGCCAGCGGACAGGCAGAAAGCGACTCCAGCGCGGCGCTCGGGGCGCTCCCGGGTGGGTGGGACGCGGAGGTTGGCTGGAGGGCGGGAAGTGGAGCCGCGGGACCGAAGGGGCGGGGCCTGCCCATAGGACTGGGCGGGCGGGCGGGGGAGCCCATGCCACTAGAGCCGAAGCGTTGCTCTTGCCGCGTTGACAGCGTCAGGTCAGTGCGGGAGCGAAAGAGGCAGCGGGAGCCTCTTGCGGCGCGTCGCGACAGGGGAGAGCCACGGGCTGCGTTCCAGAGTGCCCGCCCGCCTCAGTAGCGGCTGCCACTCACTGCAATTCTAGGCGGCGTTCGGGAAACTCGGACCGGGGAGGCACGTGTCTGGGTCCAGCGGCAGTGGGGAGGCTGCGGGAGGGGCGCCGAGACCGGGGGGGGGGGAAACTATCGGAAGAGAGGAGCTGGTGCCGCAAAAAAGGCAGAAGAAAGTTTGTTTTGGGGGACGGACCTCTAGGAGGGCCGGGCCAGGCAAGAACAGGTCTTCTTCCCTATCAGAGTCGGAGGCGCTGGGTTTCCTCTTGAGAGTTCCTCTCGAGAATAGGGGTTGTGAGAACGGTCGGGAGAAGGAGCTGAAGTCTTTCCGGACGGGGTTACCCTGCGGGAACGCTGGAAAGATAAGACTTACTGTCCGGGTGGGGGGGGGACGGTGAGGGGGGAAAGAGAGACATCTGTACGAAAGCCATGCCCTGTACGAGCACACGCGCAACAACTTATTAACTCATAGTTAATGGATATGTCAGTTTGGGGAGTTGGACTCTAGACGAGGAAAATTCTGCCCAGGTAAAAGGAATCCAGTAGGCCTGAATGCAGATAAGGGGTGCAAAGGGTTTTTGTGATATGCAGGTTTTTAAAAAAATGTATATTGACTTGAAAGTCTTTAGTAAAAAAAAAAAAAAAAGTGAGATAAACGCTTCCCGGCCTCTTTAGGCATGGGTGTGCAGTTTGCTTTGCATCAGGTCTGAGTAATACATCTTGAGGAAGGAGAAGTTGATAGTAACTGGAATTATATTTGAGTTTCTAATAAAATCCAGTGGGCAGGAATGGGCATTAATAGGTGCCTTCTGGGTTTGCTGAAGTAGTTTCATAGGGTTTTGTTGTACTCTAGATCCCCTTAAACTTTTAGCTTTTCCTAGGTAAATTACCTGCTGTGAATATTCTGATAGTAGGAAAACCTAAAGCACCTGTAGCCAGGATGAAGACAAGATGATGGGCCCGGGGTTACACTTACTTAGTAATCCAAAAGTGCTGATAATTTATTTTAAATAAATCATACTTTTTCTTTTAGTCTTCCTAATCACAACAGGGAATATAAATAGTGTTTCAAGTGTAATCATTCCACAACAGAGATTATAGATTGTGAAATATATATGATGCCTTGGTGTCATATCCCAAGTCTGCAGGAGTGTTTTGTAAGTTTCCCACTGACATTTCTCCCTTAGGGCATTAAACGTTAAGAGGCTGCAAGTTCCTGTTAGTGTCGTAACTTTCAGGCAATATGTGTGAGTTATGATCCAGTATGGTAACAGGGTCATAATTTAATACTGCGATAGCATTTTGGTAATCAGTTGAGGAAACACTTTTTATGGAGTGTGGATTTCCACATAATTGCTTTCAGTGATAGTTTGAAATAAAATAAATACTTCCATCCCTAGCCAAATCATATATAGAGGTATATCAAAAATGATAATAATTTACCAAATATATCTGAAAGTCATAAAAGCCAATTTAGTAATGAGCATTAATTTGACAATAACTATTTCAGAATTCAACTCTGACTCCTTTTAAAATATGTACAGTGTAATGTTCTGAGAAGGGATTGGGCTAGAAAGTGATGATATAAGGTACAGCTACTTCCTTTATATGGTGAACTTTGAACCATCTTTTTGATATAAGTGTCAAATGTTAATGACACCCACAATGGTAATTTTTACTTGTGAAACTTAAAAGATTAGCTGTTTTCCTGTGTGTGGTACAATAAGTGAAAGCTATTTCTAAGAGGGAAAAAGGGAAAGGAAAATCAGACAGTGATTACAGGTTGTGTAGGTTGTTATCTTGATCATAAAGATTAATGATACTCAATCTGGTGTACTCCAGTTGAAGTGGGATTTACCAGAGAGTTGAAATCCCAATGCTTCTGGACATTAAATTGCCCAGGTGGGTGCATTATTACACAGTGACCTTTAATAAGAAAAAGGTAATTTAAATTGTAAGTATTTAATGTATATGTTAAAGTTGCCTGTGAAAAAAGTTTATTAGGACATAATTCTGACTCTTATCCCATCAGTTAAAAAGTGCTTCTTTTCAACTCATTTTTATTAAGTTCGTTCTATGGAGTAATCATTCTGATGTATTGCTTAAAGTTATTCTGATTTCCAGATATGTTTGTATCTAAACTACCATATTGATAAAACCTAATATTTAATTTTTTAAAAAAATAAGTGTATGTCTGCAATAAAATAAATGTAAGTATAATGTAATTAAGTTGAGCACGGTTATTAATGGAAAAATAGACATTTGTGAATTTTTTATACATGAGTGTGCATTGTTTTAGATTTTTCCTCTCTGTACTTACCGTAGATTAGCTTTGCACGGAAAAAATGCGGTATGCAGTTTTGGCAGCAAAAATAGGTACCTTGAATTAAATTTGTTTTTTTTAATGTTCCATATATCCTAATCCGAATCCTTGTTATAATTTAGTCTTCTCTATATTTTTTTAGAAGTTAGTCTCAAAAGACATGAAAGATTTCAGGTCTAGGCTAAAGAACTTGGTTGTTTCTCAGTATAATTCCCAGTGTTTAGTTATCATCTGGTTTAGATAATCAGCTCATCTTTAAAATTGGGTCTCTTTCCTTACCATCAAAATGGGATGGATGGTGTCCCATGACATTGAACACCAATTATGTTGGTTTTTATCTTTTTTAGTGAAAAAAAAATCAATTTTTGTGAAAAAAAATTCCTGGTATTTGGGGTAACTTTGTTAAATAACTACTTTGTAGAAGAAAGGATTGTAAGACATTCATTCTATGGTTTGCAGAAGCTAAAATCTAAAGCTACTTGTTTTAAACTTGAGTAAAAGTCTAGTTGATACATGGATGAGCCTGGTCTTCAGAATCCCTAAAATGTAACTTTTGATTCTTTTATTCATCCAAAGAACCATGTTTAATTTTTTCCAAAATCAGTGGAAACAATAATATGCCATAAATTACATAGAATAACCAGAGATAGAAAAACTTCTGATTTTACTAATATTTACCTAGTGTTTTTCAATAAATGAAATGCATTATATGAATGATCGGAATTTTCAGTATATCTGTCAGATTCTATACCTCTTCTCAATATTTTTTCATATACTGTATATATATAAAAAGCCTTTTGTCATTAGTGATACTAATAAATTGCCATAAACTAACAATTCAAAATCTATAATAGTGAAGTCATATATAGTTTAGTCCTATACAATATCAGCCCAATCTGTTTCACTGGTTGATTATGAAAATAAAATGAGCAGAGTGTTAAAGGCACTACCTTGAGCGTCTAAGAAAACAATGCAATAAATATGACAAGAAAATTCATAACATCCATTTACTCCCAGTAAGCTCATTTAAGGTTGTGGTCTATGTTTTAAAGGTTTTGCTTGCCAGTATTGCAGATGATTATGTGTTGCTATAATTTTAAACAATCTAGAAGTAACAATTTGCCACCAAAAAGTAGTTGGATGGCCAGTCATATGATTCCTTAAAGTATGTATTAGGAGTAATAATGGACATACATCATAAGGGTTGTGGTGAATAGATTGATAAAACATAGTTTTCTGTGTTGTTGCTCTGCTTTGATATTGGAAATTAGGATAAGTTCAAAATAAAACTGCAATATCTTAATTCTTTTATAAAAATCTATACTACAGCCATATTTGGAATTAGTGAAGTCAGAACACTCAAGACATTTTAGGATGAGGAAGAAAATAAGGGAGAATCTCATAAAGATAGAATAGAATAGAATAGAGTAGAATAGAGTAGAATAGAGTAGAATAGAATAGATACAATTACTGTAGGCAAGGTGCGGTAAAAGAGTCTTAAATGTTAAAATTAACCTGAAGATGGAAAGTTCAGAATCGATCAAAAGAAGTGCTTTTTCATATAGTTTGTCGTAAAGTTATGTGATTAATTAACACAAGATGTAAGAGCTATGAACTCAGACAGTTTTCAAAGAGGTCTAGACAAAGTCATGGGAGATACTATAAATTTATCATAGCTACTGGTCAAGGTGGCTGTACAGTACTGTCAACATACTTCTTCATAGTATGGGCTAGGCCAGGGGTAGGCAACCTTGGCTCTTTTATGACTTGTGGACTTCAACTCTCAGAATTCCTGAGCCAGCCATGTTGAGGGGAAAGGGAGAGGTTTCCAAGCTGACCCATGCTGGCTCAGGAATTCTGGGAGTTGAAGTCATAAAAGAGCCATAAAGAGCCTGGGCTAGGCGATATAAGCAAAAGGGAGCTGTGGTGGCACAGTGGTTAGAATGCAGTACTGCAGCTACTTCTGCTGACTGCCGGCTTCCAGCAGTTCTGCAGTTTGATTCTCACCGTCTCAAGCTTGACTGAGCCTTCCATCCTTCCAAGGTCGGTAAAATGATGACCAAGATTGTTTGGGGGTGGGTGGACAATATGCTGACTCTGTAAACTGCTTAGAGAGGGCTGGCAAGCACTGTGAAGCAATATATAAATCTAAGTGCTACTGCTATTGCTATTCACATGCTGCCTAATACCTTCTCATAAATACATGGTTAGACTATGTGGGACCAGAATGTTAGATTAGCTGGACTTTTGATCTGAAACTGTATTAAGTACTATAAGTGCTTCCTTGCTGATGACTCATAATTAACACTTAAGAAATTGCACCAACTGCACCAATTTGAACCATTGCACTACTGAGAAAATGCAGGTTGTTTTTTTTTTAAGAAAATGACCTTGTTTATAGCTATATGATTGTGCCATTATAGAATGTGTTGTGGATGAGACTCACTAAGAAAGATCTAGTAATCATAGGTCACATCTTATTTTTGCCAGCCAGCTTACATTATTTCAAGCTGCAGATTGTACATGACAGCATATGAGTGAGTAGCTGTTGGAATAAAGAAACTGGTGATGCCACCTCATTCTCTTATGTCTAAGCATATTATTTGCATAGAACAAAGTCTATGAATTTAATACTGTGAATCCCATAGGCCCGCCTTACAAAGCAACAACAATTTGCAGTTTTACTAGTTGAAAATTAGCAGGATTTGAAGGAAGGAAGGAGGGAATGGGAAAGAAATTCTAAGTAAAAAAGAAGGACTGTTTGGCACCGTTCTGCTTTCACTTACTGCGTCTTAGATTATATCTATTTGTAATTATTGGTCCGTGTCGGCTGTTTCAGATGTGGAAGCTATCATTTGATATTGAAATTGCCAACTCAGTGACTTGGAAGTGTGAATTGAGCTTCAATAGGAAAAAGAAGCATGACTCTTGAAAAACTCATCAATGTAGTACATCGAAGTTTTGAAAAAGCCATCTGCTTTTTATTTAATATTTCAAATGAAACATTGCCATCAAAATTACTTTGGCGTCTACAATTATGACAACAATGATTTGAGAGTTGTGTTAATTTCAGAGTACAATACCCTAATAGGAATTCAAATTAGCCGTAGCCTGCAGTTTATCTGATTTACGGCTTTAGCTCTCAGCGATTACTTATGTGTCTGCTTTAATGTTTTAATGTACAGGATTGGATGGAGTCTTTCCTAGCCCTGGCATATCTTCCCTTAACAAATATTGGATACCCGAGTTTCATAAAATCAAACTTCAGGATGCAGCCAGGATTATCAGTTTTTAATTTACAATGTAATCCTAGAACTTCTAGGAGGTATAGATAGGGAACTAGAGAAGGTTTTTTTCCCTTGCATTTGGTCTGCTTGAAGCGTTCCCCCAGGAAGAAAAATGAAAATTTTTCTTCTTCATAAGATAGTTCAGAATATATGAGGATTTGAGCAGACATACTTAAAAGGAAGAGAAATTTTAATCCTGCTGTAACTGTGCTTCACCTAAAACAGTATTGAAAGAAAGAGTCTTGCGACTTTTTGTCTTTTCTAGTTTGTTTTGTAGTGATAGGATTCTAAAGATGTGTTATTGGATTTTGCTAAATTCCTAGAAATCACCAGGGACCATGTAGTTTTCCAGTGTACAAGTAGTTCTTGATGTACAACTATTCATTTTGTGACCGTTCTAGGTTACAATGGCATTGAAAAAAGTGACTTGTGACTGGTCCTTGGACTTACAACCATTGCAGTATCCCCATGGTCACATGAACAAAATTTGGGCACTTGGCACCTGGATTTACAACAGTTGCAGTGTCCCAGGGTCATTTGATCGTCATTTCTGACATTCCTAGCCAGCTTCCGACAAGCAAAGTTAATGGGGGAAATTAGATTCACTTAACAACTGCAGTGATTCATTTAACAAACATGGCAAAAAGGTCATAAAATTGCACACAACTCACTTTATTGCCTTGCTTAGCAACAGAAATTCTGTTTCCAATTGTGGTTGTAGACTACTTGTGATCTACACTTTTAAATATTTCTGTAGACAACAAATGGTTCTTGTGACCATTTGTTTTACCCACTTCGTATAAGCCAGCATTTTTCAAAAATTGGCAACTTTAAGATTTGTAGACATCAACTCCCAGAATTCCCCAGCCAGCATGCAAGTGGTAACACTTAATACACAGTCTTTTACATTGATGTGAAAAATATAGGAATTGAATTGTCTTTTTAAAATAAACTTTTTGATTTTAAGAATTTATTTTAAAAATAAAATACTTTGGTTTTAGATATTTTTATTAGAATATATGCTTTGTATTACTGGATTTTGCTCTTGAATTTTCCCTTGTAAATCAAAGTTTTAAACATAAACAATTAATTTTTTTTATCCTTACGAGCCTCTGTCAGATTTGCCCTTTTTCGTGTTTGTCCTTCATGTTTTCCCAAAAAATATGGTCACTGTAAATATAGACTATTGTTTTCCTCTAATATCCTATGTACACCAAGCTTCACACACATATTTTTAAACTAAAACTTTAGGCTACATTTTAAGAGATATCTTCATAAATCAACATGCAGAAAGAACATTAGAGGCAAGGATGCAATAAGTTATTTCCATATTTATATAATATGAAAATGTTTAGTGAGGAATGTCACTGTTCAAATATTCCATCATTTGAAAGTTTTTTAAATATGGATTTTGAGGTATGAAAATAGTTTGTGATGGAATAAGGAAAGTTTTTGATTGGTGGACTCACTTGGGATTTTAAGAATGCGTTGAGCACCCTCACATAAGAGCAGGTGTAGGGAGGTTTCCTGCTTTACAAAATGACTGCAAGTTGTGGATATTTCCATTTTTTCAGCAGGCCGGACTTTATTCGCCTTCACCCACAATAACCGTGATAAATTTTCTTGAGAACATACTAACTTTTCATCTACTTGTTTTTAACTAAAAGGATCTAAAATATTAAAGTAAAATAAACCAATGGATTGATGCCCAGATTGATCAAGATTGCAAAGGATTTGGTGGCCAGAGGCATTGTGTTGCTTATGGTATTCCTAACTGAAGTGTAAAAGAGCTTAAATAACACAGGAAAATATATTTTCAGCAGAGACTGTTGTATGTTGGACATCTAACTACAGCCTGCAACATTGGAGCTTTTGAACATACTCTTAGCTGTTGAGGATAGTAAAAATACATTTCCTCATGCCATTTTACAACTAAGTGGTTATGATAACAAATAGCCCGAGGAGTCAGGATTCTTTTTTCTTTTCCCATGCCTGGAACAACTATAGATTGCTCTTGATCTTTATTCCTGTTAAACAAGAAAATATTCAGCTACTTATATATTTAAGTTACTATCACTTGAGCAACTCTTTTTCCAGGAAGCAAGGCCAGGTTTAAACATGATAAAACGTTTTTCTTCAGCTATTTCATTTTGTCTTGTAAACAGAATCTTGTAGAAGTTGAACATTCTTTTTCTTTAATCTTTCAAATCATTTAATCATTAAAAATGTCAACATGCTTTACCATTTTGCTATGCAGGTGGTTGGATTGTATTTTGTTGTTGTTTTTTAATAATAGGAAAACAGACAGAAATGCATAATCCCAAACACACATCTTTCTATTTGGAATGATAACGCTGTCTTTGGATTCTATCATTTTGATTCTTCTGAAAATATAAACGGCCCTGAAGGCTGGAATTCCATTCAGGAGAAAAGCATATTAAATGTTTGCAAATAGGATTTATTTTTGAATAAAGGCACCTTAATATAAATGCTTTAGATTAAGCTCTAAGACATACAAAGTAGAAATAGTGCAAGAAGAACATCAGGAAAAGGTTAATAGAGTCAGGTAATTGGTTTTTTCATCTGACACAGATCTCTAATGTTCTAGTGACGTTCTTACCTCTGATGTTTTTAACCAAAATTAAAAATGATGGTGAGAATCTCTGCTTATATTTGGCTTTTTGAAGATTTCAAAGCTGCGGTACAGATTTTAGGAGAATTCAGTATGGCAAAGGCTTCCTTTAGCATCTTGACAAGAACGTTACTCTTTTTGGACATAATTTGCATTTTATAATTTCTAAGTATTCTATATAAGTTTTAAATTATCACTTCAAACACTTTTTGTGGGTATTGCTGTAACTAAATTAAGCAAAAGATACCTCAGTTTTAATGTCACAGGGATGTGTTATTTGTTACTTCAAACAAGCTAATATGCAGAGAAAAATGTTAATTATAGGGTTTGGAAACTTGCTGATCATTAAGCAGTAATGGTCAGAAGAACAGGTTTTACTTCCTAAGGGCAGGGGCTTTGATTACCCCAATCAGGAGATTTAAAGAAAGGCAACATTGATTTGTTAATATTTATTAATCCAATTACTTATACTTGGGAACATGAGAGAACTACTGGAGTTTATTACAATGAATAACATTTCAGTTAATTGGGGCTAACTGATTCCATAGTTCTTCAGTGGCACTTAAGAACAACTATAGCTTTCTTTGAATCTGAGATGTAAATGTTATATTTTAAACTTCAATGGCTGAGACTGAAAAAAAAGTTAAAATAGAAAAATAATTCTACTTATTTATTTGCCAAATTTATATGGCCGCCTATCTCACACAAAGTGACTCTGGGTGGCATACAATAAAACCAACAATTAAAAATGTTCTACAAACCAATTAAAACAATAAATACAGATAAAATAAGATTATAAAGGGGAAAATATTATATAAAATATACCCAACATGAGACTCCCTATTGCGAAGAGATCTCCTGGCTTCCCTGAACCATATTTTGAGGGCTTTCTGGAAGGTCTAAGTTTTGGGCTAACCTCACCACCAGAGGGATGATGTTCCAGAGGGCTGAAAAGGCTCACCTCCTAAGTCTGGGGAGATGGAATTCTTTTGCAGATGGGACTTGCAGTATGTCCCTATAGCCAGACCTGATGGGTGGGATAGATGCAATCAGGAAGTCTATCCCCCAAATAAGGCAGTCAGTGCCTGTAGAATTTTAAAAGTTAAAACCAGTACCAAGAATTGGTCATGGAAGCAAACTGGTCACCAAGATAGTTGATGGAGCAGAAGGGTAACTGCCTCATTCTGCATTAGGTGAAGCTTCCAGAACCCTAAAATTAATGGTAGCCCCATGTAGAATATTTGAAAGGTTATAATCAGCACATATGAATTCTTTTCTACTTCTAAAAATGTGTTAAAATTAATTCAACACTGAATAAAATCCTTGATCTTTTGACTATTAGTTTTCTGTATGGCATACTTTAAAGGAGCTCTGGTGTCTCTAGACATGATGGAATGGGCTGTATCATCTCCAACAAAGCAAATGGCTTGCTTATGCTTATGTTGGAATCCAGCACATCTGGAAGTTGCTGTATTAAAGTAGTAAACTGTCTTATAGGACATAATTAAAATTTACATTGCTAGAATGAACCTTAATGGAAATTTCATTTCTGACCATTTATTTCTATTTCCCTATTTTGTCTATGGAGGCAGTTTCTCTAATGTCACCAAAGTCACATCAAACAGCTCACCCTATGCCTCATGCACTGTTTCAACCTTAATGTGATGTAACCTTGTGGTTGTGAAAGTCATGTGCACATCTTTCCATTCCCTTTTGAGTGACAGGATGCTTAGTCTGGTGGGCAGAAGTTCAAGTAAAAGTCATTTCATTAAGAAGTCACTTCAAATGTATTATTAATGTATTTGATTGATAAATAAAAATATTTAAAAAAATAAAATGAAACTTTCCCAAAATTGAAAGTCACCTTACATATGGAAGAATGCACAGGGCAGTTTGAAAAGTTAGCAGAAATGTTCTGTATTCACTGTATTTGGAATATTTACAGTATTTAGTTTGGGAATATTAGGATGGGGTTGGGTTCAAGATATGTCACATAAATTGTTTTTGTAAAACAAAGTAA
The DNA here is from genome assembly GCA_034064705.1 of Bothrops alternatus. Classification (NCBI taxonomy): domain Eukaryota; kingdom Metazoa; phylum Chordata; class Lepidosauria; order Squamata; family Viperidae; genus Bothrops; species Bothrops alternatus. The sequence continues at coordinate 23,318,704 of JARGCV010000007.1, read as the reverse complement.
GGGTAAGTTAAGAATTTTGGGATGCTAGGCTAATTTTCTGATGAACATTATGATAGAAGCATAAACTGAAAATGTTTCAGAAAAGAAAATGTTTTGGGATTGCTGTTTTCTCACTAGTGAAAGCAACACCAAATAAAGAAGTCTTCCATAATTCCCTATTAATTTGCAAGCTAGGGCATCCAAAGAATGTTTTAAAATTGGTTTAATAGCCTTATTCATAATCTATTGAAATTGTCTATTTCAAAAAAAAAAGGGAAAATTAATCTAACAAATACCTTCCTTGACTTCCTTCAGCCATGCAATGCTACTTTTTTCTCATTTGCAACCTAGGTTTGAGATTAAATCTTTTTTAAAAATGAAAGCTAGGGATTTGCTATTGATTTGAGTTTGAACATAATCTGAAACTATGATTAGCTAAAGTTTTACTCATAGTACAATAAAAATACAATATGTGTCAGGCAAAAGACTGCATACATACATACTTCTATTGAACTGATATCTATTTGGAGACTTTTTATTAAAAAATAACATCACAATAGAGTTAGCTGTTAATTTTTAATTCTTAGTCCATATTCTCAGGATTTAACTGAAGAAGACAAAATTAAGATTTTCAGCACTGGATTGCATTGTGAATCCACCAGTGCTTCTTTGTAATAATTCTGAAGCAAGGTTTGCAAGTTGGAGAAGTCTGTACATGCCTGTACTTATTCCTTTTTTTCCTTCCTTCCTTTCGCTAATTTGTGCTGTGCACATAAGCCCAAACATTCACTGCCCCTATTACAATCTGTAACAAGGGTAGACAAAACATTTTAAAGGACTCGGATTAAATAAGGACAATGTTAAACCATGCACTGACTTTCAGTATGAGATAACCTGTAATATAATTCCTAGTCCATATATACTAGTAAAGTTATGCTGAAATCAAACTACAACAATAACAATAACAGAAAGTCTTGTAGGATCTTAAAAATAGCAATTTATGCCATAATAAATTGGTCACTGCCAATTAATTTTTTTGTTTTTGCTGCTACTAAAATGTTTATTCATCTGAAAACAACTGCAGAATGATTGGAACTCATTCCTGAGTCCTCACTCCTCATTCCACAGATGTGGATAAGCTGTGGCTGTGGAGATGTTGAATGATAGCTCTGTGGAGATGTTGAATGGTAGGTTAACAGCCAAGGGGATGTATTTGAAGTTACTTTTTATAATTCTGATGCTACGTAGATGTCAGCCTGTTACCTTTCTGTTCATTCTGTTCATGAGTATATTTTCTTTACTTTTTGAACATGTAAATAGGGAATATAGAATAAGAGAGTTGGAAGGTACCTTGGAGGTCACCTAGTCCAACCCCCTGCGTGAGCAAGGAGAAGCTATATCATTTCATACAAGTGGCTGTCCAATCTCTTGAAAGCCTCCAGTGATAGGGCACCCACAACTTCTGAAGGCCAGGTATTCCACTGGTTGATTATTCTCACTGTTAGGAAATTTCTCCTGAGTTCTAGGTTGCTTCTCTCCTTGATTACAGTACTTTGGTTCTTGTCTTGCCTTACCAACTAAGTCTTCCTGAAGATTCAAAATCACTTCAGTTTTTTTGGATAGCCTTGTTTAGATTTCAAACTGATCACATAAATAGGCAGTTTAGACAAAGCTTTATTTAAACATTTTATTTTTCTTAATGAAAAAGAACTAGCTGCTTCTGCTTGACTTCATAATGACCATTTGTTTATATGGCAATAACAATCTGTTGTTGGTAAAAATTGCAGCTTCTGTTTTCCAGCTTGGATCAATTTATATGGAGAGGGTGAAATGGATATACAAGTAGTTCTCAACTTACAACCACAATTAAGCCCAACATTTTGTTGCTAAGGGAAACAGTTGTTAAGTGAATTTTGCCCCCTTTTACGACCTTCCTTGCCACAGTTTTTTAAGTGAATCACTGCAGTTGTTAAGTTGGTAAAACGGTTTTTAAGTGAATCTGTCTTCCCCACTGACTTTTCTTATCAGAAGTCACAAAAGAAGATCACATGATCCTGGGACACTGCAACTGCCATAAATATGAGCCAGTTGCCAAGCGTCTGAATGGAGACACTACAAAGGTCGTAAGTGTGAAAACTGGTCATAAGTCCTCCTTTTCAGTGCCATTGTAGATGAGATGAGATGAGATGAGATAAGATAACCTTTATTGTCATTTTTACTGTGGACACGACGACACATATCAAAAATGAAATTTAGTTGCCCAGTCTCAAAGTGAACACATACATGACACACACCTAAACATACTATATACAACATATGTACAGACCTACACTCCTACATATACATAATGTATAAATATTAAACACTGTCCATCTTGAATATATAACGGAAGGAAAAAGCTTGAGAGTTCACAAGGTTTATACTGTTATGGAAAGAAACTGTGGCTGAATCTGGATATTCTGCTTCAGATACCACGGAGCCTCCTCCCTGAAGGTAACAAGGAAAACAGATTGTGAAGAGGATGTGTAGTGTCCCAGACAATTTTACCGACCCTGCACAAGCAACACTTCTGTGCTATGTCCTGGATGGGAGGGAGGGAACTGCCAACGATCTTTTCAGCCATCCTCACCACTCTCTGCACCGCCTTCCTGTAGTTTGTAATCCAATTCAGATTTGCAAATGTGGCTCACTTTATTATAATGCCTTCACTTGCTCTTCTGTTTGAAATTTCAATAAACGTTTATACTTTCTAGCAATTACGTGTTCACCATTTGTGCACAATTCTGGTTTAAACTCAGTTTTACAATGGTCAGAACCATAAATTATTTTGTCTATTTTAAATTAATAATTGGAAATAAGAGAATTATTGACACTATGTTCCTCTTCTACTTATTATTTTTTGAATTAATTTTATATTTCCCTTGACAAAAATCTAGTATCTTACAGTAAGTTAACTTTTCTGTTTACCTATTATTTCTTGTCCATAAAATGCTTCTTGTGCTGAGAGCCACAAAGATGTTTTTAGACAAAACTTGGATTTGTATTTATTTCATATTTTCAATATGGTACATCTAACATAATGATTTTTAAAATCCACATTAACCTTGGCTTTATCACAAATACCCATGCCATAAAAATTCTCAGGTCGTGTCCTTTTAACTCAAAAAGCCTTCTGTTTCTCAGCAACATCTATTCTCCTTTATCAAAATCAAACAAAAGTTGCAAAAAATGCAATTTCAAATCCTCCTCTTTCTTTTGCATCTAGTAACCCTTTATATTTAACTTGTGGTTTTTTTCCACTAACACACAAATTTAAAGAGAGAGGGAGAGAGAGAGAGAGAGAGAGAGATCCTTATATGTATATATATTTTGGGGTGATATTTTCACCTTTTCTTTATTCATCTTGAAACCTGCTAACACACCACCACCTTTTAATTTGCTCATTAATATTTCAATTTCATTTAAAGGATCGTCCAGAATCAACACTAAGTCATCTGCAAAAACCCTTAACTTATAAAGTTTTAATTTAATCCCACAATCCTCTCATCTTGTTCTGTATCTATTCAGTATATCAAGAACCAAAATAAACAAGAGGAGACAGTGGGCATTCCTGTCTTGTTTCTTTTTGTATCACACGGGGTTTTATTATATGCCCACTAACAATTATTTTTGCTTTCTGTGAAATATAGATGTCTTACCTGTTTTATAAAGTTCTGTACAAAATTCATTTCTTCCAGAACTTTGAACAAGAAAGGCCAATTCAATCGCGAAAGGCATTCTCTGCATCACGGCTTGTTTGTCATTGTATTGCTCCAAGTATTCCACAATATCCAAATTTCTAATATTATCCTTTAACTGTATTTTAGATTTTTAAAAACCCTCATGAATCTTGAAAAATTATTTTCAGTCTATCAGAAAGAATAATTGTGAACAACTTGTAGTCATTATTCAATAATGATATTGGCCTATACTTTCCTGTGAAAGTCAAATCTTATCCCTCTTTAGATAGATAGTATAATATATGTCTCTGGCTTCTTTCCAATTCTCTGGCAATTTTCTTCCCTATAGGATAGACTTTATCACATTTTGTAAAGGTTGTAAAAGTTCATCCTCAAAACATTTCTTAATCCATATGTCCAGGCACCTTTCCTGGTTTAATCTTTTTTTTATGGCTTCAGAAACTTCCCTTAGTATTATTATTATTATTATAGGTCTCTGCTTCTCTGTAATCCTGAGTAAATTTTATTTCTTTAAATATTCATCTATTTTCTATAAAGATGTCATTTCCTTTATACAATGGGAATAATATTCAATAATGAAATGCTTTTTGTATGGCTGTGTTGTCTATTGATACAGTATCCCTATCTTGTAATTTCAATATTCTATTTTCCTTTTTGTAATTTATATACCACCCACTTTCCTGATTTATTTGCAAACTTATTTTTTTTATTTTTTTAAAATGTATAAACTATTATAATTTATGTATGCATATTTATATCTTAAAGGTATTTAAATTTTACAAAAATAGATACACATTACTGTTCCAGAAAGTTCCTCTGTATAAAAATAAATTGTTAATTGTAATTAACTATTATTATTTCCAGTCTACTAAAATTAAACCTAATATTCCACAATTATTTGGATGGTTTCTTCTAACAAATGAATGCTCAATGATTGGAATGTGGTTGCTTTTCCTTAGAACAGAAGTCCCCAATCCCTGGCTGTGGCTCGGTACCAGGCCACAGCCCATTTGGAACCTGGCTGTGGAAGTGGTGGGTGAGTGCACGCCCAAAGCGCCATTTGTGAAAGCAACACACGTGTATGAAACCATCCCCTCTCTGCCCTCTGCTGCCTCCGCTGCTGCTGGTGGTCCACCGAGCCAGAAAAGTTGGGGATCTCTGCCTTAGAAAACTTGCTTTGGATGCATGACTGCATTCAAGTAAACTCTTTTTTTTTCTTTTAGTCTCTCATGGAACCCTCCAGTGGTGGGATTCAAATATGTGAACAACCAGTTCTCTGTATGGATGCTGCTTCCGGAAGTCCATTTTGGGCCTGGGCAACAAAAAATTAGCTACCTGTTCTGCTGAAGTGGTGTGAACTGGCTGAATCCCACAACTGGAAACCTCATGCAATTCTCATGGAACCCTGGGGTTCCACAGACACCATGTGAAAAGCTCATATCTCAAACAATATCTTATAATGTTCCCAGGACTGAAGGAAAATTGTGATAATGTTGCAGAGCCTTTGTATGCAGAAAGTCTAAGGTGTTTAATCCTTGATCTTTCTAGGTAGAGTATGAAAATGAAAATTTTTCATTTGAAACCTCAAAGAACTGCTGCCAGTTCTTTGTAGACATTACTGAGCTAAACAGATTTGACTCTGACTCAGGATCAATCAGGTCAAAGGAATGTCCTTTTTAGATAATTATTATTGTTACAGAAGGTGCAGCCAAAAAATATCCAATAGAGAAGCAAAGACCAGTGTTTTAGCTATCCATATTGTGGCAACCATGCTCTATGTTGCAGTTTCCCACACCTATACACCCTTCCTGGAAAAATTATGCAAATGACCATGATAGGAGCTAGAGCATGTAAAGAAAAGAATACTTTTAGACGTGCTTCTCTGGACTGTGACTGTTCTAAATGCAGCCAGTAAGGAAGTAAAGCATTATTGCTTTTACTCATCAACAAATTAACCTGCAAGTCCCATTCTGATCCTTCTGTCATGTGTTTGGGTATTTCTTAAATCTTCATAATGTTACTAAATAGCATTGCTATGCCAGATGTTATCCTTCAGCATTCCTTCAGTACCCTGCTTTGTTGCCCTCTGGCAATATGGGAACTGTGGACATTCTAGTTTAGCGTCATGTAGCCAACTGGATGCATTTGGGAAGCTCCTGGAGAATGATAGCCCTCTTGCACAGTTTCTTCCCAGCAATCTATACAGAAAGCCTGCAGAAGGTAGTAAACATCCACTGACATTGATAGATATTAATGACCTGGACACATAAATCTGTCCAGGACCCTGTTTCAAACTATCAAAATGGGCTGCTGTTGCTATAACTGCTTGATTGTGACGGAGAAAACATTTATTTCTTTCTCCATGTTACCTGTGTCATACATGAGTCTGTATCTCTAATCTTGTTTCCCTTTATCTATTTTGACCCAAAGATGCCCAATGTAACATTTTCTCATAATTCTAATGATTTCAACTGACTCTTTTTACCCCTTTTAAAACTCTGTAAAATCCTTTTTAAGATGACCATACATAATACAATGTTGATCCCACCATAGAATTCTGTTAAGGATCTTCTTTCATCAACAGTTTTATTTTACTTCCCTTCCTACAGCCTTTTGTTCATAGCAGTTACACACTGAGTTAACATTTAAATTACTGTTCCTAGTCTTATAAACTATGTCAGCAAGTTAGACTTTCCAAATCAGAGTCAGATTTCATTAATGAGTAGATCAGGTTCGCATTTTTTGTGCCAACTTGCTTCTGCCAATATTTGACATTTTGAAGAGCATCAAGTGAAAATAAAAGATTCTCTCCTGAATGCCATGTGACCAATATCTTTTCAAAATGCATGGCTTACAAGAATAACAGACAAAACAAGGTTGTGCAAGTCCTTTTGCAGAAATTCTTGAAATATATGAGAGTATGTATGAAGCATCTCTTCTTTAATAGTTAAAGCAGTATGTCTTTTTCCAGGTTTGTATAGCTGCTTCGGGAGCTCCTTCCAGCTATCCTTGTGTAGAGGGGGGGGGAGGCATGGACCAGGAGTAGCACGGCAGTGATGTATATGCACAGGCCTAGGGGCAGATGCAGGTTTCCAACCTCTCCCATGAACATGTAAAACAGTGGTTCTCAACCTTTCTCAGGTTGAGACCCCACTTGCCCCGGCCATGCGCGCCGCGACCCCGCGCAAAAAAAAATTTTTTTTAACAAAAATTAAAAAAAAACCAAAATGGCGGCCACGACAGGCGGATCTGCGCCTGCACGGATCGGCCCGTCGCACACGCCGCGCATGCGCGGATCCGCCCGTTGCGGTCCGCCATTTTGGTTTTTTTTTTAATTTTTCAATTTTTTTATTTTTTTTATTTATTTTTCTGGCACGCGCGCGCCAAAAAAATAAAAAAATTAAAAAAAATTAAAAAATTAAAAAAAATAAAAATAAAAAAAACAAAATGGCGGCCGGCGGTGCCCGGCGACCCCCACGAAATGGTCGCGCGACCCCAAATGGGGTCGCGACCCCAAGGTTGAGAACCACTGATGTAAAAGGACATGATTGAAAAAAAGCTGCTCTGGATGTGGTCTACTAGCTAGAACAGGACTCTGCATACATGCAATTCTAGATGAAACTAACGCATCCCTAAGATCAGTGTATATTTTGCACTGGCCAAATGAATAAATCTGTGATTCATTTTTGCATTGTTATTCCATTAATAAAAATGCTTTTTTTATTAATTTGAACTGTATATCTTGGGAAACTTCTAAACGCATCTGAGACTAGATGTAGTTATTAGTGATAGTTTTTAATGTACTAAAAATCATTTAAAATCTACCCTAAATCAAGGATAAAAAGTCCTGAATTCTTTTACACAGGATTCTCTTTTGTAAAAAAAGAAAAAGAAAAAAAAGTGCTGTAGTATTTAGTCTATGGGAGAGTCAGCACTAGAGTTAATTTATAACTAAAACAAATGAATCTATAAAAAGAAGAACAGTTACATAAGTAAGTCGAGAGAAAAGAAGGGTAGATAAGGCCTATCTGAACCTGTTTGATCCCAGTGATTTTATGACCAAGGAATTCAATTATAGGTGTGTTGAGCACAGCAAATCACAGTTCTCTAAATTAATGGGGCACAAATATCTTTATCAAATTCTACATGTATTCATATGCTGCAAAGTTCAATCTATCCTCCCGTAAATAAATTCCTTGCAGCTGCACTGGGCAACTCTGCTGAAACTGAATGGTTCAGCTGAACCATTTTTCAAACCTACTTACTGATATAAAACCTAGCATTAAGTACAATAAATTAAATCAATTGATTTTTCCTTTAGAGAAATATTTGATTGCATTGGCAGCATTTTGCTTCTGTAGGTCTCACAATAATTAGTGCTTAGGAGGCAAAGGACACAAATAATGTTGCAGCTAAATTGCATCCAATTCTATGCATGTATTGCCTAGGTTCTTTGTTCTGCTCAGGTGGGATTATTTAATATGACTTTTGCTTTATTTATTTAAAACACATTAAGATTTACTATGCATTAACTTCTGTTATCAAACTTTAGGTTATCTCCTTAGAAAAGGAGTCATTTTTAAGTCATGTTTGAGAGAGACTCAAAGAGATCCTTATGGTCTCATGATTCAGTAATAAGTTAGGACAGCACAAATACATTTATAATATTACCATTAGTGCTGTGGGGAATAATTAAGACTAATTCTATAAATGGGGTTTCAGGTTTAGGCTGTTTTCAAAGAAAATCATACTCCCATCCTGTTGAAATGAGGTACACCTAACATTGTTCCATTTATTTTGATGGAACCTAAGTAGAATTTACTTTATTGAAATTGAAGCTTTTGAGTTTATTAATAAAATATTGACAAAATTATATGGTTTGAATACAAATTAAAATTTATGTCACCATCCTACAACTAGAAGAGTTAAAAAAACATCTTTGTACATTTTTGCTTTCTTTTTTCAACACATCATATGACTTTCCTCTTGATCCCTAGAGATCCATTCTTTAGATATCTATCAAGACCTCTGTGTTGATGTACTGCAGAAATATATGCTATTGCTTTTTCCAGAATTTTGTCACTGCTGTTTTCCTTATCTGTGAAGGAAGCTCAGTTACTCCCAATGGAGAAATTTTATGCTAGCTTGGTCTTAAAATAAAGTTCTTAAAAAAAATATGAGGGAAAGGTCATATCCTAATAACTATGACAATCTAAATTCCCAGGGAGTTTGAGAATGATGCTGCAGACCACAGCACTGACAGTTTTCCAGTAATAGGTTGCTGGAATGCTGCCAGGGAAAGTTATTTGCACTGAAGCAAAATTACAGTAGTGGAATACAAGACAAGCAAATGATACATAGTGGGTCTTTTTTGTCCTCTTTGATTAACATTTACAATTTCTCATTGGTTTTTAAAGTTCTGTTGTGATAGTGCTGTTGGCCAAAGCTCCTGGTCATTTGCGTCAAGAGTTAATGTAAAGTCAAGAAGAAACACATTTTTTTTTGTGGGAACAGGAACCAAAGGTGTTCACAGCAAGAGGACTTTAGCATTGATAGGAATGGAGTGGACATATTCTTGTTTTTCCTTTGTGGAAAAAATAAGGAAGTTATTAATTTACTAATTAATTAAACCTGGAACTGTCAGTGTATCATATATTCAGAGGTTACAGATATGGAAAAATAATTTATATGGGCTGTTCGCAGATTGAACTTTCCTGCTAAAATCAATGAAACTTTTTCTTCTTATCTGTGGGGACATTTTCATTGTGTCCAGAAAAGGAAACTTTAAACATTGGTACCCTGCAAATAAAAAATTACATCCCCTTCAATTTCATATTTTAATAATTAAAAAAGCTGTTTTTCCTTATTAAACTAGAACCAAGTTTGTCCATCTGACATGAAACTGATAAAGAAGCTCTCTCAGCTTAATCTACACCAGGGTTCTTCAAACTTGGCCCTTTTATGACTTGTGGATTTCAACTCCCAGAATTCCTCAGCCAGGCACACTGGCTGAGGAATTCTGGGAGTTGAAGTCCACAAGTCATAAAAGGGCCAAGTTTGAAGACCTCTGATCTACACCATAGGACTATGCTGAGCTTAAATAATATGATACGTTCATAGGAAGAGTAGAGAGGTAGTACCAGAAGTATTCTTAAAGTTCTCTAGTTTTTGTTTACTGACCATAAACTAGAATGACATCTGTCTCTAAGTTGTATTTTTATATTTGTAACTTAATCTTGGAAGTAATAAAAAATAGTTAATATTTTAATGCAGGAGTCTTCAAACTTGGTCCTTTTATGACTTGTGGACTTCAACTCCCAGAATTCCTCAATCAACATGCCTGGTTGAGGAATTCTGGGAGTTGAAGTCCACAAGTCATAAAAGGACCAAGTTTGAAGACCCCTGCTTTAATGTAATTAATGTATGTGCGTTTATTTATCATTAAATTTATATACTGCCCATCTCATTATCAAGTGACTCTGGGAGGCTTACCTTATGCATGTAACGCATAAGGACTATATTCTTATAACAGCCCTGTAAAATTGATCAGTGGTGTATTGCCATATTGCAAATGGAAAGAGTGGATTGCCAAATTTATTTCCTGTCTCATGGTTCCTTAAGTACTATGCTACACTAGTTCTCTGTGCTACTTATTAAACCATAATCAGCCATGCTTGAAGAAACTTGTTAAACCATAAGCTCAGGCCTGCTAAAAGTAGTTGCAGTAAGCTCATTGTCAAGGTTTCTGTGCATGCTTTGTGATGTCTCTCTATGCCCACCACATAGTTTCGCAATTTTTTTCCAAAATGTATCATACTGTCTTCATGTGCTCATAAAATAAGCAAACTCATCTCTTCCCACTCACTTTTTTCCTCTTTAATGTGGAAGTGACTTTTTTCCACTTGCATTCCTCTGTAGGCTGTTTGATCATGGTTAAGAAACATGACTACTTGTAGCTAGTAAAGTAATATGCTAATTTTCCATTGATTTATTGAAGACAGCTGAATGAAAGTTATATTTTAATATTATAAACATTCACAAGGGATCAAATTTATGTATGCCTTTTTATGAAAATTATTTTAAGTGGGTATTTTCTTTTATTTGTTACTCTCAGATTTCAGAAATCTGAAAGCAACAAATTTAAATGTAGTTAGTAAATTATTATGAACTGATACATAAGAAACATTAAATTCTGAAGGAAACTTCAAATCTACACCATGGGTATGATTTTATTTTTTCTGAACAACAGGCACACAAGAGGATGAATAAAATAAAACTGGACATACATTTTTACATAATTCATCACAATATATGTCCTTTGCGAATAGTGCCATAATTTCTAATTTCAGCAAAGATTGGGATATGTTATCATAGTCTAGCATGCAATTTATTAGTTTATAAATTGATATGATTGCCTTTCTTTCTGGCATAATCTCAAAAATCAAAATTAAAAGTACCTATTTTTATCACTTGAAGTTGCAGGTCATGCCAGAGGTTGATCACTACTGTACCTTCATTGCAATTATAAAATCATGAACTGATCATCTAGATGTGCCAAAAAGCACGTTTTTAAAATATCTGAATTATGTTTTCAATAATTAGACCAAAGCAACTGTTTTCCTTATCTGCAACTATATGCTCTGTTAATTATCCTTAAACATCTAATCCCTCATGTCTCCAAATCTGGCTCTCATTTCCTCCACTTTTTTATTTAATATAATGCCATTATAATGAAATAAACTCTGCTAGATTCATTATGTTTGTGCATAATTAGTAATTTACTCAGAATATTAACATTCAATTTTATTACCTGGGAATTTATAATACTCCTAACAAGATGTCATTTAAGGCTGAAATTTCATGTCAGTTTCTGTGGGCATAAATTCTGTTGTCTACATTACAAATACCAAGTCAGGTTTTAAAAGTTCTATCTGTACGTATTTCTGGCTAAACTTCCGGTTTCTATCCCAAGTTGACATTCCAGAAATGGATGACCATGGTTGGAAACAGTTTGCTTCTTGGAAATAATATTAGAATGCTTGCATTTGACTTACTTCACAGGACAGGAAGGACAGGATATGAAATGATGTTGCCTCTAAGGACCCATGTTGGATATAATTTTTTTTCCAGTTGGAACTTTGAATATAAAAGGAATGTGGGAAGAATCACATCAGCCCTGACCTGCCTTTACTATCTAAATATATGGGGCCTCATCACTCTATTCTCTTAAAAGTGAGTTTGCTTTCTGTGTTTTCAGTTTTTCAGTAAACTTTGTTCCCTCTAAAGTGCCGCTGAATGATCTAAGAGATGTAATTTTAAATTTTAATACTTTCAAATAATAAAATGCACAATCACTTTCCAGTTACGTAATACAACCCACTACAGCCACATGATCTTTTCTGGTAGCAGCATCTGGCATGTTGCAGAAGTAACAAAAAGTCACCATGAGAATGTCTCAATTCCTTAAACATGCCTTCCTTAAAGGATGTATCAACCTTATATTTTTATTATCCCTAGATTATAGATACCTAGTTCAAAAATTCCATATCTGTATGTTGAATTGAGATTTATATGGAAAATAATGTTGAAATATTCTAAAATGTTAACAAATACTATGAAAGATTTAACTATAGCAGTTGAAGCCTTAGAAGCTTTTTAATTTAAGTTTAGAATAGAAATACAAATTAAATATATGTAGTGGGGGGGAAAGGCATAACCTGTAATATAGAAGCAGTTAACTTGAATTCTTTGTGGCAGTGATATGTGACACAAGGATGACCTGTGCAATTGGCAAATACTTCAGTTATTCACTAGAACTATACTCACTGTGTAGCTTATCAATTCACAAACTGGGTGGTGACAGACATTATTGAGATCGCATCAAATCATAGAATTGAAAAAAGCTCAGATGTTATCAGATCCAATTCCCTCTCAATGCGTAATTGTAATAGATGCATGTATTCCTGTGTGGAGTTTCATATATTTAAAGCCATTATCATGTTTCTCATTAATAGTTTCTTCTTCGATATAGTTATACATAACCTTTTATGTTACAGTTTTATTGTCAAACTATACAATACTGGTCAGCCGGCTGTAAATTTAGGTACATAAAATGTAACTATGAACAGACCATGAAATAGTTTAGAGCAGGAGTAGACAACCTCGGCTCTTTTATGGACTTCAACTCCATAGCTGACTCAGGAATTCTGGGAGTTGAAGTCCATGAGTCATAAAAGAGCCGAGGTTGCCTACCCCTGGCTTAGAGGGTGCACATTAAAATATTTTTCAGATATCTGAGCATTGTACAACCATAAGGTGTGCAAAATGCTACTACTTATGCTAAAATCTGATTCCATTTAAATGACTGATCCTGGACTTTTAAACCATATTTTGAATGTCAACATACTAAATAAAAAACGCAAGAATCACAGACTTCCTTCTTTTGCCTTTTTTAAAGAAGACACTTCGACTTCTGCCTTGTTTGAGAAATCTGATCTGAAAGATGACTCAGGATATTGACATTAGAAATTTTAAGTTTTGCTTACGCATTTACATCCTGCTTGATACATATACTAAAATCTTCAAATTATTTTATTATATAATCCTCACAAAAAAGAACAATATTCTTTCTGTCTATATGAAATGTTTATTTAATGTTTGGCATACAAATTTAAATACTTTCTGATAAAATAAGATTCATATGTCCTTTTTTTATGAAAAGGTACAATCTGTCATGAACAGTCAACTCCCCTGCATATATTCCCCTCACTCCCCAGCTATAAATTACAACACTTCTTCTTTTAGACAAGGGAGAGGATAAAATGTAATAAATAATATCAGAATGACAGATAAGAACAAATAATTTGCAAGCAAAATGAGCTTTGCCTCAGATAAATCCTCAGAAAGCATCATTTGTCAGCTGTTGGTTTGCTCTTGTTTTAATCATATGAAATATACACTTGAGTATTGAGTATTCTTAAAGAAACAGACATTTGCAAATAAGCTGAGTCACTAGAAGAATAATGGAATCACTGGGCCATATTTTCTGGTGGCCAGCCACTTCCCCCCATCCTACAAAATGAAGGATAGCTACCTTTTTGTCCAGAAACATTGTATTTAAATTTGCTGGCTAATTATACCATGTCCTGCTTCTGATGGAATGAACACTAGTCAACACGTACCTTCCATACCATTTTAGTGTTAACCGCAGTGTTTTTTTGGTCATAGAATGCACCGGGACTGTGTTCAGGCACCTTTTTTCAACAGATTTTTCCAAGTTTTAAAAGTAACTTTTGAAAATTTGATGTTTGATCCATGTGGATTTGAATCACCTGTCAAACGTAGCAGGTCTGCAGCAAAATCATTAAAAGGGTGCATGCAGGCTGCTTGTGTGTTGAGTCCGATGCATGCGTACTTCGTCCGTGCTGGTTGTGATGGGCTGCTCGGCTTGTGATTGGTCATGGAGTTGCGTGCTGAATGCTTACTGCAGGCGGCGACCGTTATGTTTCGTTACACAACTGATGTGTGTGGGTGGGTGTGTAGTGATTGACTACATGCGAAGGTAAATAATTTCTTTATTTTAAAAAATTGTTGGTGAATTGAAAATCTTTTGCCTTAAATACAATAAATTAAATTTATGTTAAGAACTGAATATATAATTTCTTTAATAAAAGATCAACAAGATGTGAGTTCCGGCACCTTTTTTCTTACGAAAAAAGCACTGATTAATTGTACCAACATACCGAATGTGTCTTTTTTTTTTAATTTAGCAACACAAGAGAAAAATGGTTGCAGTTCAGATTCATTGTACTAAAGAAAAAATCTCAATAGAAGTAATTGAATTACACCCACATACAGAAGTACACACACATTATGCTTCTTGAAGCAATAAATGCAGTGTTGTAGGCAGATACATGTTAATACAAGTTGGCATTCTTTAGATGTGATTTCTTCCATTCAAAAGTGTGGTTGGCTGAAGAAAGCTAGGCTTATCAACAAAAAAATGATTATATTTCCTTGAAATAGCATAAGTAGAATAAAGATTTGCTAAGTAGACTCCCACATATGTATTATTACCATATGCATTACATAGACAAATCGTTCACATTCTCTCCATGTATGTATATATGTCTGGTGATCAATGACACATCAATCAGGGATAGTGTTTCCCATCTGGGCAGTAAGAGAAAGTCACATGGCAAATGTTGCACATAAAGTGGTACAGACATTTACATGGAGGTGAGAAAGAGAGATCGATCTGGTGTGGTTATTTCCTTATGCCTTGTTTCACCTCCAGCAGGGGATGAGGAACCTGTTCGGTATAGCTATAAAACTAGCTTTATGGAGAGTTATTGGGTCCACTACTATCAGCCTCAGAATTATTTTGGACAGGTGTGATTCCATCATGGTCAGCTTTTAGAATGAAGAAACTTGAGGCCTTCCAAAAATACTGAAGTGCTCAGCAGCCCTAGGTAGCCATGATGAAAACATTAGGAGAAGAAGCTTTCTAATTTAGCAACATTGGAACATCCATAGATGCTTAGGCAATATTGAGCTTCAGGGTTTAGCAACTGTGGGCTAGATAGCTGGGATAATATCAACCATACATTTTCCAACCTTAGCATATATATTTTTTCTAGATCATCTGCCCAAAAAGAGAGTGATTTACTCCCTCTTGATTTTTTTTCCTGCTTTGGGTCTCTTAAACAGTGAAAAGAGAATTTCTATGAGGACGAAAGTATTATAACTTTTTGTGAGTGAAAGAAGGGGTTGTTTCATTATAGTTATTTAGGTTTATCTGTTTCTCTGCTTTGGATTTCAGAGAGTTAAATACAAGCTCTTGAAGGAGTTGCTTAATATTGATATTGTTGGCTCTGGATATTATTAGGTGTGTTTTATCTCATGTAAACTTTTGTAAATATTTTAAATAAGGGTTGTAGATGAATTTCTGGTGTTGTGCCAGAATGTATTACAATTCTGGTTATTGTATTTATAATATCTGTTCTGCAAACTGCTTTAGTGCCATATGTTTTGTGATGTGTGTGTGTGTATATATACTATAATAGGAAGTGGTATTAAAAGCCTGCTAACCATAAATGTACAACTAGTCCTTGTTTAACAACCGCTTATTCAGTGAATATTTGAAGTTAAAACTGTGCTAAAAGATGATAAGTCCTTGTAGTTGTTGCTGTCAAGCATCCCCATGATTATATAATCGCAGTTTGGATGCTTGGCAACTGGCACACAATTATATGGTCACAAATCCCTCAGACACGGTATCACCATTTGCAGTCTTCACTGCTCTCTTCCCATAGGCAAAGTCAGTGGGGAAGCCAACAGGAAGTCAGACATTTCGTGATGTCATGCCTTATGACCATGCAGGGTTCAATTAAGAATGGCAACTGCACCTACTGCAACAGTAATCGTAATTCGGCATGATCACATGACATAGCACTTTATGACTGTGTTCCTTAGTGGTGATGTTGCTGATCCTAGTTACCATCATAAAGCGAGGACTACCTATAATGTCTGCCACTAAAAAAAAGATATGGTTATGATTGCAATATTAAAAATCTAGCTCATTGATAAAAATTAGGAATACAATTCCTAAGCATGATTATAGTCATGTTCCATTAATCTGAATTGGGCTGTTTGCAAATACAGGTAATCCTTGATTTATGACTGTTTGTTTAATGATGGTTCAAAGTTATGATGGTCTTGGAAAAAGTGATTTATGACCTGTCTTTCGAGTTAAAACATTGTACCAGTCCCATGGCTGCTCATGTGATCACAATTCAAGCACTTGGCAACCAGCTCGTATTTAAAACCAGTTGCAGCATCCTATGGTCACCTGATTGTGATTTGCGACCTTCCCAACCTACTACTCGATAAGATAGAAAAATGTGGGTTAGACAGCATCACCACCAGATGGATTTGTAGCTGGCTGACCGGCTGTACTCAGCGTGTGGTCCTCAATGGAACTGCATCTACATGGAGGGAAGTGTGTAGTGGGGTGTCCCAGGGCTCTGTTCTAGGTCCAGTGCTCTTCAACATCTTCATCAATGATTTGGACAAGGGGATAGATGGGGAACTCATCAAATTTGCATATGACACTAAGTTGGCAAGAATAGCCAACACTCCAGAAGACAGGCTTAAGATATAGTAGGACCTGGACAGACTTGAACACTGGGCGCTATCTAACAAAATGAAATTCAATGGTGAAAAAAGCAAGGTTCTACATTTAGGCAAGAAAAACCAAATGTACAGGTATAGTATAGGGGGTACTTTGCTCAATAGTAGTAACTGTGAGAGAGATCTCGGAGTCCTAGTGTACAATCACTTAAATATGAGCCAGCTGCCAAAAAAGCCAACACAGTGCTGGGCTGCATTAACAGAGGGATAATAATACCACTTTACAGTGACTTGGTAAGGCCATACTTGGAATACTGCATCCAGTTTTGGTCACCACGATGTAAAAAAGATGCTGAGACTCTAGAAAGAGTACAGAGAAGAGCAACAAAGATGATTAGGGGACTGGAGGCTAAAACATATAAGAAACGGTTGCTGGAATTGGGTATGTCTAGTTTAATGAAGAGAAGGACGAGGGGGGATATGATAGCAGTGTTCCAATATCCCAGGGGCTGCCACAAAGAAAAGGGAGTCAAGCTATTCTCCAAAGCGCCTGAAGGCAGGACAAGAAGCAATGGGTGGAGAAGCAACCTAGAACTAAGGAGAAACTTCCTGACAGAACAATTAACCAATGGAACAACCTGCCTCCAGAAGTGGTGAATGCTCCAGCACTGGAAGTTTTTAAGAAGAGACTGGACAGCCATTTGTCTGAAATGGTGTAGGGTTCCTGCCTGAGCAGGGGGTTGGACTCGATGACCTCCATGGTCCCTTCCAACTTTATTATTATTATTATTATTATTATTATTATTATTATTATTATTATTATTACTATTATTACTATTATTATTACTACTATTATTATTACTACTACTATTATTTCTGGCAGTCAATATAAATTGGGGAAGCCAGATTTGTTTAATGACTACATGATTCATAATGACCACATGATTCACTTAATGAATGCAGTAAAAAATGTGAAATTGGTCACATGATAATAATCTATAGAAATAGTAAATAAATATGTATAGCTATGCTAATTCAGCTGTCCTATCCTGGCATTCCTAGATTTTTTCAGCTGGGGATTATGGGTTGTAGTCCAATGCAAATACTGGATTACCAGTTGAGGAACTTTATTTATGATAAGAATGTAAACGTTTCTATTTTTATGTGTTGCTGAAACAATATAAAATCTCTGCAGTACCAAAAGTTCCATTTGCATAGTTCCTACTTATTATACATAAACATACATTATAGGAAAGAAAAACTTTAGTTGATCAAGTCTGCTTTAGTATTGCTCCCTAAAATTTTTCCAATTTGGGACTTTTTAAATGCAAGTAGATCAATAAATGTGCTCTAGTTTTTTATCATAAGAGGAAGTAAAAGTTTTAAAACTAAGCTTGAGTAAACAAGGGGTAATGGTTTAGGGCGGGAGTAGGGAACCTTGACTCTTTTATGACTTGTGGACTTCAATACCCAGAATTCCTGAAACAGCCATGCTGACTCAGGAATTCTTAGAGTTGACGTCCACGAGTCATAAAAGAGCCAAGGTTCCCTACCCCTGGTTTAGGGAATTATGGAGATCATCCATGGAAATGGAAGAAAATTGTATGGAGAAAAAGGAGAGCTTTTCTGATTTTATAGGCAAGAAGGAGGGTTCTACTTGTGTATCTGTGTGCAGTTCTCTTGTGGAAAGGTTAAATAAAGTGATTTGACATGTGGGATTTAGATTTGTACTGACTTTCTTGAGCCTATTATAACCTCATTCAAATGCCTTCTGAAAAATAGGTGTTGTAGCATTGGTCAAGTCCCCCTCCATATCTGCCATTTTGTGAATAAGCAATACTCATTCTTTGCAACATACTTTACCCATTTTTAGTGAAAACACTAAAAGCACCTGATATAGCAGTACCTAAACAGGGTGTGGACTCCTAATACAAACCAATAAATGTTTTAAGCTACAATCTGAAATGTTCTTACTAAACAATAAAGCCTACTGAACATAGCAAGTCTTGCTTCTAAGTAAACATGCACATCATTTTGTTTTGTTAAATTAGTTCCACAGAGAAAAAGACACCCAATATTGCTTTCATCTTGCATCAGATGAGATTGAGACAGAATCTATCGCAGGATAAAAGTTGTAGGTGCTACTTTCCATGAATCATTTCATTAACTATTAGTAGATGTCTGCTGTGTCACAGTTACGTAATCAGGAAAAAAAAGGCCTTTTTAGCAGAGACCTTTGCTCCTGCTGGCAAATGCTTAGAACTCATTGTGCCAAGCAATTAAATATGACATTCGCTATCTGTTGAATTCTGTTACCCATCTCTAAAAATTGCACTGCATTGCAAACCAAGTTATTTCTATAACTATAGTAAAACTTCACAGGAAAACTTTTTTAATGACTAGAGTAGACTAAGGTAGCCAATACACAGGCTGCATTCAACCCAAGACATTTTGGTGGGCTCCACGATAATTTTGTGTCTTTATGATCACACCTCTGAAATTCAGCTATATGGCCATCTTGATGATGCATGTTTTTTCAGCCTCCGGGTGCCTGTTTATATTATTTTGAATGAATGAAAATGCTGTTCAGTGCTCCAATCCCCCCAAACTGAATTTTAAACCTTTTTCCAAGCTATTTATACTTTTGATTTCTATTTGTGTCTAGTATAGGTCATGAGGAAATCATGTGCATTATCTAGCTATCAATCTATCATTTTTATTTCTAAGGCTATCCACTTGCCAACAAATCTGGGCAACCTGGCATTATTATGCAAATAAGTAAGTGTTATGTTAGTTGGGTTATATAATTGCTAAATCTAATAAAAATTGTATTATTAGCATTAGTGACATAATGTCATTTCTCCCCTCCCCCCTGCCCACAGACACCCATAATTGTGGCCACCACTATTTCCCCATAGACATGCAACATTTGAAAAAAATGGGAGGGGGGGCGAGCAAAGTTTATCCCCTCAAGAAATAAAGCCACACTTTTTCTTGAGACAGAACATTAAAATTTTCAGAACAATTTTTAATGGAGAAGGTCGTATGTGATGCTTCGTGAGAGGAGAGAATAGAGGAGCTGAACTTTCACCAGGGCATTTTTCTTATATTAATTTCTTTTAAACTCTGTTTTTCCCAACAGAGAAATGTATTAGATGTATATCCCACCTTTATGAATTTGCAACATGCTCCCTCTTCCTGTTATCTGCACAATAAGCGCTCTGTAAGTTGGGCTGGACTGAGCGAGAATGACTGGCCCCAAATCATACAGCCAGCTTCCAGGCCTAAGAGAGACCTCACAATCTTCTGGTTTCTGAGTCAGACCCTAGGCCAGACTGGCTCTCTTAATAAACTAGGCTACAAAACAGTGGAGAAATTATGGCCTTTGCCCTAGGCATGCACTTGTTTTATCTGCAGATGAAGTACCTATTTCAACCAGTACCTTCTGGAGATTTATAAACTGAACCCTCTGTTTAAACCTGGATGCCCTTATTTGGTTTCACTTATGGATGGCCAAGATGCACACATACACATTGGAAAACTGTAAAAAAAAACAAAAAACCATTAGAGCTCTCACAGATCCTGAAATTCATATCAAATTGTTAACATGTTTAATTATTTTATTGTTGTTTTGAAGGTTTAGCATTGCCTTTTGTAAGGGTTGGACATCCCCATCTGCCAACTTGTCCCTAGCCTATTCACATGTCACATTTTATTTACTTGTTTATATTTCATATTTCTAAATTGTTGTTCTCCTTCAAAGAGAGGTTCTTTGTACAATATACAATATAATATCAAAAAGGGGAAAAATCCTAAGATGGCCATTTAACATCGTATTATTACAAGTGGGGGTAGCTCTCAACAGACTAGCCAACCCCATGGTTGTGTGGTCCTCTGTGCCCCCCATGCAAAACTGTAGAGCGAAGTTTTGACCCATTTGTGGAAGCCAAAAGATTGGGGTTTTCCTTCACCTCTGAGGGTAAGGTGTTCCAGAAAGTGGAGACAGAGGGCTCTCTTCTTAGACCCTGCCAGCTGAAATTGTTTGACTGATAGTGTCTGTAGCTTACCTTCCCTGCCTGATCAAGTGCTAGGCTTATGAGATAGGGTAAAGTCAATTCTGTAGGTAATCTGGCCCTATGCCATGTAGGGCTTTATAAGTGATAACCAACACCTTGAATTGGACCCAGAAGCAAACTGGTGCCTACTGCAATCTGCAGAGCAAGAATGTTATATGTGCCCTTCTTCAGGCACCCAGTGTAGCTCATGGAGCCGTACTCTGCACCAGCTGAAGCTTCCAGATATTTCAGAATTATTAAATAGCTCCATGTAGAGCCTGCTGCAGTAGTATAGAGGGGCTTACCCACAGCCACATAACATACTATCTAAACTGTGTATGTAACAAACATTATAACATGAGCTTCTATTTTCTAATAATCAGAGATCTCATATTGGTTCTTATCTAGTGGAAAATATGTTTTAATAAATGGAAATTTTTCCAAATACCCTGAAATATTCCTAAGGATATAAGAATCATATTATGTTTTTGTTACTAGTGAAGCATAAGCATGAGGATTACCCAATCTATTGCATCATTATATTATTAATGCTGTAGTTATGTATTATACTTAATTCAGTGGGGGGAAAGGGTATTTCCATTTTGTGAGATAATAAATATTAGTAGGAAGAAATTGTAAGCATGAAAAAATGTCCTGTTTGCATTCCATAAATGAATTTTGTCTTATTATTCATACAACATAAAGCATGGTGGTCACCTAGTAGCTAATCCCTGCCCAGTACTAAAATCCACCATTGCAGATCCCTGATAGATGGCCGCCCAGCATGTTTTAAATACCTCCAGCAAAAGTGTATCCACTTCTAAGACCTTCTAAGATCTTGGTTACCAGCAAACATATTTCATTTTGTCTGTGGCCTTCCTAAAGCTTTATGCCCAGGGCTAAATACACTGATTGATGCAGTGACTTTAGTAAGTACTGGCAACTAAGAATTCTATCCTTAAGAGCACATAAGTTAATATCCATTTCAAACCTGTGTATTAAGAAGAAAAAAAACTCAAGAGCTAAGGAAGATCTATTTACACAGTCTTCTTTAAGAAAATATATTTGTGCAGTGTATTCTTAATCTAGCAAATAAAAGGATAAGATTATTTTAACTGGGCTAATATTTGGGGAGGATCAATCCGCCTTTCTACTAGAATCTATTTACAGATTACAAACCAATATCCACTGAAATGTAGAATAGACCTATAAAAAGATAATGTACACTATATCTAATGATCCATCGGGCTACCAATAGACCCAACACATCCTATAATGAAGTCCTATGGGCTACTCCTCTATCCTTGTACAAAAATAAAGGCTGTCACATGATTCACTTGAAGGGGTTTTTATTTGCATTTCCTTTCCACCATCACTTCTCTGTGTGGAAGTCCATTCAATCTGACCATGAATGAGTAGATTTCCTAATACAATTTGGGGCAGTGAAATAATTTATAGTATAATTTAAACCCTTTAAGTGTTTTCCAGTAAGGACTGACTAGAAGTTAAGAAGGATTTTTTTTCTTTTACAAGTTACTATGACCTAAAGTTTATGTCTGTGCTATATTAATTACAGAAGGTGTATGTGAATATTTCAGCCAGCTGCTACAATTAACTTAAATGCTAGTATTTAAAAACATGTAGGGCCTGGATGGGGAAAAAAGTGAATTACATCAATGTCTGTGTATGCCTCTGTATATGTGTGTGTGTATGCATTTGGATTAAACAAGTTCCAAATAACACTCATATTCTCTCACATATACTTTCTCCGCTTTGATGCCCTGTACAAGATCACAAGACGTTTCCCCTCTCAGTGAATTGCTTATATGTCTCAAATTTACCATACTGGAAAACAAGACATTTGGAGGGCAGCCCCTTAAAGAAGAGTCCAAAGCTGGCCAACCCAAAAAGATGCTTATCCTTTTCTAGCCATTTTGAACCATGATGTGTTTTTAAAAAGGCATTCATATGATTATGAAAACAGAAGAATATACAAAAAGAGAATATATTCTGTGCCCATGGAAATGATGATCTAGCAGTCTATGTTTTCAGTTTAAAGGTCTGAATATTGGATAGGACATTTGTAATAGTGTAGTATCATTGGTACTGAAATAGAATATTTAAATAGAAGAGAGGTTTAAATAGTTAAAGGGGTTTATGGTGGCGCAGTGCTACATGAAATTACTTGAAATTGCTTTACCAAAGCTCTTACACTGATTACTTATTGTTTATTTAAATAATTTAGAAGCTGCCCAATTTTTGAAAATTCTGAGCAACCTGTAGTTAAAAAAAAGTAGGAACAATACAAAAATAGTAATCGTGGAAAGATAGAAAAATAGAAATGATTCTAATAGAAAGAAAGCTTGAAATGATAGTATACTGGAGCTGCTTCATAAAAATGGCTGATGTAAGTTGTCTTCATGGTGAAATAACTTGAAAATTACCTATTCAAAAGCTGCTGTTGTTTCAAAGTTGTCCCATGTTGTGTTTTTGGTAGATGAGGTAGAAATCTAAGTACTAGCAATGACACTATAAGCAGCCTAAGATTCACTGAAACTTACTCTCAAATTAACATGCTGAAATTTCTATTAAACTAATAAGGACAAATTTGGAAAAGTCATTTTGCAAACTTTTTTTCCTCTCTTGTTACTAGTTCACTTTCAAGTACATTGGATTAAACTGCAAACATTTCCCAGCTCTGTTTCCGAAAAGTAGATGACTATGAGTAGCCTTTGGCAGCAGAACTATTGTTTTTTAAAATCAGTTTATAATTCCACCTGCAAAAATACTAGAGTTTTGTATCTTGAGAATTCACTGTGCTTAGGTGAGTGACATCTGACTGCCATCCAGTGCATGTCCAAACATGATTAAATTTGATTGATTTTAAACTACTGGAATACCGCAGTCCTGTACAGATATATATACTCAGAGAATTCTGAAGTTCACATATCAGAAAGGAATTAAAGTTGGCAAAGAATAATTTATACCAGTGAAAATCACTGAGTAAACTTTGCATATCAGTCTAATGCATCTTAAAAATGTTCACATACCTAAAATGGTAAAATAACCCCATGAGTAATACTCACAGTTTCCTGGAAGAAGGTGGAAATTTGTTTGTGTGTTGTGTGTGGTTGTTTAACAAGAGTATAAAAGTGAGCTTAAATAAAAAAAATCATTTATTTTCAGATATGTATTTAAGTGTGTTCTAGCCAAAAAAAGAATTTTCATTTAGTTCTGTCTTGCACTTTCTTCTACTACATTTTTAATTCAGAAAATTGCTTTTACATGCTAATTTAACTCAAAATCGAATTTATAACTTTTTACATCTGTTTTCTGTTAAAGCATTTATATATGTAACAACCTTGACTGGAAGCAGATTTCCATGTTTACTGTAAAGAATGGAGGGGAAAGGATGTATTTCAAAAGTAAAGAAGTGTGTTGGCTTTGGAGGAAGTACCTGTTAGAACTTGAATGGCCTGAATGACAAATTTTGTCTGTCGCTGTATTATGTAAATTTTTGGGCAAGTTTTCCACTTTTTTCTTTAAGGGACTGTGAGCTTGCTTTAAAACTGGAAAACAAGATGCTGTCATCTGAATGGCATGCACTTAATTTGGGGTATTTCAGTGTGTGTTTTTAGTGCAAAGCAAATGCTCGGTCCTTGAGGTCTTCTCAGTACTTACAGAGGTCTTCTCAGTACTAACTACTGGTGATCAATTAAACTAAAGACCTCCCAAGACCTTCCAGAGCTCTTGTAGATTCAGAGTTTTTATACAAATTGGAAACAATTGCTTACAGTCCAAGCAATCTTATTACAGTTATGAAATAATAGTAATGTAAAATTGCTAGGAAGTGGGTCAAAAAGTACTAACAGAAAATAATATTTGGTTAAAAAAAATGATAAAAAGTCCAGATTATATTTTGATAATGGGAAGTTTGTGAATCTAGATTTACACAATGTAATAGAATTTTATGGCTGTTTATTAATGCAAGCCATGTTAATCAGTGAAACCATAATCAAATGAGTGGTGTTCCCTAAATAGTATTATATTTAGGAGGAAAAGTACTCCAAAAACTATTGTAAAATGCTACCATTTTATTTTTACCTGCCCTTTGAACTTCAATAAACTATGATTAAAAATACACACTGTGTAATTGAATGCATCAGGTAAGCTTTGTGTAATGCTGTGCTCCCTCTGCTGATTTTACAGTACCGTAAAAGAATAGCTGTGAAAGGGAATTGTCTCGCTGAAATGAGTGCCCAGAAGAAGATGCTATGTGTTAGGAGAAGGTATACAACCTAAGGTGCTAGGACTACCTGCAGCCCTTGGGTTTGGTTCCCAAAGACCTCCAAAGTTTGTTATCAAATTTCTAATAAGACAGAAGATGAAAATGATGAAAGATGAAAATGCAGGCATCCATACAGGAGGACAAGAAGCAAAATATTTGTCACAATACAACAATTATAACATACTTGCCTCAGATGTTTGGATGAAAATACCTGTGAACATGGTGTCAGATGCTGTTGTCATCTTGACATGATCTTTGCTGAAGATACCTGTCTTGAAATGTTACTATATTAACTATCATGGCTGTGCAACAGTTTGGAATTGAAGAGGACAAGGTGCTTTGGGGCAATTATACATGTAGCAAGTGTAAGAATACTGTTTTTCTCTTCAAATTGAAAGCACTGTACAGCGCAGTTAACTAGATCTAACTTAAATTGCATTTTTAAAAGGTGATTAAAACTAGACTTTGGCCTGGCATCACTAACTATTGTGTGATGTGAGGTCCATGCACATTATTCAAATCCACACATGGTGCTTTTCAAGCAACCCTCTATCGCTTCTGATAGAATCTTCTGTATTCTATCATTCTTTCTTTCAGTGTCATAGATTTTGTACAACCAGTGTGAAATTAGGGATATGACTGCCCGTGTTCACAGGTCTAGTGATAGTGTTCTGTTTGGTGAAAAGAAGCTATGTCTAGAATGCAGTGCAACAAGACAATCAGGTTAACAGAAGGAAGCTTCTTCATTGTATGGGGTAAACGCTGAACAAAATGTTGTTAGCCTATTTATTATTTATTGCCCTAGCACAATGCCCACCAGATATATTGAATGACAGTTCCCTTGATTCCTAGCTGGTTTTTTTAATTTAGCCACACAATTAAGGAGTGGTAGAACCACACATCTGGAGGAGACAAATTTCTAGAAGTCAAAATATGGGAGTCTAAGGGATTGTGGGAAGTTTTCTTCCTATGTAAGCTCGGGGCACTTTGCCCGAAGCATTTTACATTACTATTGTTTAAAGATATTCCAGAGTTCTGTGATTCCATGAACTAATTTATTTCCCAATTGGCTGTGGAGCAGTTGAAACCATTGCAAAGTTAGGTGTTGGTTGTTTCTTCTGAGATACCATGGTTCCATTTCCCATTGGAAGGAGCTATTATCTCCATCGCCTCTCTCTTCCTTAGTTTCAATTCTTGTAAGGGAAATCTAGCCCAATGACTTTATTGTCTCCCTCAGAAACCCAACTAAAAGGAGCATTGGTGAAATTGACTAAAGTTAGCTAGGAACAGCAATGGAAAGCACCAATCTTAAATTATTAGTTGAGTTCCTCTTTAACGTGGAGTGAATTTTTTTTTATTTTTTTTGTGGCAGTCCTGTGGCTCTGCATCATCTTTGGCAATAGAGACAGTAATTTTTATTCTTTGCCTTCAGCATTTTGTGAAGTAGCTAATAATCTACTGATTTTTTCTGAGTTGCAGAAGTGAAAACAAGACAATGTGGAAGTGTGTGTGGCCAATAGGATAGGCTTGCCTTACCCAGTCCCATGCACACTTTCTCAGGAGGGCACTGGAGACCCATCTCCTATTTTTTGTCATATTCTGTATTCCCCTTATGCAGTTAGTAATGCGTAGTGCTGTCCTGTTCATTACCCTTTTTCTATTCCTTGAAAGTAAAATAAAAAGAAATGAAACTCATTGCCTCCCATGGCTACCAATTCATTTGCGCTGAGTATATTTTAATTAATGGTGAGAGTGTGGAATAAATGGTACTGCAATTGAGTTGAAGACTCCTGGATGATCTTTGGGATCTACTTGCCCATTTTCCTTTTCACTTGAGTTGAGGGTGTGACTGGGAAAGAATAAGCTGTAAACTTAGGAACCCAACAGTGATGTGAATGTACTCACCCGGATGCTGTCATTTGCCTATGTTTTGAATTAGAAATGCTTCATTTTCAGTTAGAAACAGTTGTTTTGTGCTACTTTGGTCCTTTTAAAAGTGTTTTAAGTTCAAAAAAGCTTCTTTCAAGATCGAGACACTTTATAAGTGATTGAAACAGCTCAGTTTGAAACATCTGTTTCAAATTAGAGAAATTGTTTCAAATTTCAAAAGGGAATAATTTTCATTTGAAATGATTTGCACACCCATACATTCATTGCGTGGCTAAATTGGGGGAGTGTGGTTATTACTTGTATCAACATTTTTAGATGGTAGTGAAGTGATTGTTAATCATAGTAAAGTTTTCTTTCTTTTTTGTTGCCAAAGGATACTGGATCATCTTATGCCAGTCTTTTACCCATAATATCCTGCATTGTTTCTTTACAAGGCTCAGATATTGTAGACATTAAAAAGGCATCTCTTATTCTTGTGTTTGATTATTCTACATAGCACAACAGTTTCATAACAAAATCCAACAACATTTTCCTCTTCTAGCCACAATTAGTAGATTTTATTTCCGAAAAAAATGATAAATGTCTCCAAAGCACCTTTCATACAGACTAGACAGTATTGCAGACAAAATAAAGCAGAGGAATGGAAAAGATAGGAATACTGTTTCTTCAGTACAGTGTTGTTGTTTTTTTAAAAAGATTATTTCTTCAGTCTGAAATACTTAGGAAATGTAAACTGAAAGGGTTTCTTCAGAAGATATCAAGGAAAATTCTCTTACCAATTTCCCCAAAATGCGTCAAAGAGGGCATGGTGTTTACTGTATTGTCATCATAGATAATTCTTAGTTTTCACATTGTAATCTGAGGAAAAAAACTAAGCCTAAAGTTCTAGGTTGCTTACTTACTTACACTAGCTCTTTTTGTTCTGATCAAGGTTTTGAGGAGCTGCAAGGTTGGAGCCATACAGCTAGTTTTTTTACTGATGCAAAACTATAGGCAAATAACTATTTAATCCTATCTTCCTCTGTGTGAAAAAGAACAGTGCAGGTTTTGATGTATCATTCTAAAAAGCATTTGCCTGCCTCTTGGGTTGTACCAAGATCCGTTCTGATGCAGTTTCAGTATATTGGAAAAGAGAGGGATTAAAGGGTTCTTTGGATGGATTCAGACATTGCGCAAACTGTTGTTTGTTTTTGAATAAGGCATGGTGGCCTAGGTCACACAATCCTAAACTATAAAAAGATCATGAATAATGCACCACGAGATAACTGGCCATATAAATCAGGGATCCCCAACCTATGGGCTGCGGCACACTAGTGGGCCATATGGGGTTTGCAACTGGGCCGTGGAAACTATCAGTGAGCATGCATGTGTGCACATGCCTCATTTGTGCGAGCAGCAGGTAAGCGCATGTGCATGCTCCATTTAAGTGAGTGGTAGGCACGCATGCACACCGCTCCTGCAAATGGTGCTGCGCATGCACACGCACGTTTGCCAGCCACTTGCCCTGAACCATGCCCTCTTCCTCTCTCTCCCGCCGGTCCAGAAAGCCAGACACGTTGGAGAACTCTGATATAAATGCAATAAATCAATAAATATATCCACCCACTATAATTGGGAGACAGTGACTGGGGGGATAGTTTGAAAAGTTTCTGAGCCAAATAATTGCCCTTGGGATCAGTTGGGTAATTCTGAAGCACTGAATTTGACTCTAGTTGCCTGTCTTTAATATCAGCTAACTGAAATAAAATTTAAGTAAACAAACAAATAAATAAATATGTTTTTAATATATATCATAGTCCATTGTATATTAAATAAATATGTATCATAAAAGCAAATCTCATTAATATTTGACTTGGCTTTTTTAAGACAACAGGAAGGTTTACAGTCTCAAACAATTGCAGCAGCTGGTAAATTCACACATAAATTCTTACATATTAATTGTGTTCTTTTCTGGGATAAGCAACATTATATACAGCACAGATAAGGAGTAAGAAATCATAAGCCAAAGGAATTAAGGTATGAGATGAGAGAAGGAAACACACCTATAACTGGTTTATATCAGCACCATTCAGCATTTTTTCCAAGCTTAGAATTTTCTAATATTCTCACTGCATTTCTTTTCATCTATTTTTCTTGAACACTAATATTCCCAAACATTTTTCTTTTCAACACATCACTATAATTCTTGTAAAATCTCTAATGCGCTCTGTCTTCCATCCATTCATTTAGTTTCATCCTAGATCATTTCACCACTTTTATTATTTTTAGGTCCATCCATCCTGGTAGAATTCTTCCTTTTGACTTTTTAGCCATTTCCAAACCCATTTTTTTTCTGTATTTTATTGGTCACTTTTAAATTTAGCAGTTTCGTTCTCTTAGCTAGATTGCATGCAACTATCTTTTTCTATTTTTTAATCTCAGTTATCTTCTCATATGAAATTCTTTCTCATCCAGAGCCTCTTTTATTGCAACAGATGTACTAAGCATCCTTATTCATACTGGCCTTTTATATACTGTAGTTCCACACGCTTCTGTAGCTCACTGTAAAATCATTCTTTTCACTCTATTCCAGTTTCTACATTTTTTTATTTATTTATTTATTTTATTTATTTAATTTAATTTATATGCCGCCCCTCTCCCAAGACCCGAGGCGGCTCACAACAACAACACAATTAAAAACACAATTAATTTAAAAATTTAAAAATTAATTTCATTCACACAACATACAAACACATTCAGCTCACAGCCGCTGATGGCAGGACACTCTTAGGGCTGAGGGGCAGAGCACAGCTCATATGCCCCAAGCCTGTCGGCATAGATGTGTCTTCAGCGCTTTCCGGAAAGCTAGGAAGGAGGAAGCAGTATGAACCTCTGAGGGAAGCTGGTTCCAGAGGGCTAGGGCAGCAACGGAGAAGGCCCTTGCCCTAGGCCCCGCCAGACGACATTGTCTAACAGACGGGACCCGTAGGAGGCCAACCCTATGCGCCCTAACCGGTCGCTGGGATTCATGAGGCAGAAGACGGTCCCGCAAGTATCCTGGTCCATTGCCATAAAGTGGTCCAGTGGTTATGATCCGGGAATTTTTATGCCTGTGTATGTGCTTTCAAGTCAGTTTTGACTCCTGATGACTACTTGTCCTGCCATTTTCTTGACAAGATTTTCAGAAGAGGTTTGCCATTGCCTGCTTTCTAGAGCTAAGAAAGAGTGACTGATTCAAAGTCACCTAATTGACTTTGTGCCTAACACAGGACTACAACTCACAGTTTTTGGTTGCTAGCCTGGTACCTTAACCACTAATGTAGGATATGTATGTTCTTTTCCTACCATTCTACTTTTACTCTTGTTTCCTTCACTTCTTTCCTCTCTTCTTACAGGCATTTTTTTCATCATAATCGCTCAAATCAATCATGCTTTTAAATTTATATTCATTCCATTGCCATGTGTCCATGTAGATAGACTTATCACTAAACTTTGTGTTTGAAACAGCCCTTTTTCTAATCAGGTACTTAACAGACAGTCACCATTCTTATTAATTCTTGGATCTCTGAATGACCAATCACTTTTTTTGAATGATTTTTTCTAATTCATACATATCAACCTAACAATTTTATCCCATAGAGTTGTCTTCAAAATAGTGCATCTGTTTTTCATAGCTCATTTCTGGTTCTTACATTATCATTGAGTGTCACACACAATTATCACCAAACTTTGGATTTCTAGCTTTTATTTGCTCCATAACAACCTAGATGATATTAGATCATATTTTCTGACATACATTTTAGCTGCTCCTCTCATAATTAAGCCTACCCTCCCAATTTCCTGTGTTTCCAGGAGCATTAGCTACAGACCACAAGTATTGAATACCTTCATTAAGATCATTCATTAATTCATGCTCTTTGCCTTTTATAGAACATGCAAAGTCGCAATTTTCCATATATCATAATTGTCACCGGATGAACTTTGACACTGACATTTTCTTTTGCCTGTCAGGTCTTTGGTCACCTGAGCTTTCTTATAATGCTTTCATAAGATAAAGTATAGACTAGGCTGCCATTTTTGGCCATAGT
Source organism: Bothrops alternatus (assembly GCA_034064705.1). Classification (NCBI taxonomy): domain Eukaryota; kingdom Metazoa; phylum Chordata; class Lepidosauria; order Squamata; family Viperidae; genus Bothrops; species Bothrops alternatus. The sequence continues at coordinate 23,287,554 of JARGCV010000007.1, read as the reverse complement.
TATGCCACATGCAGCATTTCCTCAAGCCAAAAGGACAGTATCGGTCACTTTTAACACTTCTGATCTTTATGTAAATTCAATCATTTTCTGCAAAACCTGGCTAAAACCTGATATGGAAGGAACACCAGGCTCAAAATTATAAATATTGGTCTCACATGGTGGGTTCCGATGGAGAAGGTTATGTGGTGACTGGGAGTTTTTATCTTTGATTAATGGCTTCCCAGGAGCAATAAAAAATTAATGTAGATTTGGGTGTTGGAAAAAATGGCAGGATAGCCCTAACCCTCCTTCCCCATTTTCCTCAATTCACAAATTAAAGTTGACACCATACTGAGGGTTTTGCTTAGGAGCTGGCAATCCTTTGCCCATTGACCATATGCAGCCTTGAAATTCCTCCTTCAGGAATTTTAGACCCAGGAAATTGCACTGCTGAATGTTGACAGCACAAAGACTGAGTGGCGCAATTAGTCAGTCATAGAATTTCTAGGGATCCTTGGTTAAATCACTGATGTATCATTTTGTTGAAATATAATGTATGTACTGTAGACGTGTATTTATATTGCCCCCATTCCTCAAGAGCTCCAGAAGCATAGTTAATGTTCCCTCTGCACATTTTCCCCCACAACCACCCCAGAATAGGACAACTGATCCCAGCCAACTTGTCATGGCCAACTCGCCACAAGGCAACTCACCAGGGGACAGTTCAACACTGGATAACTCAAGAGAGGGACAAGTAGAATTGCAGCTCACCCCCAGCCTTGAGGACTTCTAACTTGAGAAGGTTCAAATCTAAAGCAAGACAGCGCCCACTGCATTTAACCTGTCCCTCTCTTAAGTTATCCTGTGTTGAATTGTCCCGCAGCAAATTGTCCTGTGGCAAGTTGGCCAGGGCGAATCAGCTGGGACAAGTTGGCCTATGAGCAGAAGTAGGTAGGGCTGAGAAAGACTGACTGCCCATATATATTCCTCTGCTTTTCAGATTTTTTTTTTTATTTTTATATCTGCATCAGAAGTTTTTTTTTTCAGTTGAAAATATTGAGATCGCTTTTTTGAAAGGAGTTTTCCACCCTGCTGAGAAAATTATTTGTTCAGCAGAAAATACTGATGGAGGGGGAGGGGTGGGGAGGAGAATTTTCAAAGAAGTGTGCAACTTTAAGACATGTCCAGACTCATCCAGGTCACAGGGTACATCTTTTACCAGAGTTGGTATACCCAGGGCCAGTGATATGTTTGCATATGTCACCGAGGAAGTTAAACGTTGACAAAAGCCTCTCCTCCCAAGTCTAATGTGATTACAGTCGATAGACCATTGCTGCTGTTTTAAAAACCATTTTTGGAAGGAAAGCAGGTAGTGCTGGCTGGTTCAAAGTAAACAGAGCCAAACCAGTTTTTATTACATAAAGGTGTAAAGTCCGTGCATGCTAGTATTACAAGTTTCAAATGAAATATCAAGCCAAATATGGTCAGCTTTCTATGTTTATGTAGGCATATATATATATATATGGCTCTGTGATGTACAGTTCTACTCTTGCACACACCTATGTGTGTGTGTGTGTGCATATCATATATCTCTGGTACTAATTATGCAGTTGCCTACTTCAAAGCTGGTATTATATATGCCTAAAAGTAAGTGTTCACTTGTCTTGGAAAACACATTGCTTTCTTGCCTCTGTCTCTCCTCTTTTCAAACTGGTATACAGTGTGTGTTTTCTTATTTTTTTTAGGATTATTAATAAGATCTAATCTGATGCTAATTTAGATATGAGTACTTTACCATTCCAGACTTGGGGACCAATTACTGCATTTCCAGTACTAAGCAAATACAAAAATATAGTGCTTGTTGGTGCATTATGTGGAGTCTGTTCATTTGTCTTGAAGTCCAAAGTTGACTTCTCTTTACAGTTGTAGGCAGCATTCTGTCTGAAAAAGTAATTCTTGTATGAAAGAATAGTTGTGCTATGTTCTATGGGCACAACTTAATTCTGCTGAGCAAAATGGTTTAAATACTGCAGTAACAAATCCCCTCCTAATTAGTATCTGGGACATCTATGTAGTTTTCTTGACAACTGTACAGAATTTGTGAGCCATGGTCACCTTCTGTGGTGATGTTTCTACTTTCTAATCTAGTCTACAGGTTTAGGATTCTTAACCCTTTAACCATGTCTTTAACCAGATCCAATTCTCCATAGCTGTCTTGGCATAACTATCACCATCTTATATCACACCTTTTTCTACTTGATATTTTTTTTAACTGCAAAAGCATCATATTGAGGATCTCAAGCAAAGGTCAAATGGATCATGGTTTATAGAGTGAAAACAGCAATAATGCATTTGTAGAATAATTAATTTAAGTGATATTTAAAGGTTTTGAACATATGTATACACCCACAATCAGTCATTATTTCACCTTGTTTTAAGGGCTGATTTTCCAGCTTATAAAGTATGACTTTCAAATAAGCAATTAAATAATATCCACATTGAATGTAATCTACAGGAAGCTCTCCCACACAATTCCCACTAAAATTAATTAGTCATATTAATGATAATAAACTTCCTGGTAGATTATACATTTGTTGATTATTTATTCCCTCCCTAAATGTATTGGATTTCCTTCCCCCAGGGGGAAAAAATCCAACATACCACTCCTGATATGAATAAAAAAAAATAACCACTAAAAACAGAAGATTTGCAAACATTCATACACTGTTGATAAGTGTTGCTTTTAAAAATCTTTACAGAACTATGTCACACCAGGACTTCTGAGTATTTGTGGCTCTGTTCATTATTTTTCCAGGATGTAAATGTAATTGTAGTAATGTAACTTTTTATTTTATAAATACTGAAGTCTCACTTTTTTTCCTTCTTTCTTTGTAATTTTAGGCTTTACAATGGTTGATACCGAAATGCCGTTTTGGCCCATGAACTTTGGTATTAGCGCAGTCGATCTTTCTACAATGGATGAACACTCCCATGCATTTGACATAAAGCCCTTCAGCACCGTTGATTTTTCCAGCCTTTCTTCTCCACATTATGAGGACCTCCCTCTTGCAAGAACTGACCAGATAGCCCTTGACTATAAATATGATGTGAAATTTCAAGATTGTCAAAGTATGTAAGCTTTTTATGAGTTGATCATTGTAATTAATGGAAGAATGTTCAGCTTTAGTTGGTATCAAACACTACAGCTTATAAATTAACTAGCAAATAGCTAGAAAATAAATCAGGGGTTTTCAGGTTGTGAAACCTGTTAGTTTAAAAAAAATTCCCCAACCCCCCCTGATCTGGAGGCAAAACTCAAATGATTAAAAAAAAATGGCTGCACTGAAGTGGGTTTTTTTTCCCTTTAAGTCTTTCACAAAACTCCATCAACTTAACACATTTTGAAAAATTTTGCTTTATACAGTCTGGGATACAGATAAATATAAATATATTCTTCCATGGTAGAAGGCCACTGATTGATTGATAGGGGGGTTGATAATTTATACCATGTTGTAAATTCTTGTTTTGTTGCTATACCATGAATTTGAGGCCAGTAGGACCTACAAAAAAGACTCTGTGGTACAATCAATACATATTTTAAGCTTATAGAATAAAAAAATCTGTTGCTTGGCCTTTGTAACAAATGACTGTCACTTTGTGTACACATAATCAATTTAAAAGTTTGGGAAAGCAATTTTTATTATTCTAAAGTTATGTACATTTACGTGGGCTGTAAAGTATATCAAAGATAAACCCACCTCTCTTCTGTGTTCCTTGAGTTCCCCCCCCCCATTCATTTTTAATCTGATATTACTGTACCTTCATTGTTTATTCCATTGTTTATCTTTATTATTTCATTACTTTGATACTGTTGTTTTTACTCTTCATCACTCTATTTTTACTGTTGTAAGCTGCCCAGAGTAGCCCCTTGGCAAAATGGGCGGAAAATACATCTAACAAACAAACAAATAAGCAAATATTAGTTCATAAATTGCTAATTTTAACTAAGATTGATTCACAATATTCATATCCCACCCCAGTCGGAATACTGTGGATGGGACACAAATACAAAAATCAAAGACAATCACGAGTACAAATCTTTAATCTATATCTATGGTAGCCACCATCCTTTAATCAACTGGTGCTGTAGTCTCCTGAAACTTCACCCCATTTAGTTGTTTTGGGAAAGGCTAACAAAGTAATGGCCTTGTTTATCTCTGATGGGGCGATTGCCACAGAGCCTGTCACCCACATATTTCAAATGCTTATCATCAGCAAGCCCTCTCTAAATGTCTGAAGTGGTTTCAATTCTGGCAAGAGAAAAGATGAAATATAAAAGATCTGACATTATAGATCTGACAGTATAGAATTCACAGGGAACTAATGTAGTACTTGCCGGTTGAAAGATACACTAAGAAGCAGCATTAGATTTATAATTATTTTTTATTTATTTTTTATGGCTCACTAACTGAATTTCAAAATTAGTAGTGCAATAAAAATATAAAGAATACAACAAATACTTTTTATTCTTGGAATTAATGTGCACTAAAGCAAAGATTGTGTAACCAATCTGTGTAATACATGAAGCAGGTTTAGGAGAACTAACAGTCTGCTTTCTACTTCATGGATGAAGAACTGTAGGTTTTTTTTTTCCACTCAGCACAACTTTTAGAGAAGAATAATGTAGTAGAGCATGTTAACATCTGGGGCATCACAGTCTTCCTGTTCCAAAGTATTAGATGCCGCTTAATCTTTAATATGACTTTGGAGGCATAATGGCTTAGAATTTGCCATGGGATTTTTAAATAATATCCTAAATCAACAGTTAATGGCATGCTCCTTTTGAAAGCCCACACTTGATTTTATGAACTGAGGCATGTATAAGATGCTTAATTGACACCAATATGTTTATTATGCTAGACAATTATTTTATAGCACTTTATACAGAAGCCTATACCAGTTATACAGATGTAATTATTCATTTTGAAAAGTCCTATTCATACTTTCATAGTATATAGTATATATTATATATTATGAAATATACTATGTATATTCATAGTGTATAGAAATTCTAAAGGATATTATTCCCATGTTTTAGTATAAGGAACTAGCCTTAGAAGTATCAGCAGGATATGTGGGCAAATCTCAGCCCCTTGCCCTGGACACTGGCCTTTTCAGTATTATAGTTTTTAAAAAATATGAAAATATTGTGTTTACTATAGTTGAAACTATGTTTTGAATAGGATTTCAAATTATGCTTTAGAAAGATAATATAATTGGCTGCCACCAATGTTTTATTTTAGCTTCTTCCACCAGAATGGCATAAAAAAAGTTCTGCATATGATACATGAAGAAATATAAAATGGACTCACAATGCATTTGGGGAAGAGAAAAGGAAAGTTGGGAGTGGGGCTGGGGGTTAAATCTCATTTCAGAGAATTAGGCCATAGTCTAGTCAGTGAATTGTTTAAGGTCTTTTGGGAGTTCATACCTGAGATATCTATCCAACAAGATTAGTTAATAATTCAGATTCCCGGTTGCTGATGTCAGTAACTATATATTCTATATATATATTAAAAATCTGAATCTTGAATACATTCAGATTGGTAATACTTATTAGAGATAATTGGTAATAATCAGGGGTTTGGTTAATCCTTCTTTTGAAATCTTCCTCTTATTTAGATGCAATTAAAGTGGAACCTCCGTCTCCACCATATTTCTCAGAAAAACTTCAGATGTACAGTAAACCTCATGAAGAAGCCTCTAGTTCTCTCATGGCTATTGAATGCAGAGTGTGTGGGGACAAAGCTTCTGGGTTTCATTATGGAGTGCATGCATGCGAAGGTTGCAAGGTAGGTAGTTATAATAATGCATGATTCTTTTAAAAATATATTTATTACTTTAAAATACTATCAGTCAGTGGTGGGATTCAGACATGTGAACAACTGGTTCTCTGTGTGGACGCTGCTTCTGGAAGTCCATTCTGGGCCTGGGCCTCCGAGGCCCAGAAGGGACTTCTGGAAGCAGCGTTCATGCATTTCTGGTGGGCCGTTCTGGGCCTTGCAAAAAAGGAATAGGGCTTCAGGGGGCGCCATCCAGTAGTGGGATTCAGCTAGTTCGCCGAACTCAACAAAAAATTAGCTACTGGTTCTACTGAACTGGTGCAAACCAGCTGAATCCCCCCACTGCTATCAGCCCTTACCATTATATCAATAATCAAAGATAAGAATTCTAATTCAACAAATTCAGTTTATTTCTTTTCTAAGACATTCTAGACAATGCTGCTTCTGCTTATTTTGTATTAATAGAGCCTAAAACATCATCTGAGTTAGTTTTAACTAAAAATTCCTTGTCTGTTTTAACTAATGGGCAAATGAAGTAAGGGACATACTTTTCTAAAAGTATATTTTACAAGCTAACTTTCTGTTGTTAATCACATTTTTAGAATTGTTAGAAAAAAAGCTAAATTGGTAATTGTGCTTGCTGTTTCAGGGTATACTAAAGGGCAGAAAAAAGCTGAAGTGTAATATTCTAATTAGACAAATATATTTCAAACAGGAAGTAAGACAAAGTAAAAAAAAGTGTTTCTCATGCACTCCAAGCTATGAGACAAATACAGCCCTTTAAGATATATCACTGTAGACCCCCAAAGCATGTTCAAACTTAACATTTTGTCATATTTATTAATTTATTTATTAAAATTTATTTATTAAATAAATAAATTTATTAAAAAGCCTTCTCTATTAAACTTATCACTTTCCCAGAAACCATAATTTAATACAATTTATTACATGAGTATTTAAAATGTTTTGCAGAATTATAAATAAGAAGCTAAAAAATTATTCCATGCATGTGCACACACAAGTTCTCTATTTAGTATACTTAACTCTTGTAGATTATCTTAACTAAGCAACAGTGAACTTACTATAAAGTAAATTACACTGGAATTAAAAAGAATACCTTTTATGTTAATATTTAAAACACACATACACACCACATTGATCTGTTCTAAATGAGTACTGAGAAATCAAATTTCAAAAAATATTACAGATTGTGATCAAATCCATAATAAAATGAAAATATTTCTGGCCAAAAATACATGATTGGCTTTCAAATCAAATATGATATAGTGGGAAATTCCTTTTGGCTAATATTTTCTGTATTCCTTTATTTTACTGAAGGGTTTCTTTCGCAGAACAATCCGTTTAAAATTAATATATGATCGATGTGACCTCAACTGCCGCATTCATAAAAAAAGTAGAAATAAATGTCAATATTGCCGATTCCAAAAGTGCCTTGCAGTCGGAATGTCGCATAATGGTAAGCATCTGAATTTCTGGTTAGTTAATTGGTAATGGTGTATCAAGGAGATGAATTGCATCTGTTGTCTATGTAAACTTTCTCCTCCTCTGCCATCATGAGGCTCTGTGCACTTTGAATATACATAGTTTATAACAGGGTTCAGCAGCTCTCTATATGGGATGTGACATCCTGTGCAACCTGCACACATAAATACTCTTTAACAGTTGCTTGAAAATTTGTGAAATATCAAGTGTTTCAATAATCTCGCTTCCATTATATCACATAGGAATATAGATGTCTCATGAAATGCAAAGAGTATTTAAAAATATATTTTTTAAATATGACCTGGATGATCGATGGATCCTTGTGCCTGTTTATCCTGTCTTGTCAAACCCAAATTCAACCAGATTAAAAAACAACCCCAAAATGGAATACCAGCCTGAAAATACTGAGAATGTATTGGAAAATCTAAGCCAGTGGTGATGAACCTATGGCATGTGTGCCAGAGGCAGCACTCGGAGCCCTCTCTGTGGGCACACATACCGTCGTCCCAGCCCCGCCTCCTCCCACATCCCCCTCCTCACCAGCAGCCCCCCAGAGGAGAGTCGCCCCTGGGTGTGGGCCACACAAAGCAGCGCAGTCAAGGACATGATAGCCAGACAGTGGGGGAAAGACTCTTCCCTTGCGCCTCATCGCACGCAGATGCTGCTGCAGGGCACAGGTGGAGGGCGTGGCCACCATGGCGCTGCTGGGCTGCCTGGGTGATCTGTGGCGGGCCGTGGAGGTGGTGGGTGGCCCAGCGGGCAGGGCGGAGTGGGGACAGGTGGGGAGGCAGTTTTTGGGCACTCGGTCTCTAAAAGGTTCGCCATCACTGATCTAAGCGTATAGTCCTTTGAGTTTGGCACTTAGATGCAATACCAGTTCAATACCCATAGAAAGATGTTTAATAATGCCAGTGTCTACAAACCATGGCAATCCTTCCTACTCATGCAAAATATTTTGTTAAGACCTCAGGGCTGCTGTATGTGAGAAAGGCTCTTCCAGTCCTGATAAAGGAGCATATCCAGGGAGTGCTGGTTTATATGATAGCTCAAGCAAAATAATTTGGCAGGAATGAAGAAGCATGTTCACCCAGCAGAACAGCTTGAAAATATTTGCATTTATTAAGAACATAGAACATAAGAACATAAGAAGAGCCATGCTGAATCATGCCCATCGAGTCCAGCATTCTGTGTCACACAGTGGCCCACCAATTGTACATGGGGATCTTGAGCAGAAAGAGAAGGCAAAACCCTCCCTTTCCCTTTACCCCCAACAAATGGTACTCAAGGGAATCCTGCCTGCCTCAACCAACATAGAGGCGGCACATGGACATCCGTTTTAATAACCACTGATACACTTGGCATCCATGAATCTATCTAACCCTGCCTTGAAGCTGTCAAGGCTGACAGCTGTCACGACCCCTTCTGGAAGTGAATTCCATAAATCAACGACCCTCTGGGTGAAGAAATATTTCCCTTTATTTGTCCTCACTTTCTTAGCTATGAGCTTTAGGGAATGCCCCCTTGTGCTGGTATTGTGTGATAGAGAAAAGAATTTTTCTCTATCCACCTTTTCTATCCCATGCATGATTTTATACACTTCGATCAAGTCACCCCTTAAACGCCGTCTTTCAAGGCTGAAGAGACCAAGGCGTTGCAATCTGGTTTCATAAGGGAGGCGCTCCATTTCCTTGATCATTCTTGTTGCCCTTTTTTGCACCTTTTCCAGTTCCATTATATCCTTCTTGAGGTGCGGTGACCAGAACTGTACACAGTACTCCAAGTGTGGTCTCACCATCGATTTGTACAGAGGCAATACAACACTTGCTGACTTATTTTCGATTCCCTTCCTAATCATGCCAAGCATGGAATTTGCTTTTTTTACTGCTGCTGCGCATTGGGTTGACATCTTCATCGAGCTTATGTAGGTTATTCATTGAGATGTTAGTTAGTATTGTGGTTGCTGTGTCTGTTGCACACAATAATTATCTATCTTTGTATTCCCATTAACGGTCACTTAGTTTTCCATAAATTATTTTCTGTTCTCCTTTACTACACTATGCCTTTTGGTATCCTAGTCACACTTTAGAAAGAAATCATATTCTTCTAGTGAGGTGTTTCTCAACCTTGCTATCTTTAAGATATGTGGATTTTAACTCCAGTGGACTGGCTGGGGAATTCTGGGAGTCCACACATCTTAAATTTGCCAAGATTGAGAAACATTGTTCAAGTGTCAGTGTAATATGTAGAATATGATACTATCGGTAACATATGAAGTGATTGATAACATATGAACTTATTTTATATCCATCTGGATACAAAATAAAATTCCATGACAATATTGTCCAATATGGTAATGTATTTCTTGATTGTTGGGAGCTGATATTCTAGCACTTAATTCTTCCTATACTTTTTGGAAAATAAGAAAGTTCACAATAAAATATAACTATCCTCTTGAGGCATAGGCTTTATGTAGGTTTTTTCAAACAGTGAATATTTGGCTTATGTAGGTTATTCAGTAAATATTTGGCTTGAAAAGCTTTGGATTGCTTATTTTACTTCCCTGTCCCATTAGTTCCTCTTCCATTGCTACATCTTATTATGTTATTAGCCTTGTCTCCTTTGGTTATTTACATACAATTTTATTAATTGAGATTATATAATCATAGGTTTTTCTGCCTGTGAGTCTGAAAGCCCTTTTTGTTTCTGACTCATCTATTGTTTTGCATCATATATTAATTACATCTTTCAAGTGCAATAACATTAACACTTCCAAAGTCACGTTTTCTTTCTTTCTTTCCTTCCTTCCTTCCTTCCTTCCTTCCTTCCTTCCTTCCTTCCTTCCTTCCTTCCTTCCTTCCTTCCTTCCATCCTGAAACGTATTTCACTTCTATGTTAAGACTGGGTCAATATTAATCCATTTTAACTATGGTGAGATGAAAAGATTTTTCCTTTTATCTTTTTTATGCCTATTTTTTAATAATATCTTTATTAATTTTCTAATTTTACATTTAGGTATTTAAAAAACAACATGGTGGCTGGGTTAATTAATAGGTCAGTAACATACAAAAATCTTTAGTGCAAATTTCAAACTACAACCTCAAATATTTCCTCTCTTTTTCCCTTAATATCTACTATCTCATATTTAAGCTAATACAGTTCTTATTATATCAACGAAATAAAAACATCATTATTACATTTATCAATAAATTTTAGCTTATACATATCTTAATTATTTTTACAGTCAATCAATGTCCTGTTTTTGTTTTTTCCCAATTTTTAGTTTCCCGTCAATATTCAAATTTAACATTTGATATTTATAATTTCCAGGTTTTAGGTAACCAAAGTTTCCTTTATCTCAATTCATAACAGAATCTAATATTCAAATTACACATCTTATCAATTTGGGTATAATCTTGTTCAATTTCCTAGAACTCATCTATTTCCTCCCATCTTACATCATCTAATTAATAATACAGTATCCCCTTTAAATAAGTCAAAGCCCATTATATATATTATCTGAGTTAATAAATCAAACATATTCATAATATCTTTTTCTTTTGGGTCTAATTTTTAAGTATTAAACAAATAGCATCTTAGTGACAAGCTATATTGCTATGACCGGTCTTTCCTCTGCCGGTTTGGAGGGCTGCCCCAGATCAAGCGGAAGGGCTGCTGCCCTCCCACAATCAAGTGGGGGTCCCCTCCTTGCTCGTCGCCCCTACAGGGTGACTTTTGACCCTTTCCAGGATCCCCCTGCGGAGCGAAACCGAACGTGGAAGACGGCGCTCTCCTTCCAGTGGCCACAGCAGCCGCAATGGCAAACTGGAAGCCTTTTTTATGCATAATTATTAATGAAGTGCCTAGATTTTGGCCAAATAAGATTTTTTTTTCTTCCAAGGAACTGACTGATATAAAAATGAATGGCATTTCTACACGACCATCAGCACCATCTTCCTAGGCTTTTTTACATTTTTGTGTGACTTCATGAATAACCTAGATAGTTGGCCAATGCCTTTATCTGGCCACTGAATACAGTACAAATGACTACTATTGTGCAGGGGAGAGGGCAGAGGGGATCTTCATTGTGGGAGGGAACATTGAAATCCATAGTGTCAGGTCAAGACTGGAATCCTTGCCATTGGAAAACCACTCATCCTACAGCTCCAGAGGAAATGCAGTTAAATGATATTCAAGGCATTTTTTGCTTCAATTGGAGCTGAGTTAGCAGCTACTTGGCTTAGCTTTCCACCCCAATTTAAATCCTACAGTTTCATGGGCTTACAGTTAGTTCCATTCTCATAGGAAAAAATTTGCACACTAATGCCATTTCATTTAGTCTGAGGAAAGAAAGAATATCTGATGGCTTTATCCTAATTGGTGGCATCAGAAAAGCCCTCTGGTGTCCCCTGATTATCCAGGAGAGGAGAAACAGGTTTTGCAATATGATTACAATGGCTCTAAGCTAGAAGTACTTGCTATAACGTTCTTTGGCAAGTAGTCTCAAAATTATGTGGTCCAGATTTGAACTATCTGAATTTGACCTTGTTATGAGAGTACTTTTCATGAAGTAGTTTATTTGCTGCTACTTACTTATTTATTAAACTTATATGCTGCCTATCCTTCCAATAGGACAATTCTGGGTGGCTAATAGAACATAAAAGGATAAACCGAAAAGGAATTAAAAAATTTTAAAACTATGCACATTAAAATTTTAAAAGTATGCAGAAAACCAGAACCAAGGAGACAGATAGGATGGGGATGACCCCATCAATCAATTTGAGTGCCTCCCTTGTGATCCCAAGCCAACTGGCAAAATCAAGTTTTAATATCCTTCTGGGAGCAGTTCTCATTTTCAGTGGTAGAGTGTTCCACAGGTCAGAGCCTCAGAAGAAAAGGCTCTTTTTTCTGACCCGCCTGCCAGAATTGCATAGCAGACAGGGTCCATAACAAACCTGTTCCGCTGGAAGCGTTGACAATGTAGAGAAGTATTTCTGCTAAGGGAGGTTAATGTTGTTCCATGTATCCTCATTGGCAGTCCAACAAAGCCAGGTCTCATTTACTCCAAAGCATTTGATATTAGTATACTCATTAAATGATTCTACTTAGTAGAGAGAGAACAGGATGCCAACAAAACAGAACAAAACAAAACAAAGCAAAAAATAGCATAGTTGTAAATTACCACAAAAGACTGAAGATGTATATTTCCTTTCTTTTCCAGATTACATTTTATGTTCCCCAAAGTCAACTTTTATACTTGTAATTTTTAATGAGCAAAAAAAAATCAGTAAAAAAACAACACCCTATTTCTACTTCCTTCTTGCTCATGTTTTTGACATATTCAGTGGTCGTTCTTCCTCAGTTATAAAATCTTGCCTAGTTGTTGTGGGCTGCACACTTATTCTTCTATTTCCTTAAAAGAGTCCCCATTGACTTTTAAAAGAATATATTTGAGTATAACATATGGTTTGGCCCTAACACAGTTTGAAAGAATGAGGTTGATAGATTTAGGAGAGGAATGTATGAGATGGGACAATTTAAAGACCATTTAAGTTCATGCTATAAATTTATGAGAAAATACTTAATGTTATAATTCTTGAGACAATGAATTCTAGTGAAGATTCTGTTCTCCCCCCTGGCAAAGCCAAACGAAAACAGGAATAGAATGTCATAACAGAGTCTTATTGTAATTAAAAAAACTAAAGAATTGCAAACATTACTGGGAAAATATCTTTTCTGTGGTTTTTATTTTCTCAGTATAAAATTTAGTTTCCTGACGCCAGAAGAAAATCTTAACTTGTTTTTTATTACCAACAAATAAATTGTTATGAGAAGTATTTTCTCAAACCTGATGTTATTTTAAAGGAAAAAATATTGCTGTGAAAATATTTTTATAGAACCTCATATGGACACACATACTTTGTTAGTTAAGCCCATTCTGAACAGTATATATTATCTATTATGGAAGAATAATGAAATGTATGGGATTTTTTAAGACAGAATAGAAAGACATGGGGCTCTAATATACTACTGAATCCAGTGACCTGAACTTTTTGAGATATCAGATTCCATATCACAAATGATAAAGGATCCATCCTTAATAATTCTATGAATTAAGTTAACATAGCTTTGCATAATCTTGTTTTCTCCAGAAATATTGGATTTGATTTCCAATTAATTTCCAACCAAGATAGCTAAAGGCAGTTGGAATGAAATTAGAAAAGAGTAGTCAAACTTTCCTCTTTGCAGCCTTGACTGGGAAGAATTAATTCAAGGAACAAAATTCCAAGACTAATAATTAATATTTGTATTAGAATTTATTATAAAGTTATAACACTTTAGATAAGATGCCTATAGTATATATTAAGAATTCAACAGCAAGAGTCTTGTCTGTTTCTCCTGTTTTGTTGATGTAGAAAAGAAATAAGTCTTGTGAAGATGGGACAGTAGGCATTTCCTGTGTTGATAACTGTCAGTGCTTTTATCAATGTGAGAAATAGTTCTCACAAACAGATTTATTTAGCAAAAGATATATATCAGAGCTTAAAGATCAGACTGCCTCCCAGTAAAACAGTTCAAGGACCTTCTGAAATTGCATAAGACTGAGACTACAGCTTAGTGAGAAAAATAAAGATTTTTACATGCATTTTAGAGAAAGTATAGACTACATAAACTGTTTAGAAAGGGCTGTTAAACACTATGAAGTGGTATATGTGCTATTTCTATTGCTATTTTCAATGACATCAGATCCAGTCTGCTGTTATTTATGCATGTAGACAGACGTGTACGCAAATTAATAATAATAATAAGTTGGAAGGGACCTTAGAGGTCATCTAGTCCAAGCCCCTGCTCAGGCAGGAAACCCTATACCATTTCAGACAAATGACTGTCCAGTCTCTTCTTAAAAACCTCCACTGTTGGAGTATTCACCGCTTCTGGAGGCAGGTTGTTCCACTAGTTAATTGTTCTCACTGTCAAGAAGTTTCTCCTTAGTTCTAGGTTGTTTCTCCACACAGCAGCATTTGCTTAAGGAATTGAATCTGTTTTGGATCTTTGCAAAGTAAGGGGTCCCCATAAGCAAAGCAGCAGGCTGAAATAGACTGTAGTATGGGTGAGTAAGGGTGCAAAAGCAAATAACCCATAATTCAACTACTTCAGGACCTTCCTCTATTATTCCATTCTTGTGTTCTCAGATAGTTGGAATTTTGGAGAGGCAACGACACCCATAGGCCTACTTAGCCATTGAATAGAAAGGATTGACTGGATGTTTGAGGAAGATGGTCTAACCCAGGGGTTCTCAACTTTGGCAACTTTAAGACTTGTGGACTTCAACTCCAAGAATTCCTCAGCCAGCTTTGGAAGTTGAAGTCCACAAGTGTTAAAGTTGCCAAGGTTGAGAACCCCTGGGACTCTAACCATTAGTAAATGCAGCTTTTTATTACCCAAAGGTTATATTGGCCAATTAAGTATTCTGTTAAACAGGATTTTACTCAGTAATGATCCAGTACAATTCTTCCAGATATATATTTAGTTCAGGTGCTGTGAATATTTATTTTGGATGCAAAACTTTTATCTGCTTTAGCAAGAAACCATCTGTAATATTAACTAGGGCTATGAGTGAGTTTCATACTTAGTATTGCACTGGACCACCAAATTCCTTAAGCTTCTCCTACACAACAACCTTTCTTTTACATGTTGAAAGTAAAAAAATCTAGAATTTGAATTGTTGTAAAGTTCCATCAGTTATTTTAGGTAATTCCTTTTCTAATGTATATACTTGCTGCCTACATATACAGAAGAAAAATTACAGGTATAGTTTTTGTTGAACTCCAGAATTTATGGTTTATAGCACTAATCTAGAAATTCTCAGATTGTTAAAGGTATTGTGTGCTTTGCTTGAGTTTATTGTAAGTAAATATGACAGCGATGCATGTTAAGGGCTATAAAGTTTGGCATCCATGGAAACATGCTGTACATGAGGATTATAAATAATAGTGCCTCCCTCCATAGGAAGCAGAAAGTCTTTGATCTTGCAAAGAATAATCCATTTCATTCTAATTCATATATTACCACCAACATCTTTCAACTGGATTGTCTCCACTCTACTACATGCATTTTTAAACATGGGCAATTTGGATCCTTTGCCCCACTTTCTAAATACATGAATATTGTTAGAATTATTTTCATTACAAAATGTAGTTCTCACCTTATGACCACAATTGGGACCAAAATTTCTGTGTTGTCATTTGGCTGTAAGACGAGTCAGACACAATTTTACAACAATTTTTATGATGGGCATTAGGCAAATCACAGTGGAAAATCATGTGGTTGTTAAGCGAATCCAGTTTCTCCAATGGCCATATTTTTTGCCAGAAATAAGCAAAAAAAGAAGACTACAAATCACAATTGTGTGACCACAGTACACTATAACCAGCTGTAAATACAAGTGTCAAGTGCCAGAATTGCAGTCATGTCATTGTGAGGGAGTGGGGGGGCGATGGACTAATAGTCGTAAGTTCAAATATAGGTCTTAAGTCACTTTTCCCAAAGCTGATGTAACTTTAGACCATCATTAAAAGAACAATCCTAAGTAAAGGACTAGTTATCTGTGTGGATTGCCTACATAAACGATCACCATGAAAGCACATTATTATTATTATTATTATTATTATTATTATTAGTAGTAGTAGTAGTAGTAGTAGTAGTAGTAGTATTAGTATTATTAGTATTAGTATTATTAGTATTATTAGTATTAGTATTATTAGTATTATTAGTATTAGTATTAGTATTAGTATTAAGTTGGAAGGGACCTTGGAGGTCATCTAGTCCAACACCCTGCTCAGGCAGGAAACCCTATGCCATTTCAGACAAATGGCTGTCCAGTCTCTTCTTAAAAACTTCCAGTGTTGGAGCATTTACCACTCCTGGAGGCAGGTTGTTCCACTGGTTAATTGTTCTAACTGTCAGGAAGTTTCTCCTTAGTTCTAGGTTGCTTCTCTCCTTGATTAGTTTCCATCCATTGCTTCTTGCCCTGCCTTCAGGCGCCTTGGAGAATAGCTTGACTCCCTCTTCTTTGTGGCAGCCCCTGAGATATTGGAACACAGCTATCATGTCCCCCCTTGTCCTTCTCTTCGTTAAACTAGACATACCCAATTCCAGCAGCCTTTCCTTATATGCTTTGATTCATGCCTTCTTTGAAGAACTTGTTAGATTTTTATCCTGCCTTTTTATATCTTTATTTTTTATTATTATATCTGTATTTTTATCCTGCCTTTTTATCAAGGCAGCAAACATACCTAATTTTCCTGCCTCCTGTGTTCCTCACAAGAATGTTGTGAATTGGGTTGAGTTGAGAAAGAGTGGCCCAAAATCACCCAGCCGGCTTTCATGGCGAAGGGATGCATAGAACTCATCATCTGCTGGTTTCTAGGCCAGCACCATAATTACTACACCACATAAAATCACTTATTCCTAAAACATACAATTTAGTACACTTATTTGGTGCTTTGACAATTTTGAACTTTCCTTCTTTCATGCTTTTAACATTCAGATAATAGAAGGAATGAAATAAAATATTCTGCTGAAACCAAATCACTTTTATCTTTTCTATAGTAGAATAATTTCTATACAGAAAAACTGATTTTAGCATATTACACAGAGATAGACAAAAGAGCCATATGAACACAAACACACATACAGATAACTTTTAAGTCCTAATATTATGTGTCAATATGTTTATTTCTGGCTTTAATCTAGAAACGTTCTTTTGAAATCATTGAAATTCTACTAGAGTAAACAATTTGTCTCTTCAAATTATTTATTCCTTCAGCATAGAAAAGAAAATTTACCTTATAGGTAAATTTTAGGATTTTTAGCCCACATTAAGCAGCATCCTGAACATGTCTATTCCCCTAGTAGAAAAAGATCGGTTTAGGAGGTACTCTCTTTATTCCAATTCAGAGTCTTTACACAACATGGATTTTACTCAGATGCGTGGAAAGCCATTTTTCTCAAAGACAAGAAAGGAGGTGATTTAACAATGATTGGTCACTAGTGATGGTAATATAGAGCACTGCTTTTCCACTGAGAGGAAACATTATATTGCAGTTAGAATCCAAAGCAAACATAAGCAATTTTTCATGATTTCCATTGCAACGAATAGTAGAGAGGGAAAAGGAAAGTAATTAAATTCAGGCTATACACTTCTGCTCTCTATGGATATGCTAGTTTTCTTTTTTCTCTCTCTCTGAAATTTGAAATAAGATAGAATATTTTAACTCCGCTTTATAGCATGATATATTGGAAACTGTAATGGAAGTCGGTTCTGTCTTATAGCATGGAGCTATATTGGACTGTCAGAAAATGATGTGTCTTATGTAACAGTACATTCATTCATTCATTATATTTATATTACAGTTCAGGTCACATGGGCCACGCTACTATGATCACTGAAAATCAGTGGTCTGGTTTCCATCAAAATGCCACCAACTTCTCCTGAATTAGCCAAATGTCATAAATAAGCCAACCAAACAGGTAGTCAGAGTCAAAGTTTAGTGCCACCAAACTGGGATGCCCTCGTTCCCTCTTCATCGTTGGTACATTTTATGAGCTGATAATTTTTTTCCATTATTTTCAATGCCCTTTTTCCTTAAAAGAAATCCATCCTGTAAAGTTGTAAAAGGTGGTGGAGAGAAAATGCAATTACAACACAATAGAGATCAGCTAGGTGCAGTTTATGACTGTTGCCTTTTTTTCCCTTTCAGCTATTAGATTTGGGCGAATGCCACAAGCTGAGAAAGAGAAACTCTTGGCAGAGATTTCAAGTGACATCGACCAGCTGAACCCTGAGTCTGCTGATCTGCGAGCCCTGGCCAAGCTGCTCTACGATTCCTACATAAAGTCTTTCCCCCTGACCAAAGCCAAGGCAAGGGCAATCTTGACAGGAAAGACAACAGACCAATCAGTAAGTGCCATCCAGTTGCTCTTTTCTTCTTTGGGCAAAAGGTCTACCATTCTAATTGACTGTATTGTTTTGTTTTCGTGTGGTTTTTTAAAATGTATTTGGTGCTTAACATATTTCAAACCAAAGCTGGAATACAGGAAATTGTTTAAATGGGATAAATAAATATTATTTGGAAAAAATCAAATAAAATATTTGAATCCCTTACAACTATGTGAAGGTCAACACAACTTGCCTTCCTGTATAGTTATCCCTTTTTCTATAGGAATCACCTACATCAGGGGTCTTCAAACTTGGCCCTTTTATGACTTGTGTACTTCAGCACTCTAGATGAAGAATTCAGGGAGTTGAAGTCCACAAGTTATAAAAGGGCCAAGTTTGAAGACCCCTGACTTATATTATCCAATGGAGCTACTGTATGTCTTAAAGCATCCATGTTGGGCTACGATTCGATTCCTTTCTTGGCATTAGACTGGACATTTTTAGGTCTCTGGTAGAAAGGATAATTCAAGGACCAGTCACATCCTTTTGCTAAGGTTTCTCAGCCTTGACAATAGATATGTGGATTCAATTCCCAGAATTCTCCAGCCAGCATACTTGTTGGAGAATTGTAGTAATTGAAATCTATACATCTTAAGATTGTCAAGATTATGAAACTCTGTGTTAGAAGAACAGCAAATTCACATTTTTGTTGTTTTAAAACTAATCCATCTAGTCCCACTGATCTTAGTATTTTCAGTTGTCAACAAATAAATGTCTAGTGTTCAGTACTTCCAGTGTTTACTTTACTTCTTTATACTCTACCTGTTTAACAATTTTACTAGTTGTATGCTCATGAAAATCCGTGTTTACATCCTTTATTGCCAACTTGTAATTAGATCTGAGCAAATTTACTTTTTTGTTCTTGTATTCTCATTTGAATAAGATTTCCTTGGTCAGAAAGAACTCTTGTACTTCCTTGATGCTATGTGATGACCTTGCACATGTCCACCTGTCTCTAATGGTATATTCAGCCTCAGTATCTCTAGAAGGCCACCAGTTCTGTCAATCATAAGTTGAATTTTCACAGCATCTCACAGATGGCCTCCCCCTCTTCTTCTTGAGCTGGTTGATGGTGGAAGGTAGAGATTAGCAGGAAGGACAAAGAGGCCTTAACACCTAGGTGAAGGGAGAAGTTTCAGAAAACAAAACAAGGCAGGAGTTTTTGCCAATAAGACTGTCTGCTCCGCCACTCCCAAGGAAGTACTGCCAAATTGTCTTTGGAGCATTTCCTCTGGAACAGGAGTTAAGTTCATATTTAATTGGCTTGACTTCTCCAGACGCTCCATAAAATTTATGGAGTTGATGCTGCTCTCCCATTGAAAGAAATGCATTGAAAGAAATCTTAGTTTGTTTTTCTGAAGGAGAAGACACAATTATATCCACAAAACACACAAAAGAGTGGCCACCCTGCAAAATGCCCCTCTCAAATAGAATATTGGGCAGTCTTCACAAGATATTCAGATTTGGCTGTATATAACTAAATATACTATTTTGTAAGACATGAACAGGTTCACACTATCCACAACTGATATATTGAGAAAAGGTTGGACTGCTACTTCCAAATATTTTTACAGGATCTGTGTGACGCTGTCTGCATACTTGGTGGGCTGTGTGTATATGTGGCCCCTGTTATTTGCGGAGGTCCATCCCAGCCTAACAACTGTGGATAATGAAACAAGGATTATTTTATTGCTTGTTAACCCAATATGGCAGTGGTGGCGAACCTTTTAGAGATCGAGTGCCCAAACTGCTACCCCAAACCCACTTATGTATCGCCAGATGCCGGGTGGGCGTGGCCTGCCGGGTGGGCGTGGCTACGGTGGCCATGGTAGACTGGGTGGGTGTAGCCAGGGTGGGCATGGCCACCTCAATGTTGCTCGTAGGGAGGGACGCCTGTGGGGGCCGGGCAGGGTTGGGGGTGATCCAGGGGGTCTCTGGCAGGTGGGGCAGTGGGCAGGAGGCTCGTCCTGCGGGGTGAAGTGAGGCAGGGGGCAGGGTGGGACTGCCATTGCCATGGGGCAAGGCGAGGCACGGGCCACCTTGACACCATCGGCCCCCGCATACAGAGGACAGGGAGCGCATGGGGGCCGACGGTGTCAGTCAACAACAGCCTGCCGGCCCCTCAACTGGCGCACTCTGGGGCTCCACAGCCCGCTGTGAATACCGGGCCAGCTCTCCAGCAACAGGGGAGGGGGTAGGTGTGTGATGAAGAAAGAAGGTTAAAAAAGAAATCGTTTGGGAAGCAAGGGCATCTGGGCAGTGGTGGGTGGGACAATCTCTCTAGCCTCCCCTCTGGCCCCAAGAAGCCCTTCTGCCATGCGCGGCTGTCCCATTGTTCCTGCGATTGGCCTCCATGCCGCCGCATTACATAATATTTTAAAATGTGTGACTTCAGGGTAAATATTATAATAGGCAGCAGTTTTCTATTTATTCCCTGAATAAAGAAAATCTTGAAACTGGAAACTCTTTGAAACTGGGCTTTCACATTCTGAGTCTGATTTGCTAAGAATTGCATCTAAACTGGAACTTTTGTATGCGTTCTTGTGACAATGTTCACCTATCCCTAATTAAATTCCAACTATGAGGATAGTGTTACTGGGATAAAAAAAAAAGGCCAATTCTTTCTTAGCCTTTCCTTTAAAAAGAATGAGAATAAATGTCCTCATTCAGTAAATAATGTGTAAAACAATTTTATTATGTGATGGACTTTAGGTTCCCAAACATTAACATGTTTATTGTGGACACAATTATCAGCTATGTTCCTTCTCAGAATTATGGGCAACACTTCATAATGTGTAAATGACTGGTAATGCTTAAATGGGTTGTACAGTTTAAAATAATTATGTAGACAATTTTTTTCTGAGACATATAGTGCTCACTAACCTTTGCAAAATATACTTTGTTAAATCTATTTCAGCTTCTCTAGTTTTCAATTGTTAGTATTTTCTGTAATTTTCTAAGAAATACCACTTAGAAATAAGGAAGATCAAGGAAGCACTGAAAATAATAAAGCAGCAGATAACAGTTATAGCCAAAAAAATCAGCAGACACAAAGCGTGAAATGTAAATTATAGGCAGAACTTTCAATTTCAATCCAATCAGAAACATTTCTACCGATCAGACACTACTTGATAAGGAAAAAACAGTGTAGTTCTGTGGCCAGATATGGGATAACCCAAAGAATACAACAAGAATGTAGCTTGGTTAAAGGAGGTAGATAAGAATAAAAAAGCAGTTGAAATGAAAGAATTAGTAATAACAGCAGAAATGGTAGAAAAAAGAGCAAGGAAGATCAAGAATTGGTCAGCACCAGGTGAAAATGAACTGGTTGAAACATCTGACTAATCTACACACACTTGTTGCCGAGCAATTTAACAACATACTGCAAGGAGGTAAAATTGAAAAGCGGCTAACATCTGGAAAAATATACCTGATAATGAAGGATCCAGCAAAAGGGGCAGCGCCAGGCAAATATAGGCCAATTACCTGCTTACCAACAACTTTCAAATTGCTGACTAGTGTGGTAGCTGATGAAGTCCAATAACATCTAATTGAAAACAAGCTCTTTCCGCCTGAGCAGAAAGGAATCCTCCCAAACAGCAGAGGAACAAAAAATCAAGTCCAATTGACCAGATGATTTGGGAAAAGTGTAAGAGAAGGAAGACCAACCTGAATGTAGTATGGTTTGACTACAGAAAGGCATTTGACATCCTGCCACATGTTTGGATAATCAAGTGTCTAGAAATAACATAAGTCAGTAAAAATATCTGCAGCTTTGTGCAAAGATCAATGGCACAATGGAAAACAATATTGCTGGTCAATGGTGGTAGATATCAAATTAATATCAAAAGAGGAATTTTACAAGGTGACTCACTATCATCACTACTGTTTGCCATTGCACTGATTCTTCTGTCAATAATACTGAAAAAGTTGCTCTATGATTATCAAACATCAAAAACATATGCCAGGCAATCTCACATCTTTTACATGGATGATCTGAAACTGAATCACTACTCAACACTGTCCAAGGTATTGCAATGGAGTTTGCACTGGACAGATGTATTGCCCTCACCATCAGTAGGGGAAAAATAGTGAGAGCTGAAGGATGCCCTACAGAAATAACATCAAGAGTCTAGATGAAGAAGATCACTACAAATACCTGAGCATACTTCAGACATAAGCACACTGAAGTCAAGAAGAAGGTTAATAATAGATCATCAGAAGAATGAACAAGATCTTAGAATTCAAACTCACTGGTAGAAATACCATTAAGGCAATTAATATCTGGACAATTCCAGTCATTAAATACACAGCTGGAATAGTAGACTGGACTACAACTGAACTAAAACCTCTGGATAGGAAGAACAGAAAAATAATGACATTGAACTATGCCCTTTATCAGCGCAGTAATGTTGACAGACTCTACTTACCAAGGAAAATAGGTGGGTGTGGAGTGTTGCAAGTATATCAGACAGTTGAAGAAGAAAAAAGGACATTGGAAGAATATCTGAAGGACAGTGGAGAAGATACACTGAACCCAGTACATTAGGAAGGTTCACTGAGTATTGTATAGACCAAACTGGCCTTCAAGAAAGACCAAATGAAAGATAGTTAAGAGACATGACAAGGCAAAGTATTACATTAAAAAATAGCAGGCAAAGTAGATAACAAAACTTGGTAATGCCTAAGAGCAGGAAAATTGAAGATAGAGGGGCAATCCATTAGCGAATGTGAGTTGACTGTGCTTGTATGTTGTATGAATGTGATTAATTTTATTGTCATAATTTTATTGTATTTTTTGTAAGCCGCCCTGGGTCTTAGGAGAAGGGCGGCATATAAGTTCAAGTAATAAATAAATAAAATAAATTCTGGCTGCGTAAGATGAAGCCTTAAGAACAAATACATACAAAGCCAAAATTGAGAGGACAGCAACAGTGGAACAACCTGCCTCCAGAAGTGGTGAATGCTCCAACACTGGAAGTTTTTAAGAAGAGACAGGACAGCCATTTGTCTGAAATGGTATAGGGTTTCCTGCCTGAGTAGGGGGTTGGACTAGATGACCTCCAAGGTACCTTCCAACTTTATCATCATCATCATCATCACCATCATCATCATCATCATCATTATTATTATTATTATTATTATTATTATTATTATTATTATTATTATTATATAGATAGTAAATGCAGGCCTCTGCAAAGAAGTTGAAAAACTTAGTTGATCGCAACAGAAGATTACACAGACTTACTCTAAACAACGGCATGACAAAGTAGCAACAATGGTACACTGGAATATCTGCAAAAAAATACCATTTGCCTGCCAGCAAAAACTGGTGGCTCAACAAAATAATAGAAAATGAAAAAACTAAAGTGCAGAATTCAAACAGATAGGCACTGGCTAGATAATATATCTCAGACTTAACAACTCTGGATAAGAAAGGAAAAAATGTTTGGATAGTGCATGTTGCAATATCATGTGGTGTCTTTAATCTTAACCTTATATAGGCAACAGATCTGATTTTGACAATCCTCATATCCTCTGTAGCAACGGGTCCATACTCTTTTGGGGAGTTCTCCAACCCTCCCATTTTTAAGAGATTTCAATGGGTAAGGAAGAAAAGCAGAAATCAGATCTTCCACCTTTCGTCCTATATATCATTTTCCATGTCTGACATTCCTTTGATTTTAAAAACAGTTCTTCAAAGTCCAGTTGAAGCAAATAATGCTCCAGCACCTTCTACTTTTCATCCACATAGCTATCTGGTTCATTGTGATGACTTTAGAATACATTCTGAGGAAACACATTCTTTATGAAGTGATCACAATGAAACAGCCTTCTAGATATGTCTGTGTGTCAGTCTATATCTACCTACCTACCTACCTATCTATCTGTCTGTCTGTCTGTCTGTCTGTCTGTCTGTGTCTGTCTGTCTGTCTGTCTGTCTATCTGCAGTTCATAAATCACAATTGTTTACCTGTTTTGGTTTTAAAGAATCAATGATTCATCATAAGTATTATTGATGTAGGGATAAATTCAATAAAATACTGTAAAGGGATTTGCTGCACAATGCTACTGTCTTCTATTTCTATGGGAGTAATGGCTTATCTTCCATGTTGCTTGTTTTAGAACTAAGATACAAGTAAGCTTTTCTATTTCAGATTCTCTTCTCTGTCATTGAGGATGACAGTGTTACATTCCAGTCCCGGGTTAAGAACATTCAGTAAATGTGTGTATGATCATGGGGAGTGGAGGGAATCAGCTGACAATATCCCAATCCTATGCAATACATTTTCCATGGGTTTTATTGCCCATTACAAATCTATGGCAAGGAAATTCAGTTTAGGTTTAGTAATAAAATGTAGGAGCCTAATTGTAATGGCAGTATTATGCTGGTGTAACAAGTTTCCAAAATGATAAAGCAGATATGCTATTGGTTTTAAATGATTGCTTTTCTTAGCAGTTTACCTTGAGGGGGAAACATAGGGCTTTATTTACCAAAACAAAATGGTTTTCTTCAAAATATGTCCTTGAAAACTGAGAGATCTATTGCAGCTGAGTTCTTCACATTCATATACTTAAATCTGTCTTCTCTGACCTGGTTTTTCAGATAGTCACTGTGTTTCGTGTTGCAAAAATCCTGATCATCAACTGTATCTTTTTTTTTTAAGCCATTCGTCATTTATGACATGAATTCCTTAATGATGGGAGAAGACCAGATCAAGTGTAAACATTTGGGCCCCATGCAAGAGCAAAACAAAGAAGTGGCCATACGTATTTTCCAGCGCTGCCAGTTTCGCTCGGTGGAAGCTGTTCAGGAAATCACTGAATTTGCCAAAAGCATTCCAGGTTTTGTGAGTTTAGACCTCAATGACCAAGTAACTCTCTTGAAATATGGAGTGCATGAGATCATCTATACGCTCCTAGCCTCTATGATGAATAAAGATGGTGTTCTCATATCCAATGGACAAGGATTCATGACTCGGGAGTTCCTAAAGAGTCTGCGGAAACCTTTCTGTGACTTTATGGAGCCAAAATTTGAGTTTGCTGTCAAATTCAATGCACTGGAATTAGACGACAGCGACTTGGCAATATTTATAGCTGTCATTATTCTCAGTGGAGGTAAGTGTGAAAAAGTTTCATAGTTCTCCTTGATTTGCAAAGAAGTTAGCCAGGGTGCATGACTTCTGAGCCCCCCCAAACATCCCATACTTAGCACACCAGCCTTGTACTTTGGTTTTCGGTATACTGTACCTTTTTCCCTCAGAACATTAAACAGAGAATTTGATTGAATCCCTGGCATAGTTAGAAATGCCTCCTGAACTGCTTTCATAAATTGGGTGGTCCTGATTTGAAAACTCTATTACTGTATTATGGATAGGCTCTTGTCTCCTGAGATCTAATTTACATATATGTGCAATGATCCTGATAGGACAAACATTCTTGAGGCCATTTTTCTCATCCTATTATATGCAGTTTGGAAGATAAATGAAATGAATAATTGCCCTTCGTGAAAGAGTTTAAATATCCTCCAAAAAGTATGTATCAGGAGTCCTAGGAGTTCTCACGGTCTCACTTTTTGGATCTGTGTGCAGCTGCTCCATATCCAGTGACTGCATATTAGCCAGTTGATTCATTTTAGATTCTGGACTAACTCTACTCATGTTGGTCATTGGATTGGATCCCCTTGGGAAGAAAGATACAAGAATCTTTGTGAAGTAATCCTTGCTTGACCAATCAGATCTTTTGGAGCCCTGGTTTCTTTCTATACCCATTGATCGCCCTTCAATCTGAACCTCTGCTTGTCCTTCAGTTCTTGTTCTTTGGTCCCAGCAAACTGATTTGTCCCTTGTCTCCTGATTGCCTTCAGACTGCTGTCTCTGGGCAGCCCTGGCAGTTCAATCACAAAACTAAGTCCAGGAAAACTATCTTATACCAGAACAAACCATGGAACCCAATATTATTGGTTCTGTTTAATAGTTGTTTGTCAGAGTCTGCAGCAGAAGTCTTGAGACTGAACATGGGGCCACCTATAAACAAACAAGTGTCAGATGGACCTATGTGTTTCTTTGTTATTCTTTACATCCCCAGTGTGACCCTACTGAGTTGAGTTGCTATTGTTTGTCACCATAGGCATGCTATGTTTTCCTTATACAGAACCAGACACCACCACCACCACTCTTACATAATTTCACTTCTCTGACTGCTTCTTTCTCTCAATCACATTTGAGAATTGCATGATTCAACAAGTGTCGGGATTAAAGGAACTTAATTACTATTTGGCACTTTTCACTTGGTACTGCAGCATTAAAACATGTTGTTAGTTAAACTAAAATCTCATTTAGCAAGAATATACACTAAGAATTCTTGAGAAAGATGTTGGGATAAGTAGACTCCTGAATGGCTCTGTTTTCACCTTGATATGACAAATTCAAGAATCTATTCTAAATAATACAATTCAACAAAAGCTAAATTGAACGCTTTGAGAAGTACAGTGTCTTAGAATGCAAGATTGTCACCTTCTATCTCAAGAAATTCCTTCGAGGTGGATGGTACTTTTTGATAATAAAGATTAGAAAATGTCCTCCTGCTTGCTTTCCTCAAAACACTGAACTCATAAGGAAAAAAGAAACCTGTATACATCTCAAGTATAGATGTTTCAAATATGAATAGTTTTTAACTTTTTTTATTTTATTTTAACAGATATTTAGAAATGCAAGGGAGGGAAACAAGGATATAAAGATTTCTAGGTTGTAAAAAATTGAATAAGAATTTTCAAAGTAATATTAGTAATACCTTTAAAGATAATTCTAACTATTATTAAGAGCAAATCAGAAATATTAGTTTATGAATTAAGAAACTTTATCCTTATTGTAACAAAAGACTATTGTTACTAATTGCAACCCATCCTTCTTTTAATATTGCTAATAGGTAGATAGATAGTTAAAACAGTTTTAAAGGTTGCCCTAGATAAGAGGAAATAGCTGCATTTCTGAACATGATGGCAAAACACTTCTGGTTGAACTTGATTGATATAGTACAATTTTGTATCCAAAAATTGATTCTGTGTGGGTGGGGGGGTGTTTACAATTAAAAAACAAGAGAAAATTCAAATCCATAAGCCAATATTATACACATTGAGTTCTGCTGGAAAAAAAATCCGTGAAAATTAATTTCTTCATTAGGTATGCTTAAATCCATATATTTTCAATGCAAGTAGGACTAAAGTATAAATTCACATCCTTTCCCATTCTTCTGTCCACCTGGAAACTCTAGAATGGGATCTACTAGGACTCTAACTTAGCCTGGATGAGCAAAATCCAATCCTTGTTAGAGATATTCCAAGCTTTTATTGATCGCTGTGAAGTTTTGGTGCAACTGTAACTTGTGGTAAAATTTACCAAGTGGTTTTTGCAAACTGGACTGAATTAACTAGTAAACATTTCTAGCAAGGCCTCATTTAGTGCCTGTGAGATTCTTGCATGAGAAAAAAATTCCCTAATTGATTGATTACATGCCATCAAGTTGATGTCAACTCTTAGCTCTTCCAGCAGCAACCCCTATCATCTCTGTAACTGAATCTATCTGCTTTGCTATTCATCGTCCTCTTTCCTTTCCTTCTACCTTTCCCAATATTAAAGCCATCTCCAGAGAACTACATCTTTGCATGTCTCCAAAGTAGAGTAATTTGAGTCTAGTCATTTGTGTCTTAAGTGGGAACTCTGGGTTGATTTGTTCAATGGTTTGTTTTCTTGGATGTCCACAGTGTTCTCAGGAGGTTGGTTTTTTTTTAGATTTTGGATTTTTTTTTATCCCACACTTATTCTTTTTATAAATAACTCTTCTTATTTTCTCAAAATAACAAACCTGCAAAGTGGATTGGGCTGAGAGAGAGTAACTGGCCCAATGTTTCCCAGCTGCCTTTCATGCCTAAGGTGGGACTAGAACTCACATTCTCCTGCTTTCTAGCTGGGTGCCTTAACCACTGGACCAAACTGGAATCTTCTCCAACACCAACAGCATCAATACTCTTCCTATTTTGTTTCTTCTGTGTTGTTGTATAACTATTTAATACTTAAAATAGCATCTTCAGTGAACTTGGCAACAAATGTATAATCAGATCAATTGTAAATTAAATTTTTAGAAGGATTTAATATGTATTTGCCTATAGAATACCCCAAAATAAAGCTCCCACAAAATGGACACTACAATCTGCTGTTTTTACCATTGCTGTTTTTAAATCTTCTTCAGGCATAATCCAACAGAAAGTACATTCAAGATATTACATATTCCCAATAATTGTGCCTGAAGTTGTACAGATTAAAGGTTATCAAGTAATAAATCCACCAAGGTTTGAATAATTGAAACTATTGACAAATGTACATGATTTTGAAGATGAGCATTAAGTCGTAGTTTCCTTCATAGTTTGATCCAGTTTTAATTCTGCTACCAGAATTCTGGCCAAAATGGTCTTTCCTGTGAAACAAGAGGAATGAGATAATCCTTGCCAGTTTCATTTCACTGAAGCTTCATCACCACTTTCCCTGTTGATCTGGGAATTTCAAGAAAAAGTGGAATAGTTTACAGTAGGAGAGAGAGGATCAGAAGAGATTGTTTCCCCCTTTCCACGGGAGGATTCCCATGGAGTCTCCTGTAGAAAAAAACCATCTGCTAAATACTTCTCTTGGATCCAGTCTAGTTGAAAATACATTTTTTCAGGGCTTGAACTGTTTTATCAGTATAGGAATTGCTGCTTACAGACTGTAAAAGACAAACTCTCATTAAAAAGGACAAACCAGTCAACAATTTTGAGGGATACTCCACCTATTAAGAATTTTTTTTATATAACTTGTAAGATATGTGCAGCCAGTGCTAGTTTCTTTGGATTTAAAACCTGATTTATTCTGTACTCATTAAAATCAGGCACGCAACTGCTGAGTCACACTGACATTATGATACGAGTTCCCAGCCAAATGCTTATTCTTGTTCTAAATGAGCTTCAGTAGCAATTGCTCTTAAGAGATAAGAATACATAGGAATTTTGCAAGTGTACATAGAACATAAAATAATTGTTATGAACATTTTGTAAGTAAATTATTAACAGAAAGTATAGTTCTCTTTGAGAATGTTGAAGAATAAAAGAGACTTCCACATTGGATAAAAGCTTATCTCTAAATATGGTCATCTACTTTGGGAACATTGTTTCAGCTTTATATTTTACGTAATTATCAGCCTTTCGAAAATAACTTTGATATTATTGATATTACAGTAGCAGTATTCTTAAAGTTTATTTGTAGTTAACTAAACTGCAGTTTAATTTTAAACTAAAAGAACTATAGAAGTTCGTTTTTATCTTTTCTGTTTAATGTTTCCTAAAAGGAGAATCCATGACTATTTGGGGATACAGGCATGTGTGCCATCCTATGTTAGGACTTTGTCTGGAATTTATCTTTAAATGCATTGAAGTGTCCAATTATTCAAATTCCAATTAGGCTTCATAATTTAAAAAAAATGCTTCAGCATCATAAGCTTGGCCTTGATTTGGGGGTACTTTAAGAGGGAAGATTCTTGGAGAAAGCATTATGTAGGTTTTCTGCTTTGGGGGCGGTTCTTTATCTTGATAAACAAGCAAAACAGTAAGAAAATAAGTAAGGGCCTCAAATCAAAGAAGATATCTGGATCTCTTGATAAAGTCAGGAAACAAAAATTATGTCTGAGCAAAAAAAATCTTTTTTTTATTTTAGAAAGGATCTGTACAATTCAGTCTGTTTTTGTATTTGCTTGGGATGCAAGGAAGTTACTTTTAGACAAGTTGAATAGTATTATATTGTTAACAACATTAAAGACTAACTATTAGTGAAGCAAGCAAGAGATTTTCTAGGTTTTTAAAAACAGTGGGAAAAGATGCTGCAGACTTTATATTTGCTTAAATTTTATGTTTATGCACAATGAGTCAAACCCAGATGTTTTAGGATTTGCAGATTATCAGAATACTATTAAAATCTATGTGATCTCCCAAAAACCAGGCAAGTAACATTTAAAAAAAATATTAACTGCCACATCTCTAAAATGTTTACGCACACATATCCTCCATACATATTAAAAGTTTTGAATAAATGACCTTGAGTGTCACATGAGTAGGCTTCTGTTTGTGCAATATTACACGAACAGAGTTTGTCTCTCATTTCTTTTCTCCTTTTTTTCCCCTGGAAAAAAAAATCTGTTGTGCTCTTCCAAGCTTCTTGAGCAAATTTGGAACTGGAAGGAGGAAAGAGAGAGGGGGAAGTCTGTTCTAACTGCAGAATCTCTTTTGCTGGCAGAAAGGCATCATAGGATATAACTCTTAAAATAATATAAGCCCGTTATGCCTACTCTTTTTGACACAGCTTTTCTGTGAGTCCATTTTTACACTCTAGTGTTATTTCTTCCTCGTTTTTTTTAAAGTAGAATATTAGTATTGCTTATTTTTTATGGATTGGGTTTAGAATTCGGTAGTGGTAGCAATAACCTTATGATTTCTGAGGAAAAAAAACACTTGAGGAAAAATGGTTCTATATGCTTGTTATGTAAATATTTAGGGGGGTTATAAAATTTCCTATAACATTAGGTCTAGTTAGTCAGTGTGAATTATAATGTAAAAACCCAAGTTAGAAGATACTATCGAGTAATTCAGTTCCAGTTTATATGGAATGCTGCCTTTTTTTTGACACCTAGGGTAAATAAGTCATTTTGTGGTTTATATAATCAGGTTGTAAATCCTTACAAGAACTAGTTCAGCCTACATGAACTCCTTTAAATAGACACAGAGCTGATTTCTTGCTTTCTTGTCTGTTATTGTTTTAACTTCCTTCACTTAACTCCATACAATTTCTATGACCTTGAATAAAATCAAATTCCAGTGACAAAACTGAGAACTTAAACCTGGCAATGTAATCAACAGCTTTATTTAAATAACTTAATAGCAGTCAATTTGGGCCTCTGGAGTTTGAGCTGCAAGCTTAATTGATCAAGGAAGTTACCCTTTCGTGTATAAGAATTGTTCTATAAAAGCTGCAGGAATGGCCACCATGAAATATCTGGTATTTATAGGCCCAATCAGGGAAATGACATTGGATTTTCTGTTAGGTATCCAAAGACTTGCACAATTCCTAAAGTCATCCTTTGTTGATTTCAGTCTTCTTCCCTTTATTCTTTGATGATGGAGGAACTTTGTCATGTGAGGGTGTCATTTGCTCTGTTCCCTCCTCTGTTCAGGCTGTAAAACCTAGAAAACAACAGATCAGCCTTCTTTTGTTGGTGTTGTGTGACTTGCATCATCATTATCATTGTCCCCATGAGCATTCTGAATGGGACAAATGGAAATTTCTTACAGCACAGCTGGAGGGCACTAGATTAGTGAAAGCTGTACAGTACACCCTATCCAGACATCTGAGCCTGTACCCAATGCCCTCATACATAACAAGATGACACCCAGCTTGTCCACTTACTTGATTAACTTAGCAATTGTTTTACTTATTAACTTTCACCTTGCAGCATGAAACCAGTGGATTCTGGTCATTAAGATGTGGTTTCCCATTGCCAAGTGAGTTTAGGAGATTATATATTATCAAGAGAGGCAGCAATGGTCACTTGCAGATGTTGTCAAAATAGGAACATTGTGCACAGTTGTTGGCAACATTTGGCTGTATTTTCATCCCTTTTGCTTCAAGAATTGTAGAGTTTCTCCATTTGTCCAAAAGTGCAACACAAAGACAGGAATACAATTAAGTTGTGGACCCGGTGTCTACCTGGTGGAGAGCTAGCTGAATGTTGTCAACAACAACATGTTAAATAAAAATCATAATCAAATGGCAAAAAAAATACAATGGAAAGAGGTACATGTAAAATTGTTTGTGAAGGGAGAATCACTACTGAATTGAAACTAGAAAATATCTCTGACCCTAAAAAGCAGACTTTTGTGGCAGTCAAAAACTTACGGTAATTCCAGCTCAGGTAGCTTCCGCAGTGCTAGAACTGCTGCAGTCACCTTTATCGTTCAGCTATACCGATGGTCTGGTAGCTACATACATTTTAAAACAAATGGTTTTATTTGCTTCTAGATCGCCCTGGATTACTGAATGTGAAGCCTATTGAAGATATTCAAGATAGTTTGCTGCAATCACTAGAACTCCAATTAAAGCTGAATCACCCAGAATCATCACAACTGTTTGCAAAATTGTTGCAGAAAATGACAGACCTCAGACAGATTGTAACAGAACATGTGCAGCTGTTGCAAATTATAAAGAAGACGGAGACAGATATGAGCCTTCATCCACTCCTACAAGAAATTTACAAGGATTTGTATTAAGGGTCATCAGATTTCTAATTCATTTACCTAAGTACGTTCATCAAATTGCACTATTTCTTTAAGAGGGAAAATATTACATACCTAAGAAATTACTGTGAAAAAAAACATTTAAAAAGAGACAAAGCTTTACTATTATAGATCTATTTTATGCATATTGTTTATAAAGATACATTTACAATTTGCTTTTAATATTAAAATGTCTATATCATCAAAATGTTGACCATATTTAGCAGATTCTTTTTTCCTGACTTGTTTGATACAATAGCACTGCTTTTTCAACCTTAAAAATAACAATGGCGTAAAAGTATAGATCAGCTTCACTGCAAAGAAGAGTGATTTCCCCCTTGAGGGAAGTTTTCTGGATTTTGATGTGGTTGTGAATCAAAACAATTATACAGGTCACTGCGTTATTTTACAGTGCTCAAATTACATATATCAAACTTTTAAATAAGTTTTTTCAGAAAGGGGCAAAAAGCCCCAATTTTAAAAATATAATTAGCTGGTGGGGGGGTGGGGGTGTTGTTAAAATATTCTTGATATTTAGCTGGGTTTGAAAGAGACTGCCAGAAGAATGAATATTTATGATTTACATTTATATTAAATAATATATGTACATTTCAAGGTGCTTAGGATACATCGTCCAAAATTAATTTTATGCTTTTTTTTTAATGCTTCGTTTATATTGTATGCTGATTTCAAATGTGAGCTGCACAGCCTTTCTCTGCTGCCTCTAGCGGTAGTTTGGCACAGGACCAGAAAATCGGATTTGCCCTGAGATGTAAAACACTCCCTGTGTGTGTGTGTGTGTGGCGGTGGTGGTGGAGGTGGTAGCAGCAGGCTCTTTTGATCTTGGCAAAGCTGGCAGCGAGATCCCTCATGTGATTGCCCTCAAGCAAGCCAAACCGTTGCAAAGCAACAGGGCAGATTTTATGGGACTGCTGTTTGGATTAGTATTTATAGGGCAGCAAGTTGGAACAAGATAGCATTCATCAACTTCTGACTGAGAAGGGAAATTGTTCTTCACTGGAAATGCTTGGTGACTTTGGAAGGTCCACTGGTATCTCTCTTCAGACAGATTGTGCATCTGTCCTGCTTTTGATATGCTGGGAGTATGGGAGCTGAGCCAAAATGGAAATGTAGAAAGCATCTTTATCCCTTCTGTAAATATGCTGCTAATGCTGAAGATTTAGAATGGTATAAATGGCCTGAAAATTACACCATTGCAGGCAAAGTACCGATAACCGTGATCTAAATACTATGGCTCAGGGAAATTCTCCATAGTGAGAGTGAATTAAATCAGAGGTAGCTAACAAGTGGTAGTTCAGATATTGCTGAATTAGAGCTTCCAGTCTCCCAAGGCCAGTGGTGAGGGATGCTAGGAGTGATATTATAGCAACATCTGAATGAAGTAAGTTACCTGTCCTTGCTATAAACTGTGAATAAACAAATAGTCTTAATCAGGTTTTTCATCCACTGTGGATCATCAACTCTTCTCTCAAAAATTCTCTAAGGAGAATAGTTGGAAATAACAAGGAAGTACCATTACAGGTCATGGGGAGTTAGCCTATCAGCAGCCATGCTTCTAAAGAGGGTTGAACTTGCTAATCTCTGCCTTGAACACAATTGTGGTTCCCTTCAGAAGGATATAACCATCGATTGGCTGCTCCTAGAATGGTACTGCCAGGGATCAAACGTAAGAGTCTTATACATTTAAACCTCTGATGTGCTTCCAACACAATGAACAAAACCATACCAGGAGATATGGAGAAGTGTACATTGGTAAATCAAACCAATAGGATTGCATATCTAAAGCAATTCAAATGTGAACTGTATTTATTATCAAAACTGAGGAGAGTTATTCACTACACCCTGATTCCCCATGGTTTATATATTGTATATTTAATCAAGGTATAAAGCTTGAACATAAAGTGTGTTCTTAAATCTTGCAACTTGTGACATGTTGTTAGATACAATTGGCTAACACTGATTCCATTCTGATGAGTTGGTTTGGCAGGATATTTATTCTATGTGGAAATGTGTATTCAATACTTGGCAAGTAGTAGTAAATTAGGATTCTAGAATATCTGCAAAGGAGACTTGATGACATTGATTTCCACTGTTTCTCACTTCTGCTTTCCTTGAATGATTTACAAGTGGGAAGCACAATATTTAAGAATTTAATGAGAGCTTCTAGATCAAGTCAGAGTAGCAATCCAATGTGCCTCCAATAAAACGCCATTTTTTAATTTCCTTACTGAAAATAAGGAAATTGCCTATTTCAGATTTTGATTTCAACTGGTGCTAGTAGCTTGAGAAAAATTGAAAATGTAAAGTGATAAATAAAATTTATATTATAGCTTAGATATCATATTACACTTTTCATATTAGAATTGCTTTTTCTTGCAAAAATGGTGTTCCAGAATCTAGCCATTTATCTGTTTAAAAGTGATAAGCAGAATTATGAATGAGGTACAAGAATATATAACCTTTTTAGCATGTGTCAGGGTTTGAAATAAGAAAAAAAGATTTTCACCATGAGTTCTGTACTTAATTAGACCATTCAGCCACTTCAGGGAAAAACCCTTTTTCTAAAGTCCTAGTATTTTCTCATGTGAATTATAATTATAATTTTGGTTTGAGTTTAAATATATTCTGCTTCTATGGGATTTTATTTATTAAAAAAAGCTTGCTCATGTCAATTTATGTAGGCTGTGTTATTTTCAGAACCTCAAGGGCTTTGGTGAAAATATTCCAAATCATAAATCACTGACTGCTTTTTGAAAATACGACTATAACCCAAAACATTTGTTAACTTGAAATTAACATGTGTATTCTTTTCTTTTCTGTTTTCTTTTCTTTCCTTTCCTATCCTTTCCTTTCCTTTCCTTTTTTTCCTGAATCTTAGCAGGTATATATTGTAAAACAAGTAAGGAGAATTATTTTTCCAATTTGTATTATCCTCTTCTTTTTAAGAATAGCTGTTACATAAATGGGCAAGATTTTGATTGGGCGATTCAATTCAGTTCAATTCATTTGATTCTGGCTTTAGACCAGCTCAAGCAGAGTATTCTGTGAATATACTATATGAGCCCCACCTTTATAACTCTTTGCATGCCATAGATCTTAAATGATAAACAAAATAAAGTTTAAGACAAAGTTAAAATAAATTTATAAAACAACCTAAAATATATAAGTATGGTCCAGGATACATTCTATATCAAATTATAGCATGCACATCAAAATTAGTATCATGGGCAATATGTTCCCTCCCTCATTTGAATACACACATGCGTGCACGCACAAACATACATAGCCTTAAACTTCTGGCATATACACATTTTTAGGAATATCATAAACCACTGAAGATACCAGTTGTGTTTGTTGCATACTAATGGATATAGTTTGTTTAAAAATAATTTATTTAAAATTAATTTATTGTCTTCAGATGCTAAAAATTCAGTAGCATGTTTCAGAAAGAAAGGCAGTCTTTAATTTCACAACTGTAATACATTGAAAACTTTGTAGAATGTCCAAACTCTTATTATTTTTAGTAAATATAATTCATATTATTAGATCTATTAGTCACTGCTGATCACAGATTGAATCCATTAATGGTAATGAACTAAATTTGTAAACCTAAAATGGATCCCCAACCCCCAGTCGGCAGCCCAGTACCAGGCCGCAGCCTATTGGTAACCAGGCAACACAAGTGGTGGGTGAGCACAGGAAGCTTCATTTGTCTAAGTGGGGGGCACGTGCATGAAATCATCCCCTCTCCACTCTGCCACCACTACCGCTGTAGGTCCGCAGAGCCAGAAAGGTTGAGGACCACTGACCTAAACAGTTAAGGGAGTTTCAGATAAAACTAAAAAGGACTGAAGTATCTCCAATTCACAACTGTGAAAATATTTTAACAATTTGTTAAAAGTTGTCTCCGGTATAATATGTAACCTTTCCAGAGAACAGTATTTTTTATATATATATAGCAGTGGCAGTCATTGTACTATTCACTTCTAGGACACTAAAACAAGGTGATAAATTGTGACTGAAACTATTCTTGTAGAGAGCACACCTGTAATCACAGGAGCCACCTTTCACCACCCTTGGTACTCTGCAAACCTATTGAAGACTAGACAAGCTACATGTTATGGGAGCTGAAGTTCAACACGTCTGGAAAATGCTCATTGGATGGAAGGTTGAGAAATCACTCCTTAACTGTTATGGAATAAGAATTGTTGAGGGGGATTTGGTAGTAAAACAGCAAAAATGGAATTACACATTCTCACTTCTAGCCCATGCTTTCTAAAGGCCCTGTTGGATTATTTCTGTGGAATTTAACACCTTGAATTATTTTTCTGAAAACTAAAATACTATAAAAGCACAAAATCAATGTATGCAGATGTCATCACAAAGTAAGTATATACTCCTTATACTCACTGGGCTGTGGACCTATGTGAAGGGCATACATATAATATTCTGCATTGATAAAGTAGGCAAATACACAACAGCTAAAATAAAGCTCTTGCTAAATCTTGCTCTCAGGCTACACAGGTAAGTATTTTAATAGCTACTGTCCAGATTTAACATCTGAATATAATGTGCCTTGTGTGCAAAAGCATGACAAAACCATTTCACTGAGAAATTGTTCTCTTCATAATCACAACACCCTAGAGTAAAAACAGTGAAATGGGTTCAGCCAGTGGTGGGATTCAAATATGTGAACAACCGGTTCTCTGTGTAGATGCCGCTTCAGGAAGTCCATTCTGGGCCTGGATAACAAAAAAATAGCTACTGGTTCTGCCAAACTGGTACAAACTGGCTGAATCCCACCACTGGGTTCAGCAATTACTAAACTACAGCTGACAGCGCTCAGGAACATAGCCAATGATGACAGATGATGGAAGTTGTAATTCTGCAATATCTGGTAGGCTGCAAGTTCTTGATCTACATGATATAATCCTCAAGCAATACTCTAAAGCAGTGTTCCTCAACCTTGGCAACTTTTAAGCTGTGTGGACTTCAATAGATATCCTTAAACCACACTGGCTAGGGAATTCTGGTAACTGAAGTCCACACATCTTAAAGTTGTCAAGGTTGAGAATCATTGCTCAAAGCAAATGAAGTGGAATTGAGTACACAAGATAGAACAGAAACTACATGAAAACGGACTGAATATGCTATGAAAAGTCTTCCACTCAGAATAAAAAATTCCAAAATTTTGGACTTAACTGTCTCGTGAATCATATGACTCTTGTGGTATAACAATTAGGATGTTTGTGCCCATTCCAATACAATTAACATCAAACAAATGAAAATGGGAATAGAGGCAATAAAACGTGGGGGGGAACGAAATATAAGCACATTGTGAACTGACTTTTCAAAAATCCCACTTGCATACACTTTGGATAGCAGTAAAAACTGAACAATCATTTCACAGATAAGCCAACTGACAAGTTTATGAATTTATTTTGCTACCTGAAGTGGAATAGCAAATGGTGTTTCCTCCTAAGTGCTGAATAATTAAGATTTTACTACTTTTTTATGACATTCAGATTACTCATCTGATGCACGCCCTCCTTTTTTCTGGTTATTAATTCTACAACTCCAAAATGAAGCTCTATCATTTTAATTTTTTTCAAAATTTGTTGCTTTTTATGAATGCGGGACTATCAAAGCAGATAAATGCAAACGGGACACCTCAGGGCACAGTTAAAAGGATTAAGATGGCAGCACTGCTTCAATCACACCATTTTGGCTGCTGTCATGGCTTTTTGACTGTACTCTGGAGACACCCCTGAATTATTGCAAACCTAAGATAAAGACCTGGGAATTCTCTTACACCACAACTGAGGTTTTCACAAGGAGGCTACCCAAGCAGTCCATCCTCAATGCCTCTTCATGCCCATTAAGATTTCCAGATTTTAGCAATAAATCTGGGGTTGACCCAAACTGGAAAATAGTTCAGGGGAAGGGTGCAGATGTGGCCTTTCAGCTTCAGAGAGAAAGGAAAGTCCTGGAAGAGAGGTAATTCTTCAAGCAAGATGCAGAGCAAAGTCAAATGTAAATAAAAAAGGATATTTTTGATTCAGGTCAAATGAAGCTAATCCTGCAGAGTCTCAATTAAGAAAGATTAAAACAGCTACTTACGATATCTGTTGTTCTTTACCAACTAGTCTTTCACAGATTAGAAATATACAAATCACTAATCATTCATTGTTTCGCTGATTGCAAAGGCACTGTGATAAGCTATAATGAAGTTTGCATAGTTTGGGCTTTACATCTCCGAATTTACAGAGTTTATTTGATAGAAGTAGTCCTCAACTTACAACCATTCATTCAATGGCCGTTCAAAGTTACCACAGCATTGAAAAAAGTGACTTATGACTGTTTTTTACATGACTGCTGTAGCTTCCCCATGGTCACATGATCAAAATTCAGATGCTTGGCAACCTGTTCATATTTGTGACGGTTGCTGATGTCCTGGAGTCCCATTGTCCCCTTTTGCAACCTTGTGACAAGCAAAGTCAATGGGGAAGCCACGTTCAGTTAACAACCTAACCTACTAACCTAACAACTGCAGTGATTCACTTAACATCTGTGACAAGAAAGGTCATAAAATAAAGCAAAACTCACTTAACAAATGTCTTGCTTAGCAGCATATTTTGGGCTGAATTGTCATCATAAGTTGAGGACTATCTGTATTTCTAAAAACCCCAATAAATACTTCATCGGGTGAACTCAGTACATTTGAAGTCAGGAAGAAAAAAAAATCGCCTCTAAGTGAGTGTAGCTAGTAAACAGTCCAATTCATTGAAATATTTTTTTTTAATTTTGGCTATAGCTCTTCCCATCCTCTATATAAAATATGACATATGTTTGAATATGAACAAATCATCCAACTTTTGGGTCAAAAAGGAGGGCTGACTTTTTTCAAAATCTAAAACAGGATTCACCAAATTCATTATCTTGAGGTCTTCCAAGGGTTTCATGTAAATAGAGAATGGGACAACATAGGTTATCCCTTACCCTGGGCGTAGGTGCTCCAAAAGACATGTTCTGCTTTAATGTTCATCTGTGTGTTTCAAATGATGTTGTCCCAATTAGAATTCATCACAACTACAACATACCAGACCCATATATTAGATGCCAAAATTTTAAAGATTTTATACACTTTCATTTTTATAGTAATTTTATTAAAAAGTACAGTTGACAACAATACCTGGACTGTAAACTTTCAAATGACCACTAGCTGGAAACAAAGAAATACTGAAAACTGTAGCCCATTGTTGCCATCTAGCAGTTGCCTTGATTTTTTGCAGCCCAGATAGCGAATTTGTATTCTCTTATGACCTGTGTGCTATGATAATGCTCTCTAAGTAATCTATATCAGTAAAGTGTTTGAAAGGCTAAACTCCATCTCCATTCCAAATATGGAAGACTAGCCCAGAAAAATCTCACCTTCAAATCCTCCGTTTATCACTAGTTACTGGATGACCTGGATGATGTTTCATATCAGCCTCCTCCCAGCATAGGTACAAGGGCAGGGAAAAGTGACAATCATGCATGCAATCTTGCTTTTCTTAGAGGAAAGGTGGGCTAGTTAGATAAATGATGGTGCCCCAAAAATGAATGCTATATTATTTATTTATCATACTGCACTCACATTCATCTGGCTTAATGTAAAGGTACCTTCTTTTAGAGGAGAGTTAGATAGATTACAGACATTTAAAAGAATGAGAAGGCATAAGAACATATGTGAAGTTTGAGGTTTTAAAGGCCTTGTTTTCATGTTAATGGGCCATTTTTCATACTCTTGTGTGGCAATGCTGAACATTTATGGCTCATTTCATAGAACATGGTTACCCAAGAGATCTCTCAAGCTCAGTGGAAATTTCAAGGAAAAAAAAGGGCATTCTCCAGAGACAGGGGAGGGAAGGTGAAGCAGGAGCCTCATTGGCTCTTGCAATGGGAAGAGCTGGCAATGTACTGGAGTATCTTGTCCTTCGTGCAGCAAAAATGATTAAACCCGTTCTGTTGTGTCAGCGTATCCTCAGTTTGTTAGTGTTAAATCTTAGCTGGCCATTGCTTGCCAGAAAGAGTGAAGGAAGCCTGCCAAACAGGCTTAGCAAAAATGCAGCCTTAAATATAACAAATGAGGCTACATTTTGCTGTGGAAATATTTCCTGAAAGATTTAAAAAAAAAAGATGTGGACAAGCCAAACGGCCATGTACTTAAGGGAAGAGAAACAGGAGCTGATGAGGAGAAATCAAGAGACTCCATTCATCTGAAAGCCTGCTTAGACAATATGGGGCTCCAATTATATTAGCCTCCCAGCTAATTTAAGGCGGGAACATATCTCATACTTTGGCCTCCTATTTTCCTCACAACAACAACTCTGTGAGGGGAGTTGCGCTGAGAGCAAGTTTTGGCCCAAAGTCACCTGGTCAGTTTTTATGCCTGAGAGAGGACTAGGACTCACACACACCAGTTTCTTAGGCTAGCACCTTCATCACTACCCCAAATTCCAAGTGATGGATGGGGGTAAATTCCAAAATTGAGGCGAGGCCTTTACTTACCATTGATCTAGGGCTGCCTATATTTCAGAATAATTTGGAAGAAGTGCCTCAGAGCTCACTCGTGACCAGCACCTCCCCGCTTGTCTCCAGTGCCCTGCCAAAGCCTGGAGGAAAAGGGCTGCAGCTGCTTGGAGAGCTGTTTTAACTCTGCCAAACTGACTGCTTACACCAGCTTTCTTGCAGAAGCCTGGAGAAAGAAGGGCTCTGATGAGTAACAGAGGGATGCTGTACTTGTGAGATCCAAAGCATTCATTCCAATCAGTCTAAAGTCTTCTCCAACCTCCAGTCAACAATGTCCTTCTTCTGTCACATTCACTATCGACTTTTTGAGCTCTCAGCAGCCACTTGTAGCCCTGGACATCCTCTGCCCTAGAATGTAGTCTTGCTCTTCCAGGATGCTTCCAGCCTTTTTTTTTTTTTTTTGCTTTGTTTTGTTTTTAAAACACAGACTATTGCCATATTTTGCCACCACCTTTTATTGCTTCCAGTAAAGGGAAATGCATTTGATGGTGTTGGTCTTTGGTCTTTCAATAATAATAATAATAATAATAATAATAATAATAATAATAATAATAATAATAATAATAATAATAATAATAATAATAATAATAGCAGCAACAAAAACAACATCTCTGGCAGGCCCGGGATAGAGGCTACTCCACTATCCTGGTGCTTCTTGACCTCTTAGCGGCATTCGATACCATCGACCATGGTATCCTTCTGCGCCGGTTGGAGGGGCTTGGAGTGCGGGGCACCGTTTTACGGTGGTTCACCTCCTACCTCTCTGGCCGGTCGCAGTCGGTGTTTGCAGGAGGTCAGAGATCGGTTCCGAGGCTTCTTCCGTGTGGAGTTCCTCAGGGGTCTGTTCTCTCACCTCTGCTTTTTAACATCTACATGAAGCCGTTGGGTGAGATCATCCATCGACACGGGGTAAGTTATCATCAATATGCTGATGATACTCAGCTTTATATCTCTACCCCGTGTCATTACAGCGAAGCAGTGGAAGTGATGAACCAGTGCCTGGAGGCTGTTGAGGTCTGGATGGGTGCCAACAGGCTCAGACTCAATCCCGACAAGACGGAGTGGCTATGGGCTCTGCCTCCCAAGGACAATTCCAACTGTCGGTCCATTACCCTGGGGGGAGAAGTTTTGTCCCCCTCGGAGAGGGTTCGCAACTTGGGTGTCCTCCTCGATCCACAGCTAAGTCTAGAACATCATTTTTCAGCTGTGGCGAGGGGGGCATTCGTCCAGGTTCGCCTGGTGCGCCAGTTGCGGCCCTATTTGGATCGGGAGTCACTCCTCACAGTCACCTATGCCCTTGTCACCTTGGGATTTGACTACTGTAATGCTCTCTACATGGGGCAACCTTTGAAGAATGTCCGGAGACTGCAAGTAGTCCAGAATGCGGCCGCGCAAGCCGTCTTGGGTCTCCCAAGACATGCTCATATCACTCCAGCTCTCCGTGAGCTGCACTGGCTACCAATTGGTCTCCGAACACAATTCAAAGTGTTGTTATGACCTATAAAGCCCTTTATGGCAATGGACCAGGATATTTGCGGGACCGTCTTCTGCCTCATGAATCCCAGCGACTGGTTAGGGCACATAGGGTTGGCCTCCTACGGGTCCCATCTGTTAGGCAATATCATCTGGCGGGGCCTAGGGCAAGGGCCTTCTCCGTTGCTGCCCCAGCCCTCTGGAACCAGCTTCCCACAGAGGTTCGTACTGCTTCCTCACTCCTAGTTTTCCGGTAATTGTTGAAGATGCATTTATGCCGACAGGCTTGGGGCGTATGAACTGCACTCTGCCCCTGGGCCTAGGAATGTCCCTCCATCAGCGACTGTGTGTTGACTGTGATTGTATGCTGTATGAATGTAATTAATTTTATTTTACT
Source organism: Bothrops alternatus (assembly GCA_034064705.1). Classification (NCBI taxonomy): domain Eukaryota; kingdom Metazoa; phylum Chordata; class Lepidosauria; order Squamata; family Viperidae; genus Bothrops; species Bothrops alternatus. The sequence goes on along the minus strand of JARGCV010000007.1, from coordinate 23,244,418 downwards.
GTTATTGTAAGCTGTCCTGGGTCCTAGGAGAAGGGCGGCATAGAAGTTCAAATAATAAATAAATAAATAACAACAACAATAATAATAATAATAACAACCTGTGTCAACCATCAGCCCCCGTCAATTTGAATGTTCAGTTCATTGAGGTTCACATCCAATGAATAATAATAATAATAGTAATAATAATAATAATAATACTTGGATATCCTTCAAGCTGACAACATCAAGCACACTGAAGTTAAGAAAAAGATTAGAGGTGAATACATCAAGAGAGTGAAGAAGATCTTAAAGTCCAAACTCAATGGAGGAAATACCATGAAGGCAATCAACACCTGGGCAATTCAAGTCATTAGATACACAGCTGGAATAATGGACTGGACTCAAGCAGAACTAAAAGCCATGGAAAGGAAGATCAGAAGAATAATGACAATGAATCATGCCCTTCATCCATGAAGTGACATTGACAGACTTTGTCTACCAAGGCAAATAGGTGGGTGTGGAATGCTGCAAGTACATCAGATGGTTGAAGAAGAAAAAATGGCTTGGGAAGAATATCTGAAGGACAATGATGAAGATGCACTGAAATTAGCATATCAGGAAGGCTTACTGACTACCTGAGAGACCAACTGGCCTATAAGAAAGACCAAATAAAGAACAGAATAGAGGCATGGGAAGACAAAGCACTACATGGCCAGTACATTAAAAAAATAGCTGGAAAAGCAGATAATAACAAGACCTGGCAATGGCTAAGAGCATGAAAGTTGAAGAAAGAGACCGAGGGACTAATTCTGACTGCACAAGACCAACCCTTAAGGACAAATGCATACAAAGTCAAAATTGAGAAGACAGCAATCTATGCAAGTGCCATCTATGCAAAGAAGCTGAAGAAACAGTGGACCACCTGGTAAGCTACTGCAAGAAGATTACACAGATTGACTATAAGCAGCGGCATGACAAAGTAGCAACAATGGTGCATTGGAAGATATGCAAGAAATATCATTTGCCTGTAAGCAAGAACTGGTGGGATCATAAAATAGAGAAAGTCATAGAAAATGAAAATGTTAAATTGTTCTGGGACTTTAGAATTCAAACAAACAAGCACCTGCAACATAACACCCCGGACTTAACAATTGTTGATAAGAAAGACAAAAAAAGTCTGGATAGTGGACGTGGCAGTGCCTGGACACAGCAGAATAGACGAGAAAGAACTGGAGAAGATAACAAATACAAAGACCTAGAAAGATAAATAGAAAGACTGTGGCAAAAGCAAACAAGGGTAGTACCAATAGTAATAGGCACTTTGGGTGCAATCCCAAAATAACTGGAGCACCACTTGAACACCATTGGCATTGACAAATTCACCACTAGTCAATTGCAAAAGGCGGCCTTATTAGGAACTGTTTCCATCCTGCAACACTATCTGTAATACCATCAATTCAAACATCCACATCTGCCTATACCTTGGTAAGAACTCGATAGGTAGATAAAAATGTCAAATCCAGTCTGAACATCTGGCTGACTGCGTGATGATGATGATGATATAATAATAATAATAATAGTAGTAATAATAATAGTAATAATAATAGTAATAATAAAAGAGTTGGAAGGGACTTTGGAGGTCTTCTAGTCCAACCCCCTGCTCAGGTAGGAAACCCTATACCATTTCAGACAAATGGTTGTCCAGTCTCTTCTTAAAAACTTCCAGTGTTGGAGCATTCACAGTTCTGAAGGCAGGTTGTTCCAATGGTTAATTATTCTAACTGTCAGAAAATTTCTCCTTAGTTCTAGGTTGCTTCTCTCTTTTGTTAGTTTCCATCCATTGCTTCTTGTCCTGCCTTCAGGTGCTTTGAAGATTAGGTTGACTCTTCTTTGTGGCAACCCCTCAGATACTAGAACACTGCTATCATGTCACCCCTAATCCTTCTCTTCATTAAACTAGACATTAAACTAGACATACTTTGGTCAAGAAACATATCAGAAGGAACTTTCCTTTACTTTTATGGACTAGAGCAGGGCTTTTCAACCAGTGGTATGGGTACCACCTGTGGTACATTGGCACCTGGCAAGTGGTACACGACCATCCTAGAAAAGTGGTAGTGGGGGAGGGGAATGAGCTGAACTGGTGGTAGCACTGCATAAGCCTGAGCAAGAGATGGCTGGACCTGCAGGGCTGTCAGGGCTCAGTGGAAGCGCCAGGATCAGTGCCACTTTCCAGCTGATCAACGCTTTTTCAGGGCTGTCAGGACTCAGCGGAAGCGCCTGGATCAGCACCAAGCTGCAGCTGGAGCTCGGCGCTGATCCTGGTGCTTCTGCTGAGCCCAGAAGAAGCATTGATCAGCTGGAATGTTGCAGCATCTCCAGGGTCTTGTGATTTACATTCAGATGCTAGGCAACTGATTCATATTTATGATGGTCACAGTGTCCCAGGGTCATGTGAAGTGACCAAAACCTGCTCCAACCACTCAGAAGACGGGGGGGAATAAAAACCAAACATCCCCCCACCCCACCCCTGCTGCCAATCCTTAACAGAAATGCTGACAACAATAAAAACCTCGGACAGGAGGAAGAGCTCCGCCGGGCGGGCAGGCAGGTGTCTTGCTCGGCTGTGGCTTGGGGGGCATTTTTTTCAATGCCATTGTAACTTCGAACAGTCACTAAGTGAACTGTTGTAAGTCGAGGACTACCTGTACTTTATCACTTTTTTCCTTTTTTTTTTTTGGTCATAAGTTCTTGACACCTTGCTAGGCGACTAGTGGTACTCGGATGTTGCCATATCCTAAAAGTGGTACAATGGGTGAAAAGGTTGAAAAGCCCTGGACTAGAGTAATAGAATCTTAAAAGCCTAACTGAATTTTACCTCCTTTTTGCACCCTAGGAAATTAGGAAGGAGTTAGTCTGAATTTATTTTCAGGCTCCATTTCCTCTGCTTAACAAATCTTTCCCAAACATTACCTCCATCCAGTTTCTTCAAGATTCATCTCTGTAACTGCACAAAAAGAGACCTTTTTTACTGGAAGCACTTTCTAACTTGTACAAAATGGCCTTTTCTGTTTGTGTCTTCAATGTATCTCAAATTCACATTATGTAATCTACAAATTTCTTGGTTTCACAGAAGTTTTAGTTCAATACATGGCGGTCCAGCCTGGCTTTGCTCAAGAGTTTCTAATGTTTGGTGTGGAAAACATTCATGAACCGCAAAGATACTGCATGGGCTTCCAAATAAATAAATAATGGCTAAAATCTCATGAGATCACCAATAATGCAAGATGTTCATATACTCATTCAAAATGTTGCAAGATTTCAGGAATGAATGTTTTAAATCTCAGTAGGATTCATACTTTCACAAGTTTTCAACATTAAAAAATAACATGTTGGTATATCTATTTCATCAGGTTTTTTCTTGGTGGTTTTTTTTTTGCTTTTAAATTGGTTGTCCTTATTTAGGTTCTTATGGGAGAAACAAAACATCAATATAAAACTGAAAATAATTTGATGTAGTGCAGGGGTCTTCAAACTTGGCCCTTTTATGACTTGTGGACTTCAACTCCCAGAATTCCTCAATCAGGCACACTGGCTGAGGAATTCTGAGAGTTGAAGTCCACAAGTCATAAAAGGGCAACTTTGATGACCCCTGATGTAGTGGTTAAGGTGCTGGTTTAGAGATAGTGAGTTCTAGGTTTTCCTCAGGTATTAAAGCCAGCTGGGTGACTTTGAGCTAACTCTCTCTCAGCCCAACCCACCTCATAGAGCTGCTTTTGTGAGGAAAATAGGAGGCTTGAAAATAGAAGATGTACACACACATACACATACACATACCCATTGATAGTCACATAAGCTTAAGAAATAATAATAATAATAATAATAATAATAATAATAATAATAATAATAATAATAATAATAATAATAATAAAGTTGGAAGGGACCTTGGAGGTCATCAAGTCCAACCCCTGCTCAGGCAGGAAACCATATGTCATTTCGGACAAATGGCTGTCCAGTCTCTTCTTAAAAATTTCCAGTGTTGGAGCATTCACCGCTTCTGGAGGCAGGTTGTTCCACTGGTTAATTGTTATAACTGTCAGGAAGTTTCTCCTTAGTTCTAGGTTGCTTCTCTCCTTGATTAGTTTCCATCTGTTGCTTCTTGTCCTGCCTTCAGGCACCTTGGAGAATAGCTTGACTCCCTCTTCTTTGTGGCAGCCCCTGAGATATTGGAACATAGCTATCATGTCCCCCCTCGTCCTTCTCTTCGTTAAATTAGACATACCCAATTCCAGCAACCGTTCCTTATATGCTTTAGCCTCCAGTCCCCTGATCATCTTTGTTGCTCTTCTCTGTACTCTTTCTAGAGTCTCAACATCTTTTTTGCATCGCGGTGACCAAAACTGGATGCAGTATTCCAAGTGTGGCCTTACCAAGGCATTGTAAAGTGGTATTAACACTTCACGTGATCTTGATTCTATCCCTGTTAATGCAGCCTAGCACTGTGTTGGCCTTTTTGGCAGCTGCAGCACACTGCTGGCTCATATTTAGGTGATTGTCCACTAAGACTTCGAGGTCCCTCTCACAGTTACTACTATTGAGCAAGGTACCCCTTATACTATACCTGTACATTTGGTTTTTCTTGCCTAAATATAGAACCTTGCTTTTTTCACCATTGAATATATACTTATACATTAGGGTTTTTTTAACAATCCTTTTTGCCATCTAAAATTTTAACCACAACAATTTCCCAAACAATTGAGTATCTCCGTTAAAAATATATTTCATTTTATGTGACCTATATGTTTGTCTTTCAGATATGGACAGAAACCACAGCAGATTTCAAGGAAATGTTAATTCTGCTAACAAAGATAGTATTATATACCAATTTGCTTCCAATCTGCAAACACAATCTAGAAAGGTTACAATTAATAGAATAGAGTGTTACCTTCAAGGTCAATTGCTGAAATAGATTTATTGGGAATTGTGTGCTTCAAAGGAATCCAGGTAGATTCTTCCAATGCTTAGATTCTATTCAGTTGGGCATTTTGCCAATCCCAGTTGGGATTTCTCAGTATGTGCACATACTGGTGCCCACAGGTACCATATTGCTAATCATTAGTTTATATAATTCTCAAAAGCCAGAATCTTATTGGTGTAGAAAAGGAAAACCTTGGGGACCACTGCTACAATATTATAGCACTGACTTTTGTGAGCTTTCCTGTATTTCAACAGAATTTATCAAGGCCACACAGCTTTTCAGAATTTGTCCATAATTCCCTGGAGCATAAAAACCACCAAATTGTGGGGGGTAGTTTAGTTTTATCCAAACAGTGCTTGATATCTGCTGACTTGATTTTCAAAAAGAAAATGAAGGGTTAAACCAAAAGAATGCTTTATTTCCATGCACAGTGGGAACAATTTAGGGAAATGATAGTCCATTTGGAATAGTGTCAAAGATTCCTAACTGCAAATTTGTTCTCAGAGGCAGGTACTGTATCTTGAACTTTGACAACATCTCAATTGGAAGGGGGGGTTGTTTGTTTTGTTCTGCATAATGCCTAAATCATTTTTTCTCATTTCAGCAAAAAAAACAACAGTAAGGAAAAGAATGAATCCCAACGTACAACAGATAGATAAATAGATAGATAGAAAGAAAGAAAGAAAGAAAGAAAGAAAGAAAGAAAGAAAGAAAGAAAGAAAGAAAGAAAGAAAGAAAGAAAGAAAGAAAGAAAGAACACCCACTAGTTATTTGTCCAGTTGGGTCATCATTTTAAAAATATTTCCCTACTTAAACAGAGAAACAGAGTGAAGAAGGGAAGCAACTTTCTTTTTTTTATTATTATTAAAACAATCAACATTAAACATAGGATCATATTAAGAAGCAATCATCATATAACCTGAAATACAACACTAAGTATTAGTCCTTGTAAACTTTCGACTTCCTATCAGCTTCCCTATTGAGTTTCCTTATGGGAAACTTAGGGAAATCTGGCAGGGAACATAGAAAATCCTTCGTTCCTTCCTGGCAGGTAAGTGGCTGCTGCTGGGTGGAGGAGCAAGGGATTGTGAGACTGGCTGAGAAACTCTCACAGAACATTGAAAATTAAGATCATGTGATTGCAGCAGCAGCCAGTAGCATTAAAGCAGCCACAAATTCCCCAAATTTCATTTCCTCAGGAGTCAGGTGTCCTAGATTTTGGACACATTCTGTAAATTAGCCCATTTGAAGACCTTGGCTGAAAAACTGGAGCCCTATAATGCATCATTCTGTTCCAGTTAAAGGTCATAAAAACAAGAATTTTAATAGCATGATTGTAGATGACTTTTTGGCTATTAAAATGTTCAGCTATCAAAATCATGCCTTGATTATTAATATTGTTCCCATTGCCATTCAAGTAACACCGTCTCATCATCAAATACTCTTTATACCCTTCCAAAATAAAGAGAAAGAAAAATGTTCTTATGGATTGGAATCTCCCTTTTTTTCCCACACTTAACCAGATGGAATGCTATAATTTGAAGCACCAAACCTCAAAATGTATTAACATTCCATTATGTTTTAAAGGAAATGTAAAAATGGTTTCTGTTATGGCTTCTAAAATAGCAAAGATGATAGGAGTGAAATTCAACTTTATCAAGAGTAACCTGTACTAAAACTGGCTGTCAGAATTTTTGTAATCCTATTTCCCATGTTATTATATTTTCATATTATTATTCTGCCTGCCTGTCTATAAAGTAGGTAGGGTGTATAAAAACAGTGAGTGCCATGAAGGGGGAGACAAAATTATAAAGATTAATAAAAATAAGAAACCACTTTGCATAAGCTCAAGCATGAGCTTCACTTTCATGCTCACATTTACTTTTGGAAACAAGCCATGGCTTTTTTAATGAACTATTGCAGTGTGGATAGTTTCAAAGTTAATATATGCCATACATGCTGCTGAAATGAGCTGTTGTCATTAAATAATCCATATTAATGAAGGGCAGAAGAATTACATGAACTAGAATAGGGACTGACTCTAATCTTGGTCTGTTTTTCATCTCCTATAGCTATTTGAGATTCGTCCCTAAGTGGATTGCACCCACCTCTTTTTCCTTTAAAGCCTCCCACTTCTTGGAGAGGACAATTGAAAAGGGTAGAGCAGGTCAGCACTGGGCCATCTCTACCAAGTCCAGCGAATACCTCTGGCATATTTGCAATGTTTCAGATGCATTTTGAAACCAGACACTTGTCTAGTCCAGTCTAGTCAATCTCCTTGGTAGGCTGAAACTCAACAATGTCTCTCCAGTGCACAGAGTCCTTCATTCCTAAGAAATCCTGGGGACATTATGACCTCCAGCTGTTGTAATAAAGGAGCAGAAAATTACAAAAGTGTGTAAAGAACAGTATGTTTTAATAACATTATTTGCTATACATGGTTTTTATATCTTTTTAATATATCCCTTGAGTATTTCAGGAATTAAGTTCAGAATGAAACCAAGAATATACAGAGAGCAGAAAAGAAAAGAAGCATACCTTTTGTTAGAGTCAGAGGCAGGAAGGAATTTGAACCCAAACTAATTTTGGGATTAGTTAGAATGAATTATAACTGACATTATTATGGGTTTAATTTCTGCTTTGATTGGATATTTTGACAGACTCGCCATTAAGAGATGCCAATGAGTAATGAAGTGGAAAACAAAACAGAGTAGGCAATGGGGCTCCTTTTTACTGTTGCTTTGCCTAGGGACAATTACTAGGAACTCAAGGAGCAAAGTGGAGTTATGTTTTTTCCTCATTCTTTTCTAGTTGCACCTCAAATTGGATAGTACAAAATGATGCCTCCAAGCATCACAGAGTCCACAGAAGGATTTGGCCTTAAGCAATCCTTCTGAATTTCACTGACAGAGAATACTATGAAATTTGTAGTGAATAACCATATTATTTGCACCTCATCATAGTAATTCTATTAATTTAGCCTCAGGAATATTTGGGGTCGGGGTAAAAAAAATCAAGATGGTGGACATAAGCATGTGATCTAAACCATCATCTTGACTTTTGTTTTAGTCTCCTTGACATATCACCCCAGAGCCAAGCACTGTCCTTGGCCCAAAACTGGCATGTCTTCAGTGAACAGAACATCTCTGTACCAAATACCAATTGAAGAGGATCCCCAGGTATGGATTATCCATTCCCAATATTCTGAGTAATCTTCAAAAATCCAAACCTAATCAAAAAGAGTTCTCAGGTTAGTAGAGACTTCTGCTTCTTGTGTGAAACAACAACATATTCTGTTAATTACTATAATATAAGCTAGGAATGATTAGAAACTTTCAGGAAAAAAATGGATCTTGTATGGAGAATGAAATTCAGCAGCTACTGATTTAATGAGCCAAAAAGTGCACCAAATGTTTAAGTAACATCTCTTTAATCTTTTTATCATTCTATGAGACAATTTACAGGAAAATAGTTTAGAACAATGAATGAAATGTGTTGATCATTTTGTTTTTCTGCCTTTTGTTTCCTAGGCCTACAATCCTATATTCATTTAACTATGAAAACAGTCCGCTGAACCTTTTGAACTAAGTGAGACTTACTTTTGAACAAATATATATGAAATTGTATTATTAAGAAACTTACTTTCAAATGAGAAAATTTGTACTGGTGCAAAATGTAACACTCAGGATAATTGCACCTAAACAACAACTATATCTATCTATATTTATTCATTTATCAAACATTAGGGCGGCATAGAAATCGAATTAAAAGTAAAGTAAGTAAGTATGCTACCTGACTCAATGAAGGCACTGTGAACTTATTATTTGCATGTTAGTTCACTTTTTCTTCTTAAATATGTTTTTTTTTCTTCTTCTTTGTAGTCACAGCAAGACTAGAACAAAAATGCAGAATGACTGAAATAGAAGACAAGATCAAGACACACCCAAAAGTCACCATCTTGGAGGCAAACATATTGTAATCTAAAAATTTTGTGCTATTTCTTTGAAAAGAGGTATTTTGATTTTAATATCTTCTTTCTCACTTCTCTCCCACTGATTTCTGAGGTAGCTTATAACACATTAGAACAATAATATAATTAGTCAGAAGGTTCTGTCTGTTGCTTTACAGTCACCAAGATCTCTTGATAGACTGACATGAGTGATGGAAATTGAGGTCATCACATCTGGAGGCCAGAACTTTTAAGAAATTGATGTCAATGTGGAAGAAGCCAGAACATTCTTTTCCTTATGCCTCGAGCCTAAAGCAAAAATCTCTCTGAAGTTGGTCCCTAAAGGTTGTTTGGATTTTGACTGGCAACAGTGACAGTCAGAAAAGTCTACCATCTATCATATATTGTACTTTTTGAGAGAAAAGAGAATGCAAGATTCCAATGATTATTAGCAGAAATCCTTCTGTATGGTTTGAGCAACAAAAGTATTAAAATACAGATACTTGTATTCTTTATGTATGCATCCCTCCCCAATCTGATATTGTCTAGATGGCCACAACTGCAAAGGATTGACATTATAGAAAAATACAACCTAGGCCTCAACTACAAATTGTAAAGATGGAAAAAATGTGTTGCAACATTATGCTGCAAATCCTCAGCCTTTCATATTGCTCCTAATATAAATAACCCTACTACATAAATCACAGGATTTGCTTTGTCATGACACAAAACATTTTGTGACATTTTGTAGTGCCAACCCCCTGTGAACATCTACAAAAGCACATCAGGTGGATACTAGATTGAGAACTTGCCATATATTAGTCCTGTGGAGAGCCTCAGAAACAATAAGAGCTGGCAGGAGCATCTCCCTGTAATTCACTAAAGCAATTGTGCCTTCTTGTGGGCTCATACAACTGTTTTCTGCAGCTGCTGTGAATACTTAGGAAAATATACATTTGATTTCACACACCATACATGCTCCATACATGTTTTGGTACTAATACTTACAAAAAAATTGCAACTCCCATCAGCCAAACTGCCGATGTCATCAGAGTGAAAGCAAATGATCCAGAAGTTTTTACTTATATAGCCAACTGCCTCTGTGCCCTGCTCCTTGAGTGAGTCACCGGTCCATTCGCTTCAATCAGCCGTAATGTTCTTAGTTGTCCCACATCTGTCAGCTTGTTAGCCGGTTCACAGGCTGCTCCCCCGCCTGTAGTCGCTCTCTTAGCATGCGTGCAAATGCCCAGAGGCTGGCCACCCAGCCACCTTTGCTCTTTGCCCTCCTCGCCCCACTCTTCTGACTGAGCCTGAGCGTCCATCTCAGAGTTGAATTTGGGGCACGGTGTGGACTCATAGTCCTCCTTGGTGGTCACAATTGTTACACCTACAGCCCCGCCATTACAATCCTGCAAGAAGTGGGGTGGTGTTCCTGTTCCTCCCACCCCCTAAGTGTCTGGTAAGCAGGTAAGAGGTCTATATGGGCCAGGATACTTGCGGGACCGTCTTCTGCCTCATGAATCCCAGCGACCAGTTAGGGCACATAGGGTTGGCCTCCTATGGGTCCCGTCTGCTAGACAGTGCCGTCTGACGGGACCTAGGGTTAGGGCCTTCTCTGTTGCTGCCCCAGCCCTCTGGAATCAACTTCCCTCAGAGATTCATACTGCTCCTTCCCTCCTAGCTTTCTGTAAACTTTTAAAAACACATCTTTGCAGACAGGCCTGGGGCGTGTGAGCTGTGCTCTGCCCCTGGGCCTTTGATTGGGAGTGTATGTTGTATGAGTGAGTATAGTTTTTATAGTTTCATAGTTTTATATTGTACCATTTTTTAAGTGACCTATGTATTTTGTACTTATATTTTTGTTGTGAGCCGCCCTGAGTATGGGGAGAAGGGCGGCATATAAGTCGAAATAAATGAAATGAAAAATGAAAATATGTCGGTTGATTGAATATATATATATATATATATATATATATATATATATATATATATATATATATATATATATATATATATATATGTGTGTGTGTGTGTGTGTGTGTGTGTGTGTGTGTGTGTGTGTGTGTGTGTGTGTGTGTGTTATGTCTGGCCTCTCTCAGCTCATTAAAATCCACGTAAATATGTCTTTAAGAGGTTTATTTAACACATTTCAAAAGGATTCATTTCAAAGCAAGCTGCTGGCATTTTTTTGTTGGCCGGAACGACCAAATCAGATCTATTTACATTTAGATAAACATGCTCTCCTCCTCCTACTTCCCAATTAACTTACTCTTTCTTTATCACATTGTCCAAGACCTCATTATTCTTCGGTAGGTTTTCAAAACACCAGAATTCCAACGCACTGCAAAAGTTTTCAAGCCTCTCCTTGATTAACGTTGCTCGTGACAAGGGCGTAGTCTCCCTTTCCCCTTCTAATATAGTGTCCGATACGTCACTTCCCCCCATTACTTCCTTTTTCCAGTTAACTGACACCTTCGCTTATCAAACCTTCGGAACCTCGGATCAATCCATTTATCTTCTTGTTCTAAATCTGACTCATCATTTTGAGAGTCTGATTCAGAATGCATACAAAGCTCCTCATTGTCTGACTCGGCTGCCGGGAGGGGAAAATACCCAGAGGGGCCTGCTTGTGCTTCATCATCCTCTGATATGTCATCATCCAGTCGTGAGACACCCACAACACTATCCCCCCCGCAGGCCCCTCCCCCGGGGGCCGTCGTATGGGATGTGGTTTGGAGGGAAACGCAGTATGAAAATCCCACATTAACTCAGGAGCCTCAATATCCTGAGCATCTACCCAAGAGCCAGCGGCGGTCCCACCCCCGGTCCAATCAACCAAATATTGGAAGCGGTCGTTGAGCCATCGGGAATCTCGGATGCCGGACACCTCCAACCGGGAAACGGGAACGTGAGCACGGCGAGCTGTCGGGCCCGGATCAGGAGGTCGAAGCGGAGAATCAGGGTTGACAGGAACAAGCAAGGAGCGATGAAACACGGGATGTACACGAAGAGACCTAGGCAAAGTCAAACGATAGGTCACCGGATTGATGACCGTCTCCACAGGGAAAGGACCCAGGAAACGTTGATCAAGCTTGCGGTGAATTCTCCCTGGAAACAAGTACTTGGTGGAGAGCCAAACCCGATCTCCAACAGCTAACGGCGGCGTGTCGCGACGCGAGCGGTCTGCAACCCGCTTGTAGTCTTCCTTGGCCTTAGTCAAGTGCTGCTTAACCATGTCGTGGACTGACTGCAGTTCGGTTAAATAGTCTTCTGCAACTGGAACTGGAGAATCGAGGAGCGTGAGCGGGAAAAATCTGGGATGATAGCCGTAGTTGGCAAAAAACGGGGTGGTCTGAGTGGAAGTATGCTGAGAGTTGTTGAAAGCGAATTCGGCCACGGAGAGATATTTGGACCAATCGTTCTGTTGGTCGTTGATGAAACAACGCAAATACTGCTCCAGAATGCCAATCACTTTCTCTGTACCCCCATCAGTCTCTGGGTGATGCGTGGAGGCTAGATTAACTTGGACTTGAAGCGCAGACATGAGTTCTCTCCAGAACTCCGAGGTGAACTGGGTTCCTCGGTCGGACACTATTTTGTCAGGCAAACCGTGTAGCCGGAAGATATGTTGAATGAACAGCTGAGCAGTGACCTTGGCTGTCGGTATTCTTCGGCAAGGAATGAAATGTGCCATTTTGGTCAGCATGTCCACCACTACAAAGACAACGGTGTAGCCGGCAGAAACAGGTAGACAAGTCAAGAAGTCCATGGAAATAGCTCCCCAGGGTCTCTCCGGCGTGGGTAAAGGCTGTAATAATCCCGGAGGGGCTCCTGTGGCATGTTTTGCCTGACGGCACCGTACACAGGAATTCACATAGGATTGCACATCATGGCGAAGTCTGGGCCACCAAAAAGTCCGAGACACTAAGTGAAGAGTCTTAAAGAAACCAAAATGACCTGCCGCAGGGTTATCATGGCATTGAGTCAGGATGAGACCTCGGAGTGGGCCTGCTGGAACATATAACAGGTTGCAGAAGTGTAATAGTCCCTCGGACAAGGTCCAAGGTGAGTCGGGACCCACCTCTTGTCTCTTCCGTATTGCAAAGTCATCTAGTTGTTGCGCTTCCCGAATCTGTCGTCGTAGATCTACCGGATCATGCACGGCTGCGATCGATTCGATAGGCAGAATGGTTCGAAGCGGTAAGGGATCCTTGATCTGTAGATACTCAGGTTTACGGGACAGGGCATCTGCTCTTTTGTTGTACCCTTTCGGAATGTAGGTGACTTTGAAGTTGAATCGAGCGAAGAACAAAGACCAACGGATTTGACGTTGATTCAATTTCCTGGCAGATTGCAAAAATTCCAAGTTTTTATGGTCAGTCCGAACTTCAACTTGGTAGCGGGCTCCTTCCAGGTGGTGTCTCCAGGTCTCAAAAGCAGTCTTGATGGCCAATAGTTCCTTTTCCCAAATGGTATAATGGCGTTCGGAGGGAGTCAGTTTCCTGGAGTAATAAGCACACGGGAACAGGGGGCTGCCATCTTGGCGTGTTTGAAGTAGCACGGCCCCTACTGCAACATCTGAGGCGTCAGCCTCCACTACAAAGGGACGACAAGGATCTGGATACTTGAGAATGGGTTCCTGAACAAAAGCCTTTTTGAGGGTCTGAAACGCCTGTTGCTCGGCATCGCCCCACTGGAACTTAACGCCTTTCCGTAACAGTCGAGTCAAGGCAGAAAATCTCGGAATAAATATCCTGTAATAGTTCGCAAATCCCAAAAGTCTTTGGACATCTTTTGCTTTACATGGTGGTTGCCAGGTTTGCAAGGCCTCAACCTTGCCAGGGTCCATGGCGATGCCTTGTGGAGAAATCACATGTCCCAGAAACTCAATGGTGGTTTGATAGAATTGACATTTTTCTAACTTGGCGTAAAGGTGATGCTCTCTCAAGCGTTGCAAAACTCGCCGGAGATGCTGAAGATGAGTGGCTCGTGACGGGGAATAAATCAGGATGTCATCGAGGTAAACCACCACAAATTGATCTAATAAATCCCGGAAGATGTCATTCATGAAATGTTGAAAGACGGCCGGAGCATTGGTGAGTCCAAAGGGCATGACGGTATACTCAAAATTACCATACCTGGTTCCAAACGCGGTCTTCCACTCGTCCCCCTCTCGAATGCGAACCAGGTTGTAAGCACCCCTTAAATCTATCTTGGTGAAGATGGTCGCTGATCAGAGACGGTCCATGAGATCAGGAATCAAAGGCAGAGGGTACCGGTTGCGCACCGTGATGGCATTGAGCTTGCGATAGTCACAGCATAGGCGTAAATCTCCGGTTTTCTTCTTCACGAATAACACAGGAGCTGACAAAGGCGAGGAAGAGGGACGAATGAAACCCCTGGCCAGGTTTTTGTCCACAAAGTCTTTCAATGCGGCCAACTCGGGTTCTGACATGGAGTAAAGGCGTCCCCTTGGAAGCTTGGCATTTGGTAGCAAATCAATGGCACAGTCATATGGTCTATGCGGAGGCAATTGGTCTGCCTCTTTCTCATTGAATATATCTGCAAAGTCCGCTAGATCGGCCGGCAAGGTGATGTCAGGGTGGGATGGTAGCTGGGCTGCACAAACTTGGCATACGTGGTCTACGCATTGCAAACTGGGAAATGAAACAAAGTTCTGGGACCACACCACACAAGGATCATGGGTTCTCAACCAGGCTAGGCCGAGAACTAAGGGGAAATGAAATCCCTTGGTAACATAGAATTGGATGGCTTCTTCATGTTGTCCTATGACCAGGCGTATGGGCTGGGTCATAAACTTGATCGGTCCAGATAACAACTCACGACCATCGATTGTCTCAACCAACATAGGCGGCTTCACGGAGCACAAAGGTATGGCATGCTGACGAGCGAAAGCTTCATTCATGAAATTGGTGGTGACTCCAGAATCCAACAAGGCGTGGGCCGGAATGCCCTGGGTATGATTTCCCAGAAGTATATTGGTTGCTAGGATCAGATGTCTCGGAGGACCGGGGTCGTTGTCTGCGGAACTGGAACTGGGTTTGGCGCCTGCCCGACCCAATGTTTCCATTAGGCCGGGCTCTGGCCGTTTCCCGGCAAGGTGGCTTGAAACTGCTGAGTGGGAGGCCGAGCTGGAACAGGAGTAAGACCTGCCGTACCACGTCTTTTCTGGGGGCAGGCCATGACGAAGTGACCCATCTCTCTACAGTACAGGCACAAGCCCTCAGCTCTCCGTCTTGCCTTCTCAGCCTCGGTCAAACGAGATCTGGCTGCACCAAGATCCATGGGCTCATCTCTGGTCATGGGTGCAGGGCGCCTCTCAGTGTAAGCCGGCCATGTTTGGAAAATACGTCTGGGTGCCGGGATGGGTGGGGTGATAGGTAGGGTCTGGAATCCTCTGCGTGGTGCAGGAACTGGCTTGGCACTTCCGGTGACTGGAACCATCTGTTTGACCAGGCGGGTATCCATGGCTTGCGTTTGCGCCTCCATAGCCAAACAATGTTGGTATAATGCATCCAGGGTCGCGGGTATTACAGTAGTTTTCAATCCATTCAAGATCTGGGAAGACAGGCCATCTTGAAAGATTTCCACGAGAGCCTCCTCATTCCAATTAATTTCTTGAGCTAGGCGGCGAAAATCTGATATATATTCCGCTACGCAGCGCGATCCTTGACGTAGCTCTCGTATCCGCCGGGTGGCATTTTTTCTACGAAGGGGGTCAACAAATTCTCTTTCCATCAGCTGGCAGAATCCTGCATAATTGCGCAGAACAGGATCTTGTCCGTCTATCAGAGGAGACGACCAATCAGCAGCTGGCCCAGAGAGTAAACTTAAAATGAACGCTACTTTCGTTTCATCAAGCTGGAAATCTGCTGGAGTTGAGGCAATGAATGTTTTGCATTGGTTTAAAAAAGCTGGAAATTTACTACGCTCTCCAGTAAACTTATCAGGCAAGGCTAAATAGCATCTGTTTCGTCTGGGAGGAGGGGCTGGAGATGGGGCTCCTGCGGCTTGAATCTGCTGTTGCAAATGTCCAATTTGTTGCTGGAGAGTTTGAACTAATAGATGCAGAGCCGGGTTATCAGCGAGGAGTTCCTCCATGACGTCACTGAAAGCTCGGACTAATTTTCATCTTTTTTTTTGTTTTTTAGGTCACGAGCAATCTGTTATGTCTGGCCTCTCTCAGCTCATTAAAATCCACGTAAATATGTCTTTAAGAGGTTTATTTAACACATTTCAAAAGGATTCATTTCAAAGCAAGCTGCTGGCATTTTTTTGTTGGCCGGAACGACCAAATCAGATCTATTTACATTTAGATAAACATGCTCTCCTCCTCCTACTTCCCAATTAACTTACTCTTTCTTTATCACATTGTCCAAGACCTCATTATTCTTCGGTAGGTTTTCAAAACACCAGAATTCCAACGCACTGCAAAAGTTTTCAAGCCTCTCCTTGATTAACGTTGCTCGTGACAAGGGCGTAGTCTCCCTTTCCCCTTCTAATATAGTGTCCGATACGTCACTTCCCCCCATTACTTCCTTTTTCCAGTTAACTGACACCTTCGCTTATCAAACCTTCGGAACCTCGGATCAATCCATTTATCTTCTTGTTCTAAATCTGACTCATCATTTTGAGAGTCTGATTCAGAATGCATACAAAGCTCCTCATTGTCTGACTCGGCTGCCGGGAGGGGAAAATACCCAGAGGGGCCTGCTTGTGCTTCATCATCCTCTGATATGTCATCATCCAGTCGTGAGACACCCACAACAGTATGTATGTATGCGTATGCGTATGCGTATGCATATGTATATATATTTGCCATTCACATTTCATTCTATCCCTCCTTTTGCATCCTTTCTTTAATGATTCTATTCCACCATTTCTTTGATATTAGTGTAACTCTTGTCCCACAGTGAGTTGTCCCACGGTGAGTTAGCTGCGGCGAATTGTCATAGACCCTGAGGGAACATACCAAATCATCAGAGAAGTTACTGGCTGGTGTGGTTTGACTTCCTTATGTGCCAAAATACTGGAGTAGCAAATGTAGAATCAGAACACAAATACCTATAACAGAGATAACACTGCATTAGTGAATCCATCCACAATGGCATTGAAATCAACAAGGCAATAATATACCGAAGGTACAAAGAGAAAACTTAAATTATTGTGGGGAGTGTGGCTTTCCTTTACGCATTTTTGCTATATAGGGATAATCATAGAGGAAAGATATACAAAAGCACAGTAAATTCTGAAAAGGGAATCCAAAACTCAATTTTGCCACTAATACACAGAACAAATATGTAAACATGAGTCACAGCACTGAAAATCACACTACCACACAGGCTGGCAAGAGTTGTATCTATTTTAGACCAACATTAGAAATGGCATAAAGGAAGATTAATATGATGAAGTTTTTGGAATCTGGACTTATTTATAAGATTGCCAAGTTATTTTTCCTGTGGCTATACAAAGGAGTTACACAGAAGCAATAGTTTACAGTCAGGCTGCGCTTGATTTATTGTAGTATTACATTTTTGGCATCTTGAGGAACTTTCATAATAGGAGAAAATGAATAATCTGTTGTTTGAGCAAAGAGAACCCATTTGAATACAGCTAATTCGTGTTTTAGCCAAGTACATCAATGTAAATCCAAGTCTAGCTATGTGGCAAGATGCAGAAAGCTATACAAAAGAAAAGGAAAACACAATTGTACATATTTAGGAACTTCTAGTTAAGGGTCCTTGGTGCTCTCTGAGCCTGCGTGTTTTCTTGCAGACGTTTCATTACCCTGACTGGGTAACACCATCAGTGCTAGTAAGGAGTGTTGTTTGCCCTCCGTTTATATTCTGGTGTCTTGCCTGTCTGTGTGGGTGGGGGTGGTATAAGGGATTATTTGGTTGGGCTGTTTACTAATGGATCTTTGGCAGTTTCTAATAAAACATCTGCAAGAAAACAAGCAAGCTCAGAAAGCACCAAGGACCCCTCATTTCAACTCTGAGCTACAAATATTTTCCTTCATTGGTAACTTCTAGTTAAAAACAAATGGCACATTAATAGAGCGGTTCAATTAAATAAAATATATTTCCATGTCATCAAAGTTTCTACTCTCCCATACCAATCCCTTCAAAGCACAGATAGTCTTCCACAACTGGGACAAGAATTTTGTTCGTTTAGTGAACCAATCATTAAAGCTCAATGACCATAATTCCAGCACTCCCAGTTGTGGTCATTAAACAAACTTGCAGGTCATTAAGACAAGCCAGGTAGCTCTTTTGCTCTGATTTCAGTTCCATTTAGGTTTCTGGGAAGCTGAAATCCTTGGGCAGGCAGCTCTTTCAACCAGCCTCCACAGACGAAAGGGAGGAGGCAACAGTTTGCAATCGTCCTTATTCAGTTTCTGGGAAAGCTGGCAGAGAAGATTGCAAATGGCGATCACATGATTGCAGCACACTTGGCAACTGGTCATAAGTGTAAACAGGTTGCCAAGCATCCAGATGGTGATCACATGACTTCAGAGTGTGTGTGTGTGTGTGTGTGTGTGTGTGTATGTGTGTGTGTGTGTGTGTGTGTGTGGCATATGCTTCATTTTCAATAATCAAAAGTGCTTTACAGGCTAAAGAGCATTCTTTCTGAGACTGTTGCTAAGCAAAAAGTCATAACTTGAGAATTGCCTGCATTTTCAATCTGACCCATAAACCTCTTCACTCACAGCCCATCTGTCAGGGCTAAATGAAATGAAATAGCAATAGCACTTAGACTTATATACCGCTTCACAGTGCTTTACAACCCTCTCTAAGAGGTTTACAGATTCAACATATTGCCCCCAACAAGCTGGGTCTCCCTTTTTTTTACCGACCTTGGAAGGATGGAAGGCTGAGTCAACCTTGAGCTGGTCAGGATCAAACTCCTAGCAGTCAACAGAATTAGCCTGCAATGCTACATTCTAACCACTGCACCACCACAGCTCATCAGCTGTAAATAAAGGCTCCCTTCATCCACTGCAAGCAGGGATGTCTTCAGGATGTGGTTAAAAAAAGTCAAGATAGCACATATACACATTAAAAACAGGCAGAGCTCTAATCACACCATTGTAGTCACCATCTTGATTTTCTTGACCATGCCTTCATTTATCCCCAACTCCAAATAATGACATGATGCTGCACTGTCAAGTCCTCTACAGCTGAGCTGTAAAGCAAGAATGGCATCCTTTGGGGCAGTGATGCCTGGAAGGGCTTTTTGGTTTATGTTCATCTCCAGCCATTCATGATCTCTTTTATTTCTTTTTAATTGTAAGCTGCCCAGACTCATTAGGAGTCAGGCAACGTTTACATTGTATAAATAATGGAAATCAGTGACGGACATCCATAAGTCTTTTTTTTTTTGTCCCATCCCTCTGAGTCAACATTGGCACCTGCCAACTGCCTGGACAAGTCCCTGCAATTTTCTTGGCAAGGTTTTTCAGAATGGTTTACCCTTGCCTCCTTCCTAGGGCTAAGCGGGTGTGACTGGTCAAAGATCATCAATCTGGCTTTGTGCCTTAGGTGGGATTAGAACTCAGAGCCTCTCAGTCTCTAGTCTGGTGCCTTAACCACTACATGAAACCCACCAAACCACCACTACACAAGAGCAACCACAGGCTCTTGGAAACTGTAAGAAGAATTTCCTAGCCTTGCTTTGAAATACTTTTCTCAGATACTTCCCCATCTGGGCTAACTTGCTCTTTATGCAATAATTTGTCAACTGACTCATCTCCCGTATTGGCAGCTTCCTTCATGCAATCTTTAGTTTTTCCAGGGTAAAAATGGTATTTTCCTTCTTACCACACAAATCTTTCCATGTCTAGGGTGCATTGTTGGTTGTGGCCATTTTAACTTAGGCTACTACCTAATCTATTCATTTTTCTTATTTTTATTCCAGAATATCAGTTGATTGCTATTCTTGTGTGTATATAGCATAAACATACTATTCCAGTGATGGCAACCTATGGCACAAGTGCCAGAGGCGACACTCAGAGCCCTCTCTGCAGGCACACATACTGACACCCCAGCCCTGCCTCCCCCAT
The DNA here is from genome assembly GCA_034064705.1 of Bothrops alternatus. Lineage (NCBI taxonomy): Eukaryota > Metazoa > Chordata > Lepidosauria > Squamata > Viperidae > Bothrops > Bothrops alternatus. The sequence continues at coordinate 23,224,429 of JARGCV010000007.1, read as the reverse complement.
GGCCCCCTCCTGACCAGCAATCCCCCTGGAGGAGAGTCACCCCGGGTGCGGCCCGCATGGAGCAACATAGCCAAAGATATGGCAGCTGGGCAGCAGGGACAAGACTCCACCCTCATGCCCCATTGTGTGCAGATGATGCTGCGGGGCACGAGCGGAGGGCATGGCCACCATGCCACTGCAAGGCCGCCTGGGCAATCTGCAGTGGGCCGTGAAGGCAGAGGGTGGCCCTGCAAGCGGTGTGGGGACAGAGCAGGGTGGGGCTGGAGTGGGGGCAGGCCAGGGGCAGGGAGGTTTTTGGGCACTCAGTCTCTAAAAGGTTCGCCATCACTGTACTATTCTATGTTTATATAAAGGGGAGGGGAGGCAATTGGTCATATGTAAATCTCCTCTTTGCTTAGGCTATGGATTTATAAGACCCACTTTGTTAAGTCTTCACCAATTATTTTCTCTTCTCCAAACTCTATTTCATACATGTTGTATAAATAATAAATCATTAATTCCCTAGCAATGTAGTCAGTTATCCAGTTATTTTCTATTCTTGATTGTAAGAGGACTACATTATTTAACAATAGCACAAGATAGCAAAGATTTAACAGTGTATCTTTCCTTGAATTTCTGCTATGCAAAGTAAACACTTTTGAAATTATCTGCATAATTATCTGAAATTATTTGGGACTGGAGTCTAAATCACATTGATTAGTCCCATGTTTCGGTGAACTTGACATTTCTCTACAGAAAAAGACTTAATTATAAGCAATGAAAACAGTAATATTTTTATTGCAATTATAAACTGTACTGTGCCTTGCAACCACTCAACAATTGTAGAATAACTGATTAAGAAACTGAAGGCTCTTGTTTAATTTTGCAAATTTCCAATGACAAATTCTCAGTTGGACTCCAAAAATGATTTAAATAAATATCTGCTCCCTGAACTGATAGATATTCCTAATATTTAAGTGATTTTTGAGTTTCACAAGTATTCGCATATTATGGATTATATCATTTTAAATATTGGATTTAATTTTATTATTAAATGCATTTAATTTTATTTTAAATATGCAGCTAGTTCCAGGCATTGTCAGCCATTTGAGGTAAAGTAGACTAGGAAACAAAAGTTATAAATACTACTTTTATTCTAACATTACAATAACAGAACCAAACAAGTCTGAATGTGCTCTCCCTCTTTCCCTCCATCCCTTTATCTTTGTGAGAACTAGAAACCATCAAATCTGACACGCTTTCTCAAATTACATTTCTGTCCCAGCCTCGGATTTCTTTTCTTGACTGGTACCTTGATAGTGGCTCTTCTTCCTGCCCCTCAAGGTTATTCCTATTGCTCATTACAGGTATCTAGCTTAATCCATATTATTGCTTATTTATTTGTTCTTTGTTTGTTGGTCAAAGACCAAACCAGACACTGTAAAGAACAAAGCAGTATAGTCAGAAACTTACATAAAAAGTATTGAGGCTATCAAGATTACTCAACAGTTAGACATAAGATAGAAGTATAGCTGAAAAAAGAGAAATGGCTATTTAAGAGATATTTGGAAGCTTGTCAACTAAGAGGAGGAGTAATGTTGCATTATATATTGCATTGTTGTATTGCACCATATTTCTATCATCACTTTGTGATAGAAATCTACACTTGGAAATGTCATTTATCAATTATTAGTTACAGCTTCTGTATCAACCTATTGAGTACTGCTAGCCAACTTAGCTTATTATGGGAGAATAATTCTTAGGAGCCTATACAAGTTGTCTAAATCATTAAAACTTCACATGCTTATAAATGGCCAAATTTTCTTCTCTGAATTTTGATTGGCCTAAAAAGAATTAAAATCCGCCTTGGATTGTAACCAAATTCTTTAAACTTGATCACCAGGAAGCAACAAGATGTCTTGGCTTCATTCCTACCCCCCCCCCACCTCCCAACTTCTTGGCAGAAGGCAAGCTGCTTTCTCCAAGTAAAACTGGAAAAAAATAAAGGGTTGGTGCTCCATTATTTCCGAGTTCATCCCACCGTGTTTTTCATTTCTTGTATGGATAAAGAGCAGGACATTCATGTGAAATTACAGTCGTCCATTAGTTTCCCAGGGATGTAAAGGTATGGATTGTTTCTCTTCCATCAAGAGTTTTGCTGCTGCAAAATGTCTTTTTGTATAAAAATCCAGCACTTCTGAAACATCATGCTGTGGCTGACTATGCACAATGATGGTTGAGTGGGATCAGGGAAAGAGTTCTTACTTAACTGAGGGCACAGTGTCTTTGTCTGAAAATTCCACAGCTAAACAGGAATACATTCAAGCAATTGGTACTGTTTATATTTGCAAAACAAACCTGGGGATCAGCCTTGGGTCTACCTGCAATCTTAGATACAAAATGAAACCACCGTGGCTTCTAGAAGAGCCTAATGCAGCCTTTATAATCTGATGCCATCCAGGTTGTTGTTCTAAGCTACACTACTTTATTTTAAGGTTGCTACTAAATGAATTCTCGGATCAGTTTTGTTGGCTCTCTACTCCTGAATACACTCTCCTCCATGTCAGTTTATTTAACAATCAATCTGATGAAATACAACTGGCAGTTTCAAACTTTGATGCTTTTTGTTATAGTGGTTGTCTTTAAGAATAGAATGATTTATTTACTTGATTTGGAGGTGATCCACAGATGCCACCATAACATCTTCTTATTATATGGCAAATTGGTTAGTAAATGAGAAATCTCTTTATGGTCACGGAACAACATTTGGATTTGTGTAAATTTGGATGGGGTGGGGTGCTAGCATTATTCTCTGCATCAAATATGCAAGTCTTTGCTGATTATGCAACATCATAATGGATGTCATTTTGGAATGGAATTTTCTTTTTTGTTCTTCCACATATGTAAATAAATAAGAGCTCAATAAGCGTTTTTAGCTTATATTAGCAGATGTACTTGTTTTTCATTAAACAGACATGGTCCCCATCAGATCTCCAGAAAGCCACTTCAAGATCTCCACATAAAGTCTAGTTTAGGATTGAAGAGTGATAACTTGGCTGTCCCTCATTGTGTCAGGACTTTTTCCCTGTGTATTGTATCCCTTACATTCCAGTGTTGGGACTAATGATCTTTTTGTTTCTCTATGGGTGGGGATTTAAAGAAGAATGTCAACTGGGGGCAATTTTCCAAGAACAATTCCTATAGTGCTTGTCATTTATCAAGAAATTTAGTCAGATTATTTTTCCAAGAGACCACATGATTATGAAATTTTTCCAAATGCCAATGAAATGAAAAGACTGAGGCAAAGAGTACTGCTAGAAATGTAAAATATCTGTATTTTCAAGAGCATTAATCTTCTGTGTGGTCAAAATATTGGGCTAGATGACCTTTGATGGTCAACTACCTTAGGGATACCATACATAATAAGGAAAGAACCACTCTGGAAGCCTACTCTTAAGAAGCATGTATTTTGAAGAGGTAAACCTGGGCTTCCCATGATCTCTATATATTTTCAGGACAGAACTACCATCAATCCTGCTTTGTGAGGAGGACACTTTTATGATAAATGAAACTATGCTGTAAATCAATATGTTGCATTCAACCTCTACTTACATGGGTGCAAATTGAAGAGCAATGTTCTCACTGATCATAAAATTTGTTCCGTCTCAATACATCACTTCAGAGAGTAGTCAAAATAGACTTGGAATGAATCCAAGGTGAGAATGATACCTCCCAATAACTAGCATAGGAAACCTGAAAAATATTCTATTTTCTAATACTTCAGCAAAGTGGGGTGAAATTTGCCAAGTGGTTGAAGCCTAATTTTAGATAAACTCATATTCCTTTAAATTTTATTTTAAAAAAGGAAAGGAGTCAAGGCACTTTACTGTTCTGAGAAGAAATCAGATTACATTTTCAAGAATAGTCTGGGACAATAGACCCTTCCCAAAAGTTCAATTCACATTGTACAAAGGGAAAATGTACAAATTTGAGATGATTCAACACAGGAAGACATACAGAGACACTTGTTATTTGATGAACAATTTGTACAAAAACTGCAAACACAGTAGATTGGCATTTGGGATGGAAACTGATTTATTTTTTACAATATATATTCCTAATATTGTTTGATAGAATGTGATATGAAAATACATTTTCTGCAAGCAAAAAAGATACATCTGCACTTATTGTTTAAATCTTTCCTGGCAGCTTAAGAGTAGAGTTAGGAAAAATATATCCAGACTGAGATGCTGCAGTAATTGTTTGTAAGGTATTCAATCCAAAATGCAAGCAAAAATATAATCCTATTAGACAATTTCCCTATTGCTTTGCCCCTTTCACAACTGCTTGTGTGGGGATTATTTAACTTCATGTCTGGGTGCATATGCACATGCTGTATGTGTACACAACTGCACACAGAATAAAGTCAAATTATATATTGCTGCTTAAAATATCAAAATGTATATATATGGAGATACAACAACTAGCTTTAAAGAAAAAATAATTTCTTGTCAATCATTTTAAATTCTAATTGCTTTTACTTTCCCTTCTTAATCAGGAATAAAATAGCACAGCAGCTAAGAACTTTGCCTAGTTGATAAAAGGTGGTATGTTATCACAAGGGTCTGGAATAATAATAAAGCAATTGAACCCTTCGCCCTCAATGATGGGAAGGAGGTGAAACTTTTCTTCTTTTTTGAAAAACACCATGCACATGATCCCCACTTACAGTCTCTGAATGTGTAAGGAGAAGAAGATATTACATATTATACAATTGGTCTTAGGACTACTTCACAGTAGTGTGTGTGAACACACAGATCTTGCAATTTTTGCTGTTTAGGTTCTTTCCTCCTTCCAAACAAGTGGAGAGCCCAAATTCACTCAGAACAAATATAGACTGTTAGATGAGAGGATGGAGCTGTTGAAAGGCAAGACCAAGTAAGGAAAGCTCACATACTAGAAATATCTTGAAGCAGACATAGAAGGGAAAAAAAATCTTGCAATGTGGGTTTCCCAATGGCATCTGATTGGATCTTATAGGTTATGGAGAGGAACTGAGTACTGGCTTTGTGTCTTAGGAAAGTAGGGCTCTTCTTAGGATGGTATAACTTGATCCTAAGTAATAGAACTTATGGAGAATTTGGCAAAGTAGGATCCATCAGAGACTTGTTTTGAATCTACTCTGTTATCAGCAGTCACACTGATATATGGAATTGCCCAACACTCACTCTGGGTGTTGTTCCACTTGCCCCAGTTATCTGTCTCCCTATAAATAGCCAATTAAGTGTGCGTCAGACTTGTACTGTTTTTACAAAAATCTGTCTGAGAATGGGCTGCTGACCTTGCGTAACCTCAAAAGCTATTTGGGTACCGAGGGGAAAAAATTATAGGATGCAGTATAGTAACTGATTAGCCATGTGATATTGATAGGGGAATCATGTACACTACAAAAATTTATTCAATCTCACTAAGAACTTGTGGTAGGTGATTTACCAGCTGGCTGCCTTTTTTTGCTTTATTAATATGCACTATTGATATCAGGTTAATGCCATTCATACAAGGTGCAAAGGGGCATTTTACAAAAGCTGTCTGAGAATAAGAGAGTATTGAAAGTTAGCCGACTAAACCAACTATTGATAGAAGTAAACTTTGCCTTCTTCTGGATTCCCCTCTCCCAATATAGCAAATACATTATTTTCACTGTACTAAATATGGCAAAAAAGCTGAAAAATAACTTTAGCATTAAAAAAAAAAAGGCTGTAAGATTCTCCCTGCTTCTCCCTGTAGTTGCAGCTATGTACATTCCCACCTTCTCTGAAGTCTGAGGCTGATTCAGTGTAGAGTATTTCTGTTCAGAATTGCCTAATTATATTAAATAATTAAATTATTTCTCACTTTTTCAGATCTTTGAATCCCAGTGTTTAAAATGGTCTTTTACAATTCATTTCAAGATATGATTCTGCTAGAGAGAGTTGCACTAATTCAGTTTGAGAATTGATTCATTCACACAAGTACTTTTGGTAAAAGAGGAATCATTTATAGCAGAATAGAGAATAACAGAGTTGGAAAGAGCCTTGGAGATCTTCTAGTAGTCCAACCCTCTGCCCAAGCAGGAGACCCCGATACCATCCTGGACAAATGACTGTCCAATCTCTTCTTAAAAACCTCCAGTGTTGGAGAATCCACAACTTCTGGAGGCAGGTGGTTCCACTGGTTAATTGCTCTTACTATCAGGAAATTTCTCCTTAGTTCTAGGTTGCTTCTCTCCTTGATAATTTTCCATCTGTTACTTCTTGTCCTGCTGTTAGGTGCTGTGGGAAATAGTTTGACTTTCTCTTCATTTTCATTTTCAACAGATATCTAGGTGGAAAGGATTTGACCCATAACACATACATGCTTTTCCTTTACTATTGCTACCTCTGTAGGCCATATTTTCTGTGACAAGTATGCCACTACTACCGGTACTACTCTCATCATTTGGATTTGCTGTAAGAAAGCTGCACCTGGCTTCTCTTTCCCTGTAGCATGTGGTGTTCTGCAAGATACCTGGACACTGTCACAAAGTTATCACAAGCTCACTGTGCCTTAAAGAAATTGTTCTATTAACTTCAATATGTTTTAGTGATTATGGAGATTCAACAAGTTAAGGAAAGAGGACCAATTTGTTTTGAAATGCCTATATTCATGTATGGGTTTGTTTGCTAAGGCAAATGGAGATACAAAATTGGAAGATTTCTCTCCACCCTTTTAGTATCAAATAGGGCTCCCAAACAAATGTCAAGGAAAGTTCAAAACAGCATACACTGAAAAAGCCAAGTAGCACTGAGCATATTTCATAAGCTGGTCTAGAACAACATGACTTAAATATCCAGTGAGAAAGATAATTTATTATTTTTAAAAATAGAAAAGGAGCTTATTGAGGCACACAAGCATTATTCCATTCTAAGCAGACATTTACTGAGAAAAGCAAAGAGTAAATAACTACTTACTACTTAGCAATTTTTTATATATGCATGTCATGTCTGCAACCTTGATAAATTCTGGATAGCTATAGTATAAATAAAATCAGTTCCTTTCAGTACTTCAGTATTTTCTATATGTTCTAGGGACTCTGCTTTCTGAAAACTGAGGCACAAATAGAATTAAAATGTCATATCCTAACATTTGCTGTCCCATTCATTCTCTTCAATAAAAAATAAGCAAAGATAGGTGACAGACAAACTTGAGAACACAAGCTTGAGTCAAATCAGTTATGACACAAGACACAAGAATCATGTTGTTGCTTACTTTAGCTCCCCCACCAAGAAGATAAGTGGCATGTAAAATGTTTTAAAAATTGATTCTCTATCAGAAATTTTGAGATTCATTTTGTAGCAACTGAAGGTTGGTTTTAACCAGGATACTGAATTTTCTTTTGCAAAATTACCTTTTCTGTTGCAAAATAGTAAAAAAATAATACTATCTCATTCTGTAAGATTTTGAAAGCATGACCTTCAAATATTCAGAAGATGTTTAACATACTTTATTTGTTTACTTACCGTATTCTGGCAATAAGATTCAGTGCACAGCCCTCATTCTCCTTATCTGTTGTTGCTTTCCAAATGTATAAGGCTATGGTTTCCGATATTTTCAGCTAATAAGTGGAAATTTTAAAAGTAAGTAGTCCAGTATATTTGGAGCACATCAGATTAAGGAAGATTGATGTGAGTACAGGAAAAAAAAGGTTAAATCTTGATCACAAATGCATTATTCTGGTTTTAGAGATGGAAGGAAAAAAACAGTCAAAATGGACTCAGTTGTGAAGCCATGTAATGGATATTTCTGGAATAAGAAGCATAAGAAAAGTCTTCCTGGATTAGGTCAGAAATTATTTATTCCAGCATTCTGTTTCCCACAGTATCGAAGGAGATGCCTCATGTGGAAATCAACTTATATGTTTTGGGACTTTCCCTTTTACATGTAACTTTATTAAATTTAAAAAAACAAGAATAAAAGGCGAAAAAGAATTGGGGAAAAAAGGAAAAGTGAGGAAAAAAGCAAGATAAAGTGCAAAAAGAAAGAAAAAGTAAAGAGAATAGAAAAGGAATGACTTCTTGCTTTCTTTGGTGCAGATATAAATAAAAATACATCAAACCCTTCTTCTAAAGTTGACAATAATCTACATTATTTCTATAATTCTAGTTATCAAATCCCAAAATCAAAATTTCATTTCTTTCAGTTTCTCACAAAAAGTACAAGTGGTTTCCATGTAGAAATAAAATTGGTCAAAATCTTTACTTCAATAAAAGCTGACAATTTTGCCATCTCCAAAAATTCAATCAGCTTTACTTCCACTCCATTCTTCCATTGTAGATATTTAAAAGTCCTTCCACCTTTGAGCATATAGAAGTCTCACCGCTGTTATATATGTTATGGGAGTTTTCCTAATTTCAGAAATTTCTTTCCTAAAGAATGGAAAAGAAACTGATATTGGAAAACCAGGAGTACATAAATACTCTTCATTTATCACACTATTTTACACTAATATCAGCATTTTTGGAAACGGAAATTTTCCAAACCAGAGTTTAGTTTCCAGAAATTATGACACAAGGTCCACAAGTTCTTTTGCAGAATCATTTGCAATCCATTTTTTCCCTTGAAAAGCACCTTGAGTGAACTGGCATGTTAGAAAGAGATTCATTTCTAATTAAAGATTTGTTTCTAGCTTTGCTCAGCAAAGGATTTCTGGGAGCTGTTGGAGCCTCATCCCAAACTCAGGTTAAATAGTATCCTTAGAGATAGCCAAATATTCATAGCCATCAGTTATGCTGGTTTAATTCTAGGCCAATGAATCTTAATTAATAATGGAATTATTTGAAACTTGCATCTTAGCTGCAACAATGGCCTTGATACATATCCAGTTCCACAGATTTATAAAATATGTCAGCTCACAGTCTAACTAGGAAGACAAGAACTGGGTGTACATGAATATATATTTTTCCCTAGTAGGCTATGAAAGTATTGTTATTTAAAAATAAATAATAATGTACTTTATTTACAGTTCTGAAAATAAAGATTGCACAGAAGTTGGGTGGCTGACTCAGGCAAGGGGAATCTTTGAAATGATATGAAGCCATGACAGAATGTTTAACAAATCCTTTGCCATAAGTTGGGCTGATTTGGTTACGGGAAACAATCGTTTGCATTTACTCGCTTATAAATGTGTTTTAAATAAACAGAAACTTCCTAGCACATGCCTCGGCATATAGTATTTTGTTGTTAAAATGGTAAAAAAAAATGGAATAAAGCTGGTGGTATTTCAAATTCAACAAAGAAACAGCAATCCTTTTCCTGTTATGAAAAAAGAACGGAAAGAAAATATTAAAAAGTGGGACATTTCTCAAGAGGATGTTTTTTAGTTTATTTTTGTTTAAGAAAAGACAACATGTCTTTTCTGGCAGAAAATTAGGGGTTTTTTGCTTCCACGCTATTTAAGAAGGTGATGATTTAGGGCATTATCCTGTCTTTTGGATAATGAATACCCATTTTCTGAATTATTTTGGAAGTTTTTAAATTTTTAGGACATTTTAGACAATAAACAGGCACCAGGTCAAAAAGGTTCTGAGGCATGTGCCAGATTTATAACACTGTATACAATGGGACTATTAATAGAAAAGCCCATTAAAACATGTGCTTGATTGCTGTACTTTGCTGAATCAGGTCCATGCATTGTTTCTAACATTCCTGCAAAAAAGGGAAGACCAAGGGCCAATTTTAGTCTGATTAGACTCAATGCAAGTTGAGATTTTCTGCCAAAAGTGAACTGATGCCTGGAATTAATAATTCAGAATAAATCATTATTAGCTAACTGGACCCATTCTTAAACACGGTTCCAAACTAAATGACAAATCTACAATCCAAGCCAAGGCATCTTTTCCATGAAGGGCAAGATACAGACACCCCCCCCCAACCCCTGTGGGAAAGCTGACTGGATTGGCAATTGAACCTACTAATGAGAGGACAGCATCCCTCAAGATGCCTAAAGGTAGCAGCCTATTTTAAGCTCTCTAATATGCAAAATCTGGTCTGTTTTCCTAACAACCAGGCTGTTTCCCAGCAGCTGGTACGTTCTCTGTCTAAAGAAAGAACACCCCCCCACAAGCTTCCTCCCCTCTTATCCTAAATGATAATGGCAGAGTTAATATTTATGTTCTGTTCCAAATCATTCATTGTATTCGGTTCAGAGGTAAAATAATAAAACTTCTCTGGGGTAGGAGGGAGAAGCCAAATATTCATATCATATCATATCATATATCATATCTTATTTATACCTGTCCTTCAGGAGCTCCAGGCAATATACATAGCACTTTTTCTTCAATTTTTTCCCACAACAATCCTGAGAGGTAGGCTAAAGTAAGGTGACCAACTTTTTTACAAAGAAAAGGAGGACACAAATAAATTGAAGAAAAAAATATCGTAAATAAAAGAAACATTTTATTTATTGCAACAATAATACAGACAGCTTGCATGTGCAAAGTTTGTCAGCCGGGTGTTTTGGCGTGTTCAGCAACAATTCCTATTAGCTTTCGAAAGCCAATAGTGGGAGTAGCACAGCTCATGTAAAAGTTGGAAAAAAAGGTGCCGGAATGCCGTTTTGAGCGTTCTATGAGGGGGAAAAAAAGCCCTGCAGATTAGTCTTCAAATATCGAAAAGGAGGACATGAAGGAGGACACTTTTTGAGGGAGGACAGAACTTACAAAAGAAGGACTGTCCTCCCTAAAGGAGGATGGTTGGTCACCTTAGCTAAAGGTGACCATGAACCTTCATGGTTGAAGCTCTAGGACAGTTCGGAAACTCCCCCCCCTTCTCCCACACACATCCTGCTTTTCCATTGTGTATAGCTCTGTGTTTTTCAAACTTGGCAAACCTTTAAGATGTGTGGACTTTCACTCCCAGACTTGCCAAGTTTGAAAAACATTGAGCCAGACAGTTCTGAGGCAATTTTAATCTCTGACTGGTAAATATCACTGACTTCTACTGCCTTCTTACATATCTCTTAGTTTTTCTAAGAACAATAGAAATTCAGTTTTTATTATTTTCTTGTTTAAGATGTTTTGAGGCCAGAAGTATCTTACAGGATTACAATAAAAACATTTATTAAACAATAGTAAAACCTACAACAAATGAAGTATGAATAAGGTTTACAATCACCACCAATTAAAGCTACCATCCCTATACCAGACTACTAAAATTAGGGGGTGGGGGTGTAGTTCCAAGTCTATGTTGACTCCTGGCGACTTCCTGCTCAAGACTATGCAGCACTTTCAGAATTAGTTTGTCCTTGGCTACTTCCTAGGGCTGAGAGTGAATGGCCCAAGGTCACCCAGACAGCTTCATGCCTATGGTGGGACTAGAACTCACATGATTCCTAGCCTTCTGCTTTAGCCACTAATCCAAATGCCTTAACTACTTAATCCCAACTGGTTCTCAAAATTAGGCTTTGTTACAGTCAATATCCAGAAGAGAACACTAAAACTTCACTGGGAGAAAAACTTGGGGAGAAAATCAATAGGTCTCTAGAGCTTTTAAAAAAAAACTGTTAATGATAGACCCTGGTGAAATAAGAGGCCCTGTCCTCCCCCTGTAAGATGCCACTAGGGAAAATCGTTCTTGTTAAAGCTCTTTCAGAAGGGTATTAAGTCTCTGCTTCATATGAAACAGTGAACACTGTTATGTCCTGAGCAGCAGGCGCAGGCTGCAGCGATTGGCCAGGGCAGACCACGTGGATGCCTGGGACCAGAAAGGCGGGAAAATCCCTTGCAACGATTAACCAGAAAGGTACTGTGCAGGGGACTATAAAAGGGAACTGCACCATTGTGTAAACTGTTCTTTTGGTGTTGCAATAAAGAAGGACTGTTTGGAACTTGTTGCTTCGTCTCAATGCCTCTTTTCCGAAAACAGAACATTGGCAACGAGGATGAGATGTCTGCAAGGAAAACAAAGTAAGAAGCCAAGCTGACTCATCACGGAAGGCTGGCAGCTCGGAGAAGTGCAGCATCCGAAGATTGCGACTCAGCCTGCCAGTACGGAAACGCTGGAGGTGAGCTCAGCAAGGGGAGCCCCTTCTCAAACCTTGCAGCAGGAGGTGTGGACGAAGTTCCTGGACTGCAATGATGGCGAAGATAGGCAGGCTGCCGGAGTTTGACATAGCTTATCCAGAAAGCTGGAGCTCATACGTGGCCCGGGTGGAGAACTACCTCCGGGTGAATCAAATTCGCAAAGACAGCCTCAAAGCTGCCACGTTGCTGTGTGTTTGTGGGCAAGAGACCTTCGATATTGCGGAGAATTTGGTCGCCCCAGCACCACTGGAATCAATCACTACACAGACTTGAAGAGGATACTTCGAGAGCATTTCGAACCCAAGCTCTCAGTGATTGCCTGGCAACACACGTTTGAGCAGAGGGACCAGAGGCCTGGTGAGTCTGCTGTGGAATTTGTTGTGGCCTTGCAACAAGCAGCTAGGCCCTGCGAATTCAAGGACTTGGAAGAGAGGCTGAGAGATCAGCTGGTCTGTGGCCTGAGAAGCCAGGAGTTGCAGCAGAAGCTCTTCACGAAGGAAGGCCTCACGTTCCAAGATGCCTTGAGGGAAGTTGCCGCCAAAGAAGCAGCAGGCGGAGCTGTGAAGGCCTTGCGGCTCGCCAAGCCCACTCAAGTTCCAGCCACTGTCCATTAAGACGTCGCTCACAAGGAATCCGAACAGGATCCAGAATCGGAAGTGGACCGGCTGCATCAAGCTCCAGAGAGAAGGCCTCACGGAGGAAAGGCCCAGCCAGCATCATCCTCTCAGTGTGTCGGGTGTGGAGGCTGCCATCGCTGCACAGACTGCCATTTCCGCACCGCCATCTGCAGGCATGTGGTAGGCAAGGCCACATTGCCTCCATCTGTTTGGGTCACCAGAAGGAACGTTACCCAGAAGAATTGCCTCAGAAAGGTACCAGGGTCCCCAGCCAGAACAGGGTGGGTTTCTGCATGTCATGTAGGAGCATTTTTAGAACGGGGGTCCACAGGCCACTTAGGAAGAAGCTTCATATCGATGTGAAGTTGCAAGGGCTTCCCTTGTTGATTGAGCTGGACACAGGATCCACTCTATCGATCATTTCCCTAGACACCTTTAACAAGGTTTGCAGCAGAAGCGGCCTACGGGTCAAACTCAGGCCGTCAAACCTCATCCTCACAGATTTCCAGAATTCCAGAGTCAACGTGAGGGGGGAGGCCACGCTCAAGGTGCAGCATAGGAATTTTGAGGGGCTGCTAGATATAGCTGTGGTTGGGGGAGACCGCACGAGCCTCATTGGACTTGACTGGTTTGAGGCCCTTGGGATTCAGGTGATTGGAATAAACAGAGTGCAAACAGCAGGCCTGGCTGGGGGTCTACAAGGAGTTTGCAGATGTGTTTACTCCAGAACTTGGCTCGTACAAAGGCCCCCCGATTTCTCTGAGGATAGATCCAGCCATAACCCCCATTAGAATCAAGCCATGCAGGGTGCCCTTTGCCTTAAAGGGTAAAATAGATGCAGAGCTGGATAAGCTAATTCAGCAAGGTATCTTAGAGCCTGTGGACAGCAGTCCATGGGAAACCCCCATAGTTACACCACTGAAGGCCAATGGTGAAGTCCGAATCTGTGCGGACTGCAAGTGCACATTTAACAAAGCGCTGCAGCAGCATTCGTATCCAGTACCTGTGGTCAGCCACATTCTGGCCTCCCTCAAGGGAGGCCAGATCTTTGCTAAGCTTGACCTGGCCCAGGCCTATCAACAATTGCCAGTTGACGAGGCAACAGCTGAGGCCCAAACCATAATAATTCACAGGGGGGCATTCAAGGTAAGAAGACTGCAATTTGGAGTAAATGTGGCCCCTGGCATCTTCCAGAGTGTAATGGAGTGAACACTCTGAAATATTCCTGGCGTTTGCCCGTACTTTGACAATGTCCTCATCGCTGGGGACTCAGCTGACAATTTAGCCAAAAGACTGAGAGCCGTGTTGCTACGTTTCCTCCAAGCGGGGTTGAAGCTGAAGCAAGACAAGTGTAAGATCGGGGTCAACTCCACTGAGTTCCTAGGATTCCACATTGATGCTCAGGGCATCCACCCTGCTGAATCCAAGCTGCAAGCAATTCAGCAGGCCCCAAGTCCCAAATCCAAAGGTGAACTTCAGGCCTTTCTGGGACTATTAAATTTTTACCATTCATTCCTTCCCCACAAGGCTGCAGTGGCTGAACCATTACATCGGCTCTTGGACAAACAGGCTCCTTGGCAGTGGTTACAAGTACATGAAAAGAGTTTCAAAGAGGTCAAGGCCTTGCTCTCTTCAAATGCAGTCCTAGCGCATTTCAATGAGCAATTGCTGGTGTGCATCGCCTGTGATGCGTCCCCTTATGGGATTGGGGCTGTGTTAAGTCACTTGAAGATTGATGGGACACAAGTCCCAATAACATACTACTCTAGGACCCTATCCTCAGCTGAACGCAACTACGCACAGATAGATAGAGAAGCCTTAGCCATAGTGGCTGGCATAAAGAAGTTCCATGACTTCGTATATGGCCACCATTTCACGGTCTTTACAGACCATGAGCCACTGCTTGGATTGTTCACAACGAACAAACAGACCCCACACATAATATCCCCAAGAATGCTGTGATGGTCTATCTTCCTGTCTGCATATAGCCATACATTGTTCACAAGCCAGCCAAAGACATGGGCCATGCAGATGGCCTCAGCCGGTTGCCATTACAGCAGGTAGAGGCAGATCTGGCACCTGCCAACTGCATCCGGTCTATTTAGGACTTGCCTGAATCTCTCCTCAATGCTAAGGACGTGGCTGCAGAAACAGCCACCGATCACACGCTAACACGCGTGCTGACCTGGGTGTTGTCTGGATGGCCTGACACATGTCCACGCTCAGAATTCCAGAGTTTCTGGCAGAGGAAGCACGAGCTTTCCACCTTCAAGGGGTGTGTCCTATGGGGTAGCCAGGTGGTAATCCCAACTTCATTGAGGACTAGAGTCCTGTAGTCTCTGCATGAGGGACATCCGGGAATAGTCCGGATGAAGGCATTAGTGCGCAGCCATCTTTGGTGGCCTGGGATCGAGAAAGACATTGAGGCCCAGGTCCATGGGTGCATTGTTTGTCAACAGTCAAGGCCCGAGATGCCCCAGGCCCCAATTTATAGGTGGGAGGAGACTCAATACCCTTGGTTGAGGGTCCATATCAACTACGCTGGGCCCTTTCAGGGGCAATTCTTCTTACTCAATGTGGACAGCCATTCCAAGTGGCTAGAGGTCGTGCCTGTCTCCTCCACTACTACTGCTAGGACTTCCAGATGTCCTGGTCTCCGACAATGGGCCCCAATTCACTTCATTTGAGTTTAAGGCTTTCCTCCAGCCAACATGATCTGACATGCCACATCCACACCGTTCCATCCAGCTTCCAATGACTGGCTGAACGGATGGTGCGCACCAAGGATGCCTTAAAGAGGATCACTCACGGAAACCGGCATCACAGGTTAGCGGACTTTCTTCTTTGCCACCGCACCACAACTTGCACAGCTACTGGGAAGAGCCCAGCTGAACTCCACTGGGGTCGCCGCCTCATCACAAAACTGGACAGGTTGCACCCAGACAAGATGGCTTCACAGGTGTCACAGCCGTGGGCACCTAGGAGACTACAGGTGGGCTATCCGGTCTGGGCAAGGAACTATGGACCTAGACATCTCTGGGTCACAGCAGTGATATGCAAGGTCTCTGGGCCGCTGTCATACAAAGTGGCCTTGGAGGGTGGTTGGGTGATCCAACGTCACATTGACCAACTGCGCTGGAGGCTCCACAGCAATACTTCCGCTCCGGGCTCTGCTCTCAGGGGGGAAGAGGATCACAGTTACGATTGTGGACCACAGTCTCTCAGACATTCACAGGCTTCAGCTATTGCTCCAGACGAGGAGTCTCTCTGACATTCACAGGCTTCAGCTATTGCTCCAGGAAGGGGGTTTGCCATGGAGGCGGCTATTGACTCTTGCACCTGCGGCACAGACACTGGGGAAATGGCCATTGGGGTAGGTCGGCTACTCAGGCCACTCCAGCTGCTGGTCTTGGGCTCAAGGGACAGCGCTCCCAATAGGGGTCCAGTGTGGACTCGGGGAATTCCACCCCCCCAAAGAACTTTGGTTTGGATTTAGCAGATCCAGCCAGTCAGCAGCTGGGTGGGTCACCTAGTTGTTGGGGGCAACAGAGTCCTGGCCTGCCTAGCTTGGCAGGCGGGCTGGCAGGCCAGGCACACACACTAGCTACGAGGAGATCAGGGCGGGCCAGAGGTCCTCCCAAACACTTACAGGACTATGTATGGTCCTTATCAGTTCTTGCACAGGCCTAGTGGTCTTGGTAAGTAAATGTAGCTCAAGAGGGGTGGGGAGTATGGCTGTAGTAAGATTGTAGCTTGTTGTGTATATATGAAATGGAAGCAATGTAATGGAGTGTTGGAGTATTTAAAATAATAAGTGTGCCTTATTGTTTTATCCAAGGGAGAGGGGTGTTATGTCCTGGACTGGCAGGCGCAGGCTGCAGCAATTGGCCCAGGCAGACCATGTGGATGCCCGGGAGCAGAAAGGCTGTTCCCAGCCTTGCACGCATGCGCAAGGCGGGAAAATCCCTTGCAATGATTGGCCAGCAAGGTACTGTGCAGGGGACTATAAAAGGGAACTGCACCATTTTGTAAACTGTTCTGTTGGTGTTGTGTAGCAAAGCTGTCTGAGAGTGTTTGCAGGAGCTTGGTTGGGAAGGGAGAGATTGAGACAGCTGCTGCTGGCTTTGGGTGTGGCCGGCATGGGTGGAGGAGAAGATAGAAAAGAGAAAGAGGAGAGACTGGGTGTGGCTGTTGCAGTTCGTCAGGTGAAGGTAAAGGGACTGGAAATTTTATTTGTTTCCTTTGTAACGAAGATATTTTAAACAGGCTAGAGTGGGAGAGAGTGTCGTTTTATGGCTTCCTTCGTAAAGAGGATATCTCAAACGGAGGCAAGAGATTGTATGGAGAGGAGTTGGCAGGGGCTCTTAGCCTCAGATTTTAATAATAAAGGGGAGGGGAGGTTTGACGCTGAAACCTGACTGAAGAAGAAGCAACAGAAGAGAGAGGAGAGGCTGGTGGTGGCTATTGCTCCTGCGAATCCTGGAAACTATTTGGACTGTGACTATCGCTGCTGGTACAGCTTTTAAGACATTGTGCGGGGAGTTGCCCTGGGAGGACGAGCTATTGCTACAGCACACTGACTGTTGTTGTTTCTACTACTGTCTGGATCCGGGGGTTTTCCTTCCTCCCACTTGACTTTGAATGACCGCTGAGGAATCTCTTATTTCCACTGCTTTATCGGCCTTGGGCTGTTGGATATCATCATAGCATTGACTATTGTGACTGGTTACTTTCGTTCCTGGAAGCCCCCACCCTTTTTTAAAAAAATATTTTTATTAATTTTTGTAATTTTAAACAGCAAAAAATCCACATTTAATCCACATTAAATACAACTCAACTTAATGCATTCTTTTTCAACTTTCTCCCACACTATACAAAAATCAGCATACATTCTTTTAAATGCATATATACAATAACTATGGGCGTTGCTCGGCGGCACCCCCCTACCACATCCCCCTCTTTCTTCCTCCCTATCTCCTACTTCCCTCCTCCTCACACCTTTTTGATGACAAGACTCTGCTATCTACTAATTCTGCATGGACTCTGCCTGGAAGAGACATCTTAGAGAACACCACTACAAGGCTTGACAAAGGGGGATGGGTCTGGGAGGGCCTGGCTTTTGGTGGCCTTTGAGAAGGTAACACTACAGTTTCAGTAAAGAAGGACTGTTTGGAACTCTTTGCTTCGTCTCAATGCCTCTTTTCCGAAAACAGAACAAACACCATCCTACGAATAACGTGGGACACAAAGTTTAAAATTGATGTCAGCAACAGCTCTGTGAGATAGGCTGGGCTGAGAGAAGAGGACCCAGTGAGTTTCCATCACTGAGGGTGGAAGTGAACCTGGTTCTAATCCCAGCCCTTAGTCCAAACGTTGTGATATTAATCCTTGTTAATAAAACTGAATCAACAATCAATCAATTATAAAAGCATTGTTACTGGTTGGTAGTTTTCACAGATGTCCGGATCATCCAGATTTAACTCTTCCTTATAACAACTCCAGGCTTTGCTTCACTTAACTTGTGCAAACCTACTGTGAGTTCCCTGAGCAAAGTGTGAGTGAGTTCTGAGTGTGCTCCTGCTTTTCCTGAATAAGCCTGATCAAAATTATTATCTCCCCCGTAGATTACTCTTGACACTCCAAGCAGTCACAACATCTCACTTGAAAACCAGTTTTTTAAAATAATACTTTATTCAATATTTTAAATTCTGTGCATGTTAACACTATACATTTAGGAGAAAAGAAAAAGAGAAGTGGAATATGATATTCTTCTTTCACAAATGCATGCTGAATCAAAATAATAACTTTTGTATGTTTTAATTAGGCTGTGAATAGTCAGGCAGAGAGCCAAAACACATTACAGTCTAAACTTCTGAGAAGAAAAATTAGCCATCAACCCATGAGCTGTAAGTAAACTTTATCTTTCCGTGAAAAAGCTACATTCCACTATGACTATAAGAATAATGGTTTCTGAGGATCACAATCATTAAAGTGAGTCCATCTTTAAAATGTGCAGTGCTCAGGTCAAACAGCTAACAACAATGTTCCAAAGATATTGACAAATGTGATGGACGTACTGCAACCTATATTATCCTCCTGTCCCTTATTAAGCCTTATCCTTGAGCTGATTCGTTTATGGAACGGGTGAAATTTGAATCTTAAACCTCACATGAAATAGCAATAATTAAAGTTCTCAAGATTTGGGCCTAGTAACTATATTCTGGATAAATTCTATTCTGAAGGATAAGAACAAGTCACCATATCATCTAACTTGCAGTGGGAGATTGTGGTAAGGAGGTTTGATTCTCTCAGAAATGTCCTTCAATTTGCAGAATCAAAACACTGCACCAAGCTGACAATGAACCAACTCTTAGATGTTCGTTGCAGATGTTCAGAGAGGACATAATTCTGGGCAGTATTGCAGATGAAGTACAGCAAAACTGGGTATGTGAATAAAATGTACACCCAACTGCAGTTAAAGTATTTAATGAACTTAAGAATAAAACATTTATGTGATATTGCTGGTTTTACAAGTGAAATCAGATTGAGGTTGGTCTTAAGAGATTTGTGGGAGATTTAATGTCATTCATTAATAACTAACTTGGCATGCCTCACCTTCTGTTGACATTTTCAGCAGGCTATAAACACATTCCCATAAACTACTCTGCAGGAAGATTAATTTTAAATCAGGGATAAACAGTGAAAATTACTGAAATGGGGACATCTAGTGGCTCCATCTATTCCTTTTTTCCCAAAGAATGAACACCTTGACAATACAATGGCAAAACACACTGGACTTGTCCTTTCATTGAAAAATAGAACTTAATTGGTTGCTTTACCCTTGCTGGCTCAGAAGATAAAGGGTTCAAAACAGAACCAGTTGAGCCTTTAAAATAAGCACTTGACAAAAGATTAATGCTGTAGAATTCATTATTTAATGCACATGTTTAGAGTTTTTCAAATTTACAGTTGTGGGGTCCTGATGCTCTCAGAGAGCAGCATGGACCCACAGCTCAACTCTGAGCTACAAATGTTCTCTGCTATTGGTAAGGCTAGATTTAATTCAGAATGCAGCAGCCCATTTTTTTATCAGCAAGTACAGTGTGTAGCCATCATGCTAAAATACAGTATGGACTATTAATTAGTTTCGGTTATAATTTAAAATGTTTAATATTTGAATTCCTAAATCAGTTTTGATAATCCATTGTTGTAGTTTTGACTCAGTATCAATTCTATGCTATCAGGTCCCCTGCACCAACTTTCTTCCTCACTTGAAATTAAACTGAAGCAGTTCTTCCCAGTGAGGATAGGCTGATTCTGCTCCTTCTTCCAATGTGATAAGTGTCCCTACAGCAGCTTTGTTCAATCTCAGCAACTTTTAAGATGTCTTGACTTCAACTCCCAGAATTCCCTGAAACTACAGGCGTTGAGGTTGAGATAATTTGCCCTACAGGCTGAGATAGAAGAAGTTGTGTTTCAAAGATTTGAAAGAGGCCAGGTTGGGGAAGCCATTTTAGGAAGAAAAACTTTGTTTTTCATCATCATCATCATCATCATCATCATAATAATAATAATAATAATAATAATAATTATTATTATTATTATTATTATTATTATTATTATTGTTATTATTATTATTATTATTATTTTAAAAAGTACATCAGATGGTTGAAGAAGAAAAAATGGCTTTGGAAGAATATCTAAAGGACAATGATGAAGATGCACTGAAATTAGTACATCAGGAAGGCTTACTGACTACTGGAGAGACCAACCTGGCCTACAAGAAAGACCAAATGAAGAACAGAATAGAGGCATGGGAAGACAAAGCACTACATGGCCAGTACATTAAAAAAATAGCTGGGAAAGCAGATAATAACAACACCTGGTAATGGCTAAGAGCAGGAAAATTGAAGAAAGAGATCGAGGGACTAATTCTGACTGCACAAGACCAAGCCTTAAGGACAAATGCATACAAAGTCAAAATTGAGAAGACAGCAACAGACAGTAAGTGCCGCCTATGCAAAGAAGCTGAAGAAACAGTGGAGCACCTGGTAAGCTGCTGCAAGAAGATTGCACAGACTGACTAGAAGCAGCGGCATGACAAAGTAGCAACAATGGTGCATGGCAAGATCTTCAAGAAATATCATTTGCCTGTTAAGCAAGAACTGGTGGGATCATAAAATAGAGAAAATCATAGAAAATGATAAAATTAAACTGCTCTGGGACTTCAGAATTCAAACAGACAAGCACCTGCAACATAACACTAAGGACTTAACAATTATCGATAAGAAAGACAAAAAAGTCTGGATAGTGGACGTGGCAGTGCCTGGAGACAGCAGAATAGACGAGAAAGAACTGGAGAAGAAGATAACAAAATACAAAGACCTATAAATAGAAATAGAAAGACTGTGGCAAAAGAAAGCAAGGGTAGTACCAAGAGTAATCCCAAAACAACTGGAGCACCACTTGAACACCACTGGCATTGACAAATTTGCCATTAATCAATTGCAAAAGGCAGCCTTACTAGGAACTGCTTCCATCCTGTGACGATATCTGTAATACCATCAAACATCCACATCTGCCTATCCCAGGTCCTGGGTAAGGACTCGTTAGGTAGACAAAAATGCCAAATCCAGTCTGAACATCTGGCTGACTGTGCAAATAATAATAATAATAATAATAATAATAATAATAATAATAATAATAATAATAATAATAATAATAATAATAATGTTGGAAGGGACCTTGGAGGTCTTCTAGTCCTACCCCCTTCATTTGATTGGGGGATGTTTGTTGCATCACATGTGAGATTATATTTTAATAACGTTAATATTCTTTTTAAAAATACATGTCTTAACATTCAAATGTTTTTATGGCGCTTATAGTTTACATTCTCATTTGCATTTGACTTTCAAGAATATGGCTTTTTAGTTATTCTTTTCTTAGAGACATATTTCAGAGTGTAAGTTGCAGGTACTACTTATAATAGTAGAATGCTATAGATTGCCACAATAAGATGTGTGTTAATATGCAAATCCTTATCCATAAATCCACTGGATTTAATGATGCAAATCACTATTGTAACAAGCCAAATTTGTGGGTGAACCAAGATATAAAAAATGCCTTTAGAGAAACTGGCAGGAATTAAAAACAAAGCTAAATTTTAGTGGCATGTAAAGCATGTAAGATAATCTCTGCTTTATGACCCTTTTTTGGCAAAGTGACATACCATTAAAGTATCATTGAAATAAACCAACCTTATATAAGCGATAGCATGATTTAAATGAAAAGTCAGCTTTTCTATACCAATATCAATATGTAGCTTTTTAATACAAAAAGAACAACTCGGTGGCACTCAATTGAATTGAAATATGTTGACATATGTTGCCGTTCTGTTATTTTTCAGACCATTTTATATTCTTCCTGCCATGCCATTTCTGGGTCTGTGTAATAAGTATAGTTTTTCTTTCTCTGATGTTGCCATATTATATGCAGGACAGAATCCTTGCTAAGGAATGGGAAATAAAATAGCTAAAACAAAAATA
The DNA here is from genome assembly GCA_034064705.1 of Bothrops alternatus. Classification (NCBI taxonomy): domain Eukaryota; kingdom Metazoa; phylum Chordata; class Lepidosauria; order Squamata; family Viperidae; genus Bothrops; species Bothrops alternatus. The sequence continues at coordinate 23,202,190 of JARGCV010000007.1, read as the reverse complement.
TGCAGTGCTTGTGAAATATTTATTAGATTTTTATCTCACTTTTATTACTTTATAAGTATCTCAAGGAAGTGAACATACATAATACCTCCTCCTCTTTTCCCCCATAATAAGCCTGTGAGGCGAATTTAACTAAGAGAAAATGGCTGGCCTAAAGTAACCCAGCTGGCTTTCATCTCTAAGGTGAGAGTAGAACAATAAAGCAAGTTAAAAGCAATAAAGCAAGCTTTGAGAAAAACAAAGTTTTATATTTAGGCACGAAAAAAAAAATCAAAGGTATAAGTACAGATTAGGCGAGACCTGGAACAAAAACAGTAACTGTGAGGGACCTTGGAGTCCGAGTGGACGATCACTTGACTATAAGCCAACAGTGTGCAGCAGCAGCAGCCAAAAAAGCTAATACAATCCTGGGTTATATAAACAGAGCCATAGAATCAAGATCACGTGAAGTATTAGTACTGCTTTATAAAACCCTATTAAGACCATACCTGGAATACTGCAACCAATTTGGTCCCCATACTATAAAAAACTGTTGAGACCCTGGACAAAGTTCAGAGAAGAGCAACTAAAATGATCAAAGGCCTGAAGACTAAAACATATGAAGAGCGGCTACAGAACTTGGGTTTGGCTAGTCTAAAGAAAAGAAGAAATAGGGGAGACATGATAGCAGTATTCCAGTATTTGAGGGGCTGCCACAAAAAAGAGGGGGTCAAATTATTCTCCAAAGCACCAGAAGGCAGGACAAGAAACAATGGTTGGAAACTGACCAAAGAGAGAAGCAACCTGGAATTAAGGAGAAACTTCCTAACAGTGAGGACAATTAACCAGTGGAACAGCTTGCCTTCAGAAATCGTGGGTGCTCCATCACTGGAGGTTTTTAAGAAGAGACTAGATAGTCACTTGTCTGAAATCGTATAGGTTCTCCTGCTTGAGCAGGGAGCTAGAGTAGAAGACCTCCAAGGTCCCTTCCAGCTCTATTCTATTCTTTATTTTATAACAAATTTTATTGGTTTTCCAGTTTTACATTTAAGTATTTGGAAAGAAGCATGGTGATTGGGTAGTCAATAGTTCAATAACAAAATCTTTAGTACATATCTCAGGTTACATCATCAAAAATTAAATTTCTAATTATAACAAGCTCAGTTAAAACATTTATCAATATATTTTTTGCTTATACATATCCATATCCTGTTTTTAAGTTTTACCTAATTTTTAATTACAGTATTCCAATTTAACCTTTAACATCCATAGTATTTAAGTTTCCTTTATTTCACTACATAAAAGTTATAATATCTAAAATACACATATTACTTAAATATATTCTTATTTTATTTCATAAACATTTTCTATTTCTCATCCTAGTACATTACCACTTACTAATAGAGTATCCTTTATTGTCTCAAGTCCGTCATCTGTATTAACTGGGCTAAACAATAGTTCGAGGCTAATTCCTAATAGTTAATTTTCATTTCCCCTATAAACCTAAATATTAGGCCAATTAATCCCTTATTTTTTACCATTTTCCAATAATATTTAAATCTAATAATCATATTTCCCTTCCTCTCAAAATCTCCCTTTAGCCCATTAGTTGAGACTTTAGGATCCTCTGTTATAATTCAAAAGACCCCATTTTTAAAATCTAACTCTAGCTTTCTTTTTATGCCAACCAGGCTTCCATACTAATGCCTTTATATCATCAGATAGATCTCCCTTCATTCTTGTACATGTTACTTGAATCAAAGGAGACCATCTAGTTATCAATTTTCCAGAGAAATTGGCCCATTTATAATTGTTAAATTGTTGCCCTGGTGGCTCAGATCTCCATATTTGCTCTAGTATATTTATCTTCAATTTGGTCTGGTCTTCTTGTTCCTCAGGTTTCTTCTGGTTTAAGTAAAAGTCATTTCCAATTTTATGGTTGTTCTTTGGTTCTCTAGGTTTTCAGTATACTGTACTTGTTGATCTTTAACACCCTCCGTCTTGGTATTACTTTCTTCTGCTTCTGTTGCTTTTTGGGTTGTAGGTTCTTTAATTGCAATCAGGGTTTGGTTGTCAAATTTTTCAGTACATTGTACTTGTTGTTCTTTAAAGTCCTCTGTCTTGGTATTAATTTCTTCCGTTTCTGTTGTTTTTTGAACTGTAAGTTCTTTAGTTGGAATCAGGGTTTCGTTTTGTAGGTTTAAGCTGGCGCCTTTGTCTTTCAGTCTAGATTTAATTATCTCAGTAGCTTCAAGAATTTTTTCAAGTATAAGTTTATAATTAGCCGAAATTTGTTGCTGGTCCTCTTCCATTTCTGAGATGGTTATAAATGGTACTTTAGTGGAGGCTATTTTTTTAAACAAGAGTCAGTAAGTATTCACCTCCACAGTTCCTAAAAGCCAATTTCACCACCCAGCTTTTCTCTCAGCTTTTTATCTCTTTTAGATAATACCAAGGACAGATCTGGACTGTGAGCAGGTCTCTTTGTCAAGAATATTTACTTGCTGTACTAGGCTTTGCCACAAGATGTCCCCCATAGCATTTAAAGTCTTTTTCAAAACCCGAGCTAGGTTTTTATCCAATTTAAGTTCTTTTTCATCTTTTTTACAAGTAGATAAGGTGACAGATCCCCATGAAAGTAGAAACTTTTGGAGTCTCCAAATATCAAGAAAATGCAAATCCAGTTACTTAGTTGTTCTTTTCAGGGCTTTATTTCCTCTAGGTAGTCAGACGCCGCCATTTTAGAGTGTGGGAAGAAGACGTTCCCTTCCCTCTCTCCTTGCAGGGGAAGAAGTTTCAAGAAGCTTTTTACAGGAAAATACTTGGGATACAAAGAAGGTAAGATCTCACCCAATTCCTCCACTGTGCTTTCAAAGTGCTTGATAGTAATTTTGGCCTCGGCTGGTAGCGGCTTAGTGATGGGTCATGTTAATGGCCGATCTTTTCCCCATCAGTTCGAAGAACTGTCCTGTATCAAACGGGAGGGCTGCTGCCCTTCCGCGATCAGTCAGGGGTCCTCTTCATGCTTGTCGCCCCTCCAGGGCAACTTTCGAGCCTTTTCAGGGTCCCCCAGCAGGAGAAAACCAAACGGCAGAAAGACCGATCGCTCCGAACATCCGCCAGCGCCGCAATCACAAACCGGAAGCCCCAGCTCTATTCTATTCTAAATCTGCTTTCAATTAAATATAAATGCATATTAAAACTGTATGGAAAAATATTTCTTAAATTGCAATATATATCTGGTCTGGCTTTATTACGTATTTACCAAAGATGATAAAAAGTACCAATGAAGATTGTTTTTCCAACATACATTGGCAGGGCATAATCAGCTGAGGGATGCAGAGCTCCTCAGTGCCACCTTTCTCATTGTGTTGTTGTAGCTCCTCTACTATATCCAATACAATTCTGAGATTATCTCTTTTTTTAAAAAACAAGTTTTATTAATTTTTCTATTTTACATCCAAATGTTTAGGAAGCAGCGTGGTGATTGGGAAATCAATAGTCCAGGAACAAAATCTTTCATACGTATCTCAGATTCCGTCATTAAAAGTTCCCTATTTCCCTTAATTATTATATCACATTCAAGTTCATATAACTCAATCAATCAATACATTTGTCAATATAATTTTACTTATACATATCCAAGACATGTTTTTAAGTTTTACCTAATTTCAATCATAGTGTTCCAATTTAGCCTTTAATATCCATAATATTTAGACTTCGGGTAACCCAAATTTTCCTTATTTCATTACAAAATAGTTATATCTAAAATACACATATTATCCAGTTAATTGCATTCTTACTTTATTTCACAAGTATATTCTATTTCTCATCCTAGTACCTCATCATTTGCTAATAAAATATCTTTTATTGTCACAAACCAACTTCCGTATTACAATTCAAAACTATAATCTAATGGCTAATTTTCATTTCCCTTATAAATATAAGTCCTAAGTATTAAATCAATCAATATCTTTAAAGATTTCCTTAGCCCATTAAGATTTTAAGCTCTTCCATTATCAGTCAACAAAAAAGAGGAAAAAAACGAAGAGAAAGAAAATCCCATTTTTTAAGTCTAACTCTAGCTTTCTTTTTGTGCCAAGCACAACACTATCTTAGTGTTGCTTTCTTCAGTTTCTGTTGCTTTTTGAGTTACAGTTTCTTTAATTGAAATCAAGGTTTGACTGTCAAAGTTCTCTGTAAGTTATACTTGTTGTGTAGAATCCTCTTTGATATTAATTTGTTCCTCTTCTGTTGTTTTTTGGATTGTAAGTTCATCAGTTGAAATCTGGGCTTCAATTTGTAATTTTAAGGTGACATCTTTGTCTTTCACTCTGGAATTCTTTAGCTCAGTGGCTTCAAGGATTTTTTCAAGTATGAGTTTATAGTTAAGTTGTGGGTAGAATTCCTCCATTTCTGTGGTGATTGGAGATAGTCCTTTAGTGGAGGCTATGTTTAATAACAGTCGGCAGATGTCCACCTCCACTATTCCTAGAAATTTTCACCACCCAGCTGTTTCAAATTCTTATCTTTTTTAGATAGTACGTAGGACAAACCTAGAGAGTAAGCAGGCCTCACAGTCAAAGAAATTCACTTGTTGTACCAGGCTTCACTACAAGATGTCCCCGATAGCATATAAAATCTTTTTCCAGACACAAGTTAGGTTTTTATCCAGTTTAATTTTTTCCCCAACTTAACAAATAGATAAGGTAATAGATCCCTGTAGCAATAGGAAATTTTTGGGACCCCAAATATCCAAAAAGTATAAGTCCAGTTATTTAGATTAGTTGTTCTTTTCTTTTCAAAGCTTTATTTTCCCAAGGTAGGCAGACACCGCTAGGTTAAAAGCGGGGAAGAAATTTCAGAAGGCTTTACAGAAAGATAGTTGGGATACAAGAAAGGTAAGGTAAGGTCTCACCCAATTCCTCCGCGGTGCTTTCGTTGTGCTTGCTAGTGATTTTGGCTTTTGGCTGGTATGGCTTAGTGATCGGCCATGTTGATGGCTGATCTTTTCTCCATCTGTCCAAAGGAGCTGCCTCGGATCAAACAGAAGGGCTACCGCCCTTCCGTGATCTGTCGAGGGTCCTCCTCATGATTGTCGGCCCTTTTCAGGGTCGCCCGACAAAGGGAAACCGGGCGGCGGAGAGAGCGCTCCCTCTGCACGTCCGCTAGAGCCACGATCCAGAACCGGCTCAATTCTGGGATTATCTCTTAATAGTTATATTGGTCATCATGAATAAAGTCCTACAAAATCCTCTTTACTCTATCAGAAAATATTAATGTAAATATTTCATAGTCATTATTCAATCAATCTATAATTCTTAAAATTAAATCTCATCTTTCCTTTGGTAATAAAGCACTATTAGCCCCTTCCAAGATTCTGGCATAGCAGATCCCTGTAATTCATCACGCTTTTAAGTGATTGAAAAAGTTGGTCTTTAAAACTCTTGGTAATCCATCAGGCCTTGGTGCTTTCCCTATTTTATTCTTTGTTATGGCTTTGGATATTTCAAAACTTGTTATAGGATTATGTTATGGAAAATCTTAACAAGCAATTTACAAAAGTGATTAGAAAAGTATGTGAACCCTATATCTTTAAGGGCACTGACAGTGGTTTGGACTACAGTGGCATTCCCTCATCTATCAGAGCTCTAAACCCATTGGAGATCACTGGCTTGCAGACTTCTCATGAGGAGTAATTGTCTGAAGCATTTGTGGGCAATCTCAAGTGGTCTCCTTGTCCAGAAAGGAATCACGAAGAGTTAATTCACTCACTATCATTCCGTTCTGTCATGGTCATTAGCTCCACCCTCAGTCGAGCTGTCCTTAACTTGCCATTTTTTCCCCCAAGGAGCAGTTTTTAGGTATTCCTTTAATCTGTGAGGGGGAGATCTTTGTTTTGATATAGAAGTCTATTATATTTCCAGGTCAATGCAATATATATTCATCTTGCTGTATCAACTGCAAAACTCAATATAAAGCAATTACAGGTAATACTACTTGAAGTATTTCCAAACGATTCCATCAAATTCTGACCTCTAAAAGGAAGTTCATATGTTATACACCAGGTTACTGACCTTTCTTTAAATGGGCTGTTAAACTTGAGCAATTTTGTTATCACTGTGAAAGAAAGTGAACTGCTATTAACCCCAGCTAAATATATTGACACATATCTATTTCTGGCAACAAATGGGCATTTCAAACTTTTAAAGACAGTCTCCATGAATTGTAAAATCTCTATGTTGTTATACTTACTGGAACTAAAATTACTGTAGTGTATTATTTTCTGGCCTTCCCCTCCCCTCGCAAAAAATAATAATAATTTAAAACACAAATTTGATCTTTAAGATAATTATTGCCAAAAGCATTAGCAGAGAACAAGTACAAATCGCCTTGTTAGAGACTGAAAAATAGCTATGTTTTGCTACTGAAATTTCTTTAATTTCTCAATTAGTATGTATCAAGGTAACTCTATTCAGCTTGAGTTAAAACAAATTAAAAATAATGTAAGAGGCTAAAGCTCAGCTCATTTTGTTGGGCTTTATTTTGGTTCAAGAGGAATAACACTGAAGTTATCCTCCTTGATGCCATTATCAATTTCATAGATTAGTGAACTGGCAAAACAGACAAAACCTGCTCCCTACTCACCCACATTTTTACTAGTCATATTGATGTATTTTCCTTTTCCTCCCTGGTTTATTTTATTCTTCTATTATTTTACTTTCACTTTGTTTAAATTTTATTTCTCTTTTTTGTTATAAACCATCTAAAACAACCCCATGGCAAGACGGGCGGCAAATAAATTTAATTATATTCCAAATAGTCATATTCATGATATTTATTAATTTCAATTGTATTGTTTATAGTGTTTCATTATAGTCACTGTATTTCAGATATTTGATTCAATTTGGGGTAGTGGTTAAGGCATGGGGAGACCATGAGTTCTAGTCCTGCTTTAGGCACAACGCCAGCTGGATAATTTTCAGCTACTGACTAGGAAGAAGGCAAAAGTAAACCACTATTAAAAACTTTTACCAAGAAAAATGTAGATCACTCCCCAAGAATCTACATTGACCCAAAGGCACAATGTTTGTATGCCTGTGTGTGTGATATGCTTTTACATCCACATTATAAATCCATAGTTTTGGAAAAATCTGGCTGGAAAACGAATTGTTGCAGAGAAAGAAATAGCTAGACCTGTTCAGAGATCTGCAGAAATAATATCCCGATACACCATTGCAACGAACAGACGTGCAATACTAGACTCGATTCATTATAGCCTCCCCTCCTCCCCCCAAGACCTATCCAGAGTCGAGTCAACCGCATGAAAGACACGTGTTTGCACAAACAGCGATGACGAAGCCTTTGACGTCCCTTCGTAATTACGCGCTTTCTCCCTCGCCCCTGTTGCCTCAGCAACCGAGCCGTAAATCCATGCCATCTTCCGAATGGCCTTCTGCTGCGCTTCTCCGTTGCCACAACAACCACGTTGGACCGTAAAGGAGAACAGTCGTCAAACTAAGATCTTCGGCTATAACAGTATGTCGGGAGTTTAGTAAGCCGGGTGGTTTCTTTCTGGTCGGGTTCGACTTCTGCCGACGTCATAGGGGATTACCTTGTTGTTTTCTGGGCGGCCGCGCGGAATAGTTCGCCACTGCTTTCCGCTGGGTTGCTTTCCGATTTCCTCTTCGAGACTGCAGCACTGGGATTCCGGGGTGGTCTCCTGTCCACGCATTAACTAGGCCTAACCTGGGTAGCTTTAGTGTTTAGCAAGGTCGGCGAGTGCTCCCAAGGAAGCGGCGAGAAGTTAAACCTTGTGCTAGCCTGCTTTGACTTCGCCTTGGCAGCGTTTGCAAGGGGCACTTAGCCATGTTTTACTCCAAAGCTCAGTTCCCGCTTGGATTCTAACTCGCGAACTCAGAAAATGGGGCTTTGGGGGATAAACCTGGGTTCTTTTAATCTTAGGCACGTGTGTCGTGTGAACGCGGATTCGGCGGGCTGGCGGGCGGGATTGGATTGAGCAAGGGAGCTGCCTGAGAAACGGGAGCAGAATTCTCCCTCCGCGGGGGCTTTTTCTTAAACGGGAACTTGCTCTGCGCCTCTGGCCAAACGAAGCGGAATCCCCTCACTCCATCGGGATTTTAGTTGGGAGTTGCCCGGAACACGATTGCACCAGGTTCGCTTTTTTAACTACGCGCCATTCGGCAGGGTTATTTCCGCAGAGCTTCGAACCTGGAGGCTCTTTCGAGAAAAGTGCCGCTTTGGCTATCTGGGCGGTGAATGAACGAGGAGCGGGATACTCTTCAAGAATTAAGAATCCGACGCAGGGAGCTGGGTTTCCTTGCTTGAGAAATTACTTTGAAATCCGATATGGCTATAATCACTTTCAGTTACGGGAACCCATAAAGCGCAAACTGGGAGCAAGGACTGCAGCCGTAATCATCTATGTGCGGAGCAGAGACTCTGATCTGATTGTAAATGCAATCCTTTGGGGGGGGGAAATGGTTACAGAAAATTTCTGATAAGGAACCCCTCTTGTTAAGTTACTTTAAAACATTTAATTTATTTTAAAGTGAAGGATAAAGGGGCCAAATCAGGGATACAGGACTCCTGTGCTTGCACCAAGTGGATTTCTATTCAGTACACAGGTTATTTTTTTAAATGCTCATAGCAACCTAATTAGGGACTTAAGCATTCTGTTAATTTTTAACATTATTAATAATATGAGAACAATTGGGTATTTTGGATTTCTAAACGTATTGCATAGTAACAAATTCATACAGTGCATGCCTGCTTTTCCTCCTTAGAGAAGGCATAGACTGTCTGAATGTCAGACCTAAAAGTAACAGGGAGCTATTGTTTTTTCTCAGGAAAACAAGCTCTTGTTACTTCCATTTTTGCAGAGAAGTCTATGTGGAGTTGCTTACTTTCTAAGAGTAGGACATAACCTGCAGAAACCCATTTATAACCACTGTTTGAAATAACCATAAAGGTTCTTAACAGTTCTAAACAAGATAATGGAAAAATGCATGTCTACATGGGGGCGATGTATTATAACTTTCCCCTCAGTTGGCTTATGATCTGTATAGAAGAAGAACTTGTGCAAGTGTCTTTTTTTTTTCCTTTCCCATTTTGGTTTTGAGTGAAAGGTTATAAAAAATGCCAGAGCAGATGGCAGTATCCAGCAGCCACTAGACATTCCCCACCAGCCTCCGGAAATGCTAAGCATGATCCAACCTGTTTAATACGTGGATGGGGGAGAGCATTGCAAGTGGCTAAGCTATAGAGCAGAAAGTGGGGATATATTTTAAAAGAAAATAGTGCTCATATTACTGCCAAAGGTTCTTTGACATCCCCTGAAGCTATATTCTGCGATTCAAAATAGACTTTCTTTTGTGTTTGGGGAAGAGCCTATACTTCAGTAAAGAGCCATACTGTTATCATGCATAAAAGTCCATATTCAGTCTCTGGTATTTCCACTATTTTAAGCCTTGGACCTAAGCAACACTTTGCACGCTGTTAAGAATACAGGCAGCCTTTAACAACTGCAATTGGGACTGGTATTACTAAACAACATGGTTATTTAGTGAGATGTCACATGATTATGATGGATGTGTGACCTCAGTTCTATCAACTCATCTATAATCGTTAAGAACATCACATGACTGCAGATTGTAATTTTACTGATGGCTTCTCCATTCACTTTGCTTGTTGGAAGCAGGTTATGAAGTACAGAAATGGTGTTCACAGGATGCTACAATGGTTGCATCACTGGTTGCAAAATGCCCAAATCTCAATGATGATTGCAGGAACACTGTAAAGATTATAACTGCAAGGACTGATCATAAAGTTATTTTTTTCAGTGCTGTCCTAACTTTGAATGGTCCTTAACGGGGAAGGTATTAAGTGAAGAATACCCATGCGTAGCTTTGGACAATGTAAACAATTTAGAGCAGAGGTGTCAAACTGCCGGCTCGCGGGCCGGACACGTCATCTGGGAGCCGTGCCCAGCCCATTGCCGGCAATGGCAAAACTGTCCCGATATGTTGTGCAACGTCACGTGACGTCACGAGTTTGACATGTCTGATTTAGAGCATAACAAAATATATCAAATATTTATTTATGCTATTTACCCTTAGGTACTTCCATTGAAAGAGAAAGATAATACAAAATGGCAGAAGCAGTTTTTCATCCTCCAAGAAGGAAAAGAAAAATATATGAATCATATGATTCTCCATTCCCTATTTCTCCTTCCATAGAAGGCAGTCATGGAAGAGTTTATAAAATGTGCCGGGCTGAATTGATAAATAACAATGTAATTGTGAAGAATCCTGAAGATATAGAACAGCTATATAGCAAGGTATTTTGGGCTCATTTTATCTGTATAAGCCATTAAATAATCAGTCTTGGATCCTTATCCTGTGCTTCTGTCTGAACAAAGAATGTTCTGTTAATGAGTGGTATCATAATTTTGCTTGTTTTCTAGGGATTTTTTGGAAAAGGTATTCTTTCAAGAAGTCGACCAGAATATAGTATTTCAGATCCTATGATGACTGCTAAATGGAAAGGTAAATTGAAGTATGTACGCCATGTGTGTATATATGTATTAGACTTATATAGCTCCATCTTATATACCAGAATCCTGGACAGTATCACAGAATAGCAACAACCAGTCTCCGCCCCCCCCCCCAAGTTCCTGGCACTACTCTTCTACACAGTCACATTCAATTGAGCTCTAGCCTCACCCTATTCTGATGCTTGCAGGAAGAGCCAGCTCTTTAAAGCCTTTCAAAAGATTAGGAGAGTGGAGGCCTGCCAGATCTCAGGGGAAAGGATATTTCATAAGGCACGGGCTGTAGAGAGAAGGAACACTTTCTTGGTCCTTTGGGTTGGTAACATTTAAAAGAAGAGATCTGGCATGCGCCCACCCTATCAGACCTAATTGAAAAAGTAGATAGATATTCTGGGAGAGACAGTTCAACAAATAACCTGGCCTTTCACCCTCAAAAGAATCTTCCCTAAAAAGGGAAGGTTGGAGAATGGACAAAAATTATCCAACTCAGTTGGATCCAAAGAAGGCCTCTTGAGAAACAGGCGTACTAATGCCTCCTTCAAGGGAGGTAGCCCTGCCCCATCTTCCAGTAAGTCATTAATCACTGTTTGGACCCAACTGCATGTCATCTCCCAGAGGATCTTAAGCAACCAACAGGGGCACCAGTCCAGCACAAAAGTAGCAAACTGGCATCCCTGAGGACCTCTGTCCATTTCCTCAGGAGTAACCAACTCAGACTCTTCCCAGATAAATTAAAAAAGCATGTGGTAGGCATAGGGTTACGCAATATTGCAACAGTGCTGCTTTGCGTTCTCTGTGCAGATTAAGAGACAGCTACACTTTTCAAATTTATTTCAAGGTCAGCATGTTTCTAGATTTATTTACCCCATTTATTTATATATTGTCCCTTTCCCAGCATTCAATGTAATTTTCATAATAAAGCATTTTGTATATTATATAGTAAATAAAAATACCTTTCTAAACTTGTATCCAAATTATGTTAATAATATTCAAATATTATTTATATAAAATAGTAATTATACTTTTTATTGCAGATGCTAAGTTAAATATGCCAATCATCTCATCAGAAAAGTAAGTGTTTTTTTGCTTTGTCTAGCCTAGAGTTTGAGCTTGCTTAATAACTATAAAAATCACAGTTTAATCAATAAGTATTGTCTCATTGTTAAGATACTTTAAAGAAGCAAAGTACTCTTTCTTTGATTCCTCAATTAAAACTTTGTACCATCATTGTTCCAATTATTAATTGATTAAAATGGAGAAATCTAAATATGGACAGGTTTTTCTGAACCAAAAATTATCAACCAATGATTTAAAGCAGGGTGTCAAACTGCTGGCCCATGGGCCGGTTGCATCGTGTGGAGGCTGCGCCCACTCCAGCTCTGGCAATATGAAAAAAGTGATGCAGCAGGTTTGACACCCATGATTTAAGGCTTAATTTGATATGCTTTTAAGTATTACCAATAGAATAGAATATTTGTAATTCAGGGTTGAACTGTGGGATCTTGGTGCTCTCTCAGCTTGGTAGTTTTTTTACATGCATTTCATTACCATGAATAACATCATGAATATACTTTTGAGTATTAGATTAGCAGTCATCTGTTGCAATATGATATATTGAATCTTGCTTCAGAATTAACAAAGTGCATCAAGTGTGGTCTCCTGTTTTCCTTGTTCTCGTATCAAGAAAACAATTAAAAAAATTTCTAGGTGAATTGCACTTTTTTACAAGGGCTTGATATAGGGAACTTTGACTGGTTTAAATGTTGGTTAGTGAAGAAATCGTATTATGGCTTGTTTTCAATTATAATTTCAGCAAAGCCTGTCTTTCCAGAATTATCGGTGATTTTCCTTCTTGGAATTAACACTTTCTTCTGGAGCAGTTAAGCTGGTTGCATATTTAAACTTGCCTTTTTGAATGGAGGACAGTTTCTGGCCATACTTGATCAGCAGTAAAGTTTGAACTAGCTACAGCTTTTCAGACCCAGGTTTTATAATTCAGCAGAAAACATGCACCCATACATTCTCATGAAGGATGATCTTAAAAAAAAATGTCTATGCTTTATTCCTCACTAACTTTTAATCTAGAGAGAAAAACATTTGTCTGAGAATGGGTCATATACAATATTAACGTTTTTAAGCAATAATAATGAGTTCCTTCTTTATGGGAGCCTGAAATTTAGAGCAACCCTTTTTTGCTATATTTAGGGATGCAGAAAAAAGCCTTGTAAAGAACAACATATTTAAACCTGCTGGATCCTTTCAGTCTGACCTCTGATAGCAAAAACAAGTTACTTATACAGTTACAGATCCTCTGCTAATCATAAAGGCTCACAAAAGATCCTCTCTTCTTCTTGAAATTACTATATACATCCTTATCCATATTTAAGAAGGACTAAAAAAAATTATGATGTCAAAGCAATCCAGAAAGCTAAAGGAGAACATTTTTTTTAAGAATTCTTGATCAGATCACAGTTTACTGTAGATCATTAGGTGAGGAATACTGCTTCAGAGAATTACTCTTCAGAATTTGCTTGTCTATTCAGTTCTGTTGTGAAAGTCACATCTGACATTGCTATTGTTTCCTAGTAATGTAAAAAATATTCAAGAAATATGCTGAAAAACCACAAATTTAAGTATGTGTTAGCAGAATCTTAGAAATAGTGTTCATACTTTGGCTTGAATATGAAATTTATTCCATGTTTTTTCAAAAGATAAATGCAGGCATCAGAGCAATCTTGAATCCTAAACAAATAACTCAAGCATTTAAAAATGGAAGTGTTGGAATTTACTACGGCAGCCATCCTCAAACATTACGGGCATCAGTAATTCTTTCTGAAGCATACTTCATATCCCAGTTAAGAAGACACCAGCATTATACATTTCAAAGTTTTTCTGATACCATGAATCTAATGACATTGGCAGTGACCTATAACAGTGGTGGCAAACCTATGGCACGCGTGCCAGAGGCGGCACTCAGAGCCCTCTCTGTGGGCATGCATGCTATGCCCTGGAGATGGCAACCATCCCTTTTCAACCAGCCGCCCGCTAACTCGTCGAGGTCCCTCATGGCCGGATGCATCCCAGCACCCATGCGTTCACTGACCTCTGTATTCAGGGGCCAATGGTGTCAGGCAGCAGCCACCCCGGCCCTTGCCTCACTTTTCCCTGTGACAATGGCACCCCCGCCCTGCCTCGCCTCACCCCGCAGGAAGAGCCTCCTGCCCACCACCCCACCTGCCAGAGACCCCCTGGATTTCCCCCAACCCTGCGCGGCCCCCACAGATGTCCCTTCGAGCAACATCAAGGTGATCACGCCCACCTTGGCCACACCCACCCAATCTGCCATGACCACAGCCACGCCCACCCAGTGGGCCACGCCCACCTGGCACCCGGCGATAAATAAATGGGTTTTGGGTTGCAGTTTGGGCACTCAGACTCTAAAAGGTTCGCCATCACTGACCTATAGGGATGATCACGCGCTGCCTCTGGTCTCATTTCCATTCTCTATTACAAGATTAGAATTACATGAGTCTCTGGGTTCATCTCAGCTTCAATCCACAAGAAACTAGGATTGTTGCTGAACCTCTAAACTTACGATGGAAATGGTTGTGGAAGAAACAGACAAAATAAGCATAACCACAGTGGTGGTTTTCTTTGATTTAACCACTTGAGGCACTTTGACCTCAAGGAGGCAACAGCAGAATATTAGTTGCTAGAACTGAAAATAGTAAGATTCTGTGTCAGCATGAATGACATTTCAGTTAAAAACCGGTATTCAGGTAAAAGCTTACTTGGATAGTCAAAGTATACAGTCTATCAAGAAAACCCAGCCTTCTCTGTGGGAAAATAATGCACAATATAGCCATTGTCTCTAAATAATACTACCAAATCTTGATTTCTCAAATAACAATCTAATAATTTCTAATTAAAGAGTTTGCCTTCTGAACAATTAATACAAATAAATGATGAAATTAAATATTTCCTCTAATGTATTGCATTTTTAAAAGAAAATAATTCTCAAATATTCCTTAAAAATGTATCCTAAATGTAAATTAAGACCCTAGAACTCAAGCTGCAATTCAGATTCAGTTCTACAATTCCAATCTGACATTGTTGTAATCTTTTTTATTTTATCTGCAAGTTGCTCTTCCTCCGGATGGTCAAGTTGCAAGAGTAACTTGCACATAAAATAAATAATACAACAATCATAAAAGAAATGGGGTAAAAGAATGAAATTACTGGTCTCATCATTCAATAACACGCACGTTACAGTAGTGAATTTTTAATGTATTTGTCTCAATGCCACTTAGCTCTATTGTCTTGATCAAAAGATGAAAGCTTGAGTGGATAATAGTATAGTCTTTGTGCACCACTGAGAATGTCAGAAGGTGTGGATTTCTCACGTAAGGCAATCCTAACTAACCCAGAAAGACAATCATACTTGTAGTCTTTGTATGTTGTGCAATATAAAAATAAACATAAAAATATTTGAGTATCCAGGGATATATATGATTAAATAAACTAGATATTATTTATTTATTTATCATATTTCTAAACCACCCATGTCCCTCGAAGAGGGGCTCCTAGTATACCTAAGAGTTCAATAAAACTTGAGAAGTGATCGTTTGTTTTTTTGCAGCTATTTTTATATTGTTCATATATTTATTCAAAACGTCTTACTTACTATGAACCCATACTTTCTGTTTCCTTCTGCTCCAGATACCAGCACTGTGTTGAATGGGCTAAAAAACGCCTGTCAGAACAGGGAATGGATGACTCCACAATTAACAACATCATGCAAAATTATACTAAACAAATTAATCTGAGAATAGAAAGGAGAGAAAGTAATAGATTTCAAGATGAAGAAACATTTAAAATGGAAGCTAATAAAGAAGAACCAGAGCTTTTAATGACTTCATCTGAAATTAATGGGAATAACACAATGTCTTTCAGAGATAATTCACATTGTGATCCATTAGTCAAACGTGACTGTAGTGAATCAGATATAACAGGCCTTAACATTTTAGCTAAAACTCCTTCACCACAACAATGTTCTCTCAATATGTATGATAGCTGCAGAGAAGACAGTTACGTTGAACCAGAATCTCATTGTTTCAGTAATAGTGAATATGACCATGAGCTTGTATTAATAGAAGAAAAAGAATCAGATTTGTGTATGGAAGAGGAAACCAGTGAGAAATTGCATGTAAGTCTAGCTTGCTATAATGGTAATGGTAAAGCGAATTTTAAAATTACTAAATAGGGTATTTTGCTTTATAGATGTCCTTTATCCCTTTTTATTAAGAGATTCTGAAACTAATCAGTTGATGGATATCAGCAAGAAATCTTTGTCATTTATTCTGTAATCATAGCTTAATTTGGAGTTTACTCCAGGAGTTCTGTTGAATTCCTCTGTCTTATCCAAAGCATGTTGTAACCCCAATGAGACTGAATAGGACAGGGGTTCTCAACCTTGGCAACTTTAAGACTTGTGGACTTCAATTCCCAGAATTCCTCAGCCAGCTTTTCTGGCTGAGGAATTCTGGGAATTGAAGTCCACAAGTCTTAAAGTTGCCAAGGTTGAGAACCCCTGGAATAGGAACATCCAGAAAGTCATGTCTTTGCCTGCAGATCTACTACTATAATGTTAGAGCAAAAGCTGGAGGATTTAGGAATGAAAAGCCGAAAAAAAATCAAAAGGATGTCTTACGACACAAAGGAAATATAATACATTATGATGGTTGACCTTTAGCTGATACTATGTAAATTACAGAGATGTTTTGATTGCTTCCTTATAACTTTTATTACTTTTCTTGTAGTTAATTAAAAAAGCAAAATTAGTATGCAGAAGAAATCCTTTCAGGATTTTTGAATATCTGCAACTCAGTCTAGAAGAGGTAAGTTTTATATTCTCTCTTACTTTGCATCTCCATATACTTGTATTGGGAAAAACCCTTATAAGGAAATCTCTTTTTCAGAAGTCTAAACTGAAAACTTACAGGCAAATGTATAAGATTGGGAGATTAAATAGATGCATGCATAATTGGAGCAACAAAGTGACAATGTCTAGCAAATCCTTCCATTGTGGGAAGTTTTATTAAGCAGCAACTATCTGGAGTTACCAATCCAGATGTTGCATGCCACCAGATGTTGCATGATAGCAAAAATTGACTCACCAGGTCTTACTACCTCATATTCTTTTTCCTTTTTGTTCCTTGAGATTTTACTCTGATTTCCTTCTTCAGCAATGGATTTCTGTTGCTTAGCACTAATATATACAATGGAAGTTTATTCCTCTCTGGACTGCTTCCATTTTGTGGAAGGGCTCGCAATTTTGTACGGGAAGGGCTCGCAATTTGGGAGTCCTCCTGGATTCACGGCTGTCCTTAGAGGACCATATGAAGGCCGTGGCCGGGAGGATGTTCTATCAGGTTCGCCTGGTACGCCAGTTCCGTCCCTTCCTAGACCGGGACTCGCTACGCACAGTCACTCATGCCTTCGTTACCTCTGCGCGGGTAGTGACGGGAGCGCGGGTAGTGACGGGAGTGTCGTGGCGCTCCCATGTAACACCGCTCCTGCGCGAGCTGCACTGGTTGCCGGTAGTCTTCCGGGTGCGGTTCAAGGTGTTAGTGACCACCTTTAAAGCGCTCCATGGCATCGGACCCGGATACTTACAGGACCGCCTACTGCTAGCAAATACCTCCCGCCATCCGGTACGCTCCCACAGAGAGGGCCTCCTCAGGGTGCCGTCGGCCAGACAATGTTGGCTGGCGACCCCCAGGGGGAGAGCCTTCTCTGTGGGAGCTCCCACGCTATGGAACGAGCTCCCCCCCGAACTCCGTACGATGACAGACTTACGCACCTTCTGTCGGGAACTAAAAACGTTCCTTTGTCGACAAGCCGGCCTGGCATAGAAGCTCCGGTTCCAGCAGGGTTAAAATGTTTTAGGGGGATTGTGTAATTTTTAAATGTTAAGTGTTGGGTTTTAAATGGGCATTTTACGGCCAAAATTGTTTAATTCATTTTTAATTATTTTAATTTTGTATATTTATATGTTTTTAAATTTTTAGGCTGTACACCGCCCCGAGTCCTCCGGGAGAGGGGTGGTATAGAAATTTGAAATAAATAATAATAATAATAGTAGTAGTAGTAGTAGTAGTACATAAGGGAAAGAATATCCTTTTTTCCCCGGTTTAACTTGCTTAGGAAAGTATCTCTGTTGTTATCATTGCTTTATAGAAATACATTTCTATAATCATATACTTGTTTATTCAGATGTAAATAAATCTAACTAAATCCCATTTTCTTATCAAATTGTAAATATTGTAGGATAATTTTGTATCTTTAAATATGATTTCCTTTTTAATTATATAAGGAAGCTTTCCTAGCATTCTAGTACTTCAAACATGCACAAACTAATTGTATTTGATGTCATTTTTAGGCTTTTTTCTTGGTCTATGCTCTGGGATGTTTAAATATTTATTGCAGCGAGGTAAGTTAATGCCTGTTGTCAGTAGTAATTCTTGAGTTCTGTTGATTGGAGTACTGCTTATTAGCAAATAAGGAAGCACATTATTTATACCAGCTTTAAAAAGGGATGCTAATTTTTCCTTTAATATAAAGGAGCAATACTACTTATTTGTTCATGTAAATAATTTTACTTATTTGTGTATGTAAATAATTTTTCGCTGCATTCCTGAAGTAATATTTTTGCCTAAAACTGACTGGTCAACTTCTATACAATATGAGACAATGATTTTTTTAAAAGAAAATGTATAGGACAATTTTTTCAGAAATTATTGTCGAACTTTTATCATTGTGAAATAATAGCCCTACCAAACTACTGTTGTCTGCTTTTTATAACTAATTTCACACTTGGCTTCTCTTTTGTTTGCTTTTATAATTTTGCAAAGCACTATTTATGACATTTCTATAATAGTAGAGTGTATTTATTTGCAATAATAATATGGTTGTGTTTTTAAGGCACCTTTATCTATCTTGAAGCTATGGGACCTTTTTAGTAAAGCACAACCCAATTTTAAGGCTACCTACATGGCTTATCATTACTTCCGCAGTAAAGGATGGGTCCCTAAAGTTGGCCTGAAATATGGAACTGATTTGTGTAAGTAGTAGTCTTTCATTATTAGCACCTAATGTAATAACTGTACAAGAGTGGGTCCATTCACTTGTGAACATATGAATGTTCCTCTTTTCTTTACATTCAGTAATTCTTTAGTGGGGTTGAACATTAAATCATTCTTTAGTGGGGTTGATGTTCTGCTGCTAGGAATATTGACATATTTTAAGTATAGTTACATCTGCTTGTCATATTCTTGGAATATATTATGTTTGGAGAACAATGTTGGCATAGAACAATGCTGGGCTTTATTCTGTGAATATATGATTGTATTTATGTATTAAGTGGCACGTTCAGTTGATGTATTATATTTTCTTACTGTACATCAGTAAAACTATACTAAACAGCTTGTGATCTTCTGGCTCATTGTTTCCTTATAAGGTTCCAGGTTCCTCAACGCCTTCAACAATGGCAGGGCTTCTAATTTATTTGAAAAGTTCTTAAAATTTTAGTGAGATATTCAGTGCATCTGAATAAAGCCCAGTTGAACTGTGTAGCACAGTCAGACATTAAGAACTGACCACTGGAAATGTTTTGTGACATTCTGTATTATGTCATAAAATGTTTTATGAAAATTGTCATATTTTTTTTATAAAACTTGTCAAATTGTCAAATTTTGGTTCCATGGGAGTCATGGGACCCAGTTTTTAGATGCATTCTGTAAGTTAGCCCACTTGAGGTATCTTGGCTCAAAACGTTTTGCCCTATGATGCACCATTTTGCCCAGTTAAGGGTTACTGACGTGAAAATTTTAGTAGATAGAAGTAAAAAATCAATTTACTTTCAATAAGAATGTGTTATCACTTCCACTTATTTTGAATACATTCATGTTATAACTGGTTAGAATACAAGCTCATCTTACTATAAAGTGGTTTAGATTCTCAAAGTTTTATAATGGATTACCACAATCTTATCTCGTTATAACTGAGAACAAAAAACACGACTTTTGTAGTAAATGAATGTTTGTTTTATTCTTGTTGTAGTGCTATATCGAAAAGGCCTTCCTTTTTACCATGCCAGGTATAGCATTAAGGTTTGGATATAGTTTTCATTTTTACTATGTACTATGCTTAATTGTGATGCTCTTTGAAAATATGATTATATGTTTGTTTCTAATTTGCTTTAACATAATTCAGAATATTGTTTTTTCCAAAGCTGAAGCTAAGAATAACCTCAAATTAGGAGAGCCCATGGGTAGCCATCTTCAGTCAGAACATTCAGATAACCAATCCTACACTGGAGTGTTCTGTTACCCACAGAATAGCCCTGGAGATGCCCTGAAATTCAGATAAGGATCTCAAAACGCTTCAGTAATAGGAATTTCAAACAAAGAAAAATTATGTTGATTCTGGCATACTTATAGTGTATTGTCAGTATGCACTCTATTAAAAGCTGCCCTTGTGGTCTTCAAATGCTGCTTTGATGAAGGCAAACCAGTGTTGCTCCTTCTACTAATTAAAGCAGGGGTTCTCAACCTTGGCAACTTTAAGACTCGTGGACTCAAAGCTGGCTGAGGAATTCTGGGAGTTGAAGTCCACGAGTCTTAAAGTTGCCGAGGTTGAGAACCCCTGAATTAAAGTAATTAAAACATGAAAGTGGGTGGGGATGAGTACCTCTCCTCACAAATATTTGTTTGTGGGACCCTCGCTGTTGTCCAGAGGCGATTTGGAAAGGGGGAAAATGGCTTTGGTGGCCAGGGGAGGGTATAAATGCCCTCATCATCGTAATATTACATTGGATTTTACCTTAGCTTTAATCTACATAGTCTGCTTGTCTATTTGAATGAATACTGTGGGAAACTATCCCTAATTTACTAATCTCAGAAAAGAGACTTAAAAGAATATGAAAAGAAATCTAATATGCTGTTGTTTGCTGAATTGATTCTTTCATTATGCCGAAGGATCCATCAGTATTTAAGCTATTTTGATTGTGATTTTTGAATACGTGTTTTTTCATTCTAAAAAAAAGATATTGCGGGTTATTTTCCAGCTATTCTGTGATTGCTGAATTAATTAATGATGATTTTGATGGACCGTTGCACAGACCATTCAGTTGGAAAACTTTGTCTGGATTGAACAGAACTACAGCAAATGTTTCCAAGGTAGCCAATAAGAAGAATTATTTTAAAATACACCAAAAATGCTATGGAGGAAAATGGATGTATAACTTTAAGTACAGTAGGAGAAATTATATAAAGAGTGTAGTAAAATAATTTTGCGATACTTTTGCAATAAATGAGAGTATGTGTATGTATGTGTGTATGTTTCTGGTTAACAGTGGAAAATCATCTTTCATATAAATGTTGCAGTGTGTGAATTGTAAAGCAATCACAATGTGGTCTGGTTGACTGAGGCTGCTGTGATGGATTTTCTCTTTTCCGTCTTTAATATTTCATCACTGACACAAAGCAGATTTTAGATTCCATTTTCCCAAAAAAGAGCGAAAAAAAGACTAAACTTTCATAGTGGTGGCCTGCTGCTAAACTGAATTTCAGCTTTCTAGTTTTTAGGGAACTTGAGTGGTTCAGATTATATTTATCTAATAATTGAGGTTTCCTTGAATACTTATCTCTACCCAGTGCTTTTTCAGCTCACTTTTCAAGTATATTTTCATTTAGTTTAATATAGTTTCCTTTAGTTTGTCCCAATATACTATTTAGGATAAAAGTTGATAATCCCCACTGTACATTTTAGAAAGAGTAAAATGGCTGGAAGGAAGTAACTGAATTATAGTAACTATAGATGAAGGTTATCTCTGAAGGCCAAGAAACACAATTTTGAGGACTTTGCACCACTTCAGATTTAAAGCCAAATGATGCTTTCGAAGACCCAGGGGCACAAATACAATATATGCCCTAAACTCCTTACACCAAATGGGACTGGGCTGCAATAGGCAGCCACATAATCCTAGGAAAAGACAGAGCTGCTTTCAGGAGTTCCAGGTAGGTCTAACATTTCCATCCCTGCACGCTCCAAAGTACATTTTGGCTTTGAATACAAAGTGCTACACATCCTTCTAGGTTCCCTGATTTTACACAAGTATTTTTCTCACCTTGGGTTCCACTGAAAATTAGCTCTAGAAAATCACCTAATGGTTTGGAGCTTCCCCAGGTGTAGTAAAATGATCAAGAGCTTCCGGTGCTCTTTTGAAAATTAGAAGACTTTGATTAAAACACCCTCTTACAAAAGGACTATGTTACCCTTGTTTTAATTATAATAAGTTTAAGTTTAAGTTTAATCAAATTTATATGCCGCCCTTCACCTAAGACCCAGGGCGGCTCACAACAACAATACAATAATACAATAAAAATAGATAGATGCTGTCTATCCCATTACTGCTATAAAGAGTGAATGAACCTTAATTTGAAGTTTTCAGGAGAAACATCTATTATATTTACATTTACTTGACATTTTGATAACATTTGTCACCAGGAACTCATGTTCTGCTATTTGATTAAGCCATCTGATATGAATGAAAAAGAAATGCTTTCACCTGAGTGTCTCAAAAGAATGAAAGTCCAGGTATGTATGTTTCCTCCCAATTTAATGTTTTGTCCGAAATGAAAATGGAACTGTTTGTTTGTTTCTTTATTTACTGCTATAGTAAATAAACACTGTGTCATTTATTCACTATCAACTCTCTAAAATCAACATATATATATTAGAACAGATTAAAATACATCATTTCTCCCAAAGAAATAGGAATGATGCATGATCTGGATACATTAAACTAATTTGTCCAATAATAAGTTACAGGTAGACCTCATTTAGCGACTGCTTTGTTTAGCAACCATTTGCAGTTATGACAGTGATGAAAAAGTAATTTTGCAACTTTAGATTTACAACCTTCTCAAGTCTGTAAAGCAAAGGAAAGCTTAAATAAGATTATATGCCCACAGTTTCACTTAGTGACCGCCTTGCTTAACAGTCAAGTTGCCAATCTCAATTGTTAACACTAATGAGGACTGCCTGTAATTGCATTTGAAAGAGCAGTGCCAAAAATACATTTTGGTATAATAAAATAAACAATGGAAAATAATGGTTTGAATGTAAGATACTCTGTTCTTTAATGTTAAAGGAATTTGAGCTTATCTTGAAATGAAACAGCCCCATCAAATCACAAGAAGTCTATGAAGCATTCCCAATACTGGAATAATATGTTCAAAGAGAAAAAGCTTTTTAAAAAACTCATAATATGCACAATTCTAAAAATAACACCTTAGATCTCAGCTATGTAAAACATTCATCAAATAGATTGATCTTAAAAAAAATCTGAAGGTCAACCAAATGACATTGGAAGTGCTATTGCAACTAGTACAAGCAATTACTAGTGGTAGTTACTTTCTGTAAAAATGCCATAAATGCCAAATTACCGAATGCCGAAATCTCAATTGGGAATGTGCACATTGAGGAATTCTAGTGATTTTCCATTCTGCTTGTCTGCTAATAAGTGTGATGGTGGTGCAGGTACTGATTTCGGGATGACAAAAATATTTTCACAAATAATCAAATTCACAGATATGGCTTCCAAAATAATGAGGATTATCTGTATTTTCATTGATCAACTATAACCTTCTTTAGAGATGAAACAACCATTATATGTAGGCCACAGGGAAGCAATATTTAGGAAAGAATCATTCTTCCATTTCCACTAATAGTCTCAGTAGTTTTCATAATTGTGCCAACGATCATGTCTCCGATTTGTATTTTGTATTTGTGAGTCAAATACTTACAAAAGGTAGAAGCAACCCAAATGCTATCTCTTCAATAGGAAAATATACATTAGCTAACAGTATTATTCAGCAACCACATTTACATATTTTACATATTTTATAACCCATGTCTGTCTTTTTAAAGGAATTGATCCTGAATCGCTGGGTTTCATCCTGTGAACGTAGTGAACAAGAAGAGCTATGAAAATTGGAATCAGAAAGTTGAGCATTATTAATAGAATTGCAGCAAACGAAATAAATTTTAACTATTCCTCCTTTTAGCATATGTATATTAAATGTATATAATACAGAGCACTACAAATTTGATTTTTTTTATGAAAGCTCAAATGGATAGTGACAATTAACAATGAGCATGTTTTATGACTATTAGCTTAATATTTCTAGAGTTAATAAAGCTCTGCTATAACTTTAGCTCAAAATGTTGTTCTAGTTGTGCCATGTGTGTTGGAGATAGCTTAAATCAATTAAAATTAAACCAAAAAATAGTGTTTTTTTTTAACTTTTGTCAATCAAATGTTTTTGCTACATTCTGCCAAATAAAAGTACATGTTATTGATGTGATTGATAGGTCCCTTCCAATCCTATGATTCTATGAATGCTGAATTTAATTTTCTTGGTTGGTAGGAATTTCCTTAACTTTTATTCATGAATATACCCAGAGAAAGAAAAATGTCATTGTCTTTGCTTCCTAGTGCCATCTGGAGTAGAGAAAGAATTATTAAAAATTGTCTTTCACTTCCAACAAAAAGGGCTTTTTGATCCCAATGAATGGATTTTTTTTCTATTCGTAGATTCTTAGACTTCATATCAGTGTCTTTAAATGAAAATAATACTAAATATAATTATTCAGACAGAAAAATGTTTATTAGAAAGATTACATTGTGATTCAGTTTCTGCAGTTTTATGGATAATAGGAAATAGTTCTGATTTCTCTTGGATTTCTGTCCAATTAAGTATGATAGTAATGTTTTCCACTTATTTTACAACAAGATAGGAATAACACTTTGTGTCTTAACTTGAATATTTTAATTTTATTTACCGTCAGTAAGTGCTTCAGCCTAGAGTCAAACGGCATTGGCAGAAGTATTGCCTTTTTGAGCAGGATGGTCAACAACGTAAAAACCATTCTTGCATATTTCTTTGTAGATAGTGATATATTTGGAAGCTTTTCTTGTTCGCGGAATTACAAATTTCTCTGTAAATTCATTTTTATTCATTTGTTGTTGCTTTTGGGCACTCAGCACACAGTTAATAAATGTTAGTGCATAAGTATAACAATTATGGAAACATTCTTCATATCTGTTAAATAAAGAGAAATGAGTCTCAAAGTAACAAAGTTCCTGCATAACTACTATATATTTTATTAACTTCTGGTATATTTATAACACATTGTCTCAATGGAAATAGAATTCTAAACAACTCTTAACTTATTTAACATACTTATCCTGTTCTTTAACCCAAACAGACATCCAAAGATAATTCTTATTCAGTCTAAATAAGGGAGAAGAAAAAAGCAAGCCAGGCACTGGATTTTAGTTGCAGATTTCTATCGTGCTCAGCTACAATAGAAATAAATAGTGGCAGCCTTATAAATAAAATAGGTTTACAAATAAGAAAAAGTGTGGCAAAGAATATTGCCATACAAGAATATTGCAGTAAATTATTTACTAGTCCTGTACATCCTCTGAGCAGCATTATTGAAAAATGTGAGTTTAGTAGCTTCTTGCATGGAAGGCTAAAAAAATTTAGATTGCTTAGCTGATTGTAGGATGAAAACTCAATGCCAGTATTGTGACAAAAAAGCAAACCTATTCATAATTTTCTGCAGACCAAAAAATATTTTTCAATACACATGCTGGCCACCAAGGTTATTCTCATTAGGAGGTCGTGTAATTCCTCTCCTTTAAGGATAGCAAGATAATTAATTTATTTTTCCACACAGGCTACTTTTATGGAATGAAACTTTCATACAAAATTCTGCAATTGACAAAGAGCTCAAAACTATTCAGATTCCAATAAATTAAATGCAGGTAGTCCTCAACTTAAGAAGGCCACAACTGAGCCCACAATTACTACAGCTAAGCGAGACAATTGTTAAATGAGTTTTCTCTTTCTTGTCACATTTGTTAATGAAATCACTGCAGTTGTTAAGTTAGTAATGTGGTTGAATCTGACTTCCTTGACTTTGCTTGTCAGAAGGTCACAAAAAGTGATCACATGACCCCAGGACACTGCAGCCATCATCAATACATGCCAGCTGCCAAGCTTCCAGATTTTGATCATGTGCCCATGGGGGAATGCTGCAACTATTGTAAAACAGTCATAAGTCACTTGTTTCAGTGCCATTGTCATTTCAAATGGTCACTGAATGAATTGTTGTAGGTCGAGGACTATACAGGTATCCCAATTTTTCAAAAATCTATTTTGAAAATCCAGTTTACTTCTGAGACTAGTTTTCTTTTCCTGAACCAAACCTTTCTTCGGAAGAATGAAGAAATCTCAGAAAACAAACATCTAGCACCTACCAGCTGAGGGTGTTACCTTATTTGACCTGATGATAATTGAAGCCTATACATCTTAACATACAGAAATCTAGAACACTGGGACTGCTTTCTGTTGTAGAATAATCAATAATTTCTCCAAAGTTCTATCAGCTGGTTCAATTGCAATCTGTTCATTTAGAGCTCTTGTTTAAACAGATAGTCTTTATTTAATGACTACATTTGGGACTGGGAACTCCATCACTCAGTGATGCAGTCATTGAGTGAAAAGTCATGTGACTGTTCCTGGTGAACAGCATCAGTTCTGAAGTCATTTAAGTGAACCACCCACATCATTCAGCACAACGTTAACGTAAATTGCAACTTACAATTTACTGCTGGCTTCCCCTCTGACTTTGCTTCTCAGAAGCCAGCTGAGAAGATTGCAAATGGCAATCCTGTCACCATGGGATAAGCACCTTTTTCAGTTCCATCATAAGTTCAAACAGTTGGTAAACAATGCAGTCATTAACCCAGGACTACCTCTATTTCTTGGAACAGGTTAATGAAGGCAATGATTCTGAAGGGGTTTATTCTCTCCAAATGATTGCATGAGACTCATCTGTAACTCACGGCCTAAGCAAAGTCCAAAAATTTAACTTATTAGATGAAGTCACAAATACCATTTTGAATGCCATACCTGTGTGGAAGCCAAATATCTGTTGTTGAAAATTGTTCTAGATAAGTATCCCATTGATTAAGGAGACCATACATATCAGGCTGCACAAGTGGAATGCTTACACATTGTTCCCATCCATATTCAGCAATGGTAATACCAGTTTCATTGTAATTATAAACCAAACCTACAAATACAACAGATGTGATCAGAAGGGCAAAATTGTTGTATATACAATGGTAACTTAGTGACTATCTCTTGTAATATTTTCATTTCCTTTATAGACATGTACAGAAGTTGAAAATCCTGGTTATAAGAATAATATGGAATAGTGGAACAAAGAATATTTACCAAATGCGGCTTTTCTGACCATCCAATTGTCTAAGCTTTTGGTGTCTCAAAAACATTGAAATATATTATTTTGAACAATAGAATTATTCTAACAGAAATAGAATATTTGAATGCTAAATTTACTTTGTATACATGAAATAACCTTTCAGAGTTTGCCATCTTTTATCCATCTTCCCATTTTGAATGACATAATTAAATCTTTCAGGCTTGTCTTACAAGCCTGCCATTCTACAAGCTGCATCCTTATGTGCACAACATGCACTCTTAACCTACATGTTGATGCCCAATATCCAAGACAGTTCTGAAAGATTGTCTCATTATTCAACATAAAATATCAGCAAATGAAAAAGATTGGTGAAATTTTAATGAATAGGCTAACCCTACTTGTATATAAACCCTATGTTCAGTGAGAAACTTCCTTTAATTAAAATTGTTTAGATTTGAGGTAAAGAAAAAAAATAATGAAAACAAAATAATTTGAAAAAGTGAGAAACAGAAGAGCCCAGCAATGTTTGCTACAGAACAGATACCGAGGCCGTCAATAAATAGTGAGAGAAAGAAAGGCAAAAGAGTAGAAATTAACACTCTAAAACACGGGTGTCAAACTCGCCGTGCTAGGTGACGTGTTGCGATGTATCGCAACTTTTTTTGCATTGCCTGAGCTGGAATGGGCGTGGCCTCTGCATGATGCAACCAGCCCGTGGGCCGGCAGTTTGACACCCCTGTTCTTAAAGATGCTTTTGCATCCTGTGTATAGAAAGAAGGTGGTGGCCTGAAGAATGGAGAGGCAGAGAACCATCTTAATTCACATGTTGTCAGTACAAGTGTGCAAGCATCCAACTCTTCCTTGAACAAAGAGCATCCTAGCCCTTGCAAGCAATGCAGAACTGAACTTCTGCACAAATGTGAGATTTAGTAAAATTAATAATTTTTAAAACATAATGCTTCCAAAAGCGCCCCCCTTTGTCTTTCTCAAAGGCTCATTAATTTACTAGGCACAAGGCACAGAAGGGTGATCAAGTGAATCCAGCCCCAAGATATGTTGCCTTTCCACTTTTCTGTCAGTGTGATAGAATTCTAGATAGTTTGAAAAGAGGATTGGGCATATGCAGATGCTTCAGTTTCGATTCTCATCACTACTAGCAACCAGTTTGCATATCCCCAACCTAGAATCAAACTGCTTTTACAAATTTACTGTTTTAAATTTCTTGCTCAAAAGCAGTGAGCTATACGGGCCAAACTAATTGGAAAACTAATTGCTCAACCCCGATAAGACAGAGTGGCTGTGGGTGATGCCTCCCAAGGACACTTCTATCCGTCCTGAACCCCTCAGAGAAGGTTCGCAACTTGGGAGTCCTCCTCGATCCACAGCTGACATTGGATCATCATTTGTCGGCAGTGGCGAGGGGGGCATTTGCCCAGGTTCGCCTGGTGCACCAGTTGCGTCCTTACTTGGATCGGGAGTCTCTCCTCACAGTCACATATGCCCTTGTCACCTCGAGGATCGACTACTGCAACACTCTCTACATGGGGCTACCCTTGAAGAGTGTTTGGAGACTACAATTAGTGCAAAATGCAGCTGCGCGAGCAGTTGTGGGCCTTCCGTGTTGTGCCCACATTTCATCAACTCTCCGCATGCTGCATTGGTTGCCTATTGGTCTCCGAGCCCAATTCAAGGTGTTGGTTATTACCTATAAAGCCCTTCATGGCATGGGGCCAGGATACTTACGGGACCGCCTTCTGCCACATACTTCTCTACGACCGGTGAGAGCGCACAGGGTCGGCCTCCTCTGGGTCCCGTCAGCGAAACAATGTCGTCTGGCGGGCCCTAGGAGGAGGGCTTTCTCTGTTGTGGCGCCCGCCCTCTGGAACCAACTACCTCCTTAAGTCCGCGTTTCTCCGACTCTCCCAGCCTTCCGAAAGAATTTAAAAACCTACCTCTGCCGGCAGGCCTGGGGATGATTGTTGATTGTGGTGTGACTGATGAATATGTGTGGAGTTTTATTTTTAATGTTTTTTTGTTCAGATTTAGATTGAAATTGTTTTATATATATGTTGTGAGCCGCTCCAAGTCTTCAGAGAGGAGCGGCATACAAATCCGAATAAAATAAATAAAATAAAAATAAATAAAAGGCTTGAGGGATAAACCAGCAAAACTGTACTTGCCTTGTGTTTGAACTCAAGGGAAGGAGTTTTGTGTCGTAAAGCTGCTTCCAATGGAATAGAATGGAATGATATCAGAGTTAGTAGAAACTGTAGATGTTCATGGTTTATTAGTGAGGAAACAGCTTTTCTCTTATTATAATTCTGAAAATACTCTTCCTAGCTGTAGCTAGGACATGTATTTATTTAACAAATGTATACGCCCATTCATCTAATCAATGGAATTTTGGTCAGCAGAGGTAAAACACAATAATTATGTGTCACGAAGTCAGTGGCAACTCAGCAATCTAGATTTTCTCCACAATACACAATCATAAACTATTATATGTACCTACACAAGACATAGATATATGCTAAACTTCACTGAACATCCTGGTTACAGTGCCTGAGGGGAGGGGGAACACAGGTCTTTATGACTTTCCAGAAGGTAAGCAGGATTGGGGCCTCAAATCTCTGGGTGCTCCAAGAGGCAGGAGCTATGACAACAAAGGTACATTTCCTAGGTCCCACACTAGGTGACACTGCTTCATAGAGGCCATTTCATATTGCTGTCAGCACTGCATGTAATCAAACTACTCTGCAGGGTAGAAAATACAAATTGTCCTATACAGTATACTTACAATGCATGGATACTTCATATTAGAAAGTTAGTTATATTTTTTCTTACCATTGGTATTGGTTATTCCAACATGAAGGTCAGAATCTCCATCATAATCTCTGAAAAACATTTAATGTTTCATTTTGGAAAAAGACATTAGAGATTTTTTTTCATTAGAAGAATTTTTGAAAAAATAGGCTGGATATAATGCCATTTAAATAAATAAGAGATAGAAATGTTATTTTATTAGCAAGAGTAATTACTTCTAAAAAGCTCTAATTGAGTAAAAAGCTCTCCAGTAATTAGATGTAAAAAAAATCCACCTTTTCTAAATTGGTGCTTGCCTTATATTCCAGCAATGATAGAAGACAGCTTCTATGTGCCTTGTTTCCAAACATAAAATAACAAGGAAGATCCATACCTTAGAAATGTTCCTATAGTGGGCTTCAGTAAAAAAGAACATTTTTCTCCGTGTCCATTAACAAATGGGCTTGGAATACTGACAGGTGCTTCTTCCAGATTTCTGTAAATCAGCCTTTGCCCACATAGTGGGCAGTTCTCTGGAACAAAGGAGCCAAAAATGTCTTTGTCACAGTGGGTGACCTTAATTAAGGCTCTCTCTGAATCCAGAGGTTGCATGATTAGTCCTTCCTTGGATAAATGAACCTGCTTTCCAACTTGTATTTAATAAACAGAAGTCAGTAGAATTGGACATTGAAGGAAGGAAGAGATTAGTTGAGAATGACAGCTCCCAGCACCAATTCTTCCTCTACTGTGGACTGAATTAGCAAATGAGATACAAGATATGGGAGGGACAGCTTTTCCCTGGACATGCTTTTAAAGAGATAGCGTTCATTTTTTTGTATTAATTGTATCTGGTACTTGTGTGCTGACTTAGTCTGATAAATAGAAACCACCACATTTGTCTGTTATTAGTCTGTAGAATAAACTCCTGTTAATTAATCGTAAGCAGATACATCTTTGTGAATCTCTCTCCTTGATTAAAATGAGGAATAAACAAATTTAGATTTGCTACCATCTCTTGATACAAATCTTCTGACTTTTGTACCACAGGCAAAAATGTAAAACTTTCTAGTTTATTTGGTCATAAACTGAAACTTTCTAAATACAACCCTACTCTTCTTGTTGGCTATACTGGCTGAGATTTTCCAGGAACAGCAGTACCAAATTATCAGAAGAAACCAGATTGAGAAAGATTGGTTTTGTCCTTGGCAGGAAAAGATCAGCATCCTAAATTTAATGCTGGCTTATCATACAGTTATTAAAGACAGGGGACTCTATCTCTTTTTATTAGTATTCTATTAATTTGAATAATTCAGATTTATTCTGGTATTTGAATGAATGCAAAAAAAAGTATTGCAGACAACTCACAATGTTGTCCAATAAGAACATAAACATGAACAGATAAAAATTAAGATTTCCAGATCTGAAACAGCTGCATATGGTACTTCTCATAATCTGCCAGATATTAGAGAGTACAAGGAACCAATACCACAAAATTTCCAAAAAGTTCTGTCCTTGGTTTTAGTTATGACATAACTAATAAACTACCTGCATACTGCATAGGTTATATGTCTCCACAAAATAATACACATATTTATTATAAATGCTTACAAATGACATAAGATCAAAAATATTTGCATCCAATCTGGAAATGCTGATTTTCCGATTATTGCTTGATATACCTAGTTGCTGTCCTTACATGATCAGGTTCATTTAACTGCTTATCTTCTAAAGCAACATAAACTATCATCTGTTCTTACCTTTACAATCATGAGACTGCTGTAACACTTTCCTGATCTCTATACTCTGCCTTTTAATCTATACATTTTACAAGATAACTTCAAAAGGAGAATCCAACATGAAGAGTTTGGATTATATGGACTATAAACTGATTTAAAATGTGGTAATTATTATATCAGCGCCAGAATCAGTCTCAAGAATTATTCCACATGGACTGAAGTTTTAGGATATTCATATTTTCTCTGTGTCTGTGTGTGTACACATGCAAGACAGACTTGCTCATTTAAAATGCATTTTGTAAGTTGAGTTCTGATGCATCTATATAGCTCGATCCTTCAAGGTGTGTCAAGATAAATCTGTTGATGTTCCAGTTTTACACCATCTATTTATTTTTTGCTGCGACTTAAACATTTTATTGCAACTAAATATATCTATATTGGCCTAGCAGACTGCATGTCTTTTGCGCCTCAAAGATGAGAGAACAAAAACCAGAATCTCTATGGAGATTCTCAGTCATCCAGGTCATGGTTATCCCAAAGATGTTCTTCACGAGGCAACTGGACTTTGGTTTGTGTTTTTTTTAAAGACGTTTCGCTTTTCACCCAAGAAGCTTCTTCAGTTGAAGAAGTTTCTTGAATGAGAAGCGAAACGTCTTCAAACCAAAACAAGAAAGTCCAGTTGCCTCGTGAAAAAGCACCTTTGGAACAAAAGCCAGACCCTCTCCTGTTGCTGGTTGTGCATTTCCCCCCGTATTCCCTGCCAGATAGGCAAAAGGAACCATGCAGATACCCCAAAAGTAGCGAGTCCCGAAACCTATCACTTTAAACTGGGAGAGGAGCATTCTGTCCGGCAATCTTGCTTCCGCCAGGCGGCCGCTCTCCCGCCTTCCGGATCTCTATGCCCTGCTCTTGAATGTACTGTGTGCTCGGGGAGCCGCGTTAGTCTATGGCAGCAAAAAAAAAAAAAAGCAGAAGGCCGGCTGTCCTTTTCCCGACTGACAGTTTTATTAAAACGCAGCTTTCCAATAATGTGTCCGTCTGGTTGATTTCCTTCCAATATTTAATGTATCATAAGCGGCCCTCCTGCTAAAAGATTTTATACCGCCCACCCACTCCGGTGTGAAGGAAAGCCCCTCTCTCCTGCTCTATGGTGGAATGTTTCATTCATAATTTCCGGCCGGAAACCAGTTCCTGTAGCAAAGGACCGGCTCTCTTTGTTGGGTTCCCAAACAGCTTTCCCTTCCTTTCCCCTCCCCGGCGCTACAGCGGAACCAAAATGCGAGGAGCCGCGCAGGGAGGAGACACCGAAGCAGGAGCGGTGCCAAAGGAGACATGAGCAGCACGAAGGACATAACCTGCAGGTCAGAGGGAGCGGTTACCGCTTGAGATGAGCGCTCTCTGCCTTCCTCCCCACCCCGAAAAACGGACGGGCGCTTGGAGACGCTCCGCCCACGGGGAAGCGGGGTGGGGGAGGAGGAGGACGGGACCGAGATGCCTCCCGCCTCCTTTCCCGCTCTTTTCGCCGGTCTCCTCGCCAACTAAGCCGCGAGAGGATGGTTTCCTGTCCTTGTTCCACTAACTCGCCATCCCTCACCACGCGGCCCTCCAGTGGCCCTCTTCTTTCACTTCCCCGTGTGTGTGTGTGTGTGTGTTTGTGTGTGTGTGTTGTAGTCCTTGAAAATGCCTTGTTCCACTAACTCGCCATCCCAACCTTTTCACGCGGCCCTCCAGTGGCCCTCTTCTTTCACTTCCCCGTGTGTGTGTGTGTGTGTGTGTGTGTGTGTGTGTGTGTGTGTGTGTGTGTGTGTGTGTGTTAGTCCTTGAAAATGCCTGTTACACATAGGAGAGCTTTTTCCAGAACAGGAAGGGTTATTGAGGGTTACTGGTTCCTCCTTAAAAATCTAAACCTGATTTTCCTTAAATAATTCCTAAAGGACAGTGTGTCTTAAGGCCAGGGCCTTTGTGCAATTGGCCCAAAAACATGGCTCCAAGTCAAGCTCGGGTGGTTCTCTTAGTTCCATATCATAAGAGATTGAAGTTTGACACAGGGATGGAAGCAGGACGTTAATCCTGTGGACTGCTGATTTGTCCCAAAGTCTCTCCTTATTGATAATCAGGGAAAGCTTTTTAGGATATAAACTACATGCATTCAGAATCTTAAAATAGATTTCTTAAGTTCTTTTAAAAGTGCCAATAAAACAACATTCCTAGAGAAAACAGTGTAACCTTATTTGAGCCATGAGTTTAGAACCTATCTCTCATTTTAGGATATTTGTGTATTTCAATATACAAATATTCCACATTCTGCTTTTCTGAACTTTCTGGAGAAAATCTTGGTAGATTTATTTGTGGACTTGACAAATACTGAAAGAAGAATTATATATTTGACATCTGTTGCTGTATATGACTTTGCATATATATTATTGCAGGTATTTTATACAAGGAGTATGTCGTGAAGGAAATAGGTGTCTGTTTTCCCATGACTTGTCTACAAGCAAACGATCTAATATCTGCAAATTCTATCAAAAAGGACAATGTGCTTATGGAACTCGCTGCAAGTATGAGTTATTGGTTTCCAAGAGAAAACCTGCAGTTAATTTATTATGTTAAAGACACTTAAGAAGCTGCTTATTGTTTGTGTACTTCTTGTACTTAATGCCAGTGCAATTCTCATAATTTCTTACTAGCACTGTTTGCTGAGATGATTGGGAGCTGAAGGAATCTGGAAAAGCCTCTTTTAGAAGAGGAATTTTAGAATTTTGATAACTGTTTTAAAAGAAACTGCACAGAGATGTGGTCCATAAATAGGTTTTATTTTTACCGAGATGACTTTCTAAAACCTGATCATACGCATATCTACTCAAAAATAAGTGAAATTCAGCAGGTCTTGCTCCCAAATAAGTAATAAGACATAGCAATCTCAAAGTACACTAACGGATGTCCATGTGCCGTCTCTATGTTGGCTGAGGCAGGCAGGATTCCCTTGAGTACCATTTGTTGGGGGTCAAGGGAAAGGGAGGGTTTTGCCTTCTCTTTCTGCTCAAGATCCCCATGTACAATTGGTGGGCCACTGTGTGACACAGAATGCTAGATTCGAGCCTGATTCAGCATGGCTCTTCTTATGTTCTTATGTTCTTAATGCAATGTTCAGACCCCAACTATTAAAAGGAGGAAAGACTTTCTTGACTTCGTAGTTTTTCTTTTTTTTACTTGAACTCCAAAATCCAGTTCAGATATAAATTATACGTTAAACTACTGAGAAGTCAGAAATCCTGATCTATTATAAAATACCCAGAGATCCACTAATAGATTCTGATTTACTTTCTATATATCCACATCTTAAAGTCATAATCCTGCACATGCTTGAATATTTATTTTATTAAATTCATCAGATTGAATTAGCATTGTTAAACTAGAAAATATGACAATAATCCGTATTGAATTTAATGAGTGTCTATATCGGACTACTAAATATTACCCCGAATGAAGTTTATTTTTTAATCATTTGGAGTTCTAGTTATATATCATCATATTCTTTACAGTTAAGTTGTATTGAACTTTGAATTTCACAGGATAAGATTTTTACATTACATATAGTTTTATTATATTATAAAATCAATAACAGGCATTTAAATAACTAAAAGCCTGTTAATTGTTACTACTTTTATTTTCGGCATCTTTCTCCTAGGATTAGAATAATTTAGGTTTCTGCATTGAGATTATCAGTTCTGTGAAACAAATCCATATTGCAAGTATTGCTGTCTTTGAAACCATTAAAAATTCCACAATAGCACAGTCTTATCTTTGTGTTCAGCAAGCTTGATGAAATAAATCCCTGTGCTATTTATACGTTATTGTTGTTTCTCATTTGTTAAGATATGATCACGTCAAACCTCTGGGGTCCTCTGCATCCGGGGGTGCAGTGGGTTCTAGACCACTTTATATTTCTGCACCACCATTCCAAAGACTCAACTCTCCATCAGAGCAAAACCCAACTGTTACCAAAAGTAAAGTACATGAATCTGGAAAACGTGAAAAGAAAACCTTAGTGCTCAGGGACAGAGGTGAGCAAGAATGGGTCTCTTTTTTTTTTAATGGATTTGCTTTAGTTTTTTAAAGTGTAAAGTTTTTCAATCCGGTTCTACTCCTGGTTACATTACAGACATGTCCATATAGTTTTGTTAGTAACAATAGAGAAGTTGCTTATTATTGCCTTCTAAGGTTTTTTAATGTCTAATCTGCAATCCTGGTACGGTATTCATCCTCTCATGAAAGTAAACCTGCTTAGCTTTTTGAAGTCAACCATGGTCAGCCATCTATCTGGACTTGACTAGTTCTTTGTGGTCCTATTTTTTCAGTCATTTTAAAGCAAATAGACCTATTTTTTCTGTTAAAAAACGCTATTGTACTATGAAAATTAACGAGTTGTATATGATAATCAATAATTTTCCTTTACTGTTTACCAATATCCATTCCCTTGTATTTTATTTGCCAACAATGGCAAGTATGTTATAAAAAGTGCAGTTATTCAAGCCAAGGGTAGATACATCCAAAGTATTTGGTTTACCAGACATCTGACAATACAAGGCACATCTTAATACTTGATTGCCATCTTTTGCTAGCTCCCTGTAGAACCAGGTCTTTGGAAATGTATGGCAATTCTCAGTATTCTGTCCATTGGAGACATCTTTCATCATATTGGTAAAGAAACCTTTATGTAAGAAAGCTTCAAATAGTAACCCGACATGTCTCATACCATTCATACCTACCTAAATCTTGAGGCGAAGCCATTTTCTTACTATTTCTGGCAAATGAGATCTGACAAGGAAGACCTTTTCGGTGTTGGCATCATGAATATAGAGTGGCCTTGTCTTAGAAGCTTGCCTGGCGCCAGATGAAAAAAAAATTTTTTTTAAATAACCTCCTATGGCAGCGGTTCTCAACCTTGGGGTCGCGACCCCATTTGGGGTCGCACGACCATTTCGCGGGGGTCGCCGGACAGCACGGGCCGCCATTTTGTTTTTTTATTTTTATTTATTATTTTTATTTTTAAAATTTTTTTTGGTGCGCGCGCGTCACGCATGCGCAGATCCGCCCATCGCGCCGAAAAAAAATAAAAAAAAATTCACCCCGGGTTGGGGTCGCGGCGCGCATGGGCGGGGCAAGTGGGGTCTCAACCTGAGAAAGGTTGAGAACCACTGTCCTATGGTGTCATAGACCCTGACTTTTGCTTTTGAATATTTTAAGACTTGCTTTTTGTGGTTTGTGTTGCAATCATTTTTAAAATTTATGTTTAATATCCAGAAGATTTTATGGGATAAATATAAAGAAATATCATCGGGTCCCGTATTCTCTCAGTTGCTAGACCGACCAAGAAATAGATCCTGCATTAAATTGTGTAGTTAAGGGCAGACTTGATTCATAATGGGTGAAGTCAGAAAGTAGATTTAGCCCCAGTACCCACTCCAGTAGTGGTATTATATTGCATTCCTTGATGTTCTTTTCCCTGATTGGATGGCTGCTACTTATAGAGGGAAAATAGTAAATGTTGTGCTTGTAGACTCATGTTGCAGCCAAAATATGCTCAAGCCTCACCTCTAAAGTCCTTGAAACAAGTTCTTTTATGTGCACCCTTCTGGTTGTCATTACTGGTATTTTGTTAATCTGCAATGATTTTCATGTAGTGTTGTAAACTGAGAGATTATGTTGCTGCTGCATGGTTTTTTTAGGCAACTAATAGCCATAATTTTGTGGTTTTATAGTGTGTCGCTGGAGATTATAGTAATTACTATGCTTTGAAGTTGAAAGCAGATTTACCAGGTTTAATGGAAGCACATCAGCTGTTATTAAAAGTCAAGCTTAGAAATACTTGCTAATTCCTCCTGCTTTGGAATAGGGATTTAATGAGAATGGCCTGTTTTTAATGCAATCAAATATTTTTCTTCTTCTTCTTCTAAGACTTGTGTGGAACCAATGAAGAAAGGACAAGGCCCGGGGCAGTAAGTGACTTGGCATGTTGCAGTATTCCAGTTGACACACCAGAAACAAAGCCCCATTCCTATTTAGATGCTATCCGCAGCGGGCTTGAAGATGGTGCTGAACCTGGCAGCTCATATACATATGATGAACAGTTATGCCCCTATGCAGCAGCTGGCATGTGCCAGTTTGGGGACCGGTGCCTCTACCTCCATGGGCAAGTATGTGAAATCTGTGGGTTGCAAGTACTCCATCCCTTTGATCCAGAACAGAGGAAGGCACACGAGAAGGTAAACATGACCAGAAATAAAAGTAATTTGGCTCTGTTATTTTCAAATCAAATCATTATTCAACTGGCAAAAATATCAGGTTAACTAATAATACAGGATGTAAAATATAAGAATGACAAAGATTGAACAATTATATGTGCATGTAAAAATGAGGAACTGGTCCTCATCTGATTTACTAGCTCTTGCTATGTTAGTGGCCAATTCCTGATGGATTTTATGTACTGTTGCACAAAACATGATGATTGCGTATGTTATGGGAGGGGTTAGGTATTAGCACAGGTTATAGGCTTGGTCTGAAATCAGTACTGGGGAAACAAGAGCACTTCAAATATCTTTTAAAAATTATCACTGAAGCAAAACATGCTTAGGAAACTCAACTTGCCCACAAGGGCATAATCATATTACATTAAAGTTAACACCTACAAATGTTAAAAATGATTCATTCCTGTTCAGCTTATGAGCTATTGTGGCAAACTTTGATAATCTGTTGTATTGTCTGCGTGTTGTGGAGCTTCCCTATGCACATCGACCTGATTCATATATCATGCTGTGATTTATGGCTTATTGTGTAAGAAATATGTGCTCATTTAATTAGGTTGATAATTTATAAAAGGTACGATTCTATTATCGCATAATTCTATTCAGTTCCTTTTAAAATCCAAATTGTCATCCCGTATCCGTACCATTTTTTTTTTCTATCTGGCACTTCAAATGCCAGTGTTATTTATGGTGGTGGATCATGTCCCATTTTTCAGTAAGAACAAAGTGACTGGTAGTTGTTGTTTTTTTAAAATTCCATTGTTTTATTCCTATGCAGCTAGTCCATATTACAAATAATGCTGAAATCCCCAAGTTAGCAAAGTGACTGGTAGTTTTTAATAAGGTTATTTGGTATTATGTAATCCAATTTTATTAGTGACGGTTCTTATTAATAAAATTGAGATGCTAGCACATAAAGCCTTCAGTAGTATGCAGAGACGGCCCTTTCTCAGTTATAGTCCTGCATCTACTGCATTTATTCCAGAGTAAGCCTCATTGATTTTAATGAACTTGTGTTTTTACGGTGAGCATTCTATTTGACCAGCCTAGAGCAAACACTCCTTTCTTTTGTCTTTGCCTTCTCTTTCCCAATCTAGATGTGCATGGCTAGCTTTGAACATGACATGGAAAAAGCTTTTGCCTTCCAGGCAAGCCAGGACAAGGTGTGCAGTATTTGCATGGAAGTGGTTTATGACAAGCCATCCGCCTCGGAAAGAAGATTTGGCATCCTTTCTAACTGCAACCACACCTACTGTTTGTCCTGTATCCGTCAGTGGAGGGGAGTCAAGCAATTTGAGAATCCCATCATCAAGTAAGTGCCCACAGCCTGCCTGCTCTTCCAAAACTTAGTTTGTTAACTTGTTTCCTTTCAAACAGTTCAGTCCTTGCAGCTTAAATAAATGATAGAATAGCTGACAGTTGACAAGGGGAAATAGTTTAACTTACAGTTCTATATTCACCAAAAGACACTTAAGTTGAACAAAAAAATAACAAGGTGGATTTCTTAGTTGCAGATTATCTTGATTAATTTCAAACTGGCTTTAGGGACTTTGGGACTGATTTCCAATGGATTATCTTCCTTTGGGCATCAGGTTACAGACTAATGTTTGGTGCTGCTTGATTTCTGCATCATTATTAATGCTATTAAGCATAATATATTTCTGCTGTTTGCCATAATTCTATTCATTTTTTCGGACAAATTTTAGTTGGGGTAATTATGATGTCCCTCCAAGTTCTAGTCTGTCTTCATTTTATTTCAATATTTATATGGAACTGATGGATTTCTCCAGCAGATTTATTTCTTAAATTCTAGTCCTACCACTTAAAAAAAAAAATCTAAGGACACCAACAAAAGGGTAAATATAGAACTTTCCAGGAAATGAAGTAGGTGCTCTTCAAATACTGTAAAGCTTACTTTTATTATAAAAAGTTAAGCCATAGGAATGAAAGCCTAGATCAGAAAACACAAATAGGAGGGACTTTTCTTAATAAAGAGAATGCTTAGGTTTAATAC
This sequence comes from Bothrops alternatus, assembly GCA_034064705.1. Classification (NCBI taxonomy): domain Eukaryota; kingdom Metazoa; phylum Chordata; class Lepidosauria; order Squamata; family Viperidae; genus Bothrops; species Bothrops alternatus. Next base: position 23,162,422 of record JARGCV010000007.1, on the reverse strand, counting down.
AATTACATTGTAGATGTCTTAAAAATCATGACAAGTGCAAGGGTAATTTATTCAAAGAACCTTTGGGAGAGGTTGCTTTTTGTTCTATTTTTGAGTTAGTTAAAATAGCTTTTTCAACAAGCAATATACCAGCTTTTCTTTTTGCTGCTCAAGGTCCTGTCCAGAATGCCGTGTGATATCAGAGTTTGTCATTCCCAGTGTGTACTGGGTGGAAGATCAGACAAAAAAGAACGAACTAATCGAAGCATTTAAGCAGGGGGTTGGGTAAGTATGTACGTTCAAACATTTAAGGCCATTTGTAGGACATTTTTGAAACTGTTGCTTAATGAGTGTATGGTAAACAGGGACTTCCTGTAAAGAGGAGTCAGAATTCTGTACGGCCATTTATTTTCAACCGAAGCAGAGTTGTATGTTGCAAAATAGGACCAACTTATTGACCGCCAAGAGTCAATCATTTCAATAAGCGTGTACAACTCTAAATCACTCTGTGGATAATCTGTTCTACACGCTCTTATTTTTTTCTATGAAATCAGCCACTGCACCAGAGTCTAAAACAGCGGTTCTCAACCTATGGCGAATGACCGTTTTACGGGGGTCGCCGGACACCATGGTCTGCCATTTTGTGTTTTTTTTTGTTTGTTTGTTTTGTTTTTCTCCCGTCGCGCCGCGCATGCGCGGTTCGGCCCGTCGCGCATGGGCGGCACAAGTGGGGTCTCAACCTGAAAAAGATTGAGAACCACTGGTCTAAAGTGTTTCTGCGCTTGGTAGTTTTCTTTCAGATATTTCGTTACCCAAACTAGGTAGGATCATCAGTCCTAGTAAGGAGTGGGGTTTGCTCTCAGTTTATATTCTAGCAGAGCAGCCTGCCCTGTCAGTGTTGGTGGGAGTGGTCTTGGGGGTTCTTTGGTTGGGCTGTTTACTGTTAGCTTACTTGGCATTTCTTTGATTGGGATACCCAATCCTCATTTCAACCCTGAGCTACAAATATTATCCGATTCAAAGAATCCCCGAACAAAGAATCCCCAGTACCACTCCCACCAACACCGAGAGGCCAGGACAGGCCATTAGAATATAAACTGAGAGCAAACTTCATTCTTTACCAGAACTGATGATGTTACCTAATTTGATAATGAAACATCTGCAAGAAAACAGCTCAGAGAGCACCAAGGGACACACACCCCACCCCCATTTCAGCTCCGAAATACAAATATTGTCCTTTATTGTATTTCTGTGTTGATGGAATGTGACAATAACAGGGATAATAACATGCATTTGCCTATTGTTCCTTATCTGAGCCATTTTTAATTGCCTGGGGCCTGCTTGCTAAACTCTTGGGAGAAGACACTGGAATTTCCTAAAGAAATGGAGTGATTTGGGAGGTGACTCACAGTTCCATTGGTATTGCGCTTTTCAACCAACTTGGAGGAAGAAAGTTTGGAAAGACAAGCCATGGCTAGATGTCCTAGAACTCCACAGCAAAAACATAAACCAAGATCTGTCCTTCTTTATTTCTTCACTACAGATAAAGATTACTTCACCACTCCTATTTACATTGGTTTACTGTGCTGGAATTCAAGGAGGCAATAGGAGTGGAAATACAAAATGCCATAAAATCTCTTTTATTCTTTCTGTGCGTCAACTCATCCATCAATTAGCATACAGCACAATGGTTTTAAATTCTCTGGTATGCTCGTCTTACAAATTTATCCTTCAGTTTATCAGACTCAAAGTCTTTGCGAAAATGTTGAATTAGAACAAGATCATTTAGCGCACATCTCCAGCATGCAACTAAAAATTAGCCACATACTACTACAAACTCGCTAGTTCCTTGTTTTACTTTGCAAATCTGCCAGACAGTGGTCATTAAAAGCATCTCCAAATCTTTTTCTTTCCTAAGCCCAAATCTTTTGCATATACGTAGTAGGACTGTGTTTTCAAATCATATTCTTTTGGTAGAACATCTTTCATTGATTTATTGAAGTCATCAAATATGTTCTACAAATAGCAAATTCAGAATGAAAATGTGAACAAGCTTAAGAAACATGGTATTTTGATCAGTGTGTTTTGTTGTAGGTCAAGGCAATTGTAAGTCAAGGGATGAAAAATTTCACCAAACTGCTTGGTTTTATTTGAAAAAATAGTGATCACTATATACCATATAGTAATAATTAATCTAGTATTTAGTTAAAAGTATGTTATGTTTAACAAAATGATGCATTTGTAGTTCTGTGACCTTCACTGCCAGCCTCTAAAACGTTTTGTGTGTGACTCTTTAAAAAGTTTAATTTATGTTGCTCTCTATTTATGGAGTGTTTAGCTTATCGGTCACATCAGGAGCTATGCTGTTAATAAATCTAGAGCTGAAATCTGCAACCGTTGATTAGAACGCATAGATTAGATTTATATTACATAATTTAGATTATCGTCTGTGTTTGAAGTCTATAATATATAGATTTCCATAGAAATTAAAGAGTGACTATATTAAAACTGATTGTTAGATTGTTTACCCATGATGGTTTCCAGGTAACCTGTGGAATAAATCCCTTTGTGCAGCCAGGTAAAAAGACCCTGTGAATTTATACTTTGCAATGATGTAACTGGAAAAGATTCAATGATTTGGTTATAAGTCTACCCTAAGTGGGAATATAGTTTCTTTCATTTCTGTTATTTTCTTTGCCAAATGATAAATTTAACAAAGTTAAGATAGGCAAGAAAATGGTGAGCACCTGCCCACCCTAGACAAGTTCAAATCACTACCGTAGGACCAGATGGATTACACCTCAAGGTTCTGAAGAAACTGGGAGATGTGATCTCATAACGATTGAACTATATCTTTCAAAGATCCTGGAGCACTGGGGAACTACCAGAGGACTGGAAAAGAGCTGATGTGGTTCCCATCTTCAAAAAAGGGGGAAAAATGGATCCAGGAAATTACAGACCTATCAGCCTGACCTCAATACCTGAGAAGATTCTGGAAAAGATAATCAAACAATGAATCAGCAACCATCTAGAAGCAAACAAAGTTATTACCAAAAGCCAACACGGGTTTGTCAAAAATAGATCATGCCAGACAAACCTTATTGCATTCTTTGACCAAGTGACAAAATTAGTGGACCAGAGGAATGCTGTGGATATAATTTAATTGGACTTCAGTAAGGCATTTGATAGAGTAGATCACAACCTACTACTCGATAAGATAGAAAAATGTGGGTTAGACAGCATCACCACCAAATAGATCCGTAGCAGGCTGACCTGCCATCCTCAACGTGTGGTCCTCAATGGAACCGCATCTACATGGAGGGAACTGTGTAGTGGGGTGCCCCAGGGCTCTGTTCTGGGCCCAGTGCTCTTCAACATCTTCATCAATGATTTGGATGAGGGGATAGATGGGGAACTCATCAAATTTGCAGATGACACCAAGCTGGCAGGAATAGCCAACACTTCAGAACATAGGCTTAGGATACAGGAGGATCTGGACAGACTTGAACACTGGGCGCTATAAGCAAGGTTCTACATTTAGGTAAGAAAAATAAAAATGCACAGGTACAGTATAGGTGGTACCTTGCTCAATAGTAGTAACTGAGAGGGATCTTGGGAGTCCTAGTGGACAATTGCTTTTATTATTATTATTATTACTACTACTACTATTATATGGCCCTAGTGACTTTTCCACATCTTTATTAACTCCGTGGTTGACGAAGAGGAGAGAATGTCTGTCATACTTCCGATTGCATAAAATTTGGTAGGATAATTAATACCACTCAATAACATTCAAAAGTATCTTTATAAATTGGAGAAATGGGCTAAAATAGAATAAAATGACTAGAGAAAAAACAAGAAGGTACAAAGATCAGGTACGTTACATTTTGACAGTGGCAGTCAGAGAAATGGTTTTGTAATACCCTGTTACACTTACAGATTGTTCAGCAAGGGTTATCGCCAATATTAACAGAGAGAAAAGGAAAGGTGTTGGTGTTTATTCCAGCATATAAATACAGCCAAAGGTCTGTATTTACCGAGGCTTTCCTTTATACTTTTGTCGTCACAATTCACATTTCAGAAATTGTCCCCAAAATATGCATCACACTTGCTTTCAGGATTAATCTTCTATGTACAAATTGGCTTCACTAAACTCCTTGAGTTTTTAATAATCAATTCAGTCTGCACATACTGATACACATTCTTCACCCTCTTGTTCTAGGAGAAAAGCCTGCAAGTATTTTGAGCAGGGAAAGGGGACTTGCCCATTTGGGGGGAAATGTCTGTATCTCCATGCTTATCCAGACGGAAGACGAGCTGAGCCAGAGAAGCCACGAAAGCAACTCAGCTCAGAGGGGACAGTCCGGGTAAGAAGATATATAACTCTGTCTCCTGTCTTAGCTTCCCAGAACTGCCAAGGTTGCTAATAATCTCCTTCCTTCTACATTTAAACATTTTGAGGCAGCACATGCTATTTTGAAAAGAACTGAATAGTTGGGATAGGAGGAACACTATCTGTGATCCCCAAATAATAATCCTAGTTCCTACCTTTGACAATCCACGTGTTTGTTGTTTCCCTTTTAGAATGGGAACCTCAATAATTTTAAAACGTGCATTTAAGAATGCATGGAGCTATTTGTCTAGCAATTGTAGTTCCAACAGCTTTGGAAATTATATACAGTAGTCCTCGCTTACTGACCACTTGTTCAGTGATCATTCAGAGTTGTGACAGTGCTGAAGTGAAATAGTACTTACTACCAGTCTTCAAAGTCACAGCTGTCACAGCAGTTCCCAGTCATAAGATTGCAATTTGGCTGCTTGGCAACCAGCTTGTACTTAACAATTGTGACATCCCAAGGTGGTGTGGTCACTCTTGGCAAGCTTCCCTGCTGGTTTCTCACAAGCAAAGTCAGTGGGGAAGCTGCCAGAGAAGGTTGCAAGTCATTCTGGTGCCAGGGCCCCCCCCCAGCCTTTCTGCACACTTCACTGCACCCTCCTTCCTCAGCCTCCTTGTGCTTGCACCAATCCGCGGTGAGGTGTTGGGATGCTGCCCTGGGTATATATATATAAAAAAAATTGTAGTTGTAAATCCACACAATGTCTCAAATATATTAGTAAGAGATATGTGTAACTTATGCTTTCTGTTTTAGTTCCTCAACTCTGTTCGTCTGTGGGATTTTATTGAAGACCGAGAAAACAGAACGCCGCCCGTTGCCAATGATGATGTATCTGAGATTGGAGAGCTTTTTATGCATCTTTCTGGCACAGATGCTGAATCTGCTGCTCCTCCCTAGAATACAAGATCTCTCCCGTGTCTCTTTCATATTGATCCTTCTGTTTCTTCAGTAACTTTGTATCCACAATGTTAGAATTACTGTGCCATGGAGACTGAGGTCCTGGTGAAATTCTAGTATGAGTGTCACTGTAGAGCAAAAGTGTTGAAACATCATAAAATGAGTGCTTGGAATAAAAGTGATAGATGTAATCATGAAGAGAAGAACTTTTCTATTAGAAGGGAGCAATGTGTTTTTAGTTTAAAAGAACATTTACTCCCATTTTATTGAAAAAAACCTTGGTATTCTAAGATCTGAGGTAGATTCAAGTATTTGGAGGTTGTCTTTTAATATAATCATCTTAACAAAAGAATGGAAAAATACATCTAATTATCCATGTCAAATATATCAATGTGGTTTAAAACTATCAGACTCTGTTTTCAGGGTTAGCAAAAAAAACAATCAAGTTATCTTAAGGGTTTGTAACACTGCCCATGGTCATTTAAAAAAAAAGTGATCTTTTAAAAAAATGGGCATGAGTATCGTTAATGTATTTCATAAGCAGCATGGTTATTTAAACATTTGCTGCATTAGCTATGCTACAGTTCTTCTGGCTTAAGTTGTACACATTTTTTTTCCATTTTAATGCAACTAAAAGTAGCAACATTTAAGATTATTTGTAGGAATGAGATATCTAAAAATGAAAGTACGGTCAAAATAATCCATGTTAGTTATATGATTTTCTTGGAAGCAATAACCAAGATTCTACTGATACATATAAGTAGAGAATTCCTTTGTTAGCTCCAAGTAGGAGGAGTGTGGCCTTTCAGAAATAATTGTTTAAGTTTCAATATGCCTAAGTTCAAATATTGAACTAAAATCTGTTAAATCCATATATGAGTATTATTTTTTTCTTTCCATTTAATTGTGTACAATTCTTGGAGACTGGATGAGCCCCTTCAGTTTTCTTGGTAAGGTTTTTTAATAATGGTTTGCTATTGCCTCCTTCCTAGGGCTGAGAGAAAGTGACCGGCCCAAGACCACTCAGCTGGTTTTATGCCTAAACAGGACTAAAACTGATGAGCTCCTACTTTCTAGCTTAACCACTACACCAAACTGGCTCTCATGGCCATAATAGGCATTGCTAAAATACTAGTGCTCCATCACATGATATAATTTAACATGCTGTGTTTCAGATTTGGAGGCAAAAAGGTGCTTTAGAGCAGCATGTTTGCTCATGGAGCCCCTTTCTGCAGCTCTTTAAAGCAGCTTTGTCTTTTTCTGAATGCTGTGCATTTTTGCCATTACATCCAAAGTATTGCAAAAATCTTCAGTTGTTTTAAGCTGTTCTCTTATGCCAGTCCCATTAGTGGAAGTTAGTACTGTGGTAGTAGTTCTGTAGTAGTGTACAGCCTTCAAAACAGCCTTCACTGATACCATACTACATAGGAGGATAGCAGGTAATGGGAAACATGACTCATGTCAGTCCAACTAGTGGGTGCATGTACTAATTTGCACACAGAGAACTTTCTGAGTTTTGAATCTATTCTTGCATGGAAATTGCAGCCCCTGTCAGAATGAACGACTCATTTGGTATCCTGCCTGACATTAACTGAACTTTAATATATCTTTAAAAACAATGTCTTATATTCCTGGTAACTGCAGGAAACGTGTACTTTTCTTGGCAGGCATTACCAAGTCTATTTTTTATTGTTTTCTCAGAAAAAGAAATCCCTCACTTTAATATACAGTCCTAGAATTCCCAGGTAGTCTCCCATCTAAGTATTCATTATGATAGACCCTTCTTAAATTCTGAGATTGGCTGAAGTTGCTGAGGTGACTATTAACCTTTTAGGCCCATGATGGCAAACCTATGACATGCATGCCACAGGCGGCACGCAGAGCCTTCTCTGTAGGCATGCGCGCTGTCGCTCCAGTCCTAGGCCTTCAGTCCAGTCCATGAGCAACCTGCATCAATACCTGCGCAGGGTAAGGTTGCCACGCCCACCACGCCTCTAAGCGTTTTTTTACTAACCTGCCTCAGCTGCATTCTGTTTCTCCGTTTCTCAGCCTTTGCCACTGAGAAAAGAGTTCCATCAAACTTTCTATTCGTGAGATCTAGATCAGGGGTGTCAAACTACCAGCCCGTAGCTGGTTGCATCATATGGAGGCCACGCCCACCTCAGCTCCGGCAATGCAAAAAAAGTCGCGACAGGTTACATGACATGGCAAGTTTTGACACCCGTGTTCTAGATCCTCACAAATGGGATTGTGTAGAATAGTGGGAAAGTAAGCAGGGAAATAGATTAATCATATAGGTTTCTTTGTGGTGCATGTACCACCATATAAAGAAGCAGAGTATCCTGTCTGGCTTGCTTATCTAATATAGGAGCAGGCAGCCTATACTACCAGGAGCATGTTAGGAGTTTTGAGAGTATATTATGAGTTCATTCTCTCAGTCAATGGTGTGTGTTTATATTTACAAGAATCTATAAATGATGTGATGAATGTACACCATGTGGTCAGCACCTGCTCTAGTAGACCTTTTAAAAATGCATTTAATTCAGTCATCTGGTTTGGCCTTTATGCATCAGGTGAGAAGAAACAAATATGGTCATAGTCTATTCTCCAACAGCATAGTTCCAAAATAGCATCATTTTCTGTACCTGAACCAGATATTCAGTTTCATACAAAAGTCCTAAGTGGCATCTTTCATAATTAGCCTCGTTAAAACTCAGTATCTAGAAATCAGCTATTGGTAGGGGTCTAGAAGTTGTAGACAAATATCCAAGCAGACTGAATAATTAACTTGCTTCTTTGTCGGTGGTTAGTAAGTGTCACTTTCTGACCCAGATTAAGCTTATTTGAAGACTATATTGGCTATTGCTGTAATTTATTACTAGATAGTTTATTAAATATTGTTCGAGGTTTGTGGTCTTTCAAATGCTACTGAACATGTGCAGCTTTCTTATCACAGATTTAGAATTTGAAATGTTATTGAAGAATTGCAAAAAAAGGGTGCAAAAATACAGCCCAGGGATGATTTGCCAGCATACCTTTTACTGAATAAGCAGAACCAATATTTTCAGCCTCATTTTTGTTCTGTTTTGGCAAGATTTGTAAAAAGCACACTTTAAACCTCATGGGGACTTAAGGCATCTGTTTGAATTCACCCCTCCCTTTAAATTTACCCAAACCTAAAAAAAAACCCATATGCCATCTAAAACCTGAGCCAAAGGTTATTTATACCTGTATAAATAAATAGTGTATCGTTCTTCAGAATATCTACAAGATAGAGAACCTTGATTATAGTTAGCCATAGTTACATTCCTTTTCAAGAACTCCCAGCATCTACCGTTGATCAAAAGGAATTATCTATGCTATTTGTATGAAAAATTACATTGTTCTGTGTATACACTGACTGATAATCGCTCCAAAGATTATTTTACTTTATTGACAAATTAAGCAAAATGGAAGACATGCAACAAAATTAAATTGAAGAAGAAATTAACTTTTCCATTTATATTTAAATAGCCAAGTTATTAGTAAGTAGTTCTATTTAAATAGATCATAGGTTTGAGTTCAGGTTACTTTTCTAACATAGAAAGTAGTGTTGTTCTTTTGACTGATGTGTGTTTGACTTCTCCTGAAGAGCTTCAGAGGGCAGTAATTTTAATTTAAACTTGAACCAATAAAAATTCAAGGAAGATAAAACAAGTTCTCTTAAGTCTCCTTTTGCTAACTTTCCAAGTTCTTAAATTATCTTCAGTTTTCAAACTGCAACTGATAGCATGATTACTACAAAACACAGTTTTGAAATGGAAATGTTTAGTTTTTACTTCTATTTGGCTATAACTCTACATTAATATTTTGTAATCAGACAGATACATAAAATAAAGAACATACTAGTTCTTTCAACAGCTTTTCTCTCTTATTCTATGGGGTTCTTTTAGATCAGGTGTGTCAAACTGCCGGTCCGCAGGCCGGATGCATCACGTGGAAGCCACGCCCACCCCATTGCTGGCAATGGCAAAATGGGCCCAATACGTTGTGTGACGTCACATGACGTTGCGAGTTGCGAGTTTGCCTGTTTTAGATCTTCTGTATCTTCATATAAGGTTGTCAGATTTATTTTTAAAAACTATGGATAAGATCATGGCAAATTCATATTAATCTCTGAATTTTTTCAAGTTGGTGGTGTTCCAATAATTCAGAGCTCAAAAACTTATAGTAAATTACTAAGAGATTCCAGTAGACAAATAAAATCTGATGGAGTTTCAGCCACAGGAAACTAAGAGAACACAACTCTTAACATTAGCTGAAAAAATTCTTCAGATTAAAATCTCTTACTTAAAAGAACAGCCCTACTCAACAGGCACTATGCAAAGATTTTCATTTATTGGTTCTCAAATATTTTGGTCTCAGATCTCCTTTATATTCTTAAAAATGATTGAGGACTCCAAAGAGTTTTGGCTTACACAGATTATATCTATAAATATGTGCTGTATTATAAATTAAAACTGAGAAATGTTAAAATATTATTTGACCTGAAAGGGGATCAGGGATTTCCAGGGGCACCCAGACCATACTTGGAGAATTGCTGACACTATGTCATTCAATAGATATGGGGTCCTCAACCTTGGCAACTTTTAAGACTTGTAGACTTCAACTTTGAAGTCCACAAGTCTTAAAGTTGCCAAGGTTGAGGACCCCTGCAATAGATTACAGCAGTACAGCATGCTGGTTGGGGTAGGCCGCTCTCGGGGAACAAGGCCTCACTGCTTGAAAGCGATCTCTTGTTCCAGCCCCTTGAATCTCTCCCGGGGTACTGGTAATGAGCGAAATCCGGACCCTGGACTCAGGCTGCTGCTGCTCAATGCCAGGTCGGTGGTAAATAAAGCTCTCCTCATCCGGGATTTAATTCTGGAGGAGGAGGCCGACCTGGCATGTGTGACTGAGACCTGGCTGACCCCAGAGGGAGGAGTTCCCCTCTCTGAGATGTGTCCAGCTGGGTTTCAGGTATGGCATCAGCCGCGACCCCAGGGAAGGGGGGGAGGAGTGGCGATTATAGCTAAGGAGACACTCGGGCTGCGCAGACTCGCTGCTACTGAGATATCAGGTTGTGAGTCCCTCCTTATGAGGTTGGACCTAGGTGTACAGGTGGGTCTGTTGCTTACGTACCTGCCTCCCAGCTGTGTTTCTACAGCCCTGCCCACGCTACTCAAGGTAGCCGGGTTGGCGGTTGAGTTCCCCAGGCTTATTGTCTTGGGGGACTTCAACGTGCCGTCACTTGGTGAGTCCTCTTGGCTGGCGTGGGAGTTCATGGCCTCCATGGCAACCATGGACCTGACACAAGTAATTGAGGGCTCAACCCATGAGGGGGGACACACACCTGACCTGGTTTTCCTCTCGGAGCAGTTGAATTATGATCTGAAACTAAGGGGCTTAGAAGTGTTGCCCATGTCATGGACAGATCATTTTCTGCTGCGGCTAGAGTTTACGACGCCAATCCACTCTTGCAGGGAGCCGGAACCGATTAAATGGTTCCGCCCCAGACGCCTGATGGACCCTATTGGTTTTCAAAGGGCGCTTGGGGAATTGCCAGATTCGCTCATACACAGTCCGGTGGAGTCCCTAGTGATGGCCTGGAATACGGCCACTAAGGGGGCTCTAGATCAGATTGCGCCATTGCGACCTCTCTGTGGCAGCAGACCCAGGAGATCTCCTTGGTTTACCAAGGAACTCAGGGGGATGAAGCGCCAGAAGAGACGCCTAGAGAAGCAATGGAGGAAAAGCAGATCCAAACCTGATAGAACCAAATTGGGAGCTTATATTAAGACCTATTTGGAAGCGATCACTGTGGCAAGATCTCAGTATGTTTCCGCATTGATCGCGTCTGCGGAATCTCGTCCGGCTGCCCTGCTTAGGGTGACTCGCTCTCTCCTGAATACCGGGAGGAGGGAGGAACCTTTGCAGGGCAATGCCGAAAAATTTAACACCTTTTTCGCAGACAAGATCGCTCAGATCCGGACTGACTTGGACTCCCATTGGAATGCAGTGTCAGCTGACAATGAGTCAGTCGAGATGACAGAGGCCCGGTCTTAGTCCTGTTGTATGGGATGAGTTCGACCTGGTAACTCCTGATGATGTGGACAAGGCCATTGGAGCTGTAAGTTCTGCCACCTGTTTACTGGACCCGTGCCCCTCCTGGCTGGTTTTGGCTAGCAGGGAGGTGACACGGAACTGGGTCCAGGCGGTTGTTATCGCTTCATTGAGGGAGGGGTCCTTTCCAGCTCCCTTAAAGGAGGCACTTGTGCGCCCCCTCCTCAAGAAGCCTTCCCTGGACCCGGCAGTTTTAAATAATTATCGTCCAGTCTCCAACCTTCCCTTTTTGGGGAAGGTTGTTGAGAAGGTGGTGGCACTCCAATTCCAACAGTCCTTGAATGAAACTGATTATCTGGGCCCTCAGCAGTCTGGGTTCAGGTCCGGTTACAGCACTGAAACTGCTTTGGTCGCACTGATCGATGATCTCTGGCGGGCCCGGTATAGAGGTTATTCCACTATCCTGGTGCTTCTTGACCTCTCAGCGGTATTCGATACCATCAACCATGGTATCCTTCTGCGCCGGTTGGAGGGCCTTGGAGTGCGAGGCACCGTTCTACGGTGGTTCGCCTCCTACCTCTCTGGCCAGTCACAGTCGGTGTTTGCAGGAGGTCGGAGATCGGCGCCGAGGTCTCTTCCATGTGGAGTCCCTCAGGGGTCCGTTCTTTCACCTCTGCTTTTTAACATCTACATGAAGCCGTTGGGTGAGATCATCCGTCGGCACGGGATAAGTTATCATCAATATGCTGATGATACCCAGCTTTATATCTCTACCCCGTGTCATTACAGTGAAGCAGTGGAAGTGATGAACCAGTGCCTGGAGGCTGTTGGGGTCTGGATGGGTGCCAACAGGCTCAGACTCAATCCCGACAAGACGGAGTGGCTATGGGCCCTGCCTCCCAAGGACAATTCTATCTGTCCGTCCATTACCCTGGGGGGAGAAGTTTTGTCCCCCTCGGAGAAGGTTCGCAACTTGGGTGTTCTTGATCCACAGCTAAGTTTGGAACATCATTTTTCGGCTGTGGCGAGGGGAGCATTCGCCCAGGTTCGCCTGGTGCACCAGTTGCGGCCCTATTTGGATCGGGAGTCACTTCTCACAGTCACCCATGCCCTTGTCACCTCGAGATTCGTCTACTGTAATGTTCTCTTCATGGGGCTACCTTTGAAGAATGTCCGAAGACTGCAGGTAGTCCAGAATGCGGCCGCGCGAGCTGTCTTGGGTCTCCCAAGACATGCTCATATCACTCCAGTTCTCCGTGAGCTGCACTGGCTACCAATTGGTCTCCGAACACAATTCAAAGTGTTGGTTATGACCTATAAAGCCCTTTATGGCAACGGACCAAGATACTTGCGGGACCGTCTCCTGCCTCATGAATCCCAGCGACCAGTTAGGGCACACAGGGTTGGTCTCCTACGAGTCCCGTCCGTTAAACAATGCCATCTGGCAGGACCTAGGGCAAGGGCCTTCTCTGTTGCTGCCCCAGCCCTCTGGAACCAGCTTCCCTCGGAGATTCGTACTGCTTCCTCCCTCCTAGCCTTCCGGAAAGGATTGAAGACATCTATGCTGACAGGCTTGGGGCATGTGAGCTGCGTTCTGCCCCTCGGCCCTAAGAGTGTCCCACCATCAGTGCATGTGAATTGATTGAGTTTGTGTGTGGTATGAATGTGTTAATTTTAAAATTATTGTAGTATTTTTTTGTTGTGAGCCGCCCCGGGTCTTTGGAGAGGGGCGGCATATAAATGTGATTTAAATAAATAAAAAATAAAATAAATAAATAATTCTGGAACTTGAAATTGACAAACCTTAAAACCGCCCTGGTTGAGAACTACTGGATTATAGGATATAAAATGCACTCAATTTTTCCCATATTTCTTTCAAACAGCGTATTTTCCCTATAAAATCTTAAATGTTTTGAAGTTGTGTGTTTTAAATAATGTCTGCCAATGTTTATGTAAGTATTGATATGTCCCTAGGCACAAATCTAACAAAAGCAACCAAATTGTTCTTTGCTAATGTTTTACTTGCACAGAAATGTGCCACTGGCTACAAAAACAGTTGGTGCTTGTGAACTGAATTAAAGTAATATGGTAACAAGACAAAACACGCACGGAATGCCCGAATGTATTGAAGTCTGGCAAATCAGCTCAAGTTAACAGATTTTTGCATTTCTAAATGTACGCTGAAGCTAATAATTAATAATGAGAACATGCACAATGTAAAGTGCACATCAGTGTTCAGCTAAGCATCACAGGCTAAGATAATAGTCCTTATATTTGCACAATTGCAGCAACATTATGACTTGTGGGCACAGTACTGCATACAAGCACCTATGCATTCTCTGCCTGCAAAATAGAACGCCATCACACCCAAACCCTTGGTCTGCCCACCTTAATTCTAATTTCTTTGCAGCAATTAAAAAAAAAACAATAACATACCAGGCTTCTTTCTGGCCATTGTTAAATGACATGCAAGAGCTGTGGTGGTGCAGTGGGTTAGAATGCAGTATTGCAGGCTAATTCTGCTGACTGCTGATTGCCAACAGTTCAATTCTCACCAGCTCAAGGTTGACTCAGCCTTTCATCATTCTGAGTCAGTAAAATGAGGTCCCAGATTTTGTATGTGTGTGTGTGTGTGTGTGTGTGTGGGAGGGAGGGAGGGAAATATGCTATGTAAACTGCTTAGGGAGGCTGTAAATAAGGTGACCAACCGTCCTCCTTTAGGAAGGACAGTCCTCCTTTTGTGAGTTCTGTCCTCCCTTGAAAAGTCCTCCTACATGTCCTCCTTTTCGATATTTGAAGACTAATTTGCAGGGCTTTTTTTTTTCCTCATAGAACGCTAAGAACGGCATTCCGGCACCTTTTTTTGATGGTTTTTTTCAACTTTTGCATGAGCTGTGCTACTCCCCCTATTGGCTTTTGAAAGCCAATAGGAATTGCTGCTGAGCGCGCCAAAACACCCAGCCGGCAAACTTTGCATATGTAAGTTGTCTGCAGCGAAGGCGAATTGGCAGGAACTTTGCACCCCTCCCTGCTACCCAACTACACCATCTCCTAGTTAGTCCCGAAGATACCTGGAGGAGACTGGAGTGGCAACGCCACGGTAACTTTCTCTTGATCTTCAGCCCTGCTAGGGCAATAATGGCTGCAGGCGCAAGAGGCAGGGGTGGCGGGGCTGCTGCGGGTGGGGGTGTGAGGGGTGGCAGTGGCCGGCTGCCCCCGTGCTATGGGAGCCACAGGGCCTGCTCTACAAGGGGCTGTGCAGAGTGGGCAGTGGTGCTGGCGGGGTGGCTGCAGGCGGGGTGTGTCGACAGTGGGCTGCCCCCCCGGGGCCGGAGCCGGCACAGCTGGTGCTTTGGGAGCCACGAGGCCTGCTCTACACAGCGGGGCAGCAGTGCTGGCGGGGCAGCTGCAGGCAGGGGCGCGGCATGTAAACATAATTACAATATAAAATGTTATTGTTACAAATGTTTTTATTATGCATTTATCATATTATAGTGTATTCTGTATTATTGTTGCAATGAATAAAATGTTTCTTTTATTTATGATATTTTTTTCTTCAATTTATTTGTGTCCTCCTTTTCATTGTAAAAAAGTTGGTCACCTTACTGTAAAGCACTATGAAGCGGTATATAAATCTAAGCACTATTGCTATAACTTTCAATACTCAATAGTATATATCAGTCTGTTTAAACCTCCCTCCCTCCCCCCTCTCTTCAATTTCATGTAATACTGGCCTATTCAAAAATAATAAGTTGACAAGTCTCTCCTCCAATATCACACTGAATTAATTGAAAAAAACAAAAAATCTGGCAGAAAATTTGAGGAAGATATTAATTTTTAGATGAAAAGGCATTCATGACTCTTATCTTCTGCTGCTATCTTTTTCAAAGTGAATCCTTATTGCACACTACAACCAAGACCAAATATCAAAAGGGACTATAATTTATTTTACTAATCTCACTCGACATTGGTGAAATAATGCCATTATATGCAAATTCATATATACTATGAAGACTTACACCTGATGTGTTGAATGTAAGAGAAAATAGAGTATCACTAAAACATGTTTCAATATCTTTTCTTTTGAAGAAGAAATAGATGTTCAGACAGACTGATAAATGTTCCATGTCCTTGAAAAAATTAAGAACACTGAGATAAAAGAACAGCAAAAAGATTCCATAGACGGTCTTAATTACAGTACAGCACTTCTTAGCCATAATCAAGAGATGTGTGACTTAACTGGAAATAAAAAAAACCCACAATATAAACATGAACTTAAATACTTTTAACTCCAATTTCATTTAATAATTTCTACAATAATTTAGTACACTCTATCCAAAGTAAGCAGATTTGAAATAAAGAGACGTTAAATATGAATATTTATGCATGATGTCCTGAATAGTTTAGCACTCTTATCTGTCAAGAGACAACAAATACCATACCTCTGTGAAATGCAACTACAACTGATCAGTAACTGATCAGTCCTATGCATATCTATTTAGAAGTAATGGACAATGATTTTAAAGGGATATAATTGTAAGAAAAACTGTACTGCATTCTTACCCAAGCTCAGCATCCTGAAGATGAGTGGATTTTAACTTTCAGAATGCTCAGCAATGGCTAAAAATACTGAGAGATGGAATCCATACATTTGAAGAGTATCCAGATTGGAAAGCAATGACCTGGCAAGCTGCAAAAAATGTTACGTGTGTGAGATAATTGGAAATGTACAATGTAGTTCAAAGGGAATTAATATAAAAATATATAAAGTAGATCACAACCTACTACTTAATAAGATAGAAAAATGTGAGTTAGACAGCATCACCACCAGATGGATTCGTAGCTGGCTGACCGGCTGTACTCAGCGTGTGGTCCTCAATGGAACTGCATCTACATGGAGGGAACTGTGTAGTGGGGTGCCCCAGGGCTCTGTTCTGGGCCCAGTGCTCTTCAACTTCTTCATCGATGATTTGGACGAGAGGATAGATGGGGAACTCATCAAATTTGCAGATGACACCAAGCTGGCAGGAATAGCCAACACTCCAGAAGACAGGTTTAAGATATAGGAGGACCTGGACAGACTAACAAAATGAAATTCAATGGTGAAAAAAATAAGGTTTTACATTTAGGCAAGAAAAAACAAATGCACAGGTACAGTATAGTGATACCTTGCTCAATAGTAGTAACTGTGAGGGACCTCGGAGTCCTAGTGGACAATCACTTCAATATGGAGCCAGCAGTGTGCTACAACTACCAAAAAAGCCAACACAGTGCTAGGCTGCATTAACAGAGGGATAGAATCAAGTTCACGTGAAGGCCACTTTATAATGCCTTGGTAAGGCCACACTTGGAATACTGCATCCAGTTTTGGTCATCACGATGTAAAAGAGATGTTGAGACTCTAGAAAGAGTACAGAGAAGAGCAACAAAGATGATTAAGGGACTGGAGGCTAAAACATAAGGAACGGTTGTTGGAATTGGGTATGTCTAGTTCAATGGTGTCGAACCTATGGCACAGGTGCCAGAGGTGGTACTCAGAGCCCTCTCTGTGCCCCAGTCCTAGGCCTTCAGCTGGGTTTTATAAAACCTTTTCGCTTTAGGCCTCTGCCGTGTGCAAAAAAAAAAAAAAACTCAATCAGTCAATTTCAACTTGGAATTGATTGAACTTTTTAGTCCCACCCAGTCTGCCATTACCACCGCAGCGACACCCACCCGGCACCCGATGACGCATAAGTGGGTTTTGGATTGTAGTTTGGGCACTTGGTCTCTAAAAGGTTCGCCATCACTGGTCTAGTCTAATGAAGAGAAGGACGATAGCACCGATAGCAGTGTTCCAATATCTCAGGGGTTGCCACAAAGAAGAGGGAGTCAAGCTATTCTCCAAAGCACCTGAAGGCAGGACAAGAAGCAATGGATGGAAACTAACCAAAGAGAGAAGCAACCTAGAACTAGGAAGAAATTTTCTGACAATTAGAACAATTAATCATCCAGAAGTTCTGAATGCTCCAACACTGGAAGTTTTTAAGAAGAGACTGGACAGCCATTTGAAATGAAATGCCTGAGCAGGGGATTGGACTAGATGACCTCTAAGGTCCCTTCCAATTTTTATTTATTTTATTGTTATTATATTATTATTAAATATATATAGTATTAATGTATATATTGGATGACTCAACATTCTGCTTCAGTAGTCCAATTTAACGAGAGATTGGATGTACATTGGGAATTTTTCAGAGTATGTAATGAGTAGACCCACTTATATATGGCTATCAGAAGAAATACATTTTCTTCTTATACTATAGAAAATCAGAATCCAGCATTCAGGTCCGGCTGGAGAAATAAGCAATACTTTTGGCCAAACAATCTTTCTCTCTGAAGCCTCCACTGTGATTACCCATGCAGCTTCCTAGAAGGCACAGAAGCCTACAGTAGACTTGAAGAACAAATCATCCCCCCTCCTTTCCACGTTCATGTAATTTGGTCAAGTGCATGTCTGAACCCAGCAAAGTATGTCAGGGATATGTGGGACAATGCACAGTGAAAAGCTGTAAATACAGTGTTGTTTTTTTTTAAAGAAATAGCATTTTAAAAGGAATTGTATTTTTTATTCCCTTCCTCTAAAAGTACTTGATAAAATAGAATTTGATTTAATTGGATAAACACATACATACACATATTGGGAGACCAAACCCGTTGTGTGTGAAACAGTTAAAAAAAACATATTAAGGACAAATTTAAATTTAATTTATTTATTAAAATAAGATAATCAGAGGAACTGGGTTTACAATAAATGTTTTTCTCTCAGAGCAATAAAAACAAATTAAAACCCAAATCAGCAACTGTATATGTCAAATTTCCTTATAGTGCATCTCAGAAAAAAGGGTTGTTGTTTTTTTTCAGTCTAATGGCCGCTTGTTTTGCAGATATATACTGACATTACTTATTTTCTTCTCCTCCCACAAAACTATCATGTCTTACTGAACCCTCCAGGTGCTGCAAGAAACAAGCCTGAAGTACCCAATAACCTTCTTATGTTACCTTATGAAGATTGTAGCAAGATTGTGCCAGCTTCTGGGGAGCAGTGCTAGTTATAATATACATCTCATCTTAAAATGATTTTTTTCCCCTTCTATGTGCAAAATTATTTGTAGTGATGAAACTTTAACCACCAATATTAAGCGATTACGACAAATGCTCAGTCGGAGATACTTCCATGAAACTTGCATTTCCCTCTTCCCTTAAGTCATTTTTTTACAAATTGGCATTTTAGTCATGATTTCTCCAAGCCAGAATGTTCTTAAGGTATAAGAAAAACAGCACCATTTGCATTGCCTTTTCTCAAATGCTGTTGCTATACAAAAAAAAAAAAAAAATAACAGTCCGTTCAACAGAATGCAAGGGTTGAAACCAGAAAAGTAATACTTTTTTTTCTTTGTCTTTTTTTTTTTTTTGCATATGGGAAAAAAAAATAAGGCTCAAGTGCATCTATAAAAAAATAGCAATAGAACTTCTGTTTATACAGTCTGTGCACTATTTCCATAAGATAAACTGTAGCAAAAGGCAACATGGAGTTTTGTCCCTGTAGGCTTAGAACAGCAGAAATTCATTAGCAGCTCACTCTTAAAATTGGCACCCAGGTGAATCCCACGCTGGCTGTTCAATTCTGTAGACTGAAGCTTTCAAAACACAACTGCTATAAAATAACTGTTATTGGGGAGAACTGTGAAGACTGCACGTGGATCTCCTAGAAGACAGGTAACTTTGTTGACGTCAATGTGCATGAGTTTATGTCCTGGGTATGAGTTGCACGATGCAGAGAAGGTTCTGAAGCACTTCGGTTAATTTTGGGTAAAGAATGTTGCAGCAGTTCAATGGAAGACAATATCTGGAAGACGATGGGGAAAGGAAGCAAGAAATGTTTTTTTTTATTTTTCAGAAATAACACATCCACCCAGACTGTATTTTGAATATTATATTCAGCACAGGAACATTAGAGAGACATTAACATTATAGATACAAAAAAAAAACACCTTGAATCTATATAAGTTTAGTTTCAGTTGATGATAATGGGAATAATTTATGATCTGGTAATTTTGTATATTTTGAAAATTAAAACACTGATTATCATTCATTACAATATAACGTGATCATTCCAAATCAAAGAGCTCAGTGACAGAACAGATTTCTTTATTTTTCAACTTGCAATTCACGGAATGTATATGCAATTTTTTTTTCTGATTTTGTTTTATTCTATCATAAAACTATATTCACCTGTGGAAAAAGAGGTCTCTCTTCCCTCACTTTTTTCACACAATCTGCTACAAGCCTCTTCATAGCTTTTGGACAGTTTTTGTATAGTTTGCTGAGATCAGGCGATGTATAACCACGACCAACCATGAAAATGATCTATGAATTATAAATAAACACATTTTTGTATATGCAAACGTGTGTCAACTTTATAAATGTGCAAATGTGCGTCAACTTTTCATAATTCTCATGAAAAAAAATGAGTAAATAAGCAGCTGCTAAGCTCTGGGCAGCAGCCTTTCATACAAAAAGGATTCCTCCAACCCGTTGCATTTTCCAGTAATAGCCATTACTACTGCACTAAATTAAGTTCCATCAGAGTCACTGCCAGGTTAAGAAAAGAAAAATGCAATTAGTGAAACAGACTAGGTTATGGCATTAAAAAAAAGTGGATGAAAGTTGCTAGAAATGCAAACTATAGTTGTTGCCATCTTGAGCAAAATGTAAAAAACATTCTATATTATTCCCATCAAGGAGAAAATAATTAGAAGGATGTGCTAATGCAGAGTTAGCCTATATTGCACCTATTCACTTCTGCTACTGGAGAATGGAGGTATAACTTTCCTGAAATGTAGACTTTGCTGAAGCATTCATTTTCACCTTACAATACAGAGTATAGAAGCTAATCAAAGAGTAGGAAATCTTTTATCAATAGGAGTCTAAGAATTGCTGTCCTCAGCAAGTAGGAAGATTAGGAGCTTCAAGCTTTGACTAGACTTCCAAGCCTTCTCAAGGCAGACAGATACCTTTGCTCAGCAACAAACATTGTGCTTCTTAAAACTTCCCCACTGGACAGGGGTTTTAGACTAGACTAGGTTGACAGAAGTGCTCAGAGTCCCACTGCCAAAAAGGGCATGAGGCTCCCGTAGATATAAATTTATACCCCTAGATATAAATTCCCTTTCATCCCTGAAGAAAAAGGCAGGAATATATCAGCTTTACTGCTGCATAGTGGCCCCATTTTCAGTCTATTGATTAATCAGCAGCCAAGAGCGGGCTTTCACATCCTCCATTTGGTGCCCAAGAATTGTCCAATTTAATCACCGCATTTGGAATGCTTCCAGTCCAATCCCTCTCTCTAGCTTCCATTTGGGAGGAAGGCTACTCATTTATTATGCTTGCAGTGGTTCTCAACCTTTTTCAGGTTGAGACCCCACTTGCGCCACCCATGTGCGGCGCGACCCCGACCCGTGCCGCACACGCGCGCACGATGGGCCAATCCGCGCATGTGCAGTGCGCGTGTGACAGCCCGAACCACGCATGCGCGTGCAACGGGCCAATCTGCGCATGCGTGGCGTGCACGCGACGGCCCGAACCACGCATGCGCAGCGTGATGGGCCGATCCGCGCATGCGCGGCGCACACACGATGGGCGAACCGCGCATGCACGGCGCACGTGCAAAAAAATGGCGGACCGCGGTGTCCGGCGACCCCCGCGAAATGGTCATTCGACCCCAAATGGGGTCGCGACCCATAGGTTGAGAACCGCTGTGCTAGAGGAAAGTGTCGTATTTACCACGGCAAGTGAAAATGTTAAAACATGCTCTGATCTCATTCTCTTTAGCGACTGGAATAGTTAAGATTTTTTTTTACAAAATTAATTCCATCATATCTCGCTGTTCTGAAACAATTTCAGACCCTCCTCCCAACTAGCATAATTATTCATGATCTCTGGGTAAAGTAGAATACAAAGGGGGGGGGAAAAAAGAAGAGTACACAAGTACTTCTTAGGCTCTGATTAAAAGAGCAATTGGAAGACCGAAGAAAATTAAAGGAAGTTCTTGGAATATACAATGTGAAAACACCAATGAGCATAGTTAGTTCAGTATAGAGGAATTCTGATTTTGCATTTTTAATATATGAATCCTGTAGAGGCTCACAAAGAAAGAACTTAGGACAAAGACGGTGGCATTACACTGACTGAGGCATTGTTAAAACAGGAACCATTGCAAAAATATTGAGAAAACATGCAATAACATAAAAGATAGATATAGATCCAAATACAATTCTTAACTGTGTATATTTTAGTCTGTTTTTAATGGGAAAATCTACATAATTTAAAAACAAAACTTGATCCAAAAATACAAAGCCCTCTATCAAAAAATAATAATTTCTCACCTGATCTCTATTGTTAATATGTGAATAGGGTAACTCTCCTGTCATCAGTTCGTACAGTACTATTCCATAAGAATACACATCTGATTGAAAGGTGAACGGATTGCTATCTTGCATTCGAATTACTTCCGGTGCCTTTAGAAAACATAAAATGATTTTTTTAAAAAAAGGTAACGACCCTTCTTTGGCCACACCCCACAGACAACCATAATTTCACAGACTAGAAGAGTGTTAAACTTTGAAAATAATTTTCTAATGCATTTAAATTGGGTCCAAGACCACACATCCATTCCCATTCACTTATTACCTTTCAAGGTAAGCAATGTTATATGCACTGCATGGAAAAGGAATAAAAAGTAGAGTCTACTAAATTAAAGGTCATAGGTTTAAAAAAAATCATGAAGCATAATTTAAAGTGAATGGTTGGGTATAGACTACTTTATCTTACATTTTCTTTTCTTTATGATATCTGTCAGTGAACAGATGGCTGACCAGCAAATTAAATTAAGAGTATGCACCTAAGACTATGCACCTTTGCACAGGATTTTCAAAGGACTGGACATATACAGAAAACTGGGACCAGATCTCTCCCCAGCACCAATCTTACGCATGGAAATAATGGAAGGTTGAAAAAAAACACTACCGCTTGCAATAGGGAAAGATCCCTCACATTCCAAAGGCAGGGGTGGGAAGTGTCAATTTGTGCATAAGTGCAGGCTATATAGTTTGGACCTGAATCCAAATGAGATCAAAGTGAAATTATTAATTTGTTTGAGAAGCCCTGTGTTCTGTAAACACAAATATACTATTAACACTGCAGCACCAGAAATCTGGTTCTTTCGTAACAACGAAGACAGTTGTAATGGAACAGAAAACGCCACATTTTGGGGATTTCCCCCCAAATTTGTTGTATATAAATAAATCCTCATTTATGTTGGAGCAATGATGGATAATTTGTCTTTTTCATTTATACTGCAGACCTTACCATCCAGAGAACAGATCCTGTAGGCTGTTCCACCTGTTGAGAACCACTCCATCTGGATTTCACTGTTGCCAAACCAAAATCTCCTATCTTCACCGTTCGGTCTTCATGAAGAAATATATCTTCACAATTGTTAAGGAACACAGCTGGACCATAATCTGAATTACCAAGCACTGTCCCACTTGCAAGTAGGTCAGCCAATCTGTTTAGGCTGTCCATACTGTTGACTATAATATTTACAGCAATTAATGTACCTATAAAATATATGTTAATTGAAGGAACCACTTATGTATACTTCTTTATCATCCTTTCAAAAAGATAACTACTATTTATGGTAATGTCTATGGAGATTCTTCAGTCATCCAGGTCATAGTTGTCCCCAAAGGTGCTTCTTCCAAGAGGCAACTGGACTTTCTTTGTTTTTTTCCTTGAAGATGTTTCACTTCTCATCCAAGAAGCTTCTTGGATGAGAAGTGAAACTTCTTCAAAGAAAAACAAGAAAGTCCAGTTGCCTCTTGAAGAAGCACCTTTGAGATGTTTATGCTTGTGTTTTGCTAAATAAAAAGATCATTGTTTTCCCCTCTTCCCATCTACAAAATCCAGTATCTCTAAATAGGCCAACAACCCTTTCCCTCTTATTACTGTCATTTTGACTTGAGAGAAAGACTAAGGAATACACTGTGTATTCCTTGAATGTTTGGCACTCACTACTCCCAACTGATTTATCATAGGGGTTATGATATGAACATTTTATTATTTACTGTATTTATGAATATTTTTGTTATTTTCGTTCTAGAGTAATTAAGTTATCAATTTTTGCAGAGAAGTATTGTCTTAAGGCCACAGTATGTCCCAAAAATACTGCCTAAGAATTTGCCCGTAAGCATGAAGTCTAACAATTAGATATGAGCACTTTTCCACCAGGGACTATATGCAGTGCGACTTTTGATATTAATTTTCAGTCCTAATTAGTATCAAAATAGCGAATGAATGCAGATTCATTGGTTTTGTCAACAGCTTGCTCTCATGAAATCACTACTCTTACTTAGCAGTAGTAAGCTTTTTTTATTGCCTTAATCGATTACTAGAAATCTCTCAAACAGAAAGGATACTATTGGATTTCATGTCTCTGTGTATTATATTCTTTGCATGCAAGTAGCTATAAACAGAATTTGATATATTTTTAGAAGTTTCAAAAGCAATAAGCAACAGAATTAATTTCCCCAAACTGTTTTAGAGAAACAATTCTATCCATCTAGATCAGGGGTAGGCAACCTTGGCTCTTTTATGACTCGTGGACTTCAACTCCCAGAATTCCTGAGTCAGCCAGGAATTCTGGGAGTTGAAGTCCACGAGTCATAAAAGAGCCAAGGTTGCCTACCCCTGATCTAGAAGAAGATAGTGCATTTTCTTTCTTTACAAAGAGAAATAAAGGAAGCTCTCAGTTTATGATCACTCATATTAAGGAGCTGTTTTGTAAGTCACTCCTATTCCGAATGCTTTATCTCCTCAGGAGCCCAACTAACAGAGTATAAGATCCCAAGGATCTCACACTCCATAGCATCCACCCATCCCACCTGTGCGGCGCTGCAGCAGCCACTTCACTTGTGGCAGAAGCCACCCCCACCCGACTGCCACTTGCATTGTGCCACAGCAGCCACTGATGAGCTACCCAGATTTGTGATTTCCTGCTGGCTTCCTCACTGACTTTGCTTGTTGGAGGCTGGCAGAAAGTTGGGAGGAAGTCCTTGCTTAATGGTAACCAGAGATTGCTACTTGATTACCCAAACATCAATACAAGCACTGATGATGTTACCTAGTTTGGAAAATGAAATAGTCTGCAGGAAAACAAGCAAGCTCAGAGAGCACCAAGGACCCCTCATTCACACCTAAGCTACAAATATTATTCTTTATTAGATTGCTATCTTTAAGCAATGGGGCCACTTGACATCACAAAAAAAATTGCCAAAAACTTAAGATAACATTTCCTCTAGAACAGCGGTTCTCAACCTGTGGGTCGCGACCCCATTTGGAGTCGAACGACCATTTCACGGGGGTCGCCAAATAACGCAGTCCGCCACTTTTTCCCCCTTTTCCTTAGCTGTGCTACTCCCTCTTTTTCTATTGGCTTTTGAAAGCCAGTAGAATAGACTCTCTTGAATAGAGTCTAATTCTATTGGCTTTCAAAAGCCAATAGGAATTGTCCAGGCTGTCTCTGCCCTGCTAAGCCCGCCAAAAGTCCCAGTCTGCAAACAGTGCTGCAAATGGTGTCTGCAGCGAAGGCGAGCTGTCTAGAAGTTTCCACCCCTCCCTGCTGAGCAACTACTAAAAATGTAAGTAAAAGAGGGCCAGGGGTGGGAGGTGGGAGGCTGGCGGGCGCAGGGAGGGTTGCTGGCGCGTGTGGGGCCCGGCAGGTGCCTTACCTCCCTTGGGCTGGGCCAGCTGGTGGCCCAGCCGGTTGTTGCCCTGTGCCGTCGCTGCCCCTTGTCAGCTACGCCTCGGGCAGGGAAAGCCCTTGACTTACGACCGGTTGGGAAGTCCTCGACTTACGACCGATTGGGGGTCGTGGCATTAAAAAGGTTGAGAACCACTGCTCTAGAATCATTTTTGTTCTACTGAGCAGTCAACCACACTTCAACAACCTCTTAATGCAACAAGTTCTGTTATCATTAAGCCTACTCACTCCATTCCTTGTGCTGTCTGTCTTGCAATATCAATACGTTGTAACATTGGAAACTTGGTCTCCTGAACATGCAGGTGTTTATATAGGCTACTTCCTTCACACCACTGTGTGACAATGGCCAGGTTATCTTTAGTCATATAGCCCATAAATAGTAGAATATTAACATGCCGAGTTTTCCTACCAGAGACAAATAAGAAAACATATTCAGCTGAAATTTTAAACATCTTAACATCAATAAAAAATACTGAAAGTCCAGCTCCACATACAACATAAGGTAAAACAAATGTGTGATACAGATGAACTTCTAAAGTCCTCAGTATTAACATTTAGTCTTAGTTTTGCTGTAATTCCAAATAATATTCTTTTAAGTTATTTGGACTGCATGCATTGGTATATGGTAGAACCACATGGTTCTTCAACATGCTAGAGTCCCTTAATTTGTATAGGAGTACTTAGCAGTTTATTTCATTGCTTTTCATTTATATCCCACAGCATTTCATATTGTTTCCCATCTACTTAATATCTTCATAAAATCACAGATTAAGACCACTAACAATATTAATACTCCTGCACCTGTAGGAGAAGGAGTGGCAGAACCAGGGTGCAGAGTCAAAAGAGGAATCAGCCTAGAGAATCTACATAGCCAGAAATTAACCATGTCCAACATCCCTTGAATTTTGCTGACCCTTATCTAATGCCAAGATAGTTGAATAGACTCCTCTACATTGACATGATTAATAATAAATCAGTTTATTTGGAATTTCATGTATGGTCCTGATCTTTCATGCCTGACAGTACTAAAATTCAGATCATTTGAAAAACAGAGCTTTGGGCACACAGCCCATTATGTGTAACCACACAAGCATCTGGGACAAATACAGCTTGGGATCAGGCTTTAATATAGTCTGTGGCCAAGAGATAATACAGCCATTACAGTATTTCAACCGAGGAGAGCATTAAAATTAACTGTCTGGTTATTAACTAACAATTGATACATTTTAAAAAATGGTCTTTCAAAGAGACTCTCTCAATATGGTAAATTAACAGGAAAGTTATGAAACCTTTTAAGAGACTGAAATATCTCAGAATTGTTTTCCATGCTCAGTAGAGTTCAGTATTTGAAAAACAAAATGAAAAGAAGTACAGCTGCCATCTCTAGTTTTTCTGTATGAGAGAAGGGTGGATTAAAAACATTTGGGTGGGTGGACAAAAAACATTTGAGGCATAGCTATTTAATTTTTGAATACTTTATATTTCTGGTCCAATAATGAGACCCAAATTCAGTCCTTTGATTTTGGAATGGCATCAATTAAAATTTAAGTTCAGATAGAAAACATTACCATTGGGTTAAATTAATTACTTTTAACCTAAGTGAGTTGGCTATTCTGACTTTTTAAGGTAAATTTCAGTCTTCTTGGTGGAAATTGCTTAGCAGAACTCTAAGACCATTGATTTTCACTTAATACTTATCTCAACAGGTTTTGAATAGATCAAATCATTCCTCAAGCAACGTGAAAAAGACATTGATCTACAAAATGATTTCTGATAGATTTGTCCTCATTTTATCCCAGTAAAACCAGAAAACAAGCATTGCACCTTTCCATCATTTAATATCACTTCCACAAATAAGGAAGAGTCTTCACATTAGCCTATTATAACACCTTTACATCTGTTCTTCCAGATGTATTTCTTCAAAATTGTAGGTCATGTACTACTGTCCTTTGTAGAAATATTCAAGACATATATATTTCTCCAATCACAAATTTACGCAGAACTGAGGATGACAACTTATATTAACTGATGAAGAGGAAGAGATCTTTGGTAGTTAGAATCTATATATTAGCTATGATGAAATGTAAATATTGCTTAAAGCGGGAAAGTCAAGTATTGCTTTATGTTAATAAATTTTATATGCTTTTATATATTACCTTCGTTTGTGTGTGGGTGTGTGTGTACACACACACACACACACATTTTGATGTATTTATTTTATTACTGATAGTTGCTTCGATCTATAAGTGCAATACATTGTATTTTAAACTTTACTACAATCTAAGCAACAATACTGACAGGATAATTTTAAGAAACAGAATGTTTTCTAACAATGAAATTCTGGAATTTTCTCCGTTTTATTTTTCAACATAAAATTACAGGAATCTGGAATAAATGCAACATTATATCTAAACTCAAAGTTGTCACTACCCATGTATATACAGACCACATTACAGCAGAGATCCCCAATCTTTTGGGCACCAGGGAACGGTTCCGTGGAGAAAGGTTTTTCCGTGGACCGGTGAGTGCATGGTTTTGTATTCTGCCTGCATCCCACAGATGGGGCTTTGCTTGTTTTTGTGGACCAGTTGCTGGAATGCCACGGCCCAATATCAGGGACCCCTGCATTACAGTACAAATATTTGAACAAAGCATGCTGATTTCAATGCCTTTATTTTTCCTCCTAAAATGAAAAAGAACTATCTTCTATATAGATAGCTTCCCTTGAAATATTTGTTGAAATTATTACATTAACAATGTTGTTGTTTTTTCATCCTGGAGATCTACTGTATCTCTATGGTCATGAAGAATCAACATTGACTTGATAGAACATAATTAATCAATCAACCAATCAATCAACTCTCTTTTTTATTCTCCTCACCTGCCCTTTTTGCAGTGTATTAAAATTTCAGTAATATTTTACCTTAATACAGCTACTTCATTTCTAAAGGCTTGGAATTGTTCTGGGGTTGGATCTACAACCTTTAGTATCTTTACTGCTACATCACCTGCAAAAATAACCAATAATAAACATAACACCAAAATCATTCATGGAAGTCTCAAATGCAGAACTTTTATGTATATACAAAACAGCTGTTATGATAAGGAATAACTTGAAAACAATATGCCAGTTACAGTGGAAAGTACAAAACTAAAAGTTTAATTACTCTGCATCAGGCTTTTTCATAAAAATGTACACTTCTTGACAAACAAAAATGGACTTTTCAGACTGACAATAATAGTTTAGCTAAAAGCAAAGTAGTTTGAATGAAAAATGCTCTGTTTTTATTTTGAAACAACTCAGTTCCAGTATGGAATAAACTATTTTGATACAAGCTGTCTGAATTGGCCTGTTTTGACCCAAAGACATAGTGTTGAAATATCCCATAGAACCAAGATGTGGATTTCACATTATAAACAAGCTATTTTGCCCTCAAAACAAGTCACTTCAAATTCTAAGCAGTTCCTATATAAAATATTTACATTAAATATATTCAGTTAACTAATATTTTTAAAATTGTCGTTAAACAACTAATTGATTGTAGAAAAGCATTTGTATTGATCACTTCAAGCTATGTGTTTAGAAAAATAGGAATCCCAGAACATCTTACTATCCACTTGATAATCACATATACAGGTCAGGAAGCAAAAGTACAGACAGAATACGGTGATACAGACTGGCTCCAGGTTGGCAAAGCAGTGAGACCCAACTATATACTCCGCCCTTATTTATTCAACCTATATGCTGAATATATATTAAGGACAGCTGGATTGGAAGTTGATCATTTAAAACTGGAAGAAAAATGTCAATAAACCTGAACTATGTCAATGACACTACTCTGATAACCAAAAACACAAATAATTTGCAAGCTCTAATGATAAAAGTCAAGGAGCAGAATAAAAAGCTGGGATTAAAATTAATATAAAGAAGAACAGACTAATGACAACAGACAAAATAACCCAGTCTTTGAATTGATAATGAAGATACTGAAGTTGTAATTAATTGATCCTAAAAGACAGAAGCTATCAACAATCAAAAAATATGCCAGAGACTAGCACTTGTAGAGCAAGAATGAAGGTCTTGGAAAAGATATTTAGATGCTATGATGTGTCTATACCTACAAAAATTACAACAGATCAAGCAATGATGTACCCTATGACATAGAACATTCTCTGTTCTATGGAAATAAAACTGAACTTTGAAGAAGTAGGGTGGGAAGAATATTGACGCTTTTGAACTTTGGCATCAGAGAAGACTTCTGAGAACATGGTGGTCATAATGGAAAAAAATCTATGTGGCTACTAAGAATCGACACTGATGTGATGTTACATAGTCAATCAAACGTTAAAGAACATAGTTATATATAGTAAATGATTGTGTAAAAACACAACTACTGTACATCTCTTTGCTAAGTATTCTTATGAATCTGAACAGAGACAAATATTGGTTGTGCTTTAAATAAAGTACAGATCAGAGTGCAAAAATCTCCATTGGTTATATAACCTGAAGATTCTTTCAGTTTGTGAAGAAGCAACCTTCTCACCTTCCCTGCTGAATGCTGCCAGCCAACACTGTTATAAAATATAGAAAATTCTCAGAACAAGTTGCATAATGGCCCAGGGGTCTATTCAATTAAAAAGAAGCAGTGGGAGGTCTCACACTGAATACCCAAGCACATGGGGGCTGTTAAGTAGCTCTTTGGATCCTAGCCACTGTTTTCAAACGTTGTATTGTTGGAAACTCTCCCAGTCTTAAAACAATGGATAGACTACATACAAGAGAAACATCAATCAAAGAAAATGTATCTTGCTTATAGTTAAATCTTGATATACTGAGTGAAGAATGTTTACAAGTTTAAAATGATTGTATTAAGTTGAATAGCATTCAACTTGAATTTTTTCTTTGTTTACATTTACAAATATATACTTAATAAAAAAATTTAAAAAAAAGTTCAAACAATAGCATATATAACTTTCCCCTCATAAGAGTAATGGAAAGGAAGTGTTGAAGCACAATTTTTATGATGGAAAATGTCAATAATTGTCCTGGCCACTCTGAGCAGAGAAGCATCCTCTAACAAATACAACACATATCTAAGCTTCTTCTTAATATGAAGCTGGGCCAAACCAGTAATTTTACTTTCTCCTGGTCTTTTCTGGTCTGGATTTGGCAAAGATTGGATGCTCTTATTGAAAGACAGCAAGCATCAAACCTGGCTAGCATGCATCTAACAGCTCTTTTTGAAAGTCTACCCAAAGAAGAGGAAGAATATCTCATTTACAGTCTTTAGCCAGGCAAAAATCCTAACTCCCATGAAACAAATCAGAACTAAATATTTAAACGACTGATTCAGAAAAACTATAGTGATACTTCACTGGCAATACAAGATTGGAAGGCCAAGACTGGAGAACATGCAGCAATCGCAAATCTGACTGCATATTTGCAGTAGAATCTAATCAAATTCAAGCAGAAATGGCCCCCTTACCTACAACATATACAAAAAGTCGAATTTAGACATGATTTCTGAAGAAAAAGAGAAATTGTCTAAAATAATTAAAATGAATCGAACAGAAATGAGCAATAATCATAGTAGTTTAAAGCACAGTATAAAAATAATTAAAATCCTTAAGCACTACTTAAATAGTAAAAACACTTAAGTAGCAGTCAGTGGGGGGAGAACAAAAGAATGGAGCGGCTTGAATGTTTCTAAAAGACAATTTTTCTGTTTTTTAAGTCTTTATTTTTCTTAATTTTCATATTAAATCTCATCTTTTGAATTCTCACTTCAACTCTCACCTCAGTATCAAGTTTATACAAGAGCAGCAATGATATTAATTTACATAAAGTTCAACAACATGGATGAAAGGGATTATACTGCTATGTACGTACTTAGATGTATCTATTCTATTCCTTCTCCCTTTTTTCTTTTCTTTTTCCTATTGTTTCTACTTAACTTTTTCAAAATGTAAAAAAGAAAAAAAAATGAGAAAACAACTTAGATCTCTGCAGAACTCATTAAAAATTTGTATTTGAAAAGGCTAAGGCATTTATCTGATAAAGTTAAATGCTTGGAGAGCATTTTGCTATGCTTTTAAATTCTTAATCATCAAATCTAGCCTATTTTTATTCTGGCAAAATAAGCAATAATCTTTCTTTTGGGAAGGATTTGGGTCTTGTTGCCCTTAGAACAGTGTATCTACAATGAGTTTGGGGGGAAAAAAGTTGAGATAACAAAGAGAATTATGCAACTGACCTAGATGCTCTGCATCTAAATTAGATGATCTAAAACTAATTAAAATTTGATCCTAGGAAAAACAAGAACCAGCTTTTTTTTCCTTTCCATAAATTTTTAAGGAAAAAGAAACAAATGTAGAACCTTATCAGGTTAGCTTTGTTTTTAACCTCAGTTAAGTGCTTGAGAAACCAATTTAGACCATGTATTATCTTCCAAGGCTTCATGAATTGTGACTCCCTTTATCCTATTCAGTCTGCTGTATTCAATTCAGTTTAGTCTGGGGTATTCATCTGATGCTGTCCTGCTTATGTGTTGCACCCTAGCTGAATTCTTAAGTAGAACTTTTCCAGTTACGAAATGTTGGGTTTTCTCCTAATCAGTATAAATTGCTGATTAGGAGATAAAAGTATCAGACCAGTGGTGGCGAACCTATGGCACTGGTGCCAGAAGCGGCACTCAGAGCCCTCTCTGTGGACACAGGTGCCGTTGCCCCAGCCTTGCCTCCCCCCGCGTCCCCCTCACCAGCAGCCCCCCTGGAGGAGAGTCATCCCCAAGCGTGGCCCACGCGGAGCAGCGCAGCCAAGGACATGGCAGCCAGGCAGCGTAGACAAGGCTCTGCCCTCACGCTCCATCGCACACAGTTGATGCTGCAGGGCGTGGGGAGAGGGCGTGGCCATGGCGCTGCTGGGCTGCCTGGGTGATCTGTGGTGGGCCCTGGAGGCGGTGAGTGACCCTGCAAGCAGGCAGAGTGGGGTGGGGGTGGGGCAGGGGGTAGGGCAGGGCCAGTTTTTGGGCACTCGGTCTCTAAAAGGTTCACCATCACTGACTCAGACTATTAGATATGGACACACACAAAGTAGAACTGAAGCAATGAAAACCTGAACTATCTGCATCCTATGTAAACATTTGATCTTTGTCAGGCCAGCTTTTCCTTTAGCGAACTGGCATTCTCCTCAATAAGTACCTTTATATATAATCATTATCCGATAGGCATAAAAACAGGAAAGAAATATACATATACATTTATTTACTGTCATTCCTTTTCAGAGTATCAGGAGAGTCAAATGTCTACCTATGATGATGTCTGTATCCAGTCACTTTTCCCTGTCCTTATTTCAACTCAACTGAAAGACATAGGAACTTGAAGATACTGTTGCATCTTAAATATCCATGGACCCCATTACATACACTATTCCTGACTTTTAAAAAGATGGTACTGTTAGTCCTATTATTAACTTTTGGAAGAAATAACGAATCTATTATTTGGGATACCACTCCACTCATCAAAAACATTATTACAATCCTCAGTACTTACTTATGAAACAAATACATATTAAAGATAAAGAGAGCCAAAAGTGTATTTTTGCTATCGTATATATACTAACAATAGTTCAAAAGTTAGCAAAAAATACTCAATAGCTACCATGCCATTTTCCTTTATAAACTGTTCCAAATGAGCCTGATCCAACTCTGGTTGACAGCATAACTTCACTTGCTTCTATTTCCCAATAATAGCTTGAATCCCTCTGTCCACGTGATCTCTGGAAAACAAGCAAGTATTTCAGATAGCTTGATGTGGAATCCATGGTTTAAAACAGGGGTGCTGAAACTTGGCCATTTTAAGGCTTGTGGACTTCAACTCCCAGAATTCCTCAGCCAGCATGGCTGTCTGGGGAATTCTGGGAGTTGAAATCCACAAGTCTTAAAGTGGCCAAGTTTGAGGACCCCTGTTTTCAGAGTTCATTAAAAGCATATATGAAATATGTTTCATGATACTTTAATACACAACTTGTATCGGCCATACAATATGCGAATTTAAATTTTGAACAGAATGTAGTGTAAAAAATGAGGATTAAATTATTAGCTTTCTGTTCAGAAATCTGTGGATCATCTGATAATTTTGTTCCCAAGAAAATGTTTCAAGCTGAAACCTATCTTGCATTCTTTTAAAAATAAATGCAATTTCATTTCTATTCCTCTGCTTCATTTCTAATACTCACTGCACTATTGCCAATTAGCATGATTACCCCTAGCTCAAGAGCTACCGTTACAATTCTAACATAGAAGGGGTAAGAGAATACCTCAAGTAAAAATAAGAAAACATTTTCTTTTATAAAATCCCTGCGTGTTTTGTTTAATTTGATTAAAGGATGCTAGTGCCTATCCTCTTCCTACCCTCTTCTTTCTTTGAACAGTTATGCAGAGGGAAGATCTATTGGAAGCTTTGGGATTTCATCTGCAAACTTGCAAATAGAATTCCAATCAGATATGCTAAAGAGAAAACACCAATTTTGACAAGTTCATAATGTTTTTTAGAAACTAACATAATATTCAGGTTAAGTAAGAAACATTTAACTACACGCATATACAAATCAGATATTTGATGTCTGTATTATATTCATTTCATGCAATTGTATTTTTATACTTACTATTTTTTTTTCTTGCGGATTAGCTCCTGCAGCTCGCTCTCTTTGAGCCGGAACTGGTGTTTTAGGCTGTGACCACCCTGTTGGACTTGTATTGTTGGGGCTTCCTGACATAGCTGGTGGTGATGCTTCAAATATTCAAAGAAAAAAGTAATAGATTCTAATAATATAGGACGCCTTCACAAGCAAAGATTGTAGACAAGAACTGGCATGAAACCTGCACATATGCCATATTGTATAAAGACTAAACAGCACTTGACAATATTGCTAGCTTATACTGGTCAGCGACATTCTAGCAGTTCCTATTTGGAATAGAATAGAGCTGGAAGGGACTTTGGAGGTCTTCTGGTCCAGCCCCCCACTTAAGCAGGAGAACCTACACGGTCTCAGACACGTGGTTGTCTAGTCTTTTCTTAAAGATCTCCAGTGATGGGGCGCCCACGATTTCTGGGGGTAAGCTGTTCCACTGATTGATTGTCCTCACTGTCAGGAAGTTTCTCCTTAAATCCAGGTTGCTTCTCTCCTTATACAGATAGTCCTCTGTTTAGTCCTCTGCTAAACAGCTGCCCTGTTTAGCACCATTCAAAGTTGTGACGGTGCTCAAAATGACTACCAATCCTCATACCTATGATCACTGCAGCATCCCACAATCATCTGATCGCCATTTGTGCATTTCACTCCCAGCTTCTGACAAGCAGACTTAAAGTAGAAGCCGACACTTAACAACTGCATTGTTAACAAGTGATATTCGTCCGCCAGTCACATGATGTCTCGCTTAACTACTGTGTCACTTAGTGACGGAGCTGCCAGTCCCAACTGGAGAGATAAGGCAAGGACTATCTGTATACACTACTCGCTATATGCACAATAGAGCAGTTTCTCTTCAGAACATTCTGTCTGACCTGAGTATTCTGGATAGTTTGAGCATTTCCAAGATCATTTTGACACATTTCCTGTTTCCCAAGAAATATATCTGGAAAGGAATGAATCTGGAACATTTCAAGTAGTCCATTCTGGCAGGAAAACTGAAAGTTGTGGGCTGCTTCATTTCACACTTTTAAGGAGTTATCTAGTTACTATATTTTAGTGAACACACTCACCAGATTCACTGTGACTACGTATAGCATCCTGAAACAAAGAGAGAGAAAATACTATCACTCTTTCAATATAAATTCTGTGAGAAACAGAACAGAGTAGCAAATGCATCTGTAAGAGAACCTGACTCAGCAGCTTTGATTTTAGACTTCAAAACATCAGCCAAGACATATAGTGAGAAGGGATATTGGTAATTCAAAGCACAAGGAACTCTAATTGCACTTTCAGCAATTATAACATGCTTAGCGTTCAAAACTTTCAACTTGAGGCCCAAATTATTTATTTACAGTTTGTACAGGAATGTCAAAATTGTTATCCACATTTTTGTGCACTGCTTAGAAATTATTTTATAGTAAGTCATTTATAAGCAATCCAAAATAGATAAACCAAGAGAAGAACAAATGCATAGGATGGTTTTAATATTTCAAATTCATTTTTGCATAAAATGGTTTTCATCCTAGCGTCTCAGGGGTGTCAAACTGCTGGCCCACGGACCGGTTGCATCATGCGGAGGCCGCACCCACCCCAGCTGCGGCAATGTGAAAAAAGTCACGATATGTCATGACACGTCACGCGGTGAGTTTGACACCCATGTAGTGTCTAAAGCAGATAGTTTGCTGAAAACATAGCAACAGGCTGGATCTGTAAAAAATTTAGATGCCCTCTCCACCCTAGCACTGCTGCAGCTGAGCTGGTTTTTCTTTCTCTTCCTTAATGTTACGCATGCTAGTCTACGTAAACA
Source organism: Bothrops alternatus (assembly GCA_034064705.1). Lineage (NCBI taxonomy): Eukaryota > Metazoa > Chordata > Lepidosauria > Squamata > Viperidae > Bothrops > Bothrops alternatus. The sequence goes on along the minus strand of JARGCV010000007.1, from coordinate 23,126,711 downwards.
TGCACAGCAGTGATCAAACACACATTTGTATTGTTCCTCATCTGTCCAATACCATCCAAATTAACATTTGGATAATTGACAGAAAGACATATGTGCCCAAATACTCTGGAAAACAAACAAACCCAAGGTCAAAACGTGGGCCAAAAAATGGCTTGATGGCACTTTTGCTGCTGCTGAACTTGTCTGTCCCTGTAAATTGGCTACAAACCACTCAGAACTTTTTGAAAGGTAAGTGGGTTTGAGGATACAATCCATAAAACAGAAATAATGAAGGTTTCAAACAATTTTGTAATAGAGCTGTGAAAAAGTGCAATGGAATCCTGTGTGAGAATTACATAATCTATGAAAAGATTCAGTTATAAAAAAGACAATTGGGAACAACTTCAGGTCCTAAGAATGATGTGTAAAACAGCTTATTTGTTGTTTTCATTCTACTTTGGCAAGGCTTAAAAATTGTGTTCCAGCTAATCAGCAGAGCTTCTAAAACAGTTCTTGCACACGTGTAAAGGGAAAAGAGCACGTGCACACAAGGTTCACAAAAGGATGCCTTAGATCTCTTGTCGGACTGAAAGCAACTGTTGCACATTCTTGTAGATTTATGTAGAACACAGGTTGTTTTTCCGATGTTTTTTTTTAAAAAAACAATTCTATTATCAGTAAGACATATAACCAAGGTCCCAAACTGCTAATGCTGAAAATAAATAGCTGTATTTCAGCCATTTTGAAATTATACCAATTTCAAGTTTTACCAATTTGAGAATCACTTACTTTCACTTCAATTATGTATTGTGCATTCTATTTTAAAAGAAAAAAATTATGCTGAAATCTTACTTTATATAAACCAAACCGTGAATGCAGATTCCCGTTCAACTACTTAATGAGAATCTATGCTGATTCTTCAGTAAACAGATGGCTATTTCAGGCTCTATTTTTGTATATGTATTTAACCAGCAATTAGAAAATATAAGAGGATGACATTGAAATGAAAAGGTTCAGGCTAAGTGGCTATAGGATCTTAATCTGTAGTGCTATACTGCAAGTGAAATTCTACTAAATATAAACAGCTCTGATTTTTGTATTAGGGTCAAGCAAACATGCCACACTAGTACTTCAATATGAAGTTTCAGTTAATTCACTCTAATCTGGTCAGCTGTTTTGTTAAATGAACCAAGCAAAGGCATCCAGATAATACCTACTCTTCCCCTTAAACAGAATCGTCTGCACCAGGACCTGGGAGAAGCATTCAGGCTGTTATTCTAGTTCAAAGCAATGAGAAATAAGAAAAGAACAGAAGGAGTAGTAAAAAAAACAGTTTCCAGCTGTTCAAGACGAAAGAAGTATAGAACAGATTTGGGGGGGGGGAGAGTTAGTGCAGTAGCTAAGCGCAGGTTACATTATCTAAGAACTGCAAGAATTTTAAAACTGAGGCAATCGCCTCACAAAGTTAGCCAAGCAGACCTTCCATGGACCGTGAAAGTTCCTGAAAGGGAAGTTCTCAAAATTATCTCCTTTCTCCTCCCCAAAATTGGAGAGCAGTAAGGTTCTGCTATAAGCCAAACTTGCAGGCAAACAAACCAATGAAAAAGAATTCAAGTATGTTGTGAGTAAACAAAACACTTAACTTTCTAAGAAAAACACATGAAAAAAACCCAGTAGTGCAAAATCAAGTAGAATTAAACTAATCAATTATATTTCATTTCTCAAAAATGCCCCCCTAATTTTATTCAATGAAAAATCAAGGGGGAAAAAATTATCATGGACTCCAAGGAAAAATCATCTCCCCCCCCCCTTTGTTCACCTCAACACTTTAGGAAACACTTCATTGCTGGTTTAAGCATTTCTAGGTGTGAGAACATAACCTATTTATCTGTTCCAGAAAAGGCAGATCAACACAAGTACATGAATACAAAGTAAAACCCACCACATTCATGAAATCAGAACAAGGAGCTCGAAATTCTATCATAGCCCTGTCTCTAGCAATTGCAAATTCTGTAGCTACTAGCTAAGGACATTTGAAAAACATGTTGCTTGAGAAATGTTTGAGAAAAATATTTTTTCTTAGGGCAGGCACAGTGAATAAATGGCATACAATGGAGCTTAATAGTTTAGAAAATCAGAAAATGCATCTGAATGAAACCACTTTATGAGTTATTAAGTAGACACACAGTTAGATCTTGTAAAATACCAACTAAATAACAGGGAGTAAGAATACCTCAATTATCCGGTTATCCACAGGCATAGTAGTACTGACCATGTGGACATTTGGGGTAGAAGTGGATCTCTGTCTTTGAGAAAGGGAACATTCAGGAGAAGGATTTGTTCCACTGAATGTGAAGACATGAGGTGTAGAATATCTATGCTGAGAACTAAGGAGAGAAAACAAAATTATAGACACATGCTTTTGTATAAAGAAATTAGCATTAACTTGTGAGAATCTGTAGAACCTATTTAAGAATAAGAAGTTTTATAATATACTTCTCTAGAAATAAAAAGTTATTTTGGAAATGATCATAGTTTCACAACTAATCCATCTTGGTTTTTTACACCAGAGATTCCCCTCCTCCACATATGGAGGAGCACTCTAGCAATGTCCCACATGCCAGAGGTGAGAAGGGGTTGTTCAGTTGTCTTACCTGAATGCCTTTTCTCAGCACGGAGATGGGAGAATCCACCAATGGGTTTTTCTGTCTGCCTGCTCTTGAGACCAAATCAGCCAAACTTGACATGCCCCCTGTTGCTAGGAGAACCCAATCTTGGCTAGGGCGAAAGCGGCTGATGATAGACTTAGGTGTTGGCTCTCAGGCCTCTAAACCTGGCCTATCTGACAATAAGGGTAGGTGTGGATTTTCCATCTCCATGCTGAGAAAAGGCGTTCAGGCAAAACAACGCCCTTTCTCCAGCACAGGAGATGGAGAATCCACCAATGGGACATACCAAAGCCTCACTGTCCCAATGCAGAAATAACCTGTTGAAGGACCCTCCTACCAAAGGAGGCCTCCGCGGAGGCAAAACAGTCAATCCTATAATGACGGACAAACGGGGTGGGCGAAGACCATGTCGCAGCCCTGCAAATCTCAATGGACGCCTGAGTGGCCCAGGCAGCAGAGGTTGGAGCGCTGCGAGTGGAATGAGCCGTGATACGACTTGGAGCTGGCAGGGAAGACTATTGGTACGCCTCCGCAATACAAGTCTTTATCCACCTGCCAATGGTGGAAGCGGACACCCTCCGTCCCAGAGAGGCAGGATGAAATGACACGAAGAGGGCCTCAGACTTGCCGAAGGACACTGTCCTCTTGATGTACCAGCGCAGTGCCTGGCGGACATCCAACGTGTGCCACTGACGCTCCAAGTCGTGGGAAGGAGTGGGACAAAAATCAGGCAAAATGATCTCCTGGGACCTAAGAAAAAGGGAGTTTACCTTGGGCACGAACGTGGTATCCAGCCGGAGGACCACCCTATCTCTGTGAAAGACACACAGATCCTCCCTGACCGATAGGGCAGCCATCTCAGAAATGCGTCTGGCTGACGTGATCGCGATCAGGAAGGCGACTTTGTGGGATAAGGACCGTAGAGCACTTGTGTTGAGGGGCTCAAACGGCAGTCTGGTGAGGGCCTGAAGTACTCTGGGTAACTCCCAAGAGGGGTACCTGTGCACCACGGGTGGCCTAGTGTTAGTGGCACCCTTAAGGCGCATATCCTGGGGTGCTGAATTAGAGGGCCCGAACCAGCACAGGTAAGTACAGACAACAGTGCCACCACCTGTCTACGAATAGTATTGGGGGCAGGCCTTTATCAAGGCCATCAAGGAGATATTCAAGGATCTGTGGAATCATCAATTCCAAGATATTCAGTTGCTGCCTATGGCACCAATGGCAAAAATTCCTCCATGTGGAGTCATAGATGCGATTGCTTGCCGGCCTGCGAGATGCCTGGATCATGGAAATTGCTCTGAATGAGAGCGATTCCTGTGTCATGATCTTGCATTCAAATGCCAGGCGGTCAACTGTAACGATTGGGGATCCGGGTGTTGAAGAACACCCTGATGGAGAGACATTCGCTCTGGCGGAATCTTCCATGGCGGAGAGGTGGAGAGGCTCACTAAGTTGATGAACCAGGGTCTCCAGGGCCAGTACAGAGCCACAAAGATCACCTCCGCTTGCTCCTGCAACAGCTTCCGAATGGTGGCCGGAATCAGTGGGAGGGGAGGAAACACGTAGAGAAGCCCCCCCCGGCCATGGGGCACGAAGGGCATCCATCTCTTCCGCCCCGAGAAGGAAAGAGGGAGAAACACCTCGGAAGCTGGGTATTCATCGGCAAAGCAAACAAATTGAGAACCGGTTGACCGAACCATCGGGACATCTCTGTGAAGAGATCTGGATGCAGACCCCATTCCAAATGATCTACAGTCAACCGGGTCAGATAGTTCGCTTGCCGAATCGCCTCCCCTGAGATGTGTTCGGCCCTGATAGAGGAGAGGTTCAACTCCACCCAGGAACCCAACAACTGGGCTTCGGACATGAGGGACCTGGACCGAGTACCCCCTTGCCGGTTCACATGTGCCTTTGCCGCCACATTGTCCATCAGATCTAGCACACGTTGCTTCGCAACTTGGGTGCGAAAGTGGCAAAGAGCCAGGTGTATAGCTCTGAGCTCCAGCCAGTTGATGTTGTGTCTCAGAACTGCACAGGACCAACGGCACTGTGCAAACTGAGACCCAAGGTGGGCTCCCCAACCAAACAGACTGGCCTCCGTCGTGAGCGTGAGACGGACAGGTTCTTTGAAGGGCAACCCTTTGGCTATCGCTAGCGAGAACCACCAACGGAGAGACCTTAGGTTTGGATGGGAACCCTCATCTGTTGGTTGGACGATCCGATTCCCAACCTCTGGAATGGGAGCAGAAACCACTGGAGACTTCTGGAGTGGAGCCTGGTCCAGGGAACAATGGCAATGCAAGAAATCATCTTTCCCAGAAGTTGGGAAAGAAGAGCCAGTGACACTATACGCTCCCTGTACACCTTGAGTGCCAATTCCCGTAGGCTGTCCCGACGCTCCTGGGAAAGGTAGACCAGACAGCTGACTGTGTCTACGATGGCTCCCAGGTGTAGGATTCTGGTTGAGGGAACCATTTGACTTTTTTTGAAGTTCATCAAGAATCCATGTTGTTGAAGAACCTGGATTGACCAAGTCAGGTCCAACCGGGCAGCCTGGAAGGAGGCCGACTGGTTGAGAATGTTGTCCAGGTAGCATTGAATGTGTACCAGCGCCAGTCTTAAATGTGCTGCTGGCACGGCCAGGAGTTTTATGAACACTCTGGGAGCCGAGGAGAGTCCGAATGGCAAGGCCTTGTACTGGTAGTGGTGCCCCATGTAACAGAACCTGAGAAAGCGCTGGTGATCGGGAAGGATAGGGATGTGGAGATACGCTTCCGTGAGGTCTATGGACATCAGGAAGTCTCCTTTTCTGATGCTGCCCAGGATGGACTGGAGCGTTTGCATCTTGAATTTTTTTGTATGCGATATGATAATTCAAACCTTTGAGGTCTAGAATCGCCCTCCATCCTCCCGAGGCTTTGGGAACCACAAAGAGGATGGAATAGAATCCCTGACCTTTCTGACCCTCCGGCATCGGTTCTATGGCCCTTATTAGCAGGAAATGATGAACGGCCTCCTGCATAACGCCCCTTGTGGTTGTATTTCGTGACTGGGGGCAAGATATGAAGTGCCCCAGTGGACTGGATACGAATTCCAGGGACAGATTGAACCTTACGGTTTGGAGGACCTAGAAGTCCGTGGTGGTGAGCTCCCACAGGCAGAATGAACGGGATAACCTGCCACCTATGGGAGGGGTAGCCTGGGAGTCACTTGGATCTCCTGAATGGGTGACCTCCCCCACAAAAGGGCCGCTTGCCCTGGTATTGTTGCCTGGGTCTATATCCAGATCTGTCGGCCAGAGATCCTGTCTGGCCATGAAAGGGCGGGGAGGCTGTGGGGCTCCTGAGCCTGTTCCTGGCCGAAAGGACTGCCTGCGGGCGTACGGATAGGGACGCCTGTCAAATTGCTTGGTGAGGTGTGGCATGACCTTCTTCTTGTCCTTATTCTTTGTTAAGGACGGATTCAGGGCCTCCCCAAACAAATTTCCCCCTTGATAGGGAGCTGAAGCCAGATGCCACTTGGATTTGGCATTGGCTTGCCAATATTTGAGCCAAAGCATCCGACGAGCTGAGAAGTTGGATAAGATGGACTTGACAGAGTGTCTGGCCTTCTGCAAGGTGGCGTCAGAGGCATATTCCATGGCCGCAACCAGTTTACTGATATCCTGGTGGGCGCGTATGTCCTCTGGGGGAATCCGAGCCTGGAGTTTGCAGAGCCAGAGGAGAGAGGACCTGGTGAAAAAGGAGGCGCAAGTGGCTGTCTTGACTGCCCATGCGGATGCCTGGTGTGTCCCGCGGAAGGTCATGTCCCATCGTTTATCCTCTGTCTTCAGTGTCTTGGCCAAGTCACCCAACACTGCAGATGAGGATACGAGTGAACATAAAGGATTGTCCACCTTAGGCACCTCCAGTGCATCGGTCAAATCTTACGCCATTGTGAAGAATTTCTTATCTGTACCACCCGGGGGTGGGAAGGTGCATGGTGAAGACCACTGTTTGCGAACTGTGCTTAGGAACAGGGACAGACAAGGAACCTGATGTTGTGTTGCCACCATTTCAAAGAACATCGGATTCGCATTCGAAGTGGACGGGGGGGGGTCCTGCTGGGAGAGACTTATGTTGGCCATCACGCTGGCCTTGTGCAGGAGTGGCACAAAGAGGGCCGGGTTGAACAGACCCCCCCTGTTGGAGGGAGATCCGGAGGGTCCTCCTCATCAGACCACGGTATATGCGGCTGGTTTAGTTCTGCGGGCGAAGAGGCCCCGCTATAGGCAGATTATGAAGAGGGTAGAGCGTGGTACACGGGAGCCTCCGATTGGAGAACGTATGTTGCGGGTACGTCTGCCATTGGCTCCATCCCTGACCAGTTGTGGGAATGTGCCACCAATGCCCTATCCACCGCCCGTGAGATCAGGCTTCAAAATAATCGTCCGGGGGAGAGCCCTGGTGGTCTTGGCCGCCTCAGCCCCACTGCCATAGGGATGAAGGTGGCCTCAGGTGCCTCATTCGCCCCAGTACATGGGGGGGACACAATTGGTTGGTCTTGTAGGGCCCATACTTCCTGGGCAGAGGTAGAAGGCCCCAGGGGAAGATCAAATTCCAGGGCCCCAGCCAGTTCAGCCTCTGTTCTGGCCTGCCTTTGCGCTCTGGAAAACTCTTTTTCCAGTGCCTGGTGCCTTCTGCTCTCCTGCTTCTCCGTCCTTTTGGAAGCTTTTTTGGAAATGGCCCTTGCTTTGGCCTTGATTCTGCCTGCTACCTCCTGTTTGGAGGAGGTGGGCCTGTTTTGGCCCAATGATGGGGACACAATGGACGTGAGGTCAGGCAACGTGGAGTCCTCCATCCTGAAAAGAGCTATCTCAGGGAGCACTGAGAGGAAGCTCTGGCAGGGAATTGGCTGGCCCTTGGGCACAGCGGGTGGAGCAGGAAATTGTACTACTCTCCTGGCCACCTGACCTGGGCCTCAGTGCCTCCTAGATGACTTGGAGGTGACGAGGAGAATTGTGCACTCGCTGGTCGGGTCAATCTGCGGCAGAGTTGACTTTGGCAGTCAACTGAGACGCAGGCCCAATAATTTGTTTGGTGGCCAGGTTAGGAACAGTTGCACCAGAAAGGCTGAATTGAGTGACCGCCAACCAAGGCACCTCCACAACAGAAGGCCGCCGCGTGTTCAAAATGGCAGCCACGCGGCCTATGGACGGTTTTGGCCTAAGAAGGACATGGGGCTCCCCGAGCCCTGAGCGATGGGACCTCGCAGGGGAAATGTGAGAATAACATGATTATGGAATGTTTTAATTGTGGTGAGTGAAAGGAATGGATGGCTCAAAGGGAAGGTAAAGGATCTGCAGCCGTACAATCACCTCAGGCTAAGTGAGGAGAAATCAAAATGACTGCCGGCTGATGAAAAAAATACCTAGTGGGTAGGTCCAGGGAGCCTTCTCTGCAAGTACTCCCAGATTCCTGTAACCCACGTAGCTATGGCCTTCAAAGAGGTCCCCGGCTGCTTTCCTTTGGAATCAGCTGCTGCGTGGCCCGTTCGCGGCAACCAATATGGCGGCCGCGACGAACGGCACAGAAAATTAAGGCCTGAGGCCTAGGACCTCATGGGCTTGCTTGCGGCCCATCCGCAGCTCCAAAATGGTGGCCACTATGAACGGGACAACAAAAAAGGCGAGCTACAGCAAGGGAGGAACTGAAAAGGGACCAACAACACAAGTGTATTTGTAGCGCTGATCCCAGCGCTAAAATTATCGAAGGGAAAAAGACACACGAGGAAACAGAGGCTGAAGCCTCAGCAACCCTTCCCAGAGCCCTGGGACGAAACGAGGGGGGAGAGAGGAAAAGTGGGGGGGGAGAACCACCCCCTTGCCCAGGGAAATAGTAGCTAACTCGAGCAGCGCTGAGCTTAGCGCTGCCAAGCTATGCTGATAGAAAAGAATCCACTAATGGACTCCTCTAACTACCTGAAATATTGAAAGCCAAACCTGAAACGTCTCGAAGAGCTGGAGACCAAGACAAGACTGGGTTCTCCTATCAACAGGGGGTGTGTCAAGTTTGGTTGACGTGGTCTCAAGAGCAGGCAGGCAGAGAAAACCCATTGGTGGATTCTCCATCTCCTGTGCTGGAGAACTATGAGTGGTGGACAGGAGGCAGGTGTAGTGAGTGGTGTGCGTTGGGGAGCTTGGGCAGGTATGCACTGTGCATCACCACTGGCTGGGGCCTTCTTTCCCAGAAAACGGTCCTGGCCTGGACACAAAAAAGGCCCTGGCTGTGGTGGCACAAAAGAAGGGCACAGCTGGTAGTGACATACAGTGTGCTGGTGTGGCAGTGGATGGGGTGATGCAGCAGGCAGTCCAGCAGAGAGAGGTGGGTTAAGAGAAGTGAAGTGGAAGCACTTATTGCATTAGATTGAGAGGCAAAGGAATCACTTCTTAACTTATAGTGACTGTGCAAAGCTATACTCCTTTGCGGACAGCCTGAAGTGTTACCGAAGAAGTGAATCAATTTGAGATGAAGTGTTCTTTCCAAAACACCTTAGCATTTTACACACATGAAACTTGCCCAGAAATTCGTAACGATTTTTTAAAATATCAGCTTATGTCAAAAACAGTAACAACCTAACACAATACAACTTAAAGGGCCACTTACTTAACAGGCATCCGAGACACAGATTCACGTATTCGTCGAGTCATCAAAGGAGGGGCTGAGATACCACTATCACCAACATTTGAATGTGGAAATAATCTAAAATCAAAATATCCAAAGGATAAAATTACTGAATTCAAGAGATCTTAACATTTCAACAAGGACAACTGAGTTTTCTTCAAAAAAAAAATCATCTTAGGAAAAATTATAATCAATTGATACAGTATTTAAGTTTAAAAATGCATTTGCACAGGACAGTATGCCATACCTAGATGGTATTGTGCAAAACATGATTAAACAAAGTACAACTTAGTATGATAAACTTAGAATTCTTTTACCAATACAATCTTTTCTCATTTTTTTTGTGATAGCATAGTATCTTAGGGAAGGGAATAAGGACTGCTATATTCTGGTTCTCATTTATCTTGAGAATCAGTTCATAAACAATTAAAACTATATCTTTGAACAGATAATACAGATAAAATGCTTCTGTTTGGAAGTATAGAGCCGTGCACTTTTTATTAACAGAATGCTGCTATGTCATCTCACGTGCTCCAATCTTCTTTTATTTATATATTTATCTTGATTGTCTCAATCTTCAACTGCTTCACTCTTCATATCTCTTTCTATCCCTTTTTCTTCTTAATTTACTATTCAGCCTTGTTTATATTTACTTTAATAGAAAGTAACAACACATGTATGTAAGTTGTAGAATGCAGATGTGCATCTTCATGGATTGTTACTATGTAATAGTGAAGAGGCTTGCATAGCTGAATAATGCAATGAGCCTATGCTATTGGAATATTCATTCCCAGAAGGGTCTCATGACAGGAAAGTCATAAAAAAGGGAATCAGACTAAATGCAATCCACTGGAGAAAGAAACGGTAACCTATTCTAGTGCCCTGACAAGAAAACTACATGGACATTCGCAACCGCAAGATATCAATATGATACTGAAAAGACAAAATACCCTGATTAGAAGATCAGCAATAAACTCCTGGAGAAGAGCATATTGCAAGTATAAGTAGCACCAATATTTATTGTGTGGCTAGATTAAAGCCAAAAGGATGTGTACCAGAGGCAAAAGAAAAAGTTCAGTGTGCAAAATATGTGTGCCATTGGTATGTGAAATATCACAACCATAAACCAAGGCAAACTTGATGTTAACAGAGCAACATCAACAAGACTGAACACTGAATTCTGGGAACCAGCACACTGAAACTTGCTGGAATGATACTCCATAGAATCAAGCCTTCTACTGCATGGTCCAAATCTATGTTCCAACCACATGTGCAGAGGAAGCAAACATTCTGTGACAACTTGCAGCACTTTGTCAACACAAAACCAAAAAGAGACTCATTATAAATTATAAATGACTAGAATGCCAAAATTGGAAATAAAACAGTGTCTGGAATAATGAGAAAATTTAGCCTCAAACAAAACAAAGCAATAGAGTTATGGCCAAGAAAAATTAATGTTTATAGCAATATTTCCATTCCCACAACCTAAAACAATATCAAAGCAACTATAAGACCTCCACATCTCAGAATAATATCCTACTATGATTATGGAGTGAAAGCAGATAGGTTTAAGGGATTCAATTGATAAAAAGAAGAATAGTGAGGTGAAATTTGTGATATGATTATAGATCAAACAGACAAAACTACCCCAAAATGCAAAAGGAACAGTTGTTTGACATATTAAAAATAGCAGAAGGCAAAAAATAAAAGGAAACTTTACCTAACTCAGTGTTTCTCAACCTTGACAATTTTAAGGCATGTGGACTTCAACTCCCAGAATTCCACAGCCAGCGTTGCTGGCTGTGGAATTCTGGGAGTTGAAGTCCACATGCCTTAAAATTGTCAAGGTTGAGAAACACTGACCTAACTAAATGCTGAGTTACAGGGAAGAGCAAAAAGAGACAAGGAGTTACATTTAAATAAACACTATATATCACAATCTGCAAAAAGAGACAAGGAGTTATATTTAAATAAACACTATACATCACAATCTGTAAACCACTATGATTGGATTCACCACACCAAAATCAAATAAAACACATTTTGGTTTTCCATGTTGGCTGAATCAGACTATAAAATAAAGTTGTTATAATTAAAAGTTGTTTTTAGATTCTATATAAGTACTTTGCTTTGCATCTTTGAACAACACCACACACTATAAATTTAGCTATAAATTTGCAGCAGTGAGTGAAATGACAAAGATTCTAAACAAATGGGAGGGGCAGCTAATTTTACAAATACTTTTCCCCATTCCTGATAATACCTGTTGAAACAAGTACCAGAATTAAAAACAAAAGAAAAACAAACTACTGAGTACTTTAGGGAAACTGCACTGGCAACAAATATAGACAAAGCCTAACTCCTGCCAGGTGTACTAAGGACAAATAAAAAGTACAAAAGATGTAGCTAGAGTGCATGATTAAAATGACGTGCACACAGTTACTGCATATCAAATCACAGATTGAGGCAGTAGATAGGAACTAGGCAAATGAAATAAAGTAGTTTAAAGTTTCAGAAAAATTCTCTGCAATTTTTACACAGAAGTTTAGGAGAGAATCATCAAACAGGCAATTCAATAATAGGGTGACCAGCTTTTTTTTTTCTTTTTTTTTTTTAAAGCAATCAGGGTTCTGCATTATTTCAACAAGTCCTTACAAGAGTTGCCGGATATTGCTCCAGTCCACACACATAGTTGGAACTTTTGTGCTGCAGTGTTCATGGAATTTGTAACCGCAGGTTTGGCATCGGAATCCATTTAGTAAAAACTTCTGACAGATGTCACAGTATGCAAGCTTCAGAAATGTTTTCCGTGCCTAGAAAACAATTGCAATTGTTTGTCACTTATGTTGCCAATTATGAAGAGCAAACAACTTTCAATAAATGTGTTTTCAAAAACTAACTTTAGTTTATATTTTCAAATGGTTTCAGTATATTTTCATGGGTACTGAACTTTTATATCAGCAAATTCTAGCATTGTGATCAAATTTTAATAAGCACACAGAAACAAATACATACTCAAACAGTTTTCTATCTGTTTGTATGTATATCATACAGAGAAGAAATTCTCAAACTTTTCTTTAATTCCTCCTCCTCCCCAAAAAATTAAGTACATATTGCATTTGCTCACAGTTACCTTTTCTTCTCACTATGTACCATATCAATTTCAAAGATTCTTTGAAGTTCAACATACCCAAGGGGACATAAGTTTCAGGGAAGCTAAGCTGTGCTAAATTTACAGATGGATTAAAAAAATACTTTCGAGTATCTTTATATATCTTAGCCCAATGAATGCATTACTAAATGAGAAAGGATCATGAAATTGTGTGTTCCAATCTTTATAAACTGATGACAAGGGCTTTTACATCATACAGAGAACTACACATTTCATTCAGAGGATTGCATGGTCAGCAAATTTTAGTATCTTTCTTTACAGCTTTCACACCAATTTTCAGAAGTTTCAGAAAAAAGACCTGAAGCTGGCATGTTCCACGCTCCCTTCACACTTTTGTAATGCCTGTACTTGATTAGTGAGAGTGTTCTGTTACAATCATTAGAGCAAGATTGGAAGAAGCATTAAGGATAGCAACTGCAATGATTCAGGTGCCTAGAGGATCATAATATAACAATATAGTATATTTTCTGCCTCTTTCTTCATGCAAGGAAGGTCAGAATATTTTTGACTACTGAGGTGTATATATATGTATATGTGTATGTGTATGTGTATATGTATATATGTATATATGCACCAGGAAAACCCATTCACAAATTTGCTGCTAAGAACTATAGAGGAGCATGAAGAATGGAAAAAATATTAAGTGGTTAAGAAAATTAGTTTGTGTTATTTCCATTAGTTAAAAAATAACTTTTGAACAATGTAGACACTGATGCACGGATCAAAGGAGGAACTCTGTAGTTCACCCCTGACTACTTTATGTATAAAATCTAACTAATGTCTTAATGGACATTAAAAATGAGACTTTTTAAACGGCACTTGATAATTCTTAATCTTGCAAGGAAAAATGTCCAATGCAAGCAAGAAAAAACTGTAGGAAAGAAAAAGACAATATACTACAAGACTAGTGAACAAACTCTTCATTTTATATCAATATTGGAAAGACCAGAAAACTCTAGATTATAGCTTTCTGATTTACATGTTTATTTTGTAAGAAGACAATAGGATAAAGTCTGTATAGAAATCTAGCAGCATTGCTTTCCAAAAAGCATTTCCAGTTTTATACATACAAAAGATCAACCTACGAAGTTATGTGTTGTGAGTGGAACATGATCAAGGAAGTCAACTTGTAATTCTTCTCCAATCAAGGATGCAGCATCTGTACCCCAATCCAATCGTGCTTTTTTACTACAAAAATAAACAAAACCTCTTAAATATTTGCAAGCATTCACTTTCCAAAGATGTTAGAATTATGCAAAACACAATTTGGAAACTTCATTTATTTCAGATAACTGTTAGAAACAGAATTACCCTAAGATACACATGATAATATATTTTACTTTCTAGGCTGAAATATTCAAAAATTGTGAGCAACAAGACTTAATATTATACTTGTCCATGGATATCTGCTGGGAGGCCAAAGGTGGCACGTGATAAAACATATGAAACATCATCATACAAATACCATCATTGTGTAATTAGGTCAGCCATCAGTAGAGTATACAAACACATAATGTTTGCACTTCCGTACTGATGTTATTGCATCTGTTGTTATTTTGGCATCCTGACTAACTTTGTTAAAGATGGTGCTGCAGCAGCTACAGTATATAACCACTTGAACCTTAAGTTATCTGGAATGCACATTCAGGATAAGAAAGGAAACTGATATCATCCATGAATTGGGCTTAATGTGGCCTTCAGTATAAGCCTTAGGGGGGCTGAAGTTATCCTCTCCAGCAGCCTGGTGCAGAATTATTTGATCTCGTCCTATAAAAGGCAGAGGAATACCTAAAGCAAGAAACATAGCCGATTTGTAAAAAAGAAAAGAAAAAAAAGAGTCCTGTCTTAAGAGAAGAATCTGTAACTGCTATATGAAATGAAATATACTAAATGTTATCTTAAATACACTCATGGGAAAAAAAATTTATATTCAACTTAATTCAAATTCTTACCCTTTGTGTTGTAATCGAAAAACAGCACAGCATTCTGGCTGCAGACCTCTAACTTTGAGTGCTTTCATAAGACAGTCATGAAGAGTCATTCCATTACGTACATTGACCTGTTAAGCACAAAAATAAAGTTTTTCTAATTCCAAAAGTATAAACTATTATTTAGCTTCTTAATCTTCATATTTCAATTATACAGCAATTGTTTTTAAACTTTGGAAGACTCAAATCATTAGACAATAGCCAGATGCCTTAAATGCTGGTAAACGCTTAAGTTCAATGCAGCAAATAGAAGTGAAATTATTTCATCTCCTTACTATTGTCAATTCCCCCCCCCTTTTTTTTTTGCATCTATCCCAGTAATTCTGCAATGCATTTACTTTGGAAAAACTAAATTCAAGCAACTTACAAAATGCATTGAAGGTTATTGACTTCTGATCACAATAGGGACAATTTCTGTTGCTAAGCAAGGCAGTTTTTAAGTGAGTTATGCCTAATTTTACAGCCTTTTTTGTCATGATTATAATCACTGCAGTCATTAAGTGACTCTAGTTTCTCCCAATGACTTTGCTTATCAGAAGCAGACAGGGAAGATCGCAAATGGCGATAACGTGACTATGGGACACTGCAAACATTGTATATTCATGTTGGTTGCCAAACTTCCAAATTTTGATTACATGTCCATGGGGATACTGCAATGGTTCTAAGTGTGAGCACCAGTCAAAAGTCACTTTTTTTCAGTGCCATTGTAACTTTCAAGTTGAAGACTACCTGTAATTACAATATAGAAGCAACTCTGCAAGAGATTTACTTCTCAAGAGAGAGAGACACATTGTCCATTATGTTTGTTAGGGGGTTAGTTACATTGGTACTGTAGCTGCTTTTATTGATTGTTCTCGGATCTAATTATTTTTGCAGGATGGAACCAGGATGAACTGGAGGAAGAAACTGAACAGAGATAGAACATCAGAAATAAAGCATTATTTGATTGGGACATAGGATCAATGCATCCAGACTTTTGAAGAACTATAGTAACTATTGAGATTACTTGCACCTAGATATTGACAAGTCGAACTGTTTTTTTTTAAAATTTCTTGAAGAATTCCTGTCACACAAAGTGATCAACTCATCTGAAAACTGATTTATCAACCTCACCTAGTCTCAGAGACACAAATTTGTTGACATCTGCCTCAGTTCCATCATATCTGGATTATTGCAGTATATTCTACCAAAACCAACTTCAGGGAGAACTTGAAAACTACAACTGGCCCAAAATGTAGCAGCCCAAATGTTAGCAGATGCTGCACTGAGAATGTAGGACTGATCTTCTAAAATAGCTACTGTGCTTTTAAATTTGTTTCTAGGCTACAATTCATACTGCTACAGATGATCTCCAAAATCCTAAATGGTTTATCATCTATACATTTAAAGGAACCCCTTTTTCAATCTGGACCTAATGCCTATTGAAACTGTATTTGAAGGCCTTTAGTTTATTTTGATGAATTGTTTGGTGACCTTTCTAAGCAAATGCACCTAAATTCTTGGATTACATTCACTTGGAAATGATCTCATTTCTTCACTAAAATCCTTCTAAAAGTTGAGAAAATCTTCAGTTCTAGGAAGCTTAATTTTCTGATAGATTGGTATATATTGATGTACTGATTTAACCCCTTGCTTTTTTATTGCTTATTACAGCTGTTGTTGTACTGGAATTTATTCTGCTCTTTGGGGGCCTCAAGCACCCATTTAGGCAGCTTAAAGCACCAAGTGTGACTTTTGTGTTAAGAACTAGGAGAGTAATGATAAAGAAACAGGAACACAAGCCCTCTATAAACTAAAACACTCACATTCCCATATAAAAAGCTCCAAAACTTGAGAAAATGGATCAAAATCACGCCACCATAATTTAACAACAAATTGCCTTAATTCTGTCCAAAGTCCAATTTTAGGTAAAAATAATAAAACACAGGTGATAATACAAACAAAGGACCTGTGCCAGTGAAACATGTTTATCCACACATTAAAATTATCTTAAATTTCCCAAACCACTGAAAAACGGGTGAAACATGCTGACTGTTCTCTTCTAGTGATATGACAATGACTTCCTAAATCCATCCAGATGAGTCAGTTGCTACCCCACATCAAGGACAAAACCAAACTAGAACGAAGGAGAAATTTTCTGACAGAACAATCAGTGGGAATGGCTTGCCTTTAGAAGTTGTGGGTGCTCCTCATGGGAGGGTTTTAAAGAAGAGACTAGACTACCATTTGTCTGAAAAAGTATAGGCATTTCCTGCTTGAGTAGGGGATTGGACTATAAGATCTCCAAGATCCCTTCCAACTAGGTTATTCTGTTATTTTAAATCAATGCTTTAAATCTATGTATATCGTTGTAAACTGTCCAAAATTGTATATAGAATAGACAAAATACAAATTCTATGAATTAATATTGTTAGCATGGATTCCTACCAAATTCATAATTTTAGATTTTGATTGAGAGGAAACCTGGTAACTATTAATCCTAATAAGCAATTATGCAGATTAAGGCAACCAAGGAAAAAGAAAAATATCCCTGGATGATGGGAAATAGACATGAGAGGTTTCTGTTTCTGCCTTTTTAAAAAAAACTCACAGTAGACAGTCCAGTAGCTTTACTCTTATATTGGGTTTCTTTACAATACATAATCTCACACTTAAGCACTTTTTAGTGGCCATAGGCAAACTAAGGTTAAACTTTGTACAAACAGAGAAGGGTCAGAGAATGTTCCATATGTGGCCAAAAAAAACCAACAACCCTGAATAAGATGTCAGAGAAGAAAGCAAAAATGTTATTCACAGATGAGAAACACGTTTATAGATCATTTCTATGAGTAAAATTAAGATTCTATCTAAATTTACCATTACCATGTCCAGAAGCTTGTCAGCCATTTAACAAAAGAATTCATTTCAGATTCTTTCTAATTTGCCTGAGCTTATGTGATTTTTGCTGCAATGTTTAACAATCTATATTCATGATGTGGATACAAATCTAAAATTCTTTGAGGCTCAACTCAGTAGTCTCTTTCAAACCAAGAGCAAAATACAAGAAACCATCTAACATCCAGAAAGGATACGTTAGCAGGATCTACTCATAAGAGCAGGTATACATATATTCAGAGAAATTACACCAGTCTCACTGCTCTCTCCAAAGTTATGGTGTGTATATATTGAGTAAACATGTTGAACAAAATGTCAGTGTATCTATTCTGGACTCTTCCACATTTAAACATTTTTAGACTATTGGGGCACTGGAATGAACTAGTAGGGAAAAAACAGTGAATCTTTTATTTTGCTCAAAACAAGAAACAGACTCACCACTGTGCGTTGCTTATTAGGCAAAAAAACACGAATAGTATTACTTGTCTTGGAGGAATCTAAGAGTTTCCCATCATCAGATGCTCTGCGCTGATAACCAAATTGTTCAACAATAGTAGGTGAAATACAACTGGATCCATTGAAGACAGAATCCTTTAATCCAATTCCATCAGGAAGAGTCTTCCAAGCTCCGGGAATGTGGTCCATTGAAGCAGATTTAAGCAACCAAACCTTTAAAAGAAAGACAAGTCTCCTCAAGAGCATGCTGAAACCAGCTTATTATTTTGCTAAAAGTTAAGTATTTGCAACACCAATGTGTAGTGAAGGGTTTAAATATATACTTGTAAATATATACTTGTTTAAATATATACTTGTTAAATATAAGAAAAGTTCATCATCAATTGAGTTTATTTTGCCTTAGTGGATATACACAGATACATGAACATATTTCTGGAGCAGCACATTATAACCAACCAATCAACCAATAAGACCAACTGTTTACAGGTAGTCCTTGACTTATGACCCCAATTGGGACCAGAACATGTTACTAAGCAAGAGACTACTTTATTTTAGTTCTAATAACAGACATATTTGTTTGCTAACAACTTCTTTAAAAGGTAGTAGCTCTGTCTTCATGCTGGAGGGATTTTTTTTCATCAGCCTATACAGAATGTTACATACCAATACAATGTTAACATAGACAAGATCTCATTATTGCCATAATAGACTGGAGAGCAAGTATACTTTTAATTATCAGAACCAATAAAAATTGATCTTGAAATTTAACATTCCCCATTTGATCTAGGAACTATACCCTGGATTTAAACACTATTCTTTTATATTAGATTAGTACAAGCATGTACAATTTAAAATTATCTATTCAGTTACTGGAAGGGGCGTTGTCTTACCTGAACGCCTTTTCTCAGCATGATCATGGATAATCCACAGATTGGGTTTCCTGAAGTCCCTTCTACCCAATTAGACTAAGACTGAGAGATAGCCATGCCTCTTGCTGAGTCACGTTTACCCAGTTCTGATGAAGGCGAAGCAAAAGATAAAGCCAGACGCATTGGTTTCCAGACTCCTGCCACAGTGCTCAATAATCAGTAAAGGGCAAGAGTGGATTATCCATCATCATGCTGAGAAAAGGCGTTCAGGTAAGACAACGCCCCTTCTCCAGCATGAGGATGGATAATCCATGGATTGGGACATACCAAAGCCTGCCTGTCCCTGGGGGAGGGGGGTAACAGACGGGGCATGTGATGCAGGAGATGACACTACCCTCTGTAATACTCTACGGCCAAAGGCAGCACCAGCAGAGGCAAAGCTATCAATTTTATAGTAACGGATAAATGAGGAAGGCAACGATCAGGTTGCTGCCCTACAGATGTCGTCAATGGGCGCCTACGTGGCCCAGGCCGCAGAGGTGGCAGCACTACGAGTAGAGTGAGCCGTGATACGTGAAGGAATGGCTAAAGACTGTGATTGGTATGCCCTGGCAATACAAGCCTTAATCCATCTGGCAATAGTGGAAGAAGAAACCTTGAGCCCCATAGAGCAGTATTGAAAGAGAGGAAAAGTGCCTCTGACCTACGGAAAGAAGCAGTCCTTTTAATGTAAATGTGTTGCGCCCTGTGAACATCCAAGGTGCGCCATCTGTGTTCCAAGTCACAAGATGTACTAGGGCAGAAACTCGGCAACACCACCTCCTGTGACCGGTGAAACAAAGAGTTCACCTTAGGAATGAAGGTGGGATTCAAACATAGGATCACACAATTGGGGCGAAACAGGCAGAGATCCTCCCTGACCGAGAGGGCAGCCAATTCAGATATGCGCCTGGCCGAGGTCACTGTCACCAAAAAGGCCACCTTCATAGATAAGAGATTGAGATCACAGGAACAAAGTGGTTTAAAAGGCAACCCGGTAAGGGCCTGCAAAACTCTCGAAAGATCCCAAGAGGGGTACCGATGAACCGTTGGAGGTCTAGTATTAATTGCCCCCTTTATGAAGGAACAGATTACCGGATGATGTGCAAGTGAGGAAGAGTCATTACAAAAAAGAACCGTGGTCAAAGCCGCAACCTGTCTCCTGATAGTACTAGGAGACAGACCCTTATCCATCCCGTCCAGTAAAAATTGTAGCACCTGAGGCACCGTGAGAGATGACAACTGGACATGATGCTTGGACATCCAAGATATAAAATTCTTCCAAGTAGAGTCATAAACTCTATTAGTTGACGGGCGTCTAGACGCTTGGATCATATCAATGACCCTTGGAGGATAAGCTTCCTCAATTAGACGTCTCCGTTCAATCGCCAACAGTTAACTGTAGCCATTGAGGGTCGGGATGTCGAAGCGCCCCTTGACTGAGTGCTATTCAGTCCAGGGGTATCTTCCACTGACAGGCTCATGAGATCAGCAAACCACGGGCGCCTCGGCCAATGAGGGGCTATGAGGACAATCTCCACCTTCTCTCGCAGAATCTTGCGGGTGATGGCCAGAAGTAGAGGGAGTGGGGGAAAGGCTTAAAGAAGTCCCCGGGGCCACGGAATGTGCAGGGCATCTACCCCCTCCGACCCAGGGGACGGAAAACAGGAGAAAAACCTTGGAAGTTGTGAGTTCGCTGCCGAGCCGAATAAGTCTAGAACCGGGTAGCCTACACTGTGAGATACTGCTAGGAACAGTGCTGGATCCAATTGCCACTCTGAATGATCCACCGTTGCCCTGCTAAGAGCGTCCGCCTGCTGGTTGATTGCCCCCGAGATGTGATCCGCCTTTAACGAGGACAGATTGGCCTCTGCCCAAGAGCAGAGCAGTCTGGCTTCCGTCATCAGAGAACTCGACCTGGTGCCCCCTTGATGGTTCACGTGGGCTTTGGCCGCTATGTTGTCCGTGAGGATGAGAACGTGCTGGCCTCTCACCTTGTGACTGAAGTGACACAACGCCAGGTGAATTGCCCTGAGTTCCAGCCAATTTATATTGTGTTTCAAATCCTCCTTGGACCATCTCCCCTGGACTTTCTGAGACTGGAGGTGAGCCCCCCCAGCCGAAGAGACAGGCGTCTGTAGTGAGCATGATCCATGATGGCTCCCTGAACTTTGAGCCCTTGTTGATGGCCCGAGAACTCCACCATCGGAGTGAACTCGATACCAGAGGGGTCAACCTCACCTGCTTGTTGGAGGATGTTAATTTTTCCCTCTGAAAGGGGAGGAGGAACCACTGAAGGGCTCTTGAATGTAGTCTGGTCCAAGGTACGATGGCGATGCAAGAGATCACCTTGACTAAGAGCTGGGAGAGAGTGAGAAGCGGAACTGTCCTGATGCGTGGCACCTGGCGGACAAGGCCCCTGAGACTGGCTAAGCAGTCTGGCGACAGGTAGACCATGCAGCATGTTGTATCTATCACTGCTCCCAGATGAAGTAGCTGCGTGGATGGAATCAGTTGGCTTTTGAGAAAATTCACCAAGAATCCATGGTTCTGGAGCACCTCTATTGTACGGGCTATCTCTGACCGCACAGCCTGAACCGACACTGATTGGATGAGGACGTCATCCAGGTAACACTGGATCCGAATGGACTCCAGTCTGAGGTGAGCTGCCAGAACCAACAAGATCTTCGTGAATATCCTCGGGGCGGATGAAAGGCCAAACGGAAGCGCTCTGTATTGATAGTGATAAGATCTGTACCAGAATCCGAGAAAGCTGCGACATGATGGAAATATTGGGATATGTAGGTACGCCTCCGTGAGGTCGATGGACGTCAGGAGGTCGTTCCTTCTTATGCTGGCCAAGATGGATTGCAGGGTCTACATTTTGAATTTTTTATATACCAGAGAAGAATTTAACCTTTTTAGGTCCAGAATGGCCCTCCATCCTCCCGAGGTCTTTGGAACTATAAAGAGGATTGAATAAAAACCTCGTACCCTCTGATCGGGAGGGACCGGTTCTACCACTTTTATTTCGATAAGATGGGAAATGGCCTCCTTCATGAGAGCCTGTTTTGACAAGTTTGAAGTTGTTGGACAAGAAATGAATCGGTTTGCCGGTTTTGAGAAAAACTCCAAGGTCAGGCCGTTGGTGATGGTGGACAAAACCCAGGCATCGGTGGTAATGTTCCCCCAATTCTGAGAGAACAGGGAGAGCCGACCGCCTATGGGGGGTCCCTCCCTGGAGTCACTTATTCCTCCGATAGGGACGGCCCTCTGTACCTCGAAAGGGCCGCTTAGACTGCTGTTGTTGCCTGGGCTTGGGTCCAAAACGTTCCGTTTGACGGTCCAATCTTGGAGGAAATGAATGTGTGAGTTGTAACCAGTTAGAACCCTGGGTATTGCCCCGGAATCCCTGACGGCGATAAAAGGGAGCAGACTTCCTGTCCGATCACCTGGCCTGGTGAGCAAGCACCTTTCTCTTATCCTTGTTTTCTATCAAGTATGGCTCCAGGCCTTCCCCAAATAATTTTCCACTCGAGTAAGAAGCGGTGGCCAAACGCCCTTTGGATTTTAGATCCGCCCGCCATTGCTTCAGCCAAAGCAGTCTCCTGGTAGAAACATTGGCTGCTATCGCTCTGGCTGAAAATCGAGCGGCATGCAACGTGGCATCGGCTGTGTATTCCACCGCCGCTAATAACATACCCAACGTTTGATGGGCATGTACCTGATCCTGCGGGATCATGCCCTGAAACTCCCAGAGCCAGGTGATAGAAGATTGTGAGAAGAAAGAGGCTGACGTGTGTTGTGAGTGTCCCTAGACCAGCTTGGGAAGTGTCAGAATATGAGGAAGAGCAGCCAGGCCCCTCTGGGTATTTTCCCCTCCTGGCAGCTGAGCCAGACAGGGAGGAGATTTACAGGCAGGCTGGATCAGATTCACAAAGTGAGGAGTCAGATTTGGATCAAGAAGATAAATGGCTTGATCCGAGATTCCGAAGGTTTGATAAGCGACGGTGTCAGTTAAGTGGAAAAAGGAAGTAATGAGGGGAAGTGACGTATCGGACACTATATTAGAAGGGGACAGAGAGACTACGCCTTTGTCACGAGCAACGTTACTATCAAGGAGTAGCTTGATGCCTTGCCCAGTTCGTTTGAACTTAGTTCTCTGATGTTTTTGGACTCTACGGAAGATTAATGAGCTCTTGGACAACTTTACAGATAAAGAGTGAGTTAATTGGAAGGGAGGGAGAGCATGTTAACGCGGAATGTAAATAAATCAGAATTGGCCGTTCCCCGGCCAACAAAATGCCAGCAGCTTGCTTTGCAATGAATCTCTTGAAATGTGTTAAATAAACCTCTTAAAGACATATTTATGTGGATTTTAATGAGCTGAGAGAGGCCAGACAGAACAACGTGGAAGCCTTTACTGCCCACCCTGATGCTTGATGCGCCTTTCTTAGTGCATACTCAGATTTCCTCTCCTCCGGTCTTAACGCCTCCACCATATCTCCAGCGATAGTAGAGTTTGAAAAAATGGAAGTAAGGGATGTGTCCACAGTCGGGACCTCCAGGAGGTTGGTTAAGGATGGCACCACGCTAAACAGCTTTTTGTCAGAGGACCCTGGGACAGGAGAAACCCCAAGATTGGTCCACTGTTTTCTTACTGTGTTGGCAAAGAATGGAGGACAAGGAATATGTCTTTGAGTCACCATGGGCTGAGCAAACAGAGGATTTGAAGACTGACTGGTGAAAGGGGTGGGTTGTGGGTCTGGCTCTGGGGCGATCTGGGATGTGGCCGTGGCCTTGGCTAGAATGGTCTTGAATAGAGTGGGATCAAAGAGGCCTACAAAAGGAGAGGGCTCCTGAGGAGCATCCTCATCGTCTGATAGAGCTGTTCCCCGTGATTCATCAATTTCCGAATAAGAATCCCCACTCTGTAAGGATTGATCGGAAGTAATGGAATAAGCGTAATCAGGGGTGGTAGACTGACGCTGGAAGGGTGTCAGGGTTTGGGATTTCTGTAGGGATGAGAGACTCTCTAATACCTGCGTGAGCATGGATTCGAGTTGCTCTGGTGCAATCGTCTGTGATAACTCAGGACGGAGACCAGCGGCCGTGGGTGTGAACGTGGCTAATGGAGTAGGTTGAGGATTAAGCGAAGGAGCCCCCCACTTGGACTAAGATTAGATGTCATGAGACTAATGGGTCAAGATTGAGACCCACCCTCCGGAGACAATGGCCTATGAGCCTGTGCAATTGTGGTTACCTGAGGGCTGAAAGGAGAAGTCTCAGAAGTCTCAGATGCAGCTTGCACATATTGTGATGGAGCTGTCTTTTGAGCCCTGGATATCTGCCTCTCTAGGGCCTGATGTCTCCTAGCGGCCTCCTTTTCCTGCCGGATAAGGCCTTTGCTTTTGCTTTGACTTTGCCGGCTGCCTCTGCTTTTGGAGATTTGCATCTCCTTTTACTTGGAGGACTGGTGGGTGCCAGAACCGGTTGAGGCTGCTTGTCTTCAGCCATCGCTTGTGTACCCTTCAGCGCAAGTCTGAGAATGGGTCTAAGAAAAGCAAGAAGTAAGGTCTTAAGGTGAAAAACAGTAGAAAACTGGTAAAACCAGTATGGCTCTTGGCACAGCAGGTAAGACCTGAAAAACCCTTCAGCACATGTCTGAGAATGGGTTGCACCAGGCGGTAAAGGCTGGAAAACCAGTATGGACTCCTTGCAAGAGAGCTAGGCCTGAGACCCTTCAGCACAAGTCTGAGAATGGGTTTGTACCAGGCAGTAAAGGCTGGAAAATCAATATGGACACATTTCGAAGGAACTAGGCCTGAGACCCTTCAGAACAAGTCTGAGAATGGGTCTAGAACAGGCTAGGACAAGTGGATGTGGCTGGGGAAAAATGCTTGGAGATTGTCTCCACTAGATCAGCCCTCCCCAGAAATGGGGGGGGACTGTTCTAGCCACTCAGTAAGACCAGAAAGGTTAATTTAGCCTTAAATCTCTCTTTTGTTGCTGACAAAAGAAGTTGAGAAATTAAACTGCGCAATAAGTATTTTTTTTAAATTCCAAAATGGCAACCGCCAGCCACGTGGCGATCAACCTCTGGCCCTAACGCCGGCCCTGCAGTACAGGCCTCACCCAAAAAACAAAATGGCAGCCACCAGCCACGCAGCGACTCGCCAGTAGCTGTGATCGGCCGGACAAAGCTCAGACGATCAGCTATCGTTTGGGGCTTCCGCGGCAGTCCCTCAATCGACCAAGCCGATTGGCAGGCTCCGCGGTTCTGCAAGCCTTGCAAATAAAGTGTAACAGCCCCCCCCCCACTGAGGCTTCAGCAGTCTGGGATGAACTGTCATTGCCCTGGGCTTCCGCGGAGATCCGCCGACCAGCTGGATCGAATGGAAAGCTCCTCAACTCCCCAAAGCCCCGAAAAGCAAAAGGTAAACAAAGAAACCTCGTGCTGAGGCTACAGGCTTCCCAAAGCTCTGAGCACTCAACCGGAAGAAACACAAGCCTCGTGCTGAGGCTGCAACAGCCAGGGAATGTAAACAAAAAGGACTCGGAGGGTAGTGGAGGACCCGAGGGAGGAAAGCACAGGAAAAATACAGTGATTTGAAGAGAAATTAAAGGGGAAAGGAAGGATAATCCACGGATAGGAATAAGGAAAAACATTTTTTTTTTTAAAATAAACCTGAGTCTGGAGAGAAGCTCCAACGCATCTTGTCTGGGTAAAGACTAAGATAGAACTGGGTAAACGTGACCCAGCAAGAGGTGTGGCTATCTCTCAGTCTTAGACTAATTGGGTAGAAGAGACTTCAGGAAACCCAATCCGTGGATTATCCATCCTCATGCTGGAGAATATTATTTCAATTTCTAAAACTGTAGTGCCATCTTCATTAACAAAAACTGACCAGCTTAATTTGTTAGAGAATCTTCAACAATTAGAATTTTGCACACAAATTGGAGAGAACAAGTAGTCTAAATGGTGTAAATAGAAAATACAATCTATTCCACCCATTCCAAATTAGGTTTAATGGCAACTTGCTTTTACTTATGTGACCTATTTTGTATTATTTTTGCAATATACACCAAACACTGAGATTTCACCTTGTTAAGGTCAGAAGTGTTTGTCATTTTCAGAGAATGCCATCCATAAGACACATGCACGCTGACACTTCCAGCCAAATATGACTCATTTAAATTTTTATGAGAACAGATGAATTCACCCAGTCTGACTTTTTATCACATTTTTTTGCCACTAGGAGGGAGAAAGGAGCTATGCTTTGACAACCTCCACAAAGAGCAGATGAGAAAAATGCACCAGCCTCTGGGGTCTCTCCATGACCTCTGGCTAAGTACTGAATGGCAAAGAAAGGCAAAAGCCTACCTAGAATTGTGATAGCAACACAGGAAAATAGTATAGAATAAGCACTGAGGCAGGACATTTTCCACAGTTATATTTCTCTGTGGAAAAAATTTCCATACTAAAAGACATGCTATTTTACAGTATTAATATTCTAATAAACAAACATTTTTGTATGAATCATGCATACAGACATTCCATATTGACAATACATATAGGAATGTGGCTTTTGCGTTCTAATGGTGGAATAACAGCTCTCAGCTTTTGTGTATTTTTCTTGACATTTAAGCAATTTAAGAATCTCAGCACCGTATACTTACTATAGCTTACATTATTTTGGAGGAAAAATGAAACATTTTGAATAGCATTTAAAACCATTTAAAATGAGTGTGATTATTAAAGAAAAATGGAAATAATTATATGCCATGCAAAATACAGTCTTACACGTTATAATAAAATAGTTAATCCTTCAGGTGCCACAATACTCTCTTAATCCTGTTTTTTGTTATTGTTTGGTTTTGTTTTTCTGCTGTAGAAGTCCATCCCTTGTTACACTATGACAATATGTTCAATAAGTATAGCTATTGTGGTTTATAAAACACAATGTACATCTAGCACAATGAATGAATCCAACTAAGTATAATTTATTTAACAATGCTGCTTTATTATACAATAGTGGAATTTTTCTGGAATATTTATTTATTTATTTATTATTTATTTATCAAATTTGTATGCCGCCATCAAATTTGTATGCCGCCAATATTTTGAATCTATTTTTCAGAAATTATGAAATGCAATTCAATTAGGTTCAAACATAGCATCCTTCAGTTTGAGACTATGGGTAAATATGTGAAATCATATAAAATGTTTCAAATTTACTATTTCCAATGTATTTGAGACACTAGTTATTTATGTAAATGTATGTTTGAGTCAAAACAATAAAACTATGATTTAAAGGAACCTTTATCAACCATGATCACATTCTTGCTTATAGGGAGCCCTCAGACCAGGGAAGGGTTAAGTGTTAAATAGAAACTATTTCACAGAAGCATTTTTAGGTTTATGTTACAGATTGTTAAGAGTCATGATCACATATAATTTGAATTTCATTTCAGCACGTTCTCATGGGTTTCAGTGTATTAAACATTCTTTTGGTTAATTTCTATTCTGCATGTTCATTTAATTTAATAGACTATAAGATTTAGAGGAAAACAGATCCCAGAAGCCTACAAAAGTCATGATATTATTAGTAGATATTTTAAATAATTATCTCTGGTGAAGGGCTTTTAAAATGTATGCAGAAATTATTCACATATTTCATTAAATAATGTAATATGATTATTGCATTAGTACATTTGTAGTGATTCCAATATCAACATTTTTATAGGTCAATAATGACGACATCAAGAACAGTTCATTGAACTGCCAGTTCAGACAGGTGTCTCTTATCAAGAGTGGCAAAGGAGGTGAAACATTATCAGCCCTCAAATGTTGATGTCTGTTGTTCACCACAGCATAATCAAACAACCCGCAACTTGCACTTGATATTCCTTGTCTGTGCTATTCATTTAAAACATTGATAACTCACCTTTTATCTAGAAAATCAAGCAAGCTTTGTCCAAATATATTCTTCACAACAAACCTATGAAGTAGTTTAGACTGAGAGCTAGCAAGTGACACCAATGATTTTAATGACTGTGGATATTTGATATAAAGTTTTCTAGTCTTAGCTTAGTTTCTTAACAGGGAAATTTGAACATGTTAAAGGCTAATCTTTGGATTTTATAGTTATGGTGGTGCAGTACCTATTCACTATGAGAATCTGAGGTTCAAAAAATATTATCATTGACCTGACATTTGTGGAAAGGCTATTTATTCAGCTGTATTTACTGAAAGGGATTATTTTTGCCAACTCATCTACAGTTTCCTATGCCATTTCTCATACCAAACATAATCTTAGAAAACAGATATTCCAAGTATTTACAGGATATTAGAAAATATCACTAGCCTTCCTTAAGAAGGTCAATAAAGAAAACTCTAACATCAATAAATCTACGATTTTGAGAAAGTACTACGAATCTTCAAAAAGGTATCTCAAAAGTACATGAGTTGACGAAAATAATTCCTTTCAGTAAACAGTCCGATATACTGTACATTTTAGGGGGTTTAAAATTCCTTGTACCAAAAACAGACATACCATACAGAAGTCTGAGATAATCAATGCATAGAAACAATATTAAGCAGAAATTAATATATCATCAATATTTTATTTTCAATAAAAGAGTTTAGCTATTTCCAGTCTTTTTATATATTAGATATAAAATTCACATGAAACTCTCAAAAAAATACTAACATTATTTCAGTTAGAGGAAAATTCATTTCCTCTAATGAAGGCGGGAGAAAAATCTAATAAATAAATTATATCCTAATTTATAATATAGAAACAGTTACCGAACAACAAATATGAAACAGAGATTTTTTTAAAAAAAAAAAGTAAATTTAATCCCTACGTTCTACTCTGTGTGGCTGTGAAAAATAACTTTATACCAACATCTCACCCTAACTAAGATGACAAACTTCTACATCAGTGAGCTTTTAATGTACTGCCATCAATGTTACTATCAGATAGAAATAAATAAATAAATCTGCTTTTGTCATTCTGATCAAAATAAGTCATGTCCTTCTTTACTTCCTTTTTGATCATTCATATTATTACTTATTTTGCATGATGTATCACCAACTACAGAAAATCAAAATAATGCAGCATCAAACTGGTTCAAGAATACCTGATTGTATTAGTATCAAGAACTGAGGATGTTATGCTGAACTTGAACTATAAATATTACAAAGCTTGTAATCACCACCAAATTATCAGCATAGTCTCATATTATGCTGGGCATAAAGTTTACCATTTATATAATGGCGGCCCAAAGGTCCTTTGAAAAGGGGATATAAACAGTCCCCTATTAGAAATTCCACAATGGGAAAGTTCTGGGCTTAGTGGGCCTTTAAAAATGAAATGCCATTTCCCGTAAAAGGATTGTATGCGGTTTGGGCACCAAACAAATTTTATATTATCTCTGCAGCACCATAAATTGAAAGGTTTTGAGGAAGATCTGTATGAACTGTTTTTTTTTTCTTTAAAAAAGTACACAAGCATGTTTTTCCAAAAATAGAGAGAGAGAGATGACTATTAGGAAAAAGTGAATATTTAACTTTTTCATAGAAAGTTAAGTGTCTTACCAATTAAACAACTAAAAAACTCCGTTTTTATGACCCTGTAATCCCTTATTTAAACAACTAAAACTAGTAAACTACATGAAAAGGTATAAATAGTTCTGAAAATATATTCAGAAATTTGAACAGTTTCCTTTTAGAATTCTTCCACATACAGTATGGCAGAGACATAATCTTTACTGATTTTATTATTTGTACCAGATTTTTTGTGTTGCTTTTTGCCTTTACTTTGTAAAACCTGCACTTCATACCCTAATCCTTCAGAATTCTATTATGTTTGTTTCTAAAACATATACCTATCAACCCAGATGATAATCATGATCAATTCTCATTTTCAAAGTGTCAATTTCTTCTTTTCAAGTGTCTTTACTTTCAAGGGCTGACCTAGAGTATGTTTCAGGGATGGCACAACAATTAAAGACTAAGGGCTGGAGTGCACATATTTTGCCACGGGGATGCTGCTATCACCATCCTGGCTAGAACATACAGAAGTACTTACTGTGTGGAGCTCCGTGATCATGCACTGATATCCCATGCTCCCGTTTTCAGCAACATCTCCACCATGGCAAATGTAGTTATGTGCTCCAGCCCTAAGAATATCAAATGCAATATGTCCATCATAACTAGGCCACACCAGGTACATTAAAGTGATACACCATATATAATCTGCTCAAATTAACAACTCCTCAATATGTGATAAATTTCTATTTCCCATCTTAGTACACACCAAATCTTCAACATTTCTCTTTGGTCTCAAGTTCCACTATATCACTGAGCTTGCACCATGACTAATTACTATCTCACGGAAAAAAAAAGTTTTTTCTATCCACGTCTACCAAAAGCTTTTTAGAACCATACAGAGGAATCCTCCCTCCCACACATGCATTTTTAAAAAAATATTTTCAGAATTTTAATTCAGTTTAATTTTGAACCCTTAGTTATCAGTAAGATTTATCAAGAAGCTTTTCAGTTTCCAGAGTCACTTATTTTTTGCAACCACAGAAGATGCTTGTTTGAACTTTTAAAAAATTCCCTAGATTTGCAGTCAGACATTAGATTCAAAGTCAGTGTAGAGCAGCGGCTCCCTTTTATATACCCCGCACCCCTAAACCGCTTCTCATATATTCTCGCACCCCTTAAAAAAGTTCAAAATAATGGCAACAAATTATACATATACATTATAATTTCAAAAACCCAAGTTTTTGCAACCCCTGGTGTATAGGATAGATTAATTACTGAAGGATGTTAACCGTGAGAAAAAAAAGCAAGATACATTTTAAAAATCTCTCTGCCCATGCATCTACAGGTATTCCTCAACTTGTAACAGTTTGTTTAATGACTGTTCAATGTTACAACGGCACTGAAAAATGTGACTTATGACCATTTTTCACAGTTACAACCTTTGCAGCACCATGATTATGTGACCAAAATTCAGATGCTTGGCAACTGACTCCTATTTATGACTGTGTCCCAAGGTCATGTGATCATCTTTTGCGATCTTCTCACAAGCAAAGTCAATGGGGAAACCAGGTTCATCAACAACCGGGTTACTAACTTATCAGCTGCAGTTATTCACTTAACACATGTTTCGCTTAACAGCAGAAATTCTAGGCTCAGTTGTGGTTGCATGTTGAGAAGTACCTGTACCAGCCCAACCTAGTCCATTCTTTCCATCACCCAGTGTCATTTCACAAAACATAAAGTTTGCAAGGGATCTAGAAGATCATCTAATACATAGGTTCTTAATCTTTACTTCACCACGGAGCCCCTTTAAATACTTTTTGTGGCCATGGACCACTAAGACTTAAGATTTAAATCATAACATTTCTTGAAGACTTCATGGACCCTTGTGACATCATGGGCCCCCTGGGGTCCGCAGACCACAGGTTGAGAATCAGTGATCTAATAAAAGCCTCTACCAAGTCCAGGAATCTACTATTGCAGCGGTTCTCAACCTGTGGGTCACGACCCCATTTGGGGTCGAACGACCATTTCACGGGGGTCGCCAAACAACGCAGTCCGCCATTTTTTCCCCCTTTTCCTTAGCTGTGCTACTCCCTCTTATTCTATTGGCTTTTGAAAGCCAATAGAATAGACTCTCTTGAATAGAGTCTAATTCTATTGGCTTTCAAAAGCCAATAGGAATTGTCCAGGCTGTCTCCGCCCTGCTGAGCCCGCCAAAAGTCCCAGTCTGCAAACGGTGCTGCAAGTTGTCTGCAGCGAAGGCGAGCTCTCCGGAAGTTTCCACCCCTCCCTGCTGAGCAACTACTAAAACTGTAAGTAAAAGAGGGCCAGGAATGGGAGGTGGGAGGCCGGCGGGTGCAGGGAGGGTTTTTGGCGCGCGTGGGGCCCGGGGGGTGTCTTACCTCCCTTAGACTGGGCCAGCTGGTGGCCCAGACCATGGTCGCCCTGCACCGTTGCCGCCGCGGCCGCCCAGGA
The DNA here is from genome assembly GCA_034064705.1 of Bothrops alternatus. NCBI lineage: Eukaryota > Metazoa > Chordata > Lepidosauria > Squamata > Viperidae > Bothrops > Bothrops alternatus. Next base: position 23,094,964 of record JARGCV010000007.1, on the reverse strand, counting down.
GCACCTGGGCCTGCCTGCCGCCGCCCCAAATGGGCGGCAGCGAAGGTAAGGCTAGCGGGACAGCGGCGGGCGCAGGGAGAGTTTTTGGCGCGCATGGGGCCCGGCGGGTGTCTTACCTCCCTTGGGCTGGGCCAGCTGGTGGCCCAGCCCGTGGTCGCCCTGCACCGTTGCCGCCACGGCCGCCCAGGACCACCTGGGCCTGCCTGCCGCCGTTCCGAACGGGCGGCGGCCTACGCCTCGGACGGCGCAGGGGGCAGCACCCTGCATGCACGGTGCAGGGGGCACCACGCATGCGCGGCGCAGGGGGTAGCACCACGCATGTGCGGCGCAGGAGGTAGCACCACGCATGTGCGGCGCTTGACAGGTCGGGGTCGCGGCCTGAAAAAGGTTGAGAACCGCTGTACTATTGCCTTATAACATTTAATAACTTAACTTAGGGAAGTATTCCTCTTCAGAAATGCAATTTTGTGCAAAGCACAAAGTTTTAATCATCATCACCATAGTAAAAGAAATGCTAAAAATGTGCACCAAAGAGTACTGCTATCAATCTTAGAGATGTAGATTAAATATTGAATTAGCAAAGACCCATCTTCTCACTAGGTCCTGCCACGTTCTCTAGATTGGGAGTCCCCTTAATAAACAGAAGGAACTCCTCTGTTTGTAAGATAACTCAGTTGAAGTTTCTCTGAATACTTGAAGTGGAAAAATGAAAACTAGTGGTTCATGAAATTCTGTATATGTCATAATAACCATAATAGCAGATGCCAATATATTATGGGTCAGCATTAGTAGTAAACCATTGTATTTTATCCTTTTAATCACAGAAAAACACTAACTCTACCAAAATTATGGCAATGACATGAATTAACAACACAAGGGATTTGTAAGGTGAGGAGAGAAGGGGATCTTTTAAATCCTTGTTATTTGATTCAAATCAACTATGCAAAATATATGCTGCATTTTAAATGTGTTTTCTATAACTTTTACTCAGACTACTTAAATGTAATTCTGAGATATGTCACATCACAGAGGCTTTTAACCCAGCTATTTATTCCACAATATATAAATCCAGGATTTTTATTAATTGACATTAATGATGCTTACTTATAATATTACTTCTGCAATAATTTCTTATTTCTGCAGTATCAAAATTGTTCACCAAATTCATTTACTAATCCCTTAATAAGACCACTCTTGTAAAGTAGGGGCTTTTAAAATTTATTCGCAATTCCACTACATTAAGGGGAAGTTGATGAACAAAGATACACACACACACACACACACACACACACACACACACACACACACACACGCCTTAATAACCATGCTCTTGTAAATTTAGGGGCTTTTACTTTACCATAGCAATTAATGTTAAAACTTAAATTACAGGGTGGATACCAGGTGAGGCACCCCTGGAAAATAGGTGCTGGCAATGGGAATTACCAAGCTGCTAACCCCAAGGCACAAGGCTGGGTGAGGGTGAAACTCTAGAGACCTCCAGTCTTCCATCCCACCAGTTCAGTTATCTGCTACAAAAAGCTCTGCTTCCATCAATACAAGATTAACCCTTAATGCAGTCAACTTGAAAAAGCTGCATCGTTTCAGTCATACCTTATATGTGGGTTAAAGAATGCAATGCTGCATATTTCATGAACTTGGGAATCCGAATAATATCTCTTTTCTATGGATAATGTGTACAAATACTGCAGTTATATTTCTGTATTTGCATGGTTACTGGTTTCTAATCCTTTAAAGAAAAAATGCATGTTATTTAAACATTAATCTGATAAGAAAAAAGAAGAAAACCGAGATGCTTGAACTGCAAATTAATTAACAGAATTCTCTTCAGGACAAACTCTGCATGCCTGCTCTGGAAAGTGCTCTAATCTTCTGAAGCAGAGTTAAGTAGAAATGGGAATGTACAACATGGAAGAAATGTTTACCACTTTGGCCATTAATACTCTTCTGAAAAACACCATTTGATACATCTCACTATAACTGGAAAAAAAAGAATTTTCAACATAAAAGTTGAAGTAAATTCAAATTATGCTTACTAAAGATTTCTATATAAAAGATAGAGAAGAAATAATTTATAAGGAGGAAATATACCATGCTTGTGCTTCTAGTAAATTCAAATGAGCTAATGCAAATAATTGTTACATAACACATTAAAAAACTGGAAGTTGATTTAATGGTACAGAACATAGTGGCTCTGGAATCACGATATATTATAAACAATCTCAAACTCCTTTCTTATGCAGTGCTTCTTAAAATGTTGCAAAAATTATTTGAGGATTATTGATTTTGCAATTAATACAAATATTAATAGGATCAGAAGAAAATTAAGGTAAGTTTTACTTGCATCAGAGTTAATATATGAAAACATTTTAATTTCTTCAATCTCACATGACTTCACCAGAGTAGAGATATCTCAGAATTTACTAAAGTGGCAATATGAGCTATGTTGACATTACATTTCTACAAAGTAGGTTTTAGATGAAAATTAAAAAACACAAGGGATGGTGGTTAGAGTATTTTATTTGGAAAAAGAAGAGCAATGTCAATGAAAAGTTAATTTAGAATGAAATTTAGTGGTATGTTTTCATGGACTGTTACAACACTGGAACTAGGAGAGAACATATTCATAAATTATCTATTCCATGCTGTTTCAGATGTCTGCTAATCCAGAATTCAGATGATGAGGACCCTGGCAGCCTTAAGACCTAAGTATTCCCTTGGAGAGGAAGAATATTGAGTAAGCTTATCTTTAGATACTATTGTAGCATATTGGTTAACATCTCAGTTGCCAATTTGTTCTGCTGTTTTGATATATACTGTGTTTCCCTGAAAATAAGCCCCACCCAGAAAAAAAAGCCTTAGTCTGATTTTTTAGGGTGCGCCTAATATAAGCCCTACACCAAAAATAACCCCGGGGGTGGGGGTGGCCAGCAAGGCAGCGAAAAGCATGCAGGGGCCGATGGTATCTGACAGCAGCCGCAGCCCACATAGCACAGGTAAGTCCAAGAATGGAGGCAGAGGCGGGGGGAAGGGGGGAGGCAGGCAATCCCGACACGCTGCCCATTCCATCCCACCATCTCTCAGTTTGCCCGCAGACACGCCAGGGCAGGCAATCCCAACACACCACCCATTCCGTCCCACCGTCTCTCGGCTTGCAACATGTTTTAAAGATGGGAGATACTAATATTATGTAATGATAATTTGTGTATCAAGGTTTCAAATCCTTTAATTCAATGGATTATTTACTTACAGATATTCTAAAACCAGAAAAATGAGCATATAACATATTTTTCACTCTACATTCACATACACTTTATCCAAGATTCATCTGCTTATCTTTTTATAATAGTTTCAATTACTGATTTAACCTTTGAGTCAGTCTCGACTCTTGGTGACTGCCTGGACAAGTTCCTGAAGTTTTCCTGGCAAGATTTCAGAAGTGGTTTGCCCTTGTTTTCTTCCTAGGGCTGACAGTATGTTTGGCCCAAGGACACCCAGCTGGGTTCATGCCTAAGCCAGGATTAGAACTCATGATCACCCAGAGACTCTTTTCAAAACTATTGATGACATTTTATTAGAAAATATGTTGATATAATTGGCAACTTTAGCACAAAGAATGTATATAACACTCATGTTTAATTACAGTATAAGCACAAACACGCTTATAATGAGATTAGCTTAATTTTCAGTATTTCAAAACTTCAATAAAGGAACACTACTGGAAATCAAACGGTCTATAGATTTAATAAAGACCAAACAGATACCGTGTTTCCCCGATAGTAAGACGTATCGGGGTGTCAGGGGGTCGGCTAATGTAAGCCGTCCCCCGAAAGTAAGACGTATATCTTACTTTCGGGGAAACACGGGGGCGGAGGGGAGGGAAGATGGACGCGCACACCCGGTGGAAATGGCGGGGCTGGGGAAGAGACGCCGAGGGGGGCAGCCGGACCTCCCCGTGCAAGCCGAGCCCCGAGCCTCTCCAGCCGCGCGCCGGGCCAGCAGGCTGCGCAGGGAGAGCCACCGCCGCCCCAGCCGCCGCGGGCGAGGCTGGCTCGCCAAGCTTGGAGGGAAGGAGGCTCCCTCGCTTGCTCCGCACAGCCCCGCTGCCCTCTCGGCCCAGCGCGATGGGAAGCGGCGGGGCGAAGTCGCGGGCGTCGCTGCTGCAGGGGAAGGAGCCGGTGGAGGCGATGGGGCTGGCGTGGCGGGGGGGAGCGGAATCCAGAGCTTTGCGCCGCTTCCCTCCCCTCCCTTCCCCGCCCCGCCACCGCCGCTCACTCACCCCGCCGCAGGGGGACGAGGGGAGGCGCACCGGGAACCTCTCCTTGGCGCAGGGAGCTTCCTCCTGGCTGGGGCAGCAAGAGACCGGGAAGAAAACCCGCCCCTCCAGCTCGCTCACTCACTCACCCGCCGCTTCGCTCGCGCTCCCTTTTCCGGCGACCAACCTCCCTTTCTTTTAACTTTGCAATTGGAAAAAAAAAAAGAAAAAAGGGAGGTTGGTCGCCGGAAAAGGGAGCGCGAGCGAAGCGGCGGGTGAGTGAGTGAGTGAGCTGGAGGGGCGGGTTTTCTTCCCGGTCTCTTGCTGCCCCAGCCAGAAGGAAGCTCCCTGCGCCAAGGAGAGGTTCCCGGTGCGCCTCCCCTCGTCCCCCTGCGGCGGGGTGAGTGAGTGAGTGGCGGCGGCGGCGGGGAAGGGAGGGGAGGGGAGCGGCGCAAAGCTCTGGATTCCGCTCCCCCCCCGCCACGCTCCGCTCTTGCAGCGCCTTTTCGACTAAGCGGCGGGGCAAGCGAGGCAACTCTTTCCAAACGCTCGCATCGGCGCAATGTACCTGTGGCGATTCCCCGGCGGGCCCTGGGCTAACGGGGCTGGCGGCCACGCGAGCTCTTTGCTCCGGCCTTTTTATTTTTAATTTTATTAACAAGTGGCGTGGAGAAGAAGAAGAAGAAGAATTAGAAGGAAAAGGAAAGCTCGGCCTTCTTTGGGAAGAGGACCCAGCGCGAAGCTTTCGCTTGGGTTGGATGCGTGTTGCTTTCCGCCTAGAGAAGCGGAAGCCCAATGATGCCTTTCCGAGGGAGCTGGCCCGAGGGAGCTGGCCCGGCGCGCGGCTGGAGAGGCTCGGGGCTCGGCTTGCGCGGGGAGGTCCGGCTGCCCCCCTCGGCGTCTCTTCCCCGCCTCCTTCCCAACTCCCTCGGCCGACCTTCTTCCGGGGTGCCGCTCGCCAAAGTGCGCTCGCCCCGCTTTCCTGCCCCGCGAAAAGGCCGGAGCAAAGAGCTCGCGTGGCCGCCAGCCCCGTTAGCCCAGGGCCCGCCGGGGAATACCACAGGTACATTGCGCTGATGCGAGCGTTTGGAAAGAGTTGCCTCACTTGCCCCGCCGCTTAGCCGAAAAGGCGCTGCAAGAGCGGCCGGCGCTCCCCTCCCTTCCCCGCCGCCGCCGCCGCCAGCCCAGAGCATGCCTGCGTGCCACCCCAGACCCGCGCCGGTCCCGCGCACTCTGCTGCCCGGACTGGTCCGCGGGGACGGCGGCGAGATGCGGATGCGAGCGTTTGGAAAGAGTTGCCTCACTTGCCACGCCGCTTAGCTGAAAAGGCGCTGCAAGAGCGGAGCGTGGCGGGGGGGAGCGGAATCCAGAGCTTTGCGCCGCTGCCGGGCAGCTCCGAACGGAAAAACCAGAGGGAGAACTGATGTTCTTGGAAGGGAAGAAGGGCTGGGAAGCCCCCAGCCCCACCTCCGCTCCAAAGGCGGGGGCGGCGGGCGCCACGAAGCTTTGCCTGTGTGGCAGGGGCGGCCGGCGCTCCCCTCCCCGCCCCGCCACGCTCCGCTCTTGCAGCGCCTTTTCGGCTAAGCGGCGGGGCAAGCGAGGCAACTCTTTCCAAACGTTCTAACACGCATGCAATGACACTCCTATTTTTCTGCGCAAACTGAGGCCCGTTGAATGCTTTGTTAATTGTATGTAAATACGTATGCACTGTTAACTTTGCAATTGGAAAAAGAAAAAAGAAAAAAAAAGAAAGGGAGGTTGGTCGCCGGAAAAGGGAGCGCGAGCGAAGCGGCGAGTGAGTGAGCGAGCTGGAGGGGCGGGTTTCCTTCCTGGTCTCTTGCTGCCCCAGCCAGAAGGAAGCTCCCTGCGCCAAGGAGAGGTTCCCGGTACGCCTCCCCTCGTCCCCCTGCAGCGGCGGCGGCGGCGGCGGCTCCGCCAGACGAGTCGGGGGGTTTCCCTCCTTCGCCAGCGCCGGGGGCGGAGAGTGGGTCAAGGCCTTCCAGGAGAGAGCAAGGGCCAAAGAGGAAAAGCGCAAGGCTCTTTGCGCCCCTCCCCGGCAGGGCGAAAGGGAATGCCCGCCGCGCCTGGCCAGCTGGATTTCACCGACAGCCGAGCGGGCGGATTTTAGGCGGCGGCGGCCACCTCCGTATAATTGGAGGTGTAATTCGAGAGGGGATTGTGGCGGACTCCGCGCGCGTGTGCCAAAGCCGGCTCCAGCCTTGAGGGATTGGGCCCCGTTTCTGGCACCCGCGTGACCTCTCATGCTGTTGACGGAAGGAGGAGTGACACCGCTGCTCTCGCGTGGTACATGGTACTCGCTTTACTGGGTGGTTAAACGGGAAGACTTTTAAAGACTTCCACGGAAGACTTTTAAAACAAAAAATTCGACAATTTTCCAATATAAGCCGTACCCCGAAAGTAAGACGTAGTGGGGGTTTTGAGGATAAAAAGAAAGTAAGACACTGTCTTACTTTCAGGGAAACATGGTGTATGCTTGTACAGTTCCAAAAATTTAGAATAATCACTATACAAATAAACTGACTACATTTGTGTAAAAACTCTCTAGAATATGCAAAATGTTTACTTATTAAAGAATTTAGAGTAATAAAAGATAAAAATTTACCATTTATGCATACTTGCAAAATGATTTGTTTCAAAATATCAATGTTTCAAAATCAACAAATTAGTAAAATAATTTTAGAAGTAAAAAAATGGTAGCATATTTAATATACAAGCTTTTAAAATGTAGGATTAGGAATTCCTAAATAAATAAATGCTTGTGAGAATAGTACTGTACAACTGCATAAGAAAATTCCATTTGGTTGAGAACAGCTTCTTATAAAATAAGTACTACTAATTTAAGATGCCAAAAGAGATCTTAAAATTAAATTAATGATAGGTTCAAAAGGATTTTGACCTGCTAAATTCATGAGCAGCAATCTATGAGTTAAATTTTTAAGCAGTCTAATCTAACTGAATTGGGCAGTAACCCTGACTAATAGATTAAGAGAATGCAGTAGCTTGCCTTGTCTCATTTTCCTAGCATGCAAGAACCTCCAGAACATCAAGGATTATATAGCCATTCTTAAATACCACAGGAAAGCCCAATGTACCCTAACAGACCAATTTTAAAAATCCCATATTTCAAACTTTTCCCTAGGCATACAGACTCCAAGGTAAAATAGGTAACTTTACAATTTTTTTAGGGTACGGCTATATGCATATTATAAGAATAAAAGCAAAAGCAGTATTAATTATTTGGAGGAATTCTTCCTAAACAACTTATGCTTTGGATGAGCTCCACATAGGTAACATCCCTGATGAATAAAAATTAGTTAGAAAGAAAAAATAATAAGGTTAACATGCATAAATGGCATATTATTGTATTCAATCCATTCACCTCCACTGTATTTATAGACAAGTGACCAAATCAAGAAAGAAAGAACTATAATGTTTGAACCCAGGATTGTAGCTCACTATGCACAAACAAGTCAGGATAGTAAATCAGTTATAAACCATGATTTGTTAGTATGTTTGGTTGCCCTTTGCTTATAATACTGTACAGCTTCAATTTAACTGACCCCCGTTTAAAGGTCCCCATTTAAGGGACTTTGGATGCAATGGACCCAAAGAAAACCTTAAACCATAAACAAATTGGTTGCATTCCAAATATTTTACCTTTTGGTTCTGTTAAGTTTTACCTTAAGTTTATAACCTATGCAGTTATTACTCATTTGCATAATTACAGCAATCTGAAACAAAAGACAACTGGCCTCAATTAGTCTATTACACTTAATTTCACTGTATTAGCTTCAGATATTGCACACCACTGCTTCTGTCTATGTTGGTGCCCTGCCAGTCTGTCTTGCCACCCTACACTTCACTCTCTCTGGCAGCTCTGCCAGCTCTCTCCACCTGAGCTTGCTGGCCATGCCATCCAGCCAGCAGTTGCCTTACATAGGGCCAAGCCAGATGTGCCTCATCAGCAGTGGAGATAGCAAAGATTGGCTGAATGCAGCAGGATAGTGGAACGTAGGGCAATAGGGTAGCTGGGGCTTTGCACTATAGTGCTGGAGTGGCTGGCATCGGCAGGGGGCTTGAGGTGGCACTTCTAAGTGGTGGTGACAAGGCTGAGGGCCAGGGGCATTGAGCCGAGACTTCTACTAACCCAGCATCACCACTGAGGAATGCCAATATGCAGACCAGTCAGACAGGGAGAAGGGAATAAGCAGTTGGCAGAAAGAAGAATCCCTGTAGTCCTAAGTGCAGGCAGGATGCCAAATTTTGATCATGTGATTGCAGGGGGGGCACTCCAATGGCCATAACTTCAGTGGCTGAGCATAAGTACCATTTGTTCAATGCCACCATAACTTTGAACAGTTGCTGAACAAATGGTTGTAACTAGAGGACTACCTGTACAGAAAATGTCCACTATTTAATCCATGTCATACATACCAGCAGGTTGTCTCAAGATGTTCCGACAGGCCATCACAATCTGAATAATCAAGTTTAGGTAGGCATGAGATAGAGAAGTTCCTTGAGGATGGACTCCAACATGAGTCCAAGAGCTTGGAAGAAAAAGCCTCTGGTCCCGTTGACTGACTCAAATTGGATCCTCCAAGAACATTCAGCCTATGTTTATAGCTTATGAATTTCTGGTTGGTTTAGTCATATGGCAACCTCCTGAGGAGCATGTACAAAATGTTTATTTGTCTTTGAAGTAAAAAAAAAAGAATGTCACTAGGAGTAGCTGTATGTTATTAGCTGTTCAATAATAGGATGGAAAACAGGTGTTGATGATTCAAGAAATGTTAATACCTGCATGTTTAACACCTGATCTTTTTAAGGAAAAGGAATAATTGAAGATCATGCACAAACCAAGTAGATTTTCTTGTGTGCTTAGTATCAAAACAATTTACTCAATCCTTTGTAGAGAACACCAAAGCACTTGAACTATACTTAGTTGGAAAACTGATTAATTCTAAATATATCCTGCAGCAATTAGCAGATTTACGCCTAAAAGCAATATTATGAAGACTGAAAACTCTATTTACTCTATATACTCTATGGATATGTCACCATACTGCAACTTCTGAATAAAAAGATCATACAACTGTACTGCTTAAACGTCTACAAAAGTGTGCAGAGAAGAGTAGCAAAGATGATAAGGGAGCTGGAGGATAAACCATAAGGTGAATGGCTAAGTGAACTAGGTATGTCTGGCCTAAGAAAAGAATGAGGGGAGACATTGTAACTGTCTTCCAGTACTTGAGAGTCTGTCACAGAGAAGAGGGGATTAACTTATTTTCCAAAGCACCCAAGACAAGAAGTAATGGATGGAACCTCATTAAAGAGAGATCCAACCTTGAAGTAAGGATAAGTTTCCTGATAGTAAGAACAATTAATCAATGGAACAGTATTCCTTCCAGAATTGTGGGTTCTCCATCACTGAAGGTTTTCAAGAACAGACTGGATAACAATTTGACCAGGATGGTATAAGGCCATGATGGCAAATCTGTGGCACGCAGAGCCCTCTCTGTGGGCACGCGCACCATTGCCCCAGTCCTAGGTCTTCAGCTGGGTTTTATAATACCTTTTCGCTTTAGGCCTCCGCCGCCCTGTGCAAAAAAAAACCAAAGGTTCAATCAATCAATCAATCAATTTCCACTTCTCACAGGAAAAAAAGATCTCGCAAAGTTGAAATTGATTGATTGAACTTTTTAGTCCCACCCAGTCTGCCGTTACCACTGCAGCTAAGCCCACCCAATGGGCCACACCCACCCAATGGGCCATGCCCACCTGGCACCCAACAATACATAACTGGGTTTTGGGTTGCAGTTTGGGCACTCGGTCTCTAAAAGGTTCGCCATCACTGGTATAAGGTCTCCTGCCTTGACCAGGGGGTTGGACTAGAAAACCTCCATGATTCTATGAATACAAAGCACATCACATCCCAATGAAATTCTGTTAAACTAGTATATTGTCAAAAGAATCCCATAGTTGACAGCAATCTTGCAGAATATGTTAAATAGAATTTCTATAATAAACTAGCATTTTTCTGTCAAAATAGTGACAGTTTAGCATACCAGCTAAGAACGTCTCAACTGTTCATTCATTTTTATGCCTGTTAGATGAGAATGTGTAAATTTTCTAAAATGGATAAGAATAAGAGATGAACTAATAATACTATCATGGGTTAACAGTAGTCTGGTATAATAATGCTAGCATTTAAAAGATGTTCTAGTTATGCAAGATGTCATTTTTTTAACCTGACAAATTCAAACAACACATTTCTTTCCCTTTACAATTTATGATGGTTTTTTTCTTTTTAGTGATCTTACTATGTTGCTTTCCTGATTGCTACTAGTCATTGTTTTAGGAACTAGTTTGTTTTAAACTTAATAACTAGGAATGAGAATTGTAAGGCTGACTCTGTGCACTGAAGTACCATAGAACCCCAAGTAAATAAATGAATTCCCATGGATAACAATCATGTATACAGCAAAGTCAGACTGTTGAAATCCCTCTGACTGTTGTAGCACTTTTTCCAACAGCTGCAAAGCAAGGAATTGCTGCCAGTCTTAAATGAAACTGTCTGGTTTGTAAATTTTTATTCATAATTACAACTCAAACAACGGAAGAATCTCTCATACACCCAGTCATAAGATTTCTAATACACAATGTATAAATTCTAAGCAAATACGAGGCAGGCTGCTGCTGTCTGCAATCCCAGGGCCCAAAAAAGGACCCATCTACGTTCTCTTTTCTGTACCAAAATGTTCATCTTGCATTCATAAGGAAACCCCCTGAATGAAGATTTCTTCATAAAGAACAACATGATTATTTTTCATGAAAAAGCAACAGCCTAACTGGTTGGCACAGAAAGGAAGCAGCTATGGTGTTGAAGACCTGATTTAAGACTAGTCAGTCCAGAAATAAATGCACATATAAACACATTCCCAAGTAAAGTCTCTAATTAATTCTATCTTTTCATGCAACAGAATGCCAATGTAAAACTTCCCTGGAGCCTTCTCTACCAAGTATTCTACAGGTAGTTCTTGACCTACAACCACAATTGAGCCCAAAATTTTTGTTGCTAAGTGAGACAGTTAAGAGAATTTTGCCTCATTTTATGACCTTCTTTGCCACAGCTGTAAATGGCATCACTGCAGTTGTTAAGTTACCGGTATTAACAAAGTTGTTAAATGAATCTAGCTTCCCCATTGACTTTGCTCATCAGAAAGTCACAAAATGTGATCATATGATTCTGGGACAATGCAACTGTCATAAATATGAACCAGTTACTAAACATCTGAATTTTGATCAAATCATGATGGGGATGCTGCAATGATGTAACTTTGAACAGTCAGTAAATGAACTGTTGTAAGTTGAGGACTACCTGTACTAAGTTAATGAAATATGGTGGTGAGGAGCATCAATACTGTAAGGAAACCCTTCATTAACCTTCACTGAAATTGGCATTCCTTTATAGCAAATTCAATTGTGTAATAAAGGTCACTTAACTTTTTATATGACAAAATGCTACCACATTTTATATAGGGTTTTTTCCCTATCTTATGTCTACTCTCTGGAATCAGAGCACACATTTAACAACATTTTGGGTCTGATTTTTGTGAGGATCACAAAGGTCCTTGAAACAGATCTTTCCCAGATCTTATGAAACTGGAAGAATGTGGACTACTGCAATGCATTCTACATAGAGTACCCTTGAAGAATACCCAGGAGTTTTGCCTAGTGCGGAATGTGGCCAGGCAAGCAGTTTTGGATACCTCAAGGGTGCATATGTGACAACTCTGCTACATGAACTGCATTGGGTGCCAGTTTGCTCCCAGGTCCAATTCAAGGTATTGGTCCTCACTTTTAAAGCACAGGACCAGATTATCTGAAGAATCATCTTATTCCAATTACATAACCCATCCCACCCAGTCATGCAGGAAGCATATGTTATGGACCCTGTTGGTTAAAGAATTTCATCTGATGGAGTCTAGGAGGACAGCCTTCTCTGCTTGCTCTTAGAAATCTCTAGTTCCATAGACAACATGGCTAAGAGTTGATGTCCAACATCTAAAAAATGCATAGGTCAGGGAAAGCTGTGGTATATGCCTTTAACACAATTATACATTTTAATAAAATCTCACTATAGTGTTAAGGTTTCAAGAAAACGTTTCCTGCAAAATGAAGAAGCTAATATTCAAAATCAACAAGGAAACTGATGAAGCTGAACCAGAAATACATCAGAAAAAAATCAGTTTTCATTGTATTATTATGTAAGCAAAGCATTAAGGAGGTCAATACTCACATTTCTTATCCTATTAGATGTTTTTCCTGGGTATAAAACAAATAAAACAAATTTCAATTACTGTCCTTTGGCTTAAAATTACAAGGGATCCTCTGGAATAATTAAAAATAGCACTATGAAAGATGCCATAGAAGAGTCTTTCAGCTATATGGATGCTGCTTAGTCTGAAACATTAGCTGGCTTTCTTTTTATAATTCTTTGGCTACAATACCAAAGTACAGCTAACTCAGCAAATTTTTAAAAGGTTGAGAAATAAAACTCAATTGCTCTCCTGCATTCAACTCTGCCTTTAGTTTTTCCTTTAGATTACAGCTCATTTCTAAAATTACTTGATTCTGTTATCTGCTGCTTGTCTGTTGTAAATGAAACCTGCTGAAACTTACTTTCAACAAATCTTTTCAAATATAGGCCAGCACTTCCAACTTTATCATTATTATTATTAAGTTGTAATCCTTAACAGTAAATTTTATTTAAACACCTTTATATGGCCATCTAACTCACACATAGCGACTCTAACCTTGTAGGGGTGGCAATGCAGGCACAAACACAATGGCCACTTGATCTGCTCCATGTCAGCCTGGGGTCTCCAGATTCACTGACAGAATATATAATTTACTAGTTTGACTTTTGGTTTGTGTTTTATGTGCTATGGATGTCTGAAATAGAGTCTGGTTATATGCAATTCATTACCTCTTACTATGAATTAAGGTAAAAAACCTGAAGCTCAATAGATTCAAAGAGTCTTCCATTCATAAGTAAAATACTCTTCTTTCTTATCTACACAACCTTCTCAGCAATGTTTCCTATGATAATGGCTATGGAAGATTTTTATTCCCTCCTAAATATAATAAAGATTGTAGCAATAAAAAAATCAAACAGGACACGTTTGGAATTTTGGAAAATGTATAACATATTGTATTTAGAGCTGTGTCATTATTCCTTAATTCATTAAATTTATATGCTGCCATCTCATTGTCAAGCGACTCTTTACAAGTGTCAAATTCGCCATGTCACGTGTCACAACATATCGCAGCTTTTTTTGCATTGCCAGAGCTGTGGTGGGTGCAGCCTCCGCATGATGCAACTGGCCTGTGGGCAGGCAATTTGACACCCCTGCTTTACAATGAAAAATTTGAGAGAGGAAGTGAGATGGACTTTTAAAATTCCATGTATACTCAACCATTTAACTCTTAAGATCCCAAATTTTCTGTCCATAAATATCCATTGCCTATTAATATTTTATTGCCAAATTCAATGAAGAGAAGATTTTTCAAATAAAATAATCAATGTAAAGATGTTATAATAGAATAATTTAGGATATTTGGATTGCTGTTAAGATTGGATAAAACAAATATACACTTTATTGCAAGCAAAAAAAAAGCCTGGGGAAAGGGCTTTGATTTATTTTGTGGTTACTTAAGGAGGAAACCTTATAAAACAAAACTAGGATACCAACTCTAAACTTTATTTAAAAACTGAAGTGCAAACCTGTGTTTCATAAATACCAAATACACATATAGAGGACTACATACTTTTTGATTTAGTAGTTAAGGCATCAAGCTAGAAACTAAGAGTGTGAAGTCTACTCCCGCTTTAGACAAGAGGCAGCTGGGTGACCTTAGGCCAGTCACTTTCTTTCTGCCCTAGGAAAAAGGCAATGGCAAGCCACTTCTCAAAAACCTTGCCAAAGAACTGCAGGGACTTGTCCAGGCAATCTACAAGAAGCGGACACAATTGAATCGAAGGAAAAAAATATTTCAATCCATATCAAACAAATATTAATATAATGATATACTACTTCCTCTATTAAGTTACTGCATCCTTAGATTTTTACCTATTTTATAGCTAGCAAAAATGTTTCCTTGATTCATGTATTCTATATAACTAATGATATTATATGGGTCTAAAATCCTGTAACAAATTTAATTACTGTTAACACCACACCCATCCAGCAAGTCAGCAAACCAACCTCAATCAGTTCACAATCTAAAAATATACTAGAGGCCCCAAACATTTTTAAATGAAATTATATACAGTAAATGGAACACATTGCTAATTGATAGTTTTATGAGTATTTGCCAGTATTCAAGCAATTTTGGTTACACCACAGCTGTACTGGAACACCACGTTGGAACACAGCCACTCACACATCATAAATATCATACTCTCAGATAGTACCAAAAAGTCTAATACATAGATGTAACAGCCATCATACGCCTAAGTTTGTGTACATCTGATTTATTCTGAAAAAAATGTTAATATAAAGTTTTTCATTAGAATTAAATTGCCACACAAGCACCTATGTTACAAGTAGCCTGAAGAAAGGTAAACCAATAATGTGTCTATGTTCTTAAACAGCTGTACATAATTAGGTTTTTTCCTCAAGTTGGTTAAGTATGCTTCACTAAGTTTTAATATTTGTTCCATTTTGAGTTAGTTTTATACATGAATTCAGCCATTAAGCTACAATTAATGATCTTACTTAGTATCCCTGCAAGGTAGCTTAACAAACCAGTTAAGTAAATCATGGTTTAGAACAATGTGTCAATCCACCTAGTGAAAAACACACCTTTCATGAGTTAAAATACAATTTCATCAAGCATGTACTGCCATACAGATGGCTCATAGAGGTTCACATGAAAAGACATAAAGCAGTTTATTCTTTTTCTCTTCAAAAAGCCTTGATTGGAAGCACTGTTATTTAAGTAATCCATTTTGTTTTTCATGTTACAATCATAAACACATTTACTTGAAAGTCATTCTCATTCAAATCAGAACTTTTAGTTTAGCTCAATCTTGATAAGTCTGAGCTATTAGTGGAAAGTAATATTCTTACTTACACAAGAACTATTCAAGGCAAACCTATTTATATTACCATCGCTGGCTTGGTTTGTATTACTTAACTTTCTTTGATCTTTTATAAACCAGGGGCACTTAGCGACCAAGAAAATCTAAGTAGGCTAAACAAAGGCAAATAGGCATGCCTCGTAGGATCCACCGAGAATTATCACAGCCATAAAATTAAGAATAGATTCGCTCCAGTCCAAAACGTTTCACTTCGACACAGCCAAAATCGTTTTCGCAACTCCCCATCAGCCATAAATTATTCCAAGAAGCTATGGGACAGCTCAATGTCCTCTCTCTTCGATCTTCTTGCGGCAAACCGCAATTGCCTTTTTTGGGGGGGGGGTCTTCCCTACCTACTAAGAGCCTTTCCTGTCTTCGTCTCTCCTGCAGGTTTAATTCAAAAGCCTCTCCCGGGGGATTCGCTCAGGGGGATCCCGCTGCGCTCGCCAGTCTTGCTCAACGCCCGCCGAGCCGACACTTCTGATGCTCCGCACAACCCCGCAAAGCCAGAGAGCGCCAACCTGCTGTCCCGATGACAGCTGGCTGGAGGCGGCAGCACCAACAGCGGCAGGGCTAGCATCCATTCCTGCCCTTGTTAATAAAACGGAGGTCCCGCAGCCTCGGACGCCAGCAGACAAGATGTCCCCAACACGGACTCAAGTCCTCCCCCCCCCCCACAGGACAGGCTGATGCTCCGACTCTCCCCACCTCCGAAGAGAAGAAAATGAGGAAGGAGCTCGAGAGAGAGACAGAGAGAGAGCCCAAAATGGCAAAAGCAAACGGGGAGAAAACCAGACTCCTCCATTGGGGCGCCTTCCTTCGCAGACAAGCTGCAAAGCAGGCATCCCGTGCAAGAGGGCGAAGCAAGCCGAGAACGGGGGCTGTGGCAGCGGGGATGAAGCCCACCGCTCAGCCCGTGGCGACTCCGATGCATACGCCTTTTCTCTCAGCGCTCCTCGGGAGCGCGAGTTGTAGTCGCAAGCGCCCGAGGCAGAAACTCAGGAGCCGAGCTGCAAACGCGGCGGAGAGGGAGGGAAGGGGGGGAAAAACTGCTCCTCCCGCAGCTTGTTCGAGTCCCGCTACTGTGCACCGTACACACGTACCCCTTTCCTCTCGAGCCGGCAGCCAAGCGTCCCTTACTGCACCCTATCCCGCCCCGGGCTCCGACCGCGAAAAGCTCACACACACCCGCTCACACGGAACTAGCGCCATACCTGCCCGCTTCTCGGGTGCTGCCGCTTCTCCGTCGCGAGGGCTTTTCCCTCACTCGAAGCCTCCCGCTCCTCTCGTCATCTAAAATGGCGTCCAGGGTAACAGCGAGACATTTATTGCAAACCCATCGAAGCTCTCGGCGCTCGGTTTCTCGGGTCTGGAGCGCCGAAACCTCAGCGTCTCGAGCGGCTTTCTGCCCCGCCCCTGGGGCTGTCCCACTGTCTCGCCGCCATTTGGGACTCCTACCCGCGGGACACAAGACGAGGGGTGTGGCCAGAAATCCCCCCCCCCGAGAGGCGGGAGAATAGTCCCGGTTAGGAGAGAGCGCGGCAGGTGCTCGGTGTTGCTGCTTTATCTTGTTTATTCTCAGATGTGCCTCGTTTTCATGTAGGTCTTCTAACCAATGGAACATAAAGAGGGGCGCTTATAGCCCTCGGTTTTCCTGGCATTTCCAGCTGATACGCCAAGGAATGCATTATTGCTCGTCCGTACTTCTGAGACCGGAGAGTTACTACGACTAAGACTGGAAGCAATTGATTAATCGAGGGCTGCGTTAACATAAGACGCCAGCGCCTGGGGTGCTTGAATTAATCCAGTTACTTGCGGGAGGGGGTGTCTCAAAATTCACTGAACCACAAACTAACGTACAGACTAGGTTTACCCTACTCGTTAAGCAAGCAAGCTTCATCTTAAGTCTGTATTGAATAAACCCAACCTGTCACATAGGATGAAATAGACAATTTTAATCAGCAAAATCAAGCTGTGCTCATAAATCGGAGAACAATAAGGTCTTCGGCTTGTTATAAAAACGAAGCCCTGATTGGATTTAGCATGCGTAAGCCCGCTAAAATGTGGCTTATTCACTTTTAAACCATTGTATAGTGTGATGATTGAATCCTATCATTTTGTAATAATTTCCAGAGCGATGGCCATGCTAGAGTACATAATTTAAGCCTAGGGCAAGATTGAGAGGCAGAGAATCTTGCTTTTCAGCTCAGAATGTTCCCAAATCAGCCCCACCGACACTGTAAAAAGAATGGAGCAGCGTTTCTGAAAAAATAATGCAGAGGGCAATTACAACTTAGCCTGCAGCATATCCAAATTTAAAAAACAAAAGCTGTCTGTCGCTATTAAGTGGGAAGGGAAAGGAGGAGGAAATGTGAGGGGAAAGCATATCCAAAGGGAGTGGAATGTATAAGAAATAAGGTGGAAACTGAGATCCAATCAATCTCTACTTATCCTTAATAGCACCATTGGGAGCAAAAAGGAAAAGTATTTCAACACTTCAGAAACTAAGGACCCTTCTACATTACCATCATTTTTCTATCCGTTTCCTTCTAAGACAGATTTGAAACACACACATTTGTCTTTGCTGCTGCTGCTGCTGCTGCTCTTAAAGCACAGAATATATGGTGACCACCAGAAGTCAAAAATTATGCTCCCTCCACCTGAACAAAAAGTGCAAGAAACATCAGTGTCCCAAGTGCCCCACATTTCTATGGATCCTGGAGAGGAGGGGGGGATGGAGAAAGAGCGATCCATATACATACTTCCCCCCTCCAAATGCAATGATTTTGCTGTAATGGAAAAAATCCAAGTTGCCTTACATTCACTTTGGTGCATACAAAAGTATTTAAATTTAATGATTTTATACTGGCAATTTTGCAATTGACTTCTCAATACTTAATATGTTATAGTGCTATGCTGCTACAATAACTAGGGTGGGGGAAATAAGTCCTAAGCAAGGCACACAGATACCAGAAGATCTATTTTAAAATGCAGCCAAGGATAAGCTAGACTGTTTTGGCATGTACAATTCCTTGTACCCCTTGCAGGGTGAAATTGACACACATTCTTCCCCCTTCTCTTTGGCAGGAGACCAGTCAATATGCAAAATGCTAGACTTAGCCATAAAAGCCAGCTGGGTAACTTTGGGTTGGTCACTGAGTATTTTTTAACTTAAACCAAAGATTTGGAATTCAGTGCACCTGTTTTGCTTCTTCCTCTCAATCTATTTTGTTTTATAAATCCCGAGTTCATACATTGTACTAAGCTGCAATATAATTTCTTAGCTATCCCTATTGTGAATTAAAACATAGTTTATTATGTAGTAGATTATGCTGCCCCAGCTTATGTTTTGAATCATGGCTTGGCATATGTAAATCAGCTAATCATTGATAAGATATATGTATATATATTAAAAACTTTTCAATGTAAAATTGTTTCACTGAATTCACTCAAATGTACATTTAAGTACACATTTACTTAGGATCCAGCTGTACTTCAATTAAAACATATACCGGCATATAATTTGTGTAAGGCCTGTACCTTTGATATTGTTCCAGAATTGTATTGCTATACTAGCAGTTTATAAATTATTAAGCAGGACTATAATACCTTTGTTAATATGTTTTCATTCATGTTCACATACCTCTAGTGGCTTCATAAGAAATTGTTGTTATAAAGACACTCTATTCTAAATCATTACAAATCTGAAGCAATTGTGGCAAACAATGCTTAACAAAGATCATGCGAATTCAATTTTTTTTTTCAGTTCTTGCTTGATGAAGGCCTCCCAAATTGTGTAACATTTCCCATGAATCTGGGCCAGCTTCCAAGGCAGTTCAAGTCTGCTGCCACATCATTTCATCTCTCCTTCTGGCTTCCAGCCATCTGTGTGTTTCATCTGCAATTCTCTTAGGCCTTCAGTCCACAGTATTGACTTTGCTATTTAAATATGAGGTTTGCCTGCTCCAGACACTCTAGTTCAATCATCGTTTTTCTTTTACTTTATGAATGCCTGTCTAGAATAAATTGTATGCCCAGCTTTATCCATTACATATATAATACACTTCCTGAGAGATTCACTGGAATTATACCAGTGATATGTTGGTGAAATGTTTAACCTTTAGAATATTTTGCTTGTTAAAAATATTCATCACTTCTCCTGGCAAAAGTTTGCATAACAGATTATTCCAGGAAGGTTGGACCATTTTAATCCTATTTAACTGATTGCCTGTTATGCTGTTTTTCCGTGTTCTGAAAAATACATGACATGTGGTTTACCACCCACTGGGATATATAAAACTTTTTATTTGGTGTCTTGTTCATTGGCATCTTTGAGCATTTATTTTTCTTCATATAATAGTGTGTATATGCTAAATTCATATCCATTATTTAAATGTACTAATCAATGAAGAAAGTTGTTTTATTTATCCATCTCCACAAAATTTTGGCATGCAAAATTGTGACACTAAGAAACAAGCTTCTGTATGAACAGTTGTACTGCCTGTGGGAATCCCACAGGGAATCCCAATTTGTTGTCCAACTCTCCCAACTTAAAGAAGTATGTGTTTGTGTGCCGGCTGAATCATTCAAATTGCCTAGCTTTGTTTTGTCACAATTCTATTTAGGGAGGGTGATGTAATTTTCTTCCTGAAGGCTCCTTAGGAAAGTACCTGACTAGTTCTCTGGTTAATGTGTTTATGTGTCTGTGTGGAGAGAAAGATTATAGAACATGCTTCTAGATCTACAATTTTACCTAAACTGCATGTTGAAATGCTAGTCCACTTAGAACTGCCGCAATTAAGGGCAATATTGAGAATCTAAGCTTTTCCCCACACCTTACTTAGAATTTTCACAGAAGAAAACACACAGGTATGTTCTCAGAAAAGTATGCAGGCAGAAAATATTGTTTGTTCTGAATGAGGTAAGATAAAGCCTAACTTTATTTCTTATGTGGATTGCCCTCATAAGAACGTCTGTTACATTATACTGTCAGCAGACCATTGGTTTCCAATGTATTTACAGAAATGCTCCCTGTTGAGAATGACTGAGGCAAGATGCCTTGAGAGAAACTGCCTCCTGCTATTCATCTCTGGTTCTCCATGCACTCACACTGTCACAAGGATCAAGGTGCTTGCTCCAAGGATCATTCCCTGCTCACAAACATATTAGCTCTTCTTCAATGCTGCCTTTTCGATTACCTTCAACTTTTCTTCACCTGCTACAATCAACCATCTCTGACTGGCCACCGTCCTCATAACATCTATCAACCAATTACCGGTACCTCTTCTGTCAATTGCCTTTCCCCTGGTTTCTAAGAACAGCGTTATTTCAATCCTTCAAGAAGCAACAGCCTGTACTCACCACTAGACCAAGTTCTCATAAAGGGATTGGCTCAGCTATCTGCTCTTGAATTGATTTATCTAGAATGGTATGCTGGTGGGCTAAAGGATCTGATGTCTAGAAGATCTCAAGATGCAAAAACAAAAATAAGAATCCCATCATAATTTAATAACAAGTCTGAAAGATGTCTCCCATTTGGAAGTTTATCCTATGCCACCTTCCAGACAAGCGGGGCAGTGTAATGGTATTCTTGTGTTGTTATTTTTTTTTTTAGAAATTGCCTCTTTTTCTTGTTCTCTTATATGATGATATAAGAGAAATTGTGTAGCTTTATTCAAGATAATTAGGATTTGGCAAAATGATATGGTATTACAAAGCTTGTAATACTTGTACATTACTCTATGCCAAAGTATTAAATGTCTCCCAAATTCTATAGCATTAAGATATTTTAAGGACACAATGCTTACCTAGCAATTTCACATAGCATTTGGTCATTTTGAAATATTTATGGTTATATAGAACATGTCAGTGCACAAATTGAGAATAATGGTTTACATTAAAATATTCCATTTAGCAAACAAACAGGAACTGGTGATAAAGCTCAAGCAATTGTGCATGGGACGCCCTAAGTCCTACTGGTTTTAGGTTAGGCATGGTGCATTAAACAAACGATAGTTAAACAAACCAAATCAATAGTTAGGTGAGAGCATACTAAAACCTTTGCATGGAAGCATTCCCTAAATCCTTCAAACTGTAATAACCCTGTACTGTATTTCTTTTTATGTACAGACTGCTAGCTATCTTGCCTTTGTCTGCTAAGAGAGGAGACAAAAGATGTCTCCTACAATGTCACTTCTGCCCATCAGTATGCATTTCTTTTCTGTCTTAGTGCTTTAAAAATATGCTGAACAAAACACTGTCCACAGTCGTCTCCTATTCCAGTGTATACTTTGAGAATACCAGTCTATCCATTCCCAGCAAGAATTTGTACCTGGAGTTTGTGCCACTGAAATGGCTGGTTTTTAGCTGATCCTTTTGCTCTTCTCCCTTCGAAAGAGTGACAGCAATGGGGATAAGAGACCTCTAGGCCAGGGGTAGGCAACCTTGGCTCTTTTATGACTCGTGGACTTCAACTCCCGGAATTCCGGGAGTTAAAGTCCACGAGTCATAAAAGAGCCAAGGTTGCCTACCCCTGCTCTAGGCAAACTGTAGGATCCTTGGTGCTCTCTGAGCTTGATTATTTCTTGCAGACATTTCATTACCAAATTAAGTAACGTCAGTGCACAGTTCAATCCTGAGCTACAAATATTCTCCTCTTATCAATTGTTTTAGGCAAAGCAGTTCATTTCCTTAAGTCATTCCATTCCAAAACACAGACCAAAATAACACTACTGAAATTTTGGCAGCAGAATTTTAGCCATTTTGGTTGGACTGAGCAAATTAAAGATGAAACGAGAAATATTCACCACTGAAGTTGTTCTCATTCCCACTGAAACACACCCAAGTTTTTAAAAAGGATGAAAAGTTATTGCCATCCTCCTGATGATATTGCAACAGTAATGGCATCGTATGCCTTCCAGGTAATCAGGAAGTGGGAAGAAAGAGTGAGGTGCAAGTCTCTCAACCAACAAAAAATTGTCCATTTCTGCCTTACAACATATTCAAATGAATTTGGAATATGGCCAGATAGTGCTTGGGATCATGAGTATGTCTAGATTGTTCAGAGTCTAGAACGGGTTCCCAACCCCCGGGTCACAGCCCACTACCAGACCATGAACTGTTCAGATCTGGGCTGACCAAAGTGGGTGAGCATGTGGGCACACATCCCCACCAGCATGAGCAGCGTATGTACGTGTGTTCCATTTGCGCAGGTGGCATGCCCGCCACTCACGCAAATGGAGCTGTGTGCACACCACTTGCCCTCTGCTCAAGCAGAACCATCCCCTCTCCGCCTCTTGCCAGTCTGCAAAGCCAGAAAGGTTAGGGAATTCTGGTCTAGAACATGATTAGCTTGGGAATTCTGGGATTTGTCTATATAACATATGGCTGCCAAGTTTGAGAAATACTGGTCTAGAACTTCCTCATAGTATCTGGCAATCAATGTTACCCTTTGCTGTTACAGCAGTCCAGTATCTGAGTTTTCTTCAGATTACCTCCTGGATCCTCACCCTGTGCATTGAGTTGTGATTAGGTAAAATCTCATCATTTCTCCCTTTAGAAAAAGTTGGGGAGAAAAATCTCTTCAGAGAAATAGCAGCCAGAGAAAATGCTGTCAACAAAAGCAAATGAAAACCCTATCATATGATAGCACCATGATGTACCTTATTCAAAAGCTTTTCTGAGGAGGTGTAACTGTGTCAACACAATGACACAATAACATTCAAAAAACATTCTTAAGTTGAGCAGTAGGAACGGTTCCCTGAAAGAAGATCAGCTATGATGCAGAGAGAAATATCAAGATGTGGCAGCTCCATGAATAAGAAACAATCTGTATGAGACAGATGCATAAAAGATTATAAATGCTACAGCTGTCCTGGTTTCAGGTGTGCAAGGAGCTGAAATGTAAACTTTGTGCAACAGAAATTTTCCTGCATAAAAATCAGGTAACCTCCAGGAGGTGTAGACCCTCTTCAGAGTTCCCCTGTGGTAAAAACTGTACAGTACATTTCAAAAGAAAAATTGACTGATAAACAACATGGCAGGGGGAGCTGAACAATTGTGGTATACACAGAGGCTGTGCTTTGTCCCAATGTGTACAGAAGTGATGTGATTCGCCTGAGGCACTTCATGTTACCTTGAAACTTGCCAACAGTGAGATTAGCCAGGAAAAACTTTTGGCATGCTTCACTTTTAGCAAGGGAGCAAGTGGGGGGGAGCAATTTTAAAAACAGTGCTTCGCACAACCCTTTAACACAATGAAGCAATCTTTGAAGGTTTGCACAGGCTTGTTGAATAAACATTAGATTATAAACAGGATAATCTCAGGGGTGGCAAATTAGTTGGGCATTCTGTTAGCAAATTAAAAAAAAGATACTAGGAGAAATTGCCAGGTTGGAAGAAATCCTTCAGATCATTCAATCCAATTCCCCTTGAAGCTTCCAATGTTACTAAAATACAAACATTGACGTAAGTGCTCTTGAAAATACAGTCAGGAAAACCCACTTTTCAGAGAAGGCAGGGAGAAAATCTACCCAGGTGCAAGTTCATCTGATTAAATGTTTAGTGATAACAGCTAAATTCTCCAAAACATGGTTTGGTGTGTGGTTCTGTAGCATCCAAAAGCAAGCAGTACATTCATAGTAACCCATTACTATGTCTGTCCTTTCATAGACCTGTCTAAAATCGAGTAGCTGTATTAATTCTAACAGAGAATGTATATTTTTAATTAATTGTGAGAAAGTAATTTTGCAAAGATCATAGATTTTAAATGTTAAAATAATTTATGTAGACTAAATTGCAAAACAAGGTAATCCATGTATCAGACACCATGATGGCTTGATTCCAAGCATGACAACATTTTAGCTGACATACAATGTAATACATCTGACCTTGTTGCCTTACTAAGGATAAACAAAGCAGCTGCTATATTAAGCCACTGATTGAAGAACCTGATCTTAACAATCACCCACTGGTCCCCCCCTTGTAGAAATGCAACTTAGTTTATTTATTGTACTAAGACAGCTACTATGTATGCACATGCATGAGAAGGAGACCTTAAGTTGTGTCAACATACATGGCATTATTGTTAAACTCATTGCTTGTTGTACACAGTTTGGGACTCTGTTAGTCAAACTCAAAATACATGCCATTTTGAATCTCTTTCATCCAAAGTTGTAATCAACTACCCCAAAATTAAGGCACAGATCTGAGTTGATGGGAACTCTGAGGTTGTCCATTTCAAATTCAAACACCATGGTGAATCTTGTATATGGCATACAGGGGTTAAAACCTTGATTATGCAAATATAGGTTGTATGAACATGGCCTTATTGTGGGATGTTTGGTTGAGTCTTATGTTTTTGAACCCAGCATCTGTTGATTTTTTTTCAGTTAATGCTAACCCAATGAATTTTTAAATCACTTGGATTAACCCCAATCAATTGTGATTTATTGATAAACTAGAATTTTTTAAAGAAAACAATTGTTCAATGTGATGGGCAAACCCAAACTGAAATTGCTTGTAGGGGACTTTATTTCTGGAAAAGGATAGTGATCTCTGCTTCTAGAGGAACCATCTTTTCTTGTTTCCTATGTGTGCACCACTGCCATATCTCCTCTCTTACCCATTTTGCATTGATCTTCAGAGTTTTTCTCAATTACTACCACCTGTTTCCTGCTTTGCCCTCAGCTTGAGCCCAGATTTCCACTGTATCCTACTTCCTCTTGTCTGTAGTTCACTGCTGAAACTATGGTCTATGTCTGTTTACCCCAGGACCAGCTGTTCAAGCTTCAAAGATAGCTTAGCTTTCTTTGTGATCCACTTAGTTACTGTTTGGTTCTCCAATCCTGATTCTGACATGCTGAAACCTGATATCTGGCTTGAAAGTACATTGCAACTTTCATTCCTAGTATGCTATAGAATTAACTAAAGTAGTCCTCACTATGTCAGCTCCTGCACTAAGAAGGCCGTGATAGCACTTTTTGGTTGTATTGACTATGTTTATGCAAAATGGTAAACATTTTGCCTTTGCAGTTCCAGGTAACAATCATCTTTGACCTAAAACATCAAACATAAATCTGCCTGCCCTTTAAACTACGAAGTTACATTCCGTGAAATCTTGTTCCTGTTTTCACCTCTCTGTCATCTCCCAAACTTTGTAGCATGGTTAGGCCTGCTCTCCAGCCTGTGAACACTACAGGTCCCATTCACAAAGAAAACTGCTTGTCACAGCTGCAAAGGTTGAGTGACAAAACACTTCTGTTATAGACTGTGCACATCAGTAACGCAATAAGAAGCAGATAAATGCAGTGAATCTGCATTTATAAAAAAAGGTTCATATATTATATTATTTTTGTTTTCTGTGCCTTCAAGTCAATGTTGACTCCTGGTGATTGCCTGAACAAGTCTCAGCAAGATTTCTTGGCAAGATTTCAGAAGAATTTGCCCTTATCTTCTTCCTAGGCTGGAGAGGCTGTCATTGGCCCAATGTCCCCCAACTAGCTTTGTGCCAAAGGCAAGACTAAAACTCATGTCCTCCCTGTTTCTAGCATGGTGCCTTAACCGCCACACCATACTAGGTTCTTAGTTTAATCATAATTTATTTTAAAAAATAAAGCCAACACGGAACAAATCACACTACAACTCATGTAAACCCAGACACTGCAATGGTTATTAAAACATTAATTCTCTACCTTTTTCTTTGAAGACACTTAGTAGTGTAATCAATAAAACAAGAGACAGCTTGGCTAGAAATCTGTTAAAGCAAAATGACGTCATAAAGAATCAGTCCACACAAAACCACTGAAGGAAGATGTGGAACCCAACATAACAGAAGCCGACTTCAGGCAATCTCAGTGATCTTGTGAGATTCTTCCAATTCTCCAATGATGTCACTGATTGCAGCATGATGGTCTCTCTTTGCTTCCAGCACGACTGGAAATCAGCAATGTCACAGTTTCAGCTTTCCTGGAAGCTTCTGTATTGCCTATATATATTCTGTCTCAAGAAATGAACCCTATTTAATGATACCTCTAATCGGTAATCACTACTTCTCATGTGTTTAGTTATACAAACAAACATACATATTGTCTGAATATGATGACCAGAATAATGGCACCAGTACCAGATGATTGTATTACAAAGCCACTCTCCACAGTCTAAATCTTAGCACTGTTACCTAATTTGTCTTACTCTTGAATTCTAGAATAATTTTTTGTCCTGGTACGCTAGCAGATTGGAATGTAGTTTAGCAGTGATGTAACAACCCTAATATAAATAACATGAGATAGTCATACATTATATTCTCTTATGGGTGTTTCTGTTTTTTATGACCTAGTACACAGAGGGAAATCCCTTAATCATAAAGAAATCATGTCTTTTTTTCAGAGTTCTTTTGGACTGATAATGTTCTCAAACAACACATAAATATACATTTAGCCATCTAGAAGTCCAGATGAAAGACCAGAGTGACAATTCTGTATAAAAATACAAAACCGTTCCCCCACCTTATCTGGTGTCTTATTTGAGATTGACATATTTTCTAAATCAAATTAACATAAAGGATAATTATATGAGCAACTGTGCTTAGGGGGAGGGGGGCAGGACTGACAAGATCAGCCTGAGTAATTTATCAGCCTTGAAATGTGGACAGCAATATATTACAGCACCACCATTTCCCTATATTAAAGGTGTGCATGACAAGTAGGATATAAAGGGTGTTTCTGTTTCTCACACCTGGTGTCAACATTTTCAACATGATATCTCTCTATCCACATCCAGTGAAAGAACTTTTCCATGTATGTATTTATGGTAAAATGGTGATCCGTAAGTGAAGACATATATATTATTTGCAATGGTGCATCCATCACTGAATCAGAATCAGAAAAACAGAGTTGGAAGGGACCTTGTAGATCATCTAGTCCAACCCCCCCCACCCAAACAGGAGAACCTACACCATTTCTGACAGATGGCAGTCCAGTCTCTTCTTGAAAGCTTCCAGTGATGAAACTTCCACAATATCTGAAGACAAACTGTTCCATTGGTTGATTGTTCTCACTGTCAGAAAATTTCTCCTTATTTCTAGGTTGAATTTCTCTTTGATCAGTTTCCATCTGTTATTTCTTGTTTGGCTTTCAGTTGCTTTGAAAAATAGGTTGATCACCTCCTTTCTGTGATAGCACCTCAAATATTGGAACACTGCTATCATGTCTCCTCTGGTCCTTCTCACTAGACTAGCCATGCCCAGTTCCTGTAACCATTCTTCATATGTTTTAGCCTCCAGTTCCCTAATCATCTTTGCTGCTCTTCTCTGCACTTTTTCTATAGTCTCAACACCTTTTTTTATAGTGTGGAGACATAAATTGATTGCAGTATCCTAGGTGTGGTCTTACCAAGGTGTTATAGAGTGGTATTAGTACTTTACGTGATCTTGATTCAGTCCCTCTGTAAATGCAACTTAAGACTCCATTGGCTTTTTTGGCTGCTGCTACACAGTGTTGGCTCATATTTAACTGATTGTCCACTAAGACTCCACGATCCCTCTTACAGTTACTGCTATTAAGCCTGATTTCACCCAATCTATATGTGAACTTTTGGTTTTTCTTGCCTAAGTGTAAGACTTTACTTTTCTCTACATTGAATTTCATTTTGTTAGATAGGGCCCAGTGTTCAAGTCTGCCAAGATCCATCTGGATCTTGAGCCTGTCATCTAGGGCAGGCATGTCAAACTCGTGACATCACGTGACATCACATGACATATCACGACTTTTTCCCCATTGCCAGCAATGGGGTGAGTGCAGTTTTTGCATGACACATCCGGCCCGCAGGCCAGCAGTTTGACATGCCTGATCTAGGGTGTTGGCTATTCCTGCCAGCTTAGTATCATCTGCAAATTTGATAAGTTCTCCTTCTATTCCCTCATTTAAGTCGTTTATGAAAATGTTGTCACTTTATAAGAGCAACTTCTGTGAGAAGATTGTCACAATTGTACTTTAAATTTACAGTCAATATATCCTTTCACTCACTGTCAACTTGGCAGTTGCTTCTAAAGACAGATTTTAAATTAAAGATTAAAGATAATTTTTAATCACCCATAGCAAGTAATATATTTTTATAATTTTATAGAAAAACTAGTTAAAAGTTAACTAACATTTTGCATAGTTCAACAGTTTGAAATGCCTAATTGCTTAACTGTCTGGAGGGTGTCAGTTGGATCACACTAGAAAATGAAGAACAGAATTTAGAAAATAAAGTATGGCAAGCGAAGCCAGCAAAACAAATAACAGGTTCAACAAGGAGCTGATCCGGCCAGAAATTGTGAGGATTGAAGATGGACACATCTGACTTTTGCATGTTCTCCAGGATTTTAGTAGCTGGAGGTAAAATCTCTAGAGTGGAGTTTATACCGTTTTTCATATATGAAGTTTTTTTGGACTGAGGAAATTAGGAACCAACTGAGAGAGGAAGGGGAAGGCTAGAGAGAAGGCTCTAGGTATGGAAAAATACTTGCCTTTGTTTCTGTTCTATTTCACAGCATACCTTATGTTTATGACAGGGAGTAAAATATTAATCATGTCGTTTTTTATGAAGATGGACATTCAGAAAAACCTGGAGCTACAATTATCAACTTGTATTATTCTATCAAAGAATGCAGCAGATTCTTCTGAAGAAAGCACTTTTAATTTGTTCCAAAATACCCTTCCCTTGCGTTTGATTAAGCTGCACAATAAAGACCGATTGGCAGCAGAATTGCTATGGCCACATAATAAAAAGTTGAAGATAAGGAACAAATCATTTATTTGCTTTGTGAAGAAAATATTGGAGGTACAAGTTATTTAGATCTTTTTAATCATGCTTTTTATTTAGAATATTGATTACTTTTTTGTAAAACATGATGTAAAGCATTAAGAAGTTATTTAAAACAAAGTCAGATTATATTACCACTGTGAAATGACATGGAACAATAAATAAGAAGAACCAACAAGCCACTAATAACTGCAGATTAGTAATCTTGGCATTTGTCAGCTGTCCAAATATTATTGTAATGGGCAGGGTAAATCTTCAGAATTCTGTTAGCTGAACAGGATTTGAGTAAGAGCAATGAGAGGAAATCTGATACAGAACAAGTAACTGAAAGCTGACATTTGCTGCAAATTCCAAAGTAATCACAAGCAGTTTACATTCTAATCCTCACCCCAACCCAATGTCCTTTGTCTGCAATAAGTCTATTATCCTCAAGGACATGATCATGGACAAGAAGAAGGACCTGTGCATGTCACCGCTACCTGGGCTTATCAGAGTGAGGTTCTCTCTCCAGAATGTATCTGGCTGGCTTTTGCCTGGTTCATCAACCTCAACAGAAAAGGAAAGGTAACAATCATGTATGGAGAGCCTATGTAAGGTACAGGAAGCAATGTACCACAGGGTCCAAGTAATGAGGTTCTGTTTGTAATGTTTGTGGAACAGCAGCGACTATTGTACTATCCTCCCAGCTACAGGGCTGCTATCTTTCTTGAACTGTTTTATCTTACTGCAGAGTTCATCCAAAGAAGTAGTTCTAGGTAATTTCATCCTCACTTTTCTGATGTTGGAGGTAGCATGGGGTTTCATGGCTACCAAGACAACTGTGAATATCTCAGGTCATTGCTGGCCTGGCCTATATTGAAAACCAAGTTGGTAAGGGAGGTAAAACATCATTAGTTCTCTGTATCCGTGGAATACCATGTAATGATACTGTTAAAGAGTGGCCTGGATCCTTGTGGAGAAGGATGAACTATTTAGGTGGGCATTTTTGTAGGAAAAAAAATCACATAGTTACTCTGAATTGGAAACTGGATGGTTAGAATCTGTGGGTCACAGTGAAATGAACACAGTTCTTTGTGATACAACACTATTACCTATTGACCTATCTCTGTCTCTCTTGCGTGATTAAAAGTATTGGGAGGAGGATAGGGAATTTGGTCTGATAAATAATCAACATCTAATTGTGAAAGGCAAAAGTGCCAGCTTGAAAAAGGTACTGATTTGCTCCTCCCCCAGAGGCTTACACTGGACTCATTGAACTGGAAGAATTATCATGTTATCTCCAATCATCTTTTGGGGGGCAAGTTGGTGGGGCAGCAGTTGCTTCCTGAGAATCCTGGGAGAAGTAGATAAACTGGACCCCAGCAGGCTATATTGAAGTCCAATTTTAGAAAAGAACTGCATTGTTCACCTTTATAGATGTCCTATGGCAGCATTTGGATGCCTGGAACACAGCCATTTTTGTCTGGCTAGATCTCTCAATGGCTTCCAATACTGAGGACTCTGGATCTTTGTGGACCACCTGTGAGTTTAGGTTTTGCACTCATGTCAGAAGCATTGAGGCACTTACGGGTTGAAAGGATTAGCTGGTGACATCACAGTTGCCCTGGGGACGCCCAGCTGGGGTCTCCTTTCATGTTCCTGGCAGGAGCTGGAGTGAAGGATGGGAATTCAAACTCTCCCCACAGCAGCTCTAGGGTCTCGAATGTGAGCTTGCTAACTTCCTGCCCAGCGTTCCAACCACTCACGCCACCTTGCTCCCCTGAG
This sequence comes from Bothrops alternatus, assembly GCA_034064705.1. NCBI lineage: Eukaryota > Metazoa > Chordata > Lepidosauria > Squamata > Viperidae > Bothrops > Bothrops alternatus. Next base: position 23,063,957 of record JARGCV010000007.1, on the reverse strand, counting down.
TTTAGGTTTAGAGACATCAAGGTTTAGTAATTTCTCTTCTTCCTAAGTGGGGCAATTTCAGTTAGTGGTTGGTTACAGAAAAGATTGAGCCCACAGGAACTCCAATATGGGATGCTCCAGAGCTCAATCCTTTCCTGCATTTTATTAAATAATATGCTGATGATACCTTATGTCTTGACTCTGAATCAAATTGGGTGAGATAGTGGAGGTCCTAACTGATGTTTTCATGTTTTGAGGGACTGGATGGGGAGAAACTCAGACTCAACCCAAGAAAGACAAGTGGCAATTAAATCAGGGGTCTCCACAACTGCTCCATTTCTGACTCATAACAAGGTTGCACTAATCATGAAAAGCAATCTAAGTTGTTCTTGTTTTTGTTGTTCCTGCTAGAAGAGCAGTTGGTGGCTGTAGCTAGGAAGGCCTTTGTCCATTTTCAACTGTTCTGCCAATTGTGACCTTTTTTGGAATTGGGGTGTGAAGCACTGTCACTGTCACTCATGCCCATGTTAGTCAATGGACTACTGCAATTCAAAGTGTTGGTTATGACCTATAAAGCCCTGCATGGCATCGGACCAGGTTACTTACGAGACCGTCTGCTGCCCCATGAATCCCAGTGGCCGGTTAGGGCCCACAGAGTCGGCCTTCTCCAGGTCCCGTCAGCTAGACAGTGTCGCCTGGCGGGGCCTAGGGGAAGAGCCTTCTCTGTTACGGCCCCGGCCCTCTGGAACCAACTTCCCCCGGAGATCCCTGTCGCCCCCACCCTCTCCGCCTTTCGTAAACTGCTTAAAACACACCTCTGCCGGCAGGCCTGGGGCAGTTAACATCTTGCCCCTAGCCAGTGTATGTTTGTTGAATGATTGGTTTTCTCTTAACTTAGGGGTTTTTATATATGTATTTTAACTTGTGATTTCTATTTATGTTGTGAGCCGTCCTGAGTTCTCCGGAATAGGGCGGCATAGAAGTCAAATCAAATAAATAAATAATAAAGCAAATAATTCATACTACATAGGGCTCCCCTTGAAAACCATCCAGAAGCTTGAGTTGGTGTAGAATATATGTGTCCACCAGCTAAGAAATCAATCCCAGTACCATTATATTAATATTGAGGGAAGTGAATTAGCTCCCAGTCAGTAAGTATAATTCAAGGTACTGATTATCATATATAATGTCTTATACGGCTTACATCTTTGAGACTGCCTCGTCTGGATATAATCTACCTGCCTATTTCATGAAAGTAGAACCCACCTATTCAATATTATTTCCCACTGAGACTTTTGATGGGAGAGAGACACAGAAGCTACAATTTTCTATAGGCACCCACCTCCTTGGAACAGCTTGCTCCCAGAACCAAGAATGGCCCGATCTCTCATAATTTTCCAGAAGACCATTTAAACCTTCTTGTTCCAGAAAGTGTTCAAAATCAAGGTACATTGTCTGTTGTCTGAGTCAATTATGTCATCAGCTAGTTTATTTTTGTATTTTTTGTTTTCTATTTTATTGTGTTATTGTATTAATGTTTATAACATAATACCTCTTTACATATCTGTACACAGTTTAGAGTCAATTATAACTGGAACATTAGATAAGATTAATAAATCAGTTTACAGAATGTCATGTCAGCGTTACATTGGTTGGGAAATTTGGGAGTGCCATCTCAATATGTCTGGAAGGCAGTAGACAGAGAAAGCTCTCAGGACAGAATTAGCTAATACAATGCTTATATACCTGTTTTATAGGAATTCATATATTATTCAGAATGAGGAACCAGTCTGAAATAGTATATCATTGTAGACTGCAGAATTCAATCTGCAGGGACACAGACACACTTTCAAATTTTCCCTTCTATTAATTAAGGTCTTACACATATTCAAGATGGGAAGAAAAAATTATATTAAATGTGTTAGTTTACTGCATGCAAAATACATGGTAATTTTTAAAAAAAAAAATAGGCCTGCATTTATAGTATGAAGCAGTATACTTTAAAACATCTTTCAGCTCAGACCAGGCAAAACTAGGAGTGAATAGGAAATGCATTTGAGCGGGCCAATGTGACTTGTTGAGTGCTGTTCCCAGGAAATACAAGCCAAGACTTAAATTTTACATTAGCCTTGACTAATGTATTAATTGACTGAAAACAGATCAGTTCATGCAGATTGGAAAAGAACCTGGTGGTTGAAGGCTGCCATATTTAGTTCTTTGTCTTCTCATCCCTAATTTTACTGAATTCCACATGTTCCTTGCCAAGTCTTTAGTAAAAGTAGCACTTTATAGAGCAACTAATTGTAATCATTTCCTCAGATAATGGCTCATCTGGCAGCAGAATCAAAACCACTATCAAGTGCTAAATGTTTTGGACCCATACATTTAAGTGGGCAGGTCTCTATGTAGGGTCTTAAAAATATTTTGAAGTGTTAATATTCAAGATAAAACTGCAAAACCAAGTTAAAATATACAATCAATGTAAAATAGCTCTGCCATTATGGTCTCTCCTGCACACAAGCAGCATGAGAAACCTGAAACAAGCAAGGGCAACCCACTTCTATCTTAAGCCATCATTTAATTGTTCGGATTTGCTTTAGCATATGGTGTAAATCAGCCTTTGTGATCTACAAAAGAGGGATATTGTTCTGAGAATAAAATAGAAACTCCAAATGCAATCGTGAGTTCCTAAATAAGAGCCCAGAATTAATCAAAGCAATAAATAAACATAATACTTTCCCCATTTGTTTGAGTGGGATGAGAACAAGTGACCATAGAAACAAACACTATTAAAGCAGCCAATGAAGAAAATAATCTGATACAATTCTGTTGGGAAAAAAGGAGGGGGGACATTATTTTTCCAGCTCCCAGAACCACTCATAGATGGAAACTTCCAGGTGCAGAAAACGATTCTACTCCAATTTTATGTATTCACCCTTATCAGAACATTATCGTTTATTTATCTTGAAGAATAAAATTGTTGATGTTTTATCATTTATTAGAGATAATGCACATAAATGAACTTATATTGAACAATTGCATTCTGTGAGTTTTACAATATTGTAGTTCATTTGGGTTTAGTTTGATTCTCCCTCCCCCCCTCCCCATCTCCCTGCTTCCACCTCTGTCATTTAATCTGTCATTTTACTGACTGGTCTCAATTCCCTGAAGTGATTCTCTCTTCCAGTAAAAAACACATTAATTCTAGTTCTACACAACTGTAAAATTATGGAATCTTTAAGCTAAAGTAGCAGGAAAAAAAAGAGGTATCTCCACATTCTGATCTTTCTACAATTTATTTTGAGATGAAAACAAGAAAAACAAGTAATAAACCTCACAAGTATAAGGCTGCTTCAGGATTTGTCCAAGGGGCAGAAATCAGGTATCTTAAAACAGAGGTGAAGAACTGTGGTCCCTGAACCTTTGGGGGTAGGATGACCCAAGAAGCCCTAAGTATTTAGACACATCTTTCTCCTTCTGTCCTGGCCACTTTTTACAGAGTCACAATTGAGAGCATTTTAACAAAGTGTATCGCTGTTTGATTTGGTGATAGCAATGCCTCAGATAGAAGGTCCATACAGAGAGTGGTAAGGACAGCTGAGAAGATTATAGGAAGCTCGCTTGCTGTTATTCAGAATACTGCTTAATAAGTGCTATGTGCTTAGAGCTTGAAGCATTGTTAGCAACCCCACACACCCTTCATGGTCTGTTTATATTGCTCCCTTCTGAGAGAAGGTTTCGAAGTATTTCTAACAGAACTACCATATTCTGTAACAGCTTTGTTCCTTGTGCCATCCATCTTGTAAATTTGCAGGATTCTTTTTTTGTCATATACCATGTATGTATACATTCAAACTAGTCTGTGATGTTTCTCTGTGTCATATATGTGTATTTATGTGGGTATATGTATAATGGTATTTTTCTGAGAGCTGAATGCAACAAAAATTCATTGTAATGTATGCTGATTAGTGTACATTTAAAGTGACAACAAGGTTTCTATTCTATTCTATTCTATTCTACACTTTCTCAAAATTTTAAAAATAAAATTGAAGAGGTATGTAAGATTGGCTTAGCACACTTAAAACATTAAAGACAACTACTCCAAGAATCACTAAAAATCTAAGCCCTGTCTATTCCAGAAGATGATATCATAATACTGACCAGTTTGGTTTTAACTTTGTGTATATGTGGTAAATGGGAGGAAACTCTACCTCAAGAGGTCCAGACCCTTAAAGGGTTAAGGCAGTATTTCTCAACCTCAGCAAGTTTTAAGATATGTGGATCAAGGAATCCACATATCCAAACATCTTAAGGTTGCAAAGATAAGAAACATTGGATTAAAGAAAAGTTGGTTGATCTGTCTCTCCAGGGCAAGGGCAGGGACCATAGAAGACTAGGAAAAATCAGATGAGGAGCCAATTCACACAGTTTTTAAAAGAGGGGAGGCAGTCTCCATTTAACTTGGGTTTTTTTGAGGTCTTCAAAGAAAATAGGAGGCAATCTCCATTTAACTTGTTTTTTTTTTTGAGGTCTTAAAGAAAATAGGAAAAAGGAAAAGATCCCAACAAAATGCTGAATCTACTAATTTGGGCAGGAAGCTAGGATTAGTAAAGCTATTTATGGTATGTTGCTTTATTTTATGAATAGAGATCTAGGCCAGGGCTTTTCAACCAGTGGTACAGGTACCACCTGTGGTACATTGGCATCTGGCAGGTGGTATGCAACCATCCTAGAAAAGTGGTAGCGGGGGAAGGGAATGAGCTGAACCGGTGGCAGCACTTCACAAGCCTGAGTGAGAGATGGCTGGAGCTGCAGGGTTGTCAGGGCTCAGCGGAAGTACCAGGATCAGTGCCGCTTTCCAGCTGATCGGCGCTTCTTCGGGGCTGTCAGGGCTCAGTGGAAGTGCCAGGATCAGCGCCAGGCTCCAGCTGGAGCTCGGCGCTGATCCTGGTGCTTCTGCTGAGCCCAGAAAAAGCGCCGATCAACTGGAATGTTGCAGCATCTCCAGGGTCTTGTAATTTACATTCAGATGCTTGGCAACTGACTCATATTTATGATGGTCACAGTGTCCCAGGGTCATGTGAAGTGACCAAAACCTGCTGCAACCACCCAGCAGACGGAGGGAATAAAAACCAAACACTTACTCACCCCACCCCCACTGCCAATCCTCAACAGAAATGCTCACAACAATGAAAACCTCGGACAGAAGGAAGAGCGCAGCCAGGTGGGCAGGCAGGTGTCTTCCTCGGTTGTGGCTTGGGGAGCACTTTTTCAGTGCCATTGTAACTACGAACAGTCACTAAACGAACTGTTGTAACTCGAGGACTACCTGTACTTTATCACTTTTTTCTGTTTTTTGGGGGGGGTCATCAAGTTTTTGACACCTTGCTAGGCGACTGGTGGTACTTGGATGTTGCCATATCCTAAAAATGGTACGATGAGTGAAAAGGTTGAAAAGCCCTGATCTAGGCTGTGTATGTATTCAAGTGCGAGAAGATCTTGGGCCTGAGGGATCACCAGTTCATAAGATGATCGTGACCAAGACCAGTTTTGTTGAAAAAGAGTTATTTATGTCTGTTTACCTTTTATTTCAACTTTTTTTATGACTGTAACCTTATGTATAGATAATATACATTTAGAATTCTTAATGAAATGAAAGTGATGCTCATTTGGACAGGGATATCTACTTTTTAATATATACCTTCCTGCCAGGTCATACTGTTGAAGGAATGGGATGGCCACTTGCTTCCTCACTGGTGGATCAATGGCTGAAGGGCAGAAGGGAGTCTCTGAACTGGCTGTGGCAGAAGACATGGTTGATTTTTCCCCAGCTGTTGCTGGGTGGATGCAGCAAAGAAGTGGGCAGAGGCTCTGGTGATCCTTAATGGGAACTAGTAGAAGTCCAAATTATGACATCTCTTGTGCATGTACATACATCCATTATGGCATGCCACCACAGAAATTTTGTCCATATCTTCCTTGAAGACTGCAGTCTTGTGTATACTTGCTAATGGAAAAATATTTATTTATTTAATTTATTAAATTTATATGCTGCCCATTTCACCTAGTAAATTTATTCAACTAGTATTGATTTGAAAGAGATAAACCCAAGAATTACCATTTCTGCTCCATCTGGCACTAGGGAAAATCAAAACCCAAAATCAGGCTCTTCTCAAGAGAAGATGATATTTCAAAATAATTACCAGTTCTGCACAGAATGGTCAATCCTAGTGACAGAAATTCTACCAAGGTCTTAAGCATATAAGGCAGACCAGATCATCATATGCTCTCTGCACAGGTTAAAGGTTCCACTCAATCCTCTGTCCATGATGAGAGAGTCAGCCAGACAGACCAATTTTAATTCCAAATCCAAAATATATCCTGCTCTTGAATAGGGTATTATCCCAAGACAGACTTACAGATGTCAGGTTACTATGAATTACTAAACTCATCCATTGGAAGAGAAATATAAATAAAGGATTGATTCCCTAAAACAAGTTTGAAGGCAATATTACAAGTGATTCCTTGTAATATTCAATTGGCTAAGACAACAGACCAATTAATCACTGGGGTACATTATGTATTACCTAGAAATATATGCAGTGGATATAGGTGCAAATGGATAAAGACTTAAGATGACCCTCCATTTTGAAGGTAAATTATTCAAGAAAAATAATCCCATTTTTTTATAAGTATGTACCATTGATTGCTGAAATCTTTTCAGTATGCCATTGATTGCTCTTTCTCCACAAAGATTAATTCTTTTATGTATTGTTGCATCTATAACTGGTTGGCTTATACATACTCAAAGCAATTTAGAACAAACCATAGTGTTCTGAAAATGTAGCATTCATTGGTCAGGCATAAAGTGAGCATACAGAGAATGTGCAGACCCATGATTGCACAGCTGAGTGTGAAGATGTTAACACAATCGTCACACAATTTGTGACTATTAGCACCTCTGAATTGTTCAGAGATGGTTTAGTCCCATTGTAACATATAACTTTTCAAAACTAGTGGTCTATCACATGCCATGATAACAAAACAAATGCAGATTCTTTAAAAAAAAAATCACCTAAGTCCCTGTCTGAGTGATCCAGGGATTTTTCCATTGAGGCAGTTCACTCACTCCCACAAATTAAAAGAGCTTATGTGTTAATGTCAGCAGACATTATGAGAGTCTCTCCCAGTTTAAATTTATAAAAAATATTTCTAGAGTATGGAGAAAACGTATCCTCCTAAATCATTAAACAAACGAAAACAGAGTTGTTTAGCATTGGATACTGTGTTGTAATTTCAGTCTTGGAAAGTTTACTTCTACATAACAGGAATTCCTATAATACAGCAACATGTTTAAATTTATAAAGACAGAGTTCACACTCTCTCCCACCAGTGAGACAACAGACCAACCACAATTCCGGTATTGCGTAAGAAGGAAAAAAACAACAGCACTCCTCTGGTTTTCAAACAAGCTAATCCAGAGCCAGAAAAAGACAAGTCAACTTACAGAACCAATTTATGCCATCCGGATTGGGCAAGTCTAAACCTGATTTGAATGAAAACCTTCCTAAGGGACTGATAGGCACTGAGGAAGCATCTCCACATTCTCTCCTCAGTCACCAATCCCCTGAATCCCCCTCTTTCTCCAACCCCCCTTCTTCCCCAGTATGAGAATTACTGGTCTCTGAAGAAACTTTTTTGTGTGATGACTCAGATGGGTTGTGCTTATGAAGGTATTGTAAAATGGAAATGGCAAAGAAGTTGAGGAGAGATGCATGCATAATATTTGACACCTCTCTGGGATATTCAGTACCCAGATAGCCATTCCAATTAATCAAATACCAAAGGTAGCCTGTGCTTCACTGATGCACTTATTATCTTAAAACTTGTCCCCCTCATTTATCTAGCTGGGAGTACCTGACAGGCTGAAATATTGTAAAAGGTGGAGAGACTATTCTCAGGACGGGAGAAAATGATGGAAAAATCAGGTGTATCTTCAAGGTAGCCAGAAAGTACAATTGTGCTGTCACAGGAAAGGGTGGGATCGACTTTGTATCCAGCTTTTTGGTGGCTATGTGCAACTAAGAAACTTAGTGGAAACCAGACATGATTTCCAACAGTAATTGAGAGGAAGGGGTGCAATCAGCAGAGCTCTTGTAGGAGAACTTAACACTCAAACTGTTCTCTAAGGAATGGCTGGACTGTCTGAGACTTCTGAAGGAATTGGGAAACTTTGAGGATGAGTGAGGGCTCAGGATAATTCAGAAGAAAACAAGGATGGTAGTCAGAGGTGGCCTTATAGAGCAATGACCGAGTGAAGGCAATAGCTAATTTGTTTAATTTATTTATTTGTCACCTATCTCACCTCAACTAATTGCATAATCCCGGGAAAACATGGGGTTGCTTTAAAGAGACTAAGATAGATGCTGGGTTTCTATCCCTGCACATTTTTAAACTGGGTTCCAAGCACTGAAGATCCCTACTTCTTCTTGGTATCCTATATACTAACCATAAAATTGACTGGATAGCTTGCAACCACCCGGGTGTTGTTTTTTTTAAACTGTTGAGCAACATGGGATGTTTTTTTGGCAATACACTTCTGTTAATGTAAAGCTAGAGATCCGGACATGTGAAGGTCAACATGATTACTAAGTGCCCTTTAACAGCATGGAAAGTTAGGATGCTACACTTGATGCATGCTATTATTTTTTACTGAAATAATAGACAATGACCCGTACAGTTCATTTAAAGCTCTGCAAAAGATGAAAACTACAAATGCTGACAGAGGATCAGCTGCTCCTGAAGATGAAGACATCACTTCCTTTAATGTTGTTTTTGTCACAGCAATGTATCATTTCAAAGAATGTTGTCAGCGGATGAGAGACAGAGACAGGAAATCTTGCACTACTGATAGACAAGGTTGGCGAAAGGAGGCTCTATTAATTCTGTTGTGAATGGGTAGATGTGCAAAGATCCACCAATGTGTAAACTTTTTTAAAAAATATATAAAAAACAAACGACTCTGGCATAGAAAAAAGAAAGCATATTATTCTATATTATCGTCACAAATAAAAAATAATTGAGCTTCTTGCAGATCTTATTTTAATTTTAATTTAATTTTTCTTGCTTGCAGAAAATTGTATTCTATGCATTGCTTAAAGCAGGGAGCCTTCTAACTTAACTGCAATGTCCAGCATGGGCAAGGGTAAATTTTAATAAGTTTTAACTAAGCTAAATAATACAAATTCTAGTTATTTGTAACAAAGCTTATAAATTTCATTCAAGGTGCAATTAACACTCTTTATTGAATAAAGGACAATTTAAATCACAACAGGCAAAGACATAAAAGCAAATAATCCTCCTAATGAATTGGGTTTTTCAGAATCAAACCTGCCTTAGAAAGGAATGTTGTAAAATTAAAATGAAAGATGGAGCCTCATCAATGCTACCTTAGGCTTTTTTGAGGAAAATACCCTACTGTATATTCATGATGTGAATATAGGGCATGTAGCAGTGTTTCTTCATTTTTTTTTATTTTCAACAAATTTTATTTATGATACAATTAAAAACAAACAAACATTGGATTTGACGTGACATTCCAGTATATACATTCTTATCCAATTGTTCCACTTTTTACAATAACTTCTTCATCTCTACATATACATCTAAGATTTATATACAGTACTTATTCTAAAATAAAATAACATATATTTCTATCTTAACATTCATCCTTAATCCCAACCATCCTCTTCGAATTCCTCCAGTGGTAAAAATTTATCCCAGGTTTTGTAATAAACTGATCCACATTTATCTTTTAATATCATTGTGAGCCTGTCCATTTCCGCACATGCTAATATTTTATGTATTAACTCTTCCTCTGAGGAAGTTTCCTTGCTCTTCCATTTTTGTGCAAAAGAGAGCCTAGCTGCAGTCAGGATGTGTAGAAGCAGGTAGATTGTTCCCTTGTCATATTTTTCTGTCATTATTCCCAACAAGAAGAGTTCCGGTTTTAACTCTAAGTCCAGTGATAATATATCCCTCAACCAGTTTCGTGTCCTGTGCCAATACTCACGAGTCTTTGGGCATACCCACCACATATGGTAATATGATCTTATTGCTGTTTTACATTTCCAGCATAAGGTTGAGATGTTTGAACCCATTTTGGCTAGCCTTGCGGGTGGGAAATGCCATCTATAAAACATCTTGTAAAGATTTTCCTTATATGAGGTAGCTAAGGTGAGTTTCCTATTTCTTTCCCACAGTTCTTGCCAAATATACAGGTCGATATTCATTTTTTTTTTGTCTCAGGCCACCTTCCCAGTTTTAAAAATTATGGCGTGTCCCAAAAGAGCTTTGGTTTGTATGGATTATATGTAACACTATTTACCATATTAAAAGAATTCTTTGATGGGATTTTAATATTGTATTATTTTTAAACATAGGCTGCAAATAATTTTGATTTTACAGACCTCTGGAAAGATCTTGAAGGACCCCTCAAAAATCCTAGGACCACCTAAGAATCACTAGCATAAAGCACTGATTAAGGCTTGGGATCTGGATTGTAGCCTAAGCTGACAAGCAATTTGGCTGGGAATCATGAGACTTGTAATCCAATATATTTGGTGGCTGTGTGAGGAAGGTTGCTCCCAGAGCACATTTTCTTCTAACTCAGGGGTCTTCAAACTTGGCCCTTTTATGACTTGTGGACTTCAGCTCCCAGAATTCCTCAGCCAGTCCACAAGTCATAAAAGGGCCTAGTTTGAAGACCCTTGTTCTAACTGCTGCCTCCCAGTCACTAGAAGTTTCTGCAGAGAATGTATTGTATTCCATTGTCTTCATAAAATGTACCAATCGGTCTGAATAAATCAGTTTGAACAAATTTATATGTATTGAAAATAACACAGTATAAAGAAATATTTTGCCTAATGCTATTTTTAAGACTTTAAGAAACATTTTATCTGCCCAAAAGCTTTGTGAAAAAGGTTTGTTCTCCTGATTATGTTTTCTCTTGCCTTCCTGGATCAGTAAAGGGAAGAAGAAATCAAACTTCCCTAAATACAACTTTCATTGTACTTTTGGCTTGGCTTGCATTCTGTCATGGTTGTTTTGCTTTTATACAAATGAAAAATTGTTTTTATAAAAATAATTTTTAATACTGGACTCGCTGGAAAAGAACAAGGCAGAGTCAATAACAGACCATGCCCCATAACAAACCAGCTGCCAATGTTAACAGAATTAATACTGAGGTATTGGAGATTGTATTTCACATGCCTCAATAAATTATGTTTTGGTGCATGAGGGACAGGGTGATAATTCAAACACTGGTTCCAGTAAGACAACCATGAGTTTGTGAAAATAGTTAAATCAAATGAATAATGTAACATAGTTGTGTTATGACATCCTTAGAATGCCAGCTCTTATAAGAAGGAAGGATGATGTCACCTACAGTTTTGGCTGCTTTTGTATCAGCCTTTTCATTTGCCTGCAACTGTTCCATAGCCTGCCAGTTGCAACTCATCTGTAATCTGAAGGCAAGCCTTTAGCATGGAGATGTTGTCCATCAGGATAACCTCTCTTCTGCAGCACACCAAGCCCCAGTATCGAAAGCTGGGACATTTCTAACTCACACGGACATTTGATGTTAACTCCTCCTGATACTTTAATGCAGGGGTCCTCAACCCCCAGTTCATGGACCAGCACTGGTCTGTAGCATGCCAGAAACTTAGCCGCACAAAGAAGAGAAACCCCATCCATGGGATGTAGGTAGCATGTGAAACCACGCCCCCTCTGGTCCACAGAAAAGCCTCTCTCCATGGAACTAGTCCCCGGTGTCCAGAATGTTGGGGGCCGCTGCTTCAATGGATCCTTTTGCTCTATCACATTACAGTTTTATTTTATAGCAATTTCATAAACTCACTCAGAACATTTTATAATGAGAAGTAGCATAATTATTTTTAATAAATAAATAATGATACTAATAGAACAGCACTCTCCTCCACAGCCTTTTTTAAAATGGTCAGGCAAGCTGTCACAATTGGCTATTTGGATTGGATAGGTCTTTTAGAGCCTAACGGAAAGAGAAATAGAAGCCATCATCTCTAGCTTTTTGCCATGAACTGGGGATGCCATGGGCTGTAATCGAGTAGAGCCATTGACCCATGCTGAAGAGGATCAAAAGCTGTGTGTCTTAAAAGTAACTTATACTTTTTTTCTTTCAAAATGCAGGCAGTTTGGGATTTCCCCTACTATTGAATTGAAGTGCTATTCACCATCCTTGGGCTGACATAAAATAATGCTAACATAAAATTAATTGTTCCGATTACCAGTTTCTGTCCAATCCCTTCTATCTGAAATCACTGTGGAATGGACTTATCCTGGTTATTGAAGTTGCCCCTTATTATAAGCAAGGGGAGGGGTTGTTCTGTCCACTGTCCTTGCTGCCTTCCCTCTTTCAAATGTTACTAGATATTGGGGGAATTCTGAACCTGAATGCTGAGTGTTCCATCTGAATGCTCCATCAGGAATAGGAAAGGGCTCCTTTCAGGAGGATCACCAACTTCTCTAAGTTGCTTTGCCTGTCCTCTTCCCACACCTCATTTGGGCATTCCCCAGGTTAAAAGAATGGGAAATGTATATGGGAAGACACTCGAATAGAAGTATTCCCAGAGAGAAAAGAGCAGATTCTGCTATGGTTTGCAATTAATTCCCGCAGAGCTGAAGAACTGAAGCCAACTGGCTCTGGGCATCCACTGCTCTTATTTCAAGAGGGAAGGGAAAGTGATTGAAAGTGACAATTGCAGGAAAACTGTCAAATAACAAATACATTCCTTCTTCCTCCCCAAGTAGTGAAATAGTATTGCTTTCTGTTTGGAAGCCTGGAGAAAAGATGGCATCAAAATCAGGAAGATAAGAGGGGTGAAGAGTATACTCCAGAAACAAAAGGGATAATGGGAGAAGACAAAGAGATGGCCACATCTCCCAACACATTCTATTCACACCAATAACAGATCACTTAACTTTATACCAAAGGGTGAAGTGTAACCGATTTTACATATTTTGAAGCCTTTCTTGGACAGAGTCAAAATAAGGGGGGAAATTTGGGGGGTGGGGGGAAGAGACAAGAATGTATTTTGAGTAATGTGCTCAAAATTGTTGAACTGTTCCATTTATAATATAATTTGCAATGTTATAATATTCTTCTCTCAACCTTACCAAGCATAATTGTATTCCCCCCCCGCCCCCGCCCCAATTCTTCATTTTTCTCCTTGCATGGGTAAATTTGGTGAGTTTGCATTTCCTGATTACTGCCTCAAGAGAGCAGTTGCTCTTTATTTGGTTCAGGACTGATTGATGACACCTTCATAGTGCAGCAGATGGATCAGAATGGGAAAAACACTGCTTTTGATGCAGAACTAGAAAACTTTGGTGGAGCTTGGCTTCCCAGCATGCTGGTGGGATGCTGAAGACAAAATCATCCATTCCTTTTATCCCCAAATAGATTTGTTAAGGCAAACAGGAAATGCAGATTAGTCCTCCCATTTTTTGTAAACAGAGGGATGTGGTTTCTGTTCCTTGCATATAGTTGTGTGTTGTCCTCTAATTTTGATTTCAGTTGTCATCATGTCAATCCTGCCATTCTTTTAATATGCAGATGACCCAAATCTGTGGTTCTGTGACCCACTATTTCATAGGTCAGATCACTGTACAACTTTGTTATACAACAGGGGTTCCCAACCTCTGGTCCAGGGACTGGCACCAGGCCATGGCATGCCAGCAACAGGGCTGCGTAAACAAACAAAGCCCCATCCACAGATGCAGATAGCATGCAAAACTACGCTCTCTCTGATCCATGAAAAAACCTCTCTCTATGGAACCGGTTCTTGGTGCCCAAAAGGTTGGGGGCCACTGTTATGCAAGATAAATGCTCTCATGGATTCATAATGTTTTGGCTTTTTTCTTATTTTGCAGAAGCTTTTGTGTTATGCTCGTACAAAAGAGTGGAACAGGCTTTTGTACATGTGTAAAGTATGCTTTTTAAAAGTCTCATGATCCATTATCTTATACAATCATTCACTGTCTTATAAAATTTCTGCAAATAACAAGAATTACCTGCTTTTGCTGTAAAAGTTATACAGATATGGGAACCATTTGCACACTGGTCTTTTTCAGTTTCCTATTCTGAACCATTCTTAGCCATTACTATCCTAAGAACATGAGCTAGGTGCTCTAGTCTACAAGACTATGCACAATCCTAGCAAAAAGGATAATTTGACCAAGAAAGCTTTTAAAAGGTCTTTGGAATAGAGCACTGAATCTGTCCATATCACAGAAAATCCTCCTCTCTCTCTCTCTCTCTCTCTCTCTCTCTCTCCTCCCCCCCCTTCAAGCAAGGGGTATGTGAACAAGATGACAGATCTCCTCCATAGTGCCCCACACTTTGGCAAGCTTTAGAACTCCTTACCCCAGCTACTTACCTCATGGTTTTTAGGAGGCAACTTGATTTCAACTCTAGCTAGGTTTTACTGACATCCAACTTGGGGGAGGAGTGATTTATTAATGATCTCTTGTTTCTGCTGGTTTCATAATTGTGATTTATTTTATTATTGCATTTAGAATTTTAATTTGTTGTAACCACCACTACTACCCAGAGTCTTTTGATTTGTGTGAGTTATAAAAAGTGGAAAACACACTTTCTTTTTGAGGAAGACAGCAGTTTTGAAAAGTGGAGAAGTAGTGAGTGGGGGTAGAAACATTGCCCTCCATCAACTCCTTTTTCAGTGCAGTTCCATGTGGGAAGAAAAGTATGTGAAACTCAAAATTCATGGTAGTAAAAGATGATTTTGTTTCTGGAGCTATGGAGGAACAGGATTACGTGCTACTGAGTAGCAGCTTAAAATACCATTGCTGAACAAAACTCCCATATGATCTCTTATTTATATCAAAAACAGCAGGTTTTAGAATTTAGATATAATATGCAGAGATAGTTCATTCTTTCCTAGATCTTCATATATCAGGAGGTGAGATCTTCAGAAAATGGTACTATTACAGTATAAGCACGCAGTTGTTATTCAGTTGAGGGGAATCCAAGTCACTTTGCAAAGATTTTGAACAATGCAGCCTTAATGTGATGCCTTCTGGCAACAGACTACAATGGCCATCCTCTCTAACATGGAGATTGTAATTGGCTGGATTCATACAGCAAGTGTTTTCATTAACTATTGTTTTTTTTAATATATTTTGCTAAGAAATAATGAAGTTTGGCTGTGCTTTAAGTGTCTTGTCTGAACACAGAATTTATAGTATTTAAATCAGCGTGGAGCTGGGAACATGCAGAAGCTAGAGTTGAATTTGGGTTGCCAATTATGAAACTGTCATTGTTGCTTTAATAGCACATGATCCAGAGACATTAACAGACGATAATGTTTATCACCCTGCTATAAGATGTTTATCTTCCTGTTGTGTCCTGAGCCTGCAAAAGCAAGCTCGGGACGTTGCATTGGTCCCGGGCATTCCAAAAGCTGCCCGGGACCAGACAGAGCGGCGCCAGCCTTGTGTGCATGTGCAAGGCGCGAAAACGCTCTGTTACTTTGTTTGCCATTGTCCGGGTTTCTGGCCACATAAAAAGGCCTGCGTGCCTTTTGGGTTCCTTTGGTTGTTAGAAGAAGAATAAAGAGCTGTTTAACATCGCCATGTGTCTTCATTATTCGCACGCGAATGAAGTACTTAACACTCCCCTTCTGATTTATGCAGATTGAACTGCCTATTGTTAAAGGCAGAAGAACTGGCTGTAGCCTTCTACTGTATTGCTGATTAGTCACCAACCTTACATTGTGGAAATTTGCTATATATAAAATCCACCTAAAATTGAAAGGAAATATACACATTCCAGGATAATGTTGCAGGATCCAGTTTGAGCCAGTCACCTGGACCAGAGGTTTAGTCTCCCGAGCAGCTTTTGGACCCCTGCTGGACCCCATCCTCAGGGAACGTCTCGCTCACCAGATTCTCTCACACATTCTGGTGAGAGAGGGAGTTCCCTGAGGATGGCCTCCAACACAAGTCTGAAAACTCAGAAGACTAAACCTCTGGTTCCAGTGACCAATGCAGATTGGATCCTACAACTCATACAGTTCTTAAAAATGATGGACAATTGTTTTGTTTAATTTTTTTGAACCAAGTGGCAAACCTCTAGGCCATGTTTAACACTTTTATCTTAAAAAACTATCATTTCCCTTTTCCTTGACTCCTGTACTGAAGCATACATTTAGTTCAGCTGGCACAGGGGTAGGCAACCTTGGCTCTTTTATGACTCGTGGACTTTAACTCCCAGAATTCCTGAGCCAGAATGGCTGGCTCAGGAATTCTGGGAGTTGAAGTTCACGAGTCATAAAAGAGCCAAGGTTTCCTACCCCTGAGCTAGTAAAACACCTTTATGGGTGTGTTTTTTTTTCCTTTATCTCTGTCAGATTGCATTTTTTGGCACGATTGGACTGTTTTTTTTTTAATGTTGCAAATCACACGTATACATACCACATTTAAAAATAATTGAGTGGTGTTTATTACCCATGTCTGGAAAAATCTGGAACATGGTAACCTTTAATTATAATATTCTTGCTAGGCTGCTGTGCTAATTAAGTACAAAGTAGATTGTCTGGGTAGAAAAGATAGCGCTCCGTTCCATTCCCAGCCAGACAGCCTGGCACGTACCCGAAGTTTGAAAAGAAAACCACAGGCACATCCCACAAAACCTGCACTGTAGTGGCTGCAAAGCATGACCATTACAAGTAATCCCCCACCACCTTTGAAGCAGAGATCGTTTCTTCAGGTGAACAGCTGTTTCTCAATGCAACCTCACATTTCATGCTGACTCAAGCAGAAAATGTTAGCTTGCCTTTTGCCTGAATGCAGCAGTAACCTAATCCTATGGCTCCCTGTTTGGAACTAAAAATGGCTCCTGTTGTTTCCAAACCAAGGCACTGCAGGCAACTCTTGTATAGTTTTCACTGCCCCTCCCCTTTCTTCTCCTGGAATTTGGAAAGTGTCCCAAGACCCAGAATGCAGTTCAGCGGGTTTCAGGAAAACTTATCATAATGACCTGATCCAATTATGTTGCATTTCTTTCCCTTTTGAACTCCTAAACTAACCTGTATTTTTTCCTCTCACATGCCCAGAGCTAAATTAAGTGTCTGATAAACCCAAAGAATTCCTAACCTACCACTGCTGTCTAGATTGGGAGTTGACAACACCTAAAATGACTGCCAGAGGGCTATCGCTAAGCCTTATTGCATTCAAATAAGGCCAATCTTAACAGGTGAGAAGAAAGTATGTATGTCTGCTCCTTGTAATGGGGCTGTAAATCAATATTTCTTTTAAGTGGTGGAGTTTTGGAGCATCAGAAAGAAGGAAAGTTATTCCTTTAAGCATTTAATTTCAGAGCTTTAAATGATGCTTTTTGGATTTTAATGCAAGAAAGAAAACTTAAGAAATCACGTACTATGATCGTCCTTTCACTGGGTGAACTTATTGGACTGAATTCCCATCATCCAACCCAGAGTTGGGCAATATAAGCACTGTCCAGATATTGAACTTGCATCTCATCTAGAACTAATGATGAGGAATGATAGATTGTGGTCCA
Organism: Bothrops alternatus; assembly: GCA_034064705.1. Lineage (NCBI taxonomy): Eukaryota > Metazoa > Chordata > Lepidosauria > Squamata > Viperidae > Bothrops > Bothrops alternatus. The sequence goes on along the minus strand of JARGCV010000007.1, from coordinate 23,046,343 downwards.
AACTTCTGGAAGACCACATGTTGCACATCTCTCTAAGCAGCTAAATGCCTATGGAGATTCTCAGTCATCCTGGTCATGTTTCTCTAAAGGCATTGGTCAACAATTCCAAACAGCTTAATCTGTGTAGTATCTTGGTTGAAGAACTGGGGAACACTGGAATTGTAGTATAACACTTAAGATAAGATAACCTTTATTGCCATTTTTTTTTACTGTGGGCACAACGGCACACATAAAAAATGAAATTTAGTTGCCCGCTCTCAAAGTGAAACATATACATGACACACACCTAAACATACTATGTACAACATATGTATAGACCCACACCCCTACATATACATAACAAATAAATATTAAATACTGTTACTCCAGATGAGATATGCTTACAATTAGCATGATTAACACCATAATTTATCAGAGTTTGCTGCTTGGAAACTCTTCCTGGTACCTCCCTTTGATGATTTGTTTTGTGCGTTATCCAAACTGCACATTGAAACTACCAAATAAAACTTTTTTACTATTCAGCTAGAATGCGGGTTTAACATCTCAAATACAGTCACAGCTTGTATGCTTTGCTTACAAACAAAGCATGTCCTGTTATAACTTTCAGTCTCTTTCTCACACCTTAATTTGGAGTTTGCTTGGAATTTTTGCAGCCAGAATTTGGAATGCAGAATTTGGAAAGCAGTGCATATTCTACAGTGCAATTTCTGCAAACGATTGCAATTCTCACCTTGCAACGCCAGTAAGTCTTTGGAAAGTAACCTCAAACCTGGGAGTTTAAATGAGATGACTATAGTAAAACTGATACTAGTCTGATTTTCCCACCTCCCAACCTTGCCAATCATCAAACGGCTCCACCCAGTAAAATCTAAAAGGGTGATGTAATCCAGCATTCCAAGGACTTTGGAACGCTGCAGACATGAGTTCGCCAGCTTTGTTTTCTGACAGGGCCGTTCCTTCATAGATGAAGCGTATAACAGAAAAATTGGCAGATTCTCCACTAGCACAATATCTACACCTCAGGAAAAGTGCATGTTAAATGTCCTTGTGCTAAGTGGCTTAAAATTGTCAAGACCACAGCAGAAAAAATTGAAACACCTATGGTGAGAAAAATTATCAGCCTTCAGATGTGGATTCCTGGCTCCACTGAAGCCCACCATTATTTGCTTATTGATAAGAATGAGCAATTTAGGCAGCTCATACAGTGTCTAGAAAATAAGAAAAATGGTTCCTGAGGCCTCTCAAAGTTTACTATGTGAGTTTCTGAGCACACTGCATTTTTTCCCATGCTCACCTATTTCAGTAGGCACAATGTGCTCCTATCAAGAATATTCTCTCTGTTTTATAGGGCTTGCATTCATAAACACCATAAAACAATGACTCATTACCTGACTCAAATGTTAGCTTACATATGGTTACTCCAAAGCCTTTAGCAATAACTTACTTGCATCAGTTTGACTCAGTTACCAGGTGGTAGAATTCCTGAATGACAACATAATTGCAATGAGGTGTGTTGTATAGATCCAGATAATTGTAATTAATTTAATAAACCATCAAGAAGCAACTCAAGACTTAACGGGCTGTGTGAAAAATGGCCACTATATGTGAAAAGTTTTTGATGCTTGAAATGTGGGCTGTAAAGAATGGAATGCAAGTAACCATAGTGATACCACAGAGCCAAATATTAGCTTGCTTGAGGTTGCAACAATCTAAGTGGCCGATAGCAGATGGCAGTAAAGCAATAGGAAAACCTGAATACTGCCATCTAGTGGTCATCCACATTGTTGCAGCCCAAATGTAACCTGCCTGTATTGGAAAGATACATAATGAGGTTATAAGGGGAACATTGTACTGGGATTCAGAATTCCTGTGCTTAAATTAATAAGATTGCTGGTGAAATTAAGTGTTTCCCAAGGTCATACCAACTACCATCCCATAAAAGAAGCACAGTACATTTTTCTGTAAGAGTTAAAGAGAATTAACCTATTATTCTTGCATTAATTGCTCTGTCTCTGCACAGCTTTCAAGTTGTGGTGCTTGGCCTATCACTCAGGACTTGTCCTATCCTTGTGGCATGTTGTTGAATAATGTTGCACTTCAAAGGAAGTTGTTCATAACCAATGCTGCTCCTGGCTATTTCTTAAACATAATTTGAGAAATTTTTAATTTGTATTATACAGGCATGGGAACAGCAGTAAGTCTGGACAATAGGGATTGCATTTTCCCCTTCTCCACACAGAGAAAACAAACTTTGCTGATTGGCTCCTATGCGGGCTAGTCTACCTTTTAGGAATGGTTCTCTTCTCATTGGTCTCCATGCCTTTCCTTTGCTTTCCCAGATGTTGTTTCCAGACATGGACACCTTCATGTCCTCTTCTCACACTATCTTCTTTGACACTAATACAGACCCTTCCTTTTTCTTTCTTTCTCTTATTGTGCCATTATAGCTCTGATGCTACAATACTTAAAACCATAGGGGGCAGGCCTTACATTCTTCTATAAGTCTTTGGAAATGTTACAGCAAGAGGACACAGAATAGCTTCACAAAAGCAAAGTAGCAACATTCCTACATTGCAATGTTAATATATATTTAAAAGGAAATAGAAAGGAAGGGAAGCTTTCTAGTAGTGTGAGCAGGGGATGGGAAAGCAAAGGGAGCATGCTTCACCCAACCTGGGCAGCAACTGAAAGATCACCCAGTGAGTAGGGGATGTATGGTTTGAACAGAGAATTCAATTCTAGGGTTGAGGATAATGTTTGGACTTAGCAGGCCATCTTCATATCATCTGCAAGTAGTTTGTTTGTTCTTTTGCAAAACTGAAGCCCTGAACAACAGAGAACACATTTCTAGGAGGAAATGGCTGCTTGGGGCAGTGACCAGCTGCTGGAGGGGAACAGGGCTGCCAGTACTGCAGCCAATGGGAATTGGGGATGTTACTAGAATGGAGATGGATACCAAATGCTCTGAAGGGCTCAAGGCAGCTTCCCTGGTAAAAGAGCAGTTGTCAATCAAAATTGGGCAAACATGGACTCGGGGTGCTTTTGCAATGAGCTGACAGCCAGAAATGGTGAGTGGTCCAGTCTGGCAAAGGGCCAAGCAGAAAGTGTTACTCTCCCTTACATGGTTTTCATCCCTTGTGTTTTAAACAATAACATTCAGCATAAAATAATCAGCCTCTGATAAGCTTCACACATTTATAAATATCCAAAATATTAGAAAGCCTATCAACAGGTAGCTTATGATATCTGTGTTCGAAAAGAGTTTATGAGGGAAGTCCTCAAAACCCTTTGGTATTGAGCAGTTGATTAAAAACAACCATCGACATTTTGAGGCTTGAACCCCGAGGATTCCATGGTCTATACCTATGTCCTTTTCTTATTTTCTAGATCAGATCCTTTGTATCTGAACATACCTATTGTTCTGCCACCATCACCAACCCCCAATTCTCACTTGGCCTTGAGTCAAACCACTGGTTTCTGCCTATTTTGTCAAACTGTGATTTTTCCACTAAAAAGAGTTTCTCTGCCTTGTTCTACCTTGAACATGTTCCTTGTAAGACTTATATTTACAATTTTCCCCAGGAAACATGTATTCTGCCAGCGTCTTTCGATTGGCTTTTCTTAAAAACAAACATTTAAGGTGGGTGTTGAGACTGAAGCCATTGCCTCATCTTGGAAGAATCAGCCCATGGTTTCTCTGCCACATTTTAATGATCAGAGCATTTATTATAGAAAGAAATGCTCCTGTTCATAAATAAATGGCTGCTATAAATATCCAATGCTATCCAACTTGTTCAAATTAAGCTTAGGATAAAGAGCTGTCGGTAGGCATCCATTTTATTTCAATCACTTTTCTAGTGGAAAAGTATTCAGGAGATCTGAAACTTGTTCACAAGAAATAATCAACCCTGTTAAACTCCCTGTTGAAATTATAACGTGAGAAGGCACCCTGAAAAAATGTTTTTTCCTAATGTTTTTTATTTAAGGTTCATCCCTGCTTGTTGCAGCTTATGCTTGGACCATCAGCCATGTATAAAATGCAAGCACCAATCTAATTAGCAGAAAAAAAATGATGACTCCTCCATAGGAACAACTCTGCATTAATGATGAAACAACTGAGATTTCAAGAGATGATTTTACTAAATTGCAACTTTGATCAAGGGAACAAATCAAGGAGAAGAGAAATGAACTGAACTGAACCACACACAGAACTGATCTCAGTTTACACTGTTATTTTCCAGCTTCCGTAATTCATGACTAACTATTCTCCCCATCAGTCATTTTCACATCAAGCTATGACCTGTTCTAGACAAAATTATCCTCCATTTTTAGGTCCAATGAAAGATTTTTTAAAAACTGGGAAAATCATGAAAACTTACCAGTAGAAGTCTTGAAAGCTTCTTTACTCCACTTAAAGTTCAATCAGGAAGCTTTCAGACAATGGCATCCTATTTGCTTGCAGAACTAATGAACTAGAACAGGAGCCTCGCAGATCTAAAAACAAGGTGCAACTGTTCTCAACTAAACTGGAGGATGGGAGGAAGGTCTTAGGACTGACAGCTCAATTTGTCTTTCCCAGATTCCCATGCAGATTAGACAAATGCTTCGACTGAACGCATGGCTGCTGCAGACTGAAAAAAAGCAGCGAACCCACAACTTCCAATTAAATACCACCCAGGGTATTTTCACATTTTCTTTGAAGCCTCTCAACATCTTTTCAATATAGCCTGCAATTTTCCCTCCTGTGTGCTCTTCAACCCCACCCAATTTTAATTGCTTGCTTTTTCTTGCTTTGGCTTGATGCTCTTTCTCACTCTCTTATTTTTAGATTGTCAGTATAATACAGTCACTTGTAGAGGCTGCACGGCAGCAGCAAATGTAACTGGAGCCGTAGCTCTTTTGAGTGCCAGGAATTGCAGCCTCAAGCAGGACTTCACTGAGGGTAGTGGCGGGAAGGCCTGGGCAAAACAAAAGGAATGGAAACCTCCATTTTACATCAACAACTATGGTAGTTTCATGGAGGGAAACTATGAAAGCTAAAGCAGCTCCAGATGTTGGAGATGATAATAGTATTAATAATAATAATAATAATAATAATAATAATAATAATAATAATAATAATAATAGTAAAGTTGGAAGGGATCTTGGAGGTCATCTAGTCCAACCCCATGCTCAGGCAGGAAACCCTATACCATTTCGGACAAATGGCTGTCCAGTCTCTTCTTAAAAACTTCCAGTGTTGGAGCATTCACCGCTTCTGGAGGCAGGTTGTTCCACTGGTTAATTGTTCTAACTGTCAGGAAGTTTCTCCTTAGTTCTAGGTTGCTTCTCCACCTGTTGCTTCTTGTCCTGCCTTTAGGTGCTTTGGAGAATAGCTTGACTCCCTCTTCTTTGTGGCAGCCCCTGAGATATTGGAACACGGCTATCATGTCCCCCCTCATCCTTCTCTTCATTAAACTAGACATACCCAATTCCAGCAGCTGTTCCTTATATGCTTTAGCCTCCAGTCCTCTAATCATCTTTGTTGCTCTTCTCTGTACTCTTTCTAGAGTCTCAACATCTTTTTTACAGCGTGGTGATTTGCCAGTATATGCAGGGGGGAGAATTCCAGGAGAGCAATTGATGCTGTCTAAGCATTGGGTATCTTACCATCCTAGCACTGCCATAATGGAATGAGAAACTAGAAGATGGGTTCCCAAAGAACTTCTAAGTCTCTCAAAATTACTGTGGGTCAGACCAACATGCAAGTTTCAAAGGTTTAGCAGAAGAAAGAAAGGTTCTGAAAGATAGAAGAACCAAGCAGAAAATGTAGGTGCAATGATTGTGTTTTTGCTATTACTCATTTAAACTGCTCAAGTTATAGGAAATAAGAGAGCAGAACTGAGATTTGGCCAAAGCCAGTGGTGCATCTAGGTTGTCCTACAATGCAGGCAAGAAAGAAAGAAATACAATTTTATGCTCTCCATCCGTTTTGGAGGAATGCCCATTAGCTTGAGTTAATATGTCCAAGGGCAAGGGATATAACAATTGTAATCCAGGTATCAGTGAACACCATGTTATCTATCCCAGCCTCAAAGCATCTTTTATAGAGAGGAACTCGGAGTAACAGGACAGTTTCTGCTTTTATATGAGCTCAGTCCATTTCTTCATCTTTGGCTTGTCAAATACAGCTGCAGATCTGACCTTCCAAAGGCCACAAACAAAACAACCTTGTCATATGATGCCAAACTGGGGCAAGTTCAAATTCTGTTCTCCCTGCAATATACTCCAGTGATTTAAGAGAAACGTTTCTTCCAAACTAGAAATTACCCTTGAAAACGCTCTAATCATTGGAAGCAAAGATATAAGCAAAATTGACAGATACAAAAATATGGCAAATAAATTACTTGTTCTAGAGGTTATCTGAAGATGAATGAGATTTGGTTTGATGGTTGCAAGAACTTGTACTTCATTCATATATAGAATAAAATACTATGCTTGTCTATTCAAAAGTACATCTCACTTTTTTCCACTGGGTTTATTCCCAAGAGAGATAAGTAAATACCACATCCTGTCCTAGGATATCTGATTGGTTTTCATCTATTTTCTATATATATATCTCCTTTAAAATAATTTATGGCTTTATTTTCAAAAAGCTCTATAGCAGAGCAATAGCTGCGCACCAAGAACATATCTATCTGTAAGATCATGAGCTCAAATTTGATGAAACTTTCAAATATTGTGTTAATTTAATCATTGGCAGCACGATTCTTTCATTTTCTTGAAAGTATACAAAATCCAGGTTTTGGAAAAGAATTGAAGAATAACATGACATCAGCAAGCATAGATCTGATTTCTAGAAGCCATTTCCAATAATTTGTTTAAAAAACCGATAAAATATTTTGAGTAGTTATGTTTATTACCCTGCCTTTTCCTTCTATCATATTTTTATAATATCTTTCCTGTCAGTACTTGCTGCTTTTTTATATGTTCTTTTAACTTTGATTAAAACTCTTCTTTACTTTTTTATCCTAGTTTTTAATGGGATTGCCGGTTTAGGTGGTTGCAGATTGTGGTGCGACATATTTGGAGAGAATACTGGAGAATATTGGAATATTTCCAACATCTAAAAAGTTGGAATAGAGCCATCAGCAGACCAAAATTTCATATTCTGCTTGTGGTGAATGATTCTGATGGCCACAAGCAAATGGTATATTTTTGACACAAAATTCAGCTTATCCCTTCTTTTAGTGTTCTGGCTGACATTAACTCCTCTCTGCCAGATTCAATCCCATTTTAGAAAGCTAACTGGGCAGGGTTACATGCTTATTTGGAAGCAAACTGCATGATATTCAGGCTGGTACATTGAGGTGGAGATTGCTGCTTAAATTTCCACCTTTGCTTTTCTATTTCACCTAGTCATACTCATTAGGAACACAAGTGCATGGCTGGCAGGCAGCTTCCCACGAGGACAAAAGGGGCAGAGGCAGCATATAACCCTGCACTCCTTCAAAACCAGAGGGGAAAAACATCTTCCAGAGCAGCCAGAGATTTTGTCCCCGTGGAAGAAGCTATCTCTGGACTGCAGGCAGCAACCAGTAGGCTGCATAAGGAATGGTGTACTCCTCTACATGGGATTTATTTTTCTTCTGACTTTCTCTGGACATCTGTGCCCAGCATTCTCTCACCTAGAAGATGTCCTCTGTTGGTTTCAGTAAAAAAATAACCAAACCACAAGTGTGAAAGCCTTGCAATCAGCAAAAACTGGGTGCACTTCTGGATCAAAATGAAAAATGAAGACTTTTCAGAAGAACCTTTTGTTGCATCTCTGTTCATAAATATCAAGGCATAGTTGATTTATATGAGCAATAGAAGCCCAGAAAGGCCATAAACATTGAATGTGTAAATATTTAGAATGCTGGTGAATCTTGCATTCTAATATAAACAGCAATTCCTCAGCTCTACAGCAACATATGAGAGTGGTTAATTATAACGTCCATTACTAGGTGCTGTGTTACCCCCACCAATAAACAGGGCCTTGAAACAAATCTCTGAGAAACACTCATCCTTCTACATTTGTAAACAGATATGGGGGTTTTGCAGAGAGACCTTCCTTCTGCATGGAGAGTGCTAAAAGCAAGAGAGGGGATTGTAGACATTGATAAACACAAGCAACAGCAATGTAATAACAGCTACAGTGCTTGAGAAACTGGGCTCAGTGGGGAACAGAAAGGCACCAGTGACCCAAATAGTATCTCTGACTGGTTCTTACTTTGATTGTGTTAGTAGAAGAGAGAGAATGTATAGGCAAGCTATTAGACTGGAAAGCTCTCTGGTATTAAAAGTTATCATCCAAGTTATGTTAACCCTTTTCTGTTTAATGGGTAGAGTCACAGCTCTGATCCAGATAAAGTTTCACACTAGAGTGAAAGGCACAGCTTGGGAAAATGGCTGAGAATGTATACTTATATTTATTTATAATATTTACATATTTTTCCCAGATCCCAAGGTTTATACTCAGGGCTGTTTACATAAAAATGTAATAACATATCCACTCTACTTAAACTATAAACAATAAAACATTAACAAAATCCTTCCAAGTTAGCAGCTGAAACACAGTAATTCAGGAAAGGCAATCAAAGGCTTATGGGAAAAGAATCCAAAATCCATACTTGGGTAATGCTTTTATTAAGTCCACTCAAAATGTCACAAAATAATGTGTGTACTCGCAAGCCCTCCAGAATGTTTACTTAAGCAAAATGTTGCAAAAACACAGGATGGAGAACAAATGAGTAAATCCACACATTAGGTCAGATGTTTAGACCAGGAGGGCTGACGTTCAAACTCAGTCACAAAATGAAGTTATGAATCAAATGCATGGCTAATGTTAGGGGTTGTTAGGATCAGGCTATATTTAGAGTTTAGAGGCAAAGTCCCACTCCAAGCTCTGAAAATACAAAGAACATTAATCCTCCATCTATTACTTGGAATGGGTGACTCATAGAGGCAACTTGGCCTAACACAGAAAAAAACCAAAACAAAACATTACAGAAGCTTCTCCAAAATAAGTATAAGGAAAGGCCAACAGAAGTTTCCACAGATTGGGATCATAGCTCACTAAGCACAAGCGTAGGAAGTCTGAGGTTTAATCCTGTGGGATTTCTGACTAAAATGGGGTGAGGGGGTAAAGTTTGTGGCTGGAGGTGGACTTCTATTTTTTTGGCAGCCAAAAAATGTAAAGATGAGTATGGGCAATATTTAATTTATGGAAACTTAGGGAAGTTTTTTTTTAAATTAAAAAAAAACACATACAGGTATTAAGGTTATCAGAATCCCAACACAGTTTTTGCCTTCTTGCTGGAAATTGGTGGAAAATTGAACCATTACTACCATGGCCATTGAATTTCAAGATCATCTTTCAAGAACTCTGGAGACTAAAAGAAACAAAGTGGCTTGAAGGTACATGGACCACAGATAATTATCTATCCCCAAGTTTAGAAAGATCTAATAACAAGTGATGGGAAAGATTCCTGCTACTAAGGCTCTGGAGCAGCGGCTCTCAACCTATGGGTCGCGACCCCATTTGAGGTCGAACGACCGTTTCGCGGGGTCGCTGGACTACCGCAGTCTGCCATTTTGTTTTTTTTGTTGTTGTTTTTTGTTTTGTTTTTTTCGTCGCGCGCGCGCCACGCATGTGCGGTTCGGGCCGTTGCGTGCGTGCCGCGCATGCGCGGATTGGGCCGTCGCGGTCCGCCATTTTGTTTTTGTTTTTTGTTTTGTTTTTTCATCACGCGCCGCGCATGTGCGGTTCGGGCTGTCGTGCGCGCGCCGCGCATGCGTGGATTGGGCCGTTGCAGTCCACCATTTTTTTCCCGTTGCGCGCGCCGCGCATGCGTGGATCGGCCCGGCGCGCGCGCGGCGGGGTCGCACCGCACATGGGCGGGGCAAGTGGGGTCTCAACCTGAAAAAGGTTGAGAACCACTGCTCTGGAGAGTATTGGTAATCAAAGTAGAGAAAACAGACAATTACTTTGACCTGGGAGGAAGTTTCGTGTTCCTCAGTCTTGGAGACTTACAGCAATGGCCACATTCTTAGGTGTTGATGACTTGACCTTCACGATAATATCAAGAAAAGCAACAAGATAGACAACTTTGCAGGATTTCTAGCAAAGCACAAAAACTCATTATAGCAATTCTATTTTCTTACTTCTTTTTATTTATTGATAACATTTTAAGCCCGCTTTTCATTGAAAATGATTAGATTTAAAGCTAATTCTAAGGCAAGATCCAATAAATCCAACCAATAAAATCAAACAAGATTCCAAAATTAAAATTGTACAAGGGAGCACTTAAAAGCACTTATTGCTGATCTGCTTCTTGGTCCAATTCAAGGTTTTGGTTATTACCTTTAAATCCCTTTATGGCATAGGTCCAGTATTTGAGGAACTGTCACACCCCAAAGTGATCTGCCCCACTCACTCCAGCAGAAGAAGCATGCTGCGGATCCCGTCAGTGAAGGAATTGCGATTAGCTGGGTCCAGGGGAAGAGCCTTTACTGGCACTCCTTCCGCTCTTCGAAACATCATGCCCTTCAAGGTGAGATCTGCACCTACCCTCTTGGCCTTCAGAAAGGTCCTGAAAACCTGACTGCCAACTGGTTTGGGGCCCCAATAGAGACATTCCATTCTAACAGAATAATAGAGTAGAAGGGGCCTTGGAGGTCTTCTAATCCAACCCCCTGCTCAAGTAGGAAACCCTATACCATTTCAGACAAATGGTTGTCCAATCTCTTTTTAAAAAACTTCTGGAGACAAGTCGTTCCACTGATTAATTGTTCTGTCAGGAAATTTCTCCTTAGTTGTAGGTTGGTTCTCTCCATGATTGGTTTCCATCCTTTGCTTTTTATCCTGCCTTTAGGGGCTTTGGAGAATAGATTGACTCCTGTTCTTTGTGGCAATCCCTGAGATATTGGAACACTGCTATCATGTCACCCCTAGTCCTTCCTTTCATTAAACTAGACAAATCCAATTCCTGCAAGTTCTTCATATGTTTTAGCGTCCAGTCCCCTAATCATCTTTGTTGCTCTCCACTAGACTCTTTCTAGAGTCTTAACATGTTTTTTATATCATGGTGACCAAAAGTGGATGCAATATTCCAAGTGTGGTCTTACCAAAGCATTATAAAATGATATTAACACTTCATGTGATCTTGATTCTATTCCTCTGTTAATGCAGCCTAGGACTGTATTGGCTTTTTTTTTTTTTTTGTAGCTAAAGTATACTCTTGGCTCATATTTAAGTGATTGTCCACTAGAACTTCAAGGTTTCTTTTGCAGGTATTACTGTTGAGCCAGGCACCACCTATTCTATACCAATACATTTGGTTTTTCTTACCTAAATGTAGAACTTTACATCTGTTAAGACACTTCTGTATCTTGAGCCTATCTATTCCTGCCAGTTTGGTGTTGTCTGCAAATTTGATGATTTCCTCTTCTACCCCTTTGTCTAAATCATTGATAAAGATATTGAAGATTACTGGACCTAAGACAGAGCCTTGGGGTATCTCACTGCATACTTCCCTCCATGTAGAGGCAGTTCCATTAAGGACTACACGTTGAGTGTGGTTGGTCAACCAGTTACAAATCCATCTGGTGGTGATGCTGTCTAACTCACATTTTGTCCACATTGTTAATTTTAATGTTTTAAATTTTGGTGCCCAATGTTTTAATGTTTTTATTATTTATTATTATTATTATTATTATTATTTATTAAATTTCTATGCCGCCCTATTCCGGGAACTCAGGGCGGCTTACAGCATAAATAGAAATCCAATACAAACTAAATAGTACATTTATAAAAATAAATATATAAAAAGAAGAACCCCTAAATTAAGAACCATTCATTCAGCAAACATACACACAGACATACACTGGCTAGGGGCAAGATTTCAACCGCCCCAGGCCTGCCGGCAGAGATGGGTCTTTAGTAGTTTACGAAAGGCGGAGAGGGTGGGGGCGATACGGATCTCCGGGGGGAGTTGATTCCAGAGGGCCGGGGCCGCAACAGAAAAGGCCCTTCCCCTAGGCCCCGCCAGGCGACACTGTCTAGCCGACGGGACCTGGAGAAGGCCGACTCTGTGGGCCCTAACCGGTCGCTGGGTTTCGTGAGGCAGCAGGCGGTCTCGTAAGTAACCTGGTCCGATGCCATGTAGGGCTTTATAGGTCATAACCAACACTTTGAATTGCGTTCGGAGACCAATAGGCAGCCAATGCAGCTCACGGAGTGATGCTGAGATGTGGGCATTTCTGGGCAGGCCCAACACTGCTCGCGCGGCTGCATTCTGCATTACCTGAAGTCTCCGAACGTTTTTCAAAGGTAGCCCCATGTAGAGAGCATTGCAGTAGTCGAGCCTCGAGGTGATAAGGGCATGAGTGACTGTGAGCAGAGACTCCCGGTCCAAATAGGGCCGCAACTGGTGCACCAGGCGAACCTGGGCAAATGTCCTCCTCGCCACAGCCGAAAAATGATGTTCCAAGTTTAGCTGTGGATCGAGGAGGACGCCCAAGTTGCGGACCTTCTCCGAGGGGGTCAAAAGCTCCCCCCCCAGGCTGATGGACGGATAGATTGAATTATCTTTGGGAGGCAGAACCCATAGCCACTCCGTCTTGTCGGGGTTGAGTTTGAGCCTGTTGGCACCCATCCAAACCCTAACAGCCTCCAGACATCGGCACATCACTTCCGCTGCTTCACTGAAATGACACGGGGTGGAGATGTAAAGCTGGGTATCATCAGCATACTGATGATATCTCACCCCGTGTTGTCGGATGATCTCACCCAGTGGTTTCATGTAGATATTAAACAGCAGAGGGGAGAGGACCGATCCTCTTTAACTTTCTAATTGCTTTATGCTATTGTTTATGGCACTGCAAGTAATACAGAGTCACTGGATAGTGAGATGGATGGCACATGCATTAAATACATACATACATACATACATACATACATACATACATACATACATACACATATGGTTAGTATTATTTTGAAAGATAAAATATTTTCAGAAAAGATTCTACCAAGCTTCTGCTGTGGAGTGTAAGTGTTAATCCTCACTTCCACACATCAGGGCTCCCTATATTTTAATGGTTATTTCTGACCTTTTATGTTCTCCCCAAACTAATGCTTGCAATAGAAACATTTGCAGCAAGAGAGCCCAGGAAGGAGAAATGAGAATAACATATAATGATTACATCTCAAATCCATCACCCTCTTTGCCTGCTTAATTGACAGCTTCTTAGCCTCAGCTCCAAAGAGATGTGACTTTTCAAAGACTAATGTGCTCTCACTAATGGAGGCAAGTAGAAAAAAAAAAGATAAGCTTCCCCTCCCCACTTTAGACAGTTTTCTAGCAGTGGGAGATACATGAAATAGGAGAACTAGAATTGTGTTGGATAAGCTTGTGCAGCTTTTGACTGATGTGACCATATATTGATCCAGAGGCAGCAGATGTATTGCAATGTCCTGATAGTACCGTTTCCTCTTAGTAAACTCCCCTGAACTCAGTGGCATTTACTCTCTATTCAGAGTGCTACTGCGAGCTGTGACATGTTTGAGCTGTAAACCTTTTGAGGAGCAAACATTGTTTTCTGCATTAGATCAGGTGGTTTTTCCATTACCTAATCTAGCCTCACACTGTATTAATCTGTCTGAATATTTGTCTTCTGTTGACTTTTTGTTCAAATGTCATAGATACACTTTGTACTTCACCTGATTGCACAAGGGAAAAAGAATTGGTTTTGGTTCAAAAATTCTAATGACCAATAAGGACTCTGAATTTACAAGGGATGTTTGCCAGCAATCCAGCAGCTTTCTCATTAGTCATCTAGGTATCCTAGTGGACCGCCAATTAAGTATGAGTCAGAAGTGTGCTGCAGCTGCCAAAAAACCAATGCAGTCCTCGGTTGCATCAACAGAGGGATAATGCCAAGATCACAAGAAGTGATAATTTCACTTTTTGCTGCACTAGAGAGGCCACATATGGAATATTGTGTCCATTTATGGCCTCCAGAATACAAAAAAGATACTGAGACCCTAGAAACAGTGCAGAGAAGAGCAACAAAGATGATAAGGAGTCTGGAGGCTAAATCGTACAAGGAATGGTTAAAGGAACTAGGTATGTCTAGCATACTCGGAGCGGCATACTCAGAGGTATGCCGCTCTGAGTCTTCGGAGAGGAGCGGCATACAAATCCGAATAAATAAATAAATAACAAAGAGAAGGATTAGGGATAATACAACAGCTGTCTTCCAGGACTTCAGAGGCGGTCAAACAGATGAGGGAGTTGATATATTCTCCAAAGCACCTGAGGACAGGACAAGGAGCAATGGGTGGAATTGTTAAAGAGAAATCCCATCTGGAACTAAGGAGAAATTTCCTAACAGTGAGAGCAATTAATCAATGGAACAGGCTGCCTCCTGGAGTTGTGGGTGCTCTTTCACTGGAGACTTTCAAGAAAAGATTGGACATCCATTGGTCCAACATGGTATAAGGATTCCTGAGTAGGGGGTTGGACTAGAATACATCCATGTTCCCTTTCAGCCTATGATTCTATTCTTTCAGCATTCCTTTCCTGACTTTCCTTTCAAGGGATCATCTTTTGTTATCATCATGGTCCTTCTGTAAGACATGTTATCATTCCTGCACAAAGCTAGTAAGCAATATTTGTCTCTTTAAAGAAGAAATGGGTACTTTCCTACTTTTAATTAAATGTGCAGGACTCCGTGGCAAGACACATATTTTAAGGTGATTTAATAACAAAGCACCATGAAGCTGCAGTAAATAAGATGCATCATAGTGCAGAAATATTATTTGCTTCTTGAAAAATAGGCATTTACAGGGCAAATTTTCACATAATTATGGTCAGTTTGAAGGATACCATGCAATTTTTAAATTTTTCAAATATAATGGCATGAAATTCATATATGAAAAATAATCTGAGAGTCAGAGATTCTCAGACTAGAATCAACAGATTTGTAAACACACTTGGCCAAGGCCAGCAACTGCTTACAGCTCTACGCTGGCAGTGGACAATCAGTTGTTTTGTTTGGATTCATTCTTTTTTACAATAAATATTATTATTTATCCAAGCTGTGCCTAAGAGAACTAATCTGAGTTTTAGCCTAGAAGCCTAGCTAGCCTTGTAAATCTGGAAAAATGTGATTCAGTGCTGAAACAAGATTAGAGGACCTGACAGCTTATTGCAATAAGACTAAATGCTTTGATAGGGGAGAGAAAATTGTGTCTTAGCAAAATTAAGTCACTATTTCATATCCATCAGGATATATGGTTTTGAGCATCAGGGAAAAAGTCAAGTGGGAAAATCTATTATTATTTTTTTAGTTGCTACACTGGAGATAGCAGAGAACCCCACAAAATGCACTCCCCAGCAATAGGATTTGTGTCTTCACTTAAAGATGGATTTTACCATGATATTTATTTCAAGATGGTGTGTTCTTTTCTCCAGGGACACCTTTTAAATATTTTGGGACTAACTGTTCCAAAATCCCATGCTGGTAGGATGAATGGCCATAGTGAATGAAAAGTTTTGGAACTGCAGACCCAACCTTTCTAAAAGGCCACACGGTGAGAAAGCCTGAGATCTGACTGATTAGGGTCAGTGTTTAAACTCTATGTGGAGATACCCAATAAATGGAACTGATTGAATTATCTATTGTGACCTTAGTGTTGAACACCCACTTGGAGCATTTCAGTGGTCTACGAATTGCCCAAGTATTCCTATTTTCTACCATTTTTTCAACTACTGTACTTGCCAATCCAGGACAATTGCCCTGATTATCCCTTACCTTCTGATGTTTTATAGGAACTTTGTGAGGGACTTTGACAACAGGTTTTTGAAATTCAACAAACACAATATCTTGTTGGCACTAATAAAAAAGGGAGGGGCAGGGAATCAAGGCTTAACCTTCACAAAGAAAATAACCTTCACAAAAGGCATATTTTTCAAGGCCATTCTGCTGTCTTTATCCTGAATGATGGCTTGTTGCTCATCTTGAGCTGTCTTCATTTATTTTTGATTCTTTGCATTCAGATTGGTAAAACGTGCCTGGTAGCCTTCATCCTTTGATGACTTGGCATTCAAGTATATCAGTGGAACTGATTGCTTAGCATACAGGTATATCCATGGAATTGGGCAGTTGTGAGGTTATAAATATATGATAAAGTAGCAACATTCCATTGCACAGTCCTGCAAAGAAACCATTTCTGAGTATTCTTTTCTGGGAGCAAGATGAATACCGGTAGTTGCTAAACACAGAATTGGAATATTATTTCTTTTCAAAGCATTCTTCATGGGGGCAGGAGTATTCTGATATTCCCCTCTGCTTATGCTGATGATGTTCAATGCTTTAAAACACAGGTGTCAAACTCGCTGTGTCACCTGACGTGTCGCAACATATCGTGACTTTTTTCGCATTGTCAGAGGTGGGGTGGATGGGGCTTTCCCATGATGCAACTGGCCTGTGGGTCGGCAGTTTGACACCCCTGCTTTAAAAGGAAGAATCCTTCTGACAGATGTAGTGATGTAATTCACCACTATTCACAACTTCTCATTCCAACCATTTAACAAAACCATTTTTCTTCAATGTTCTCTTTTTGTCTCTTTTGATATAAATCCATAGGCACACTGCTTTCAGAGGGATTGTTGTGTATAACTCTTTTAGCATGGCAACTGAATTCCTATATTTGTTTAATTACATTGTGGACTATTAGCTCAACATTTTCTTTTATACTCTGAGATCATTTTGCAACTCTGAATTTATTTATGGAAAATGATACTATAAAAATCTTAACTCTGAGCCAAACATTGGTAAGGGTTGATGAGGTGTACAATTTCCTAAATGGCCATTTTCTTTCCATATTTTGCTACAATAAGATGCTATCTCATGACTTCATTCCCATTTACTTATGCTTATTAAGATTCCCTCCTCAGCACCTGGATTGCAAATTTCCTTTGATTATTAATTTAAGCAATGCTTAATGTAGAGTCTTTTTGTGAGGGAGATGATTGGTTTTAAAAACTGGATAAATAAAAATACATACCGGTAATACTACTCTACTGCCCCATTCCTCCTGGTGATAGTCAGCAGAGCTGAGCCCAACTGAAAAAAAACCCACTGTCCAATCATACAGATGAACTTTCTCCAATGCAATCTTTCCACACATTCTAGAGCTGCCATCATCCACAGCTAGTACTGCAAAGACAATAACAAACCAGGTGGAGAAATAATCTAATTTATAGGAATCCAGTGCTATGTTCCCAACATTTCTACTTTCTATTGACTATGGAAATATTCTTCTCAGTCATCCAACTATAAGGCACACAAAATAAGTTCTGTTTTTTCAGGAGGCAGACAAATGGTCTCTACAACCATGGATAAACGATGGCTTTTAAGATGCTAATGTCAAATTCCCAATTTCCCTGGGATGAGTCTGGTTGCTGCAGCGAGTCTGGAAGACTGAATATTCCACTCTCTGTTAAAACTGTATCATGTATTATTTATTTAATCAGTTTTTATATAGCTTCACGAATCAAGACAATGGAATATGAAAACGTTTTATTTCAATCAAAAGAACTTGATGGATTTTTCACTCCATTATCCCTTGCTTAGGGCAATTTCAGTTTGTCCCACGTTGCATTACAGAGAGGTTAAGTGAATGTCAGTTTTCTTTAAGGACACATTTGTGTGTTTTTTTTTAAAGGCGGCAATTAGTAGACTCCATGGTGAAAGAAGAATGAGAAGTAACCCTGTTTCTCCACAGCAGACTGCTCTGATTCAGTGACATTACCTTCATATTTTTGGTCTAGTTTCAAAAGAAATCCAAAAGCTTCATTAATTTCTCTCCTGCTTCTTATGTAACAAAACACCTGCATACAAAGTAAATCACATGAGGTCAAATTCCATTATCTGCTACTCCTGTCCCAAGGCCAAGACAGCACAAGTGGCTCAGGGCTCTACCTTATGTCTGCTGTGTTAATATGCATTCCCCCAGACCTTAAGTCAGCAGAAAAGTATGTTGATAGGAATTGCACTGCTTCATGTGCCTCAGGCACTGTCCCCTGATCTAATTTTTCAGATTCAATGCACCTCAAAGAAAATGATTGGACAAACAGGGGGGACAGACTAGAAGACCTCCAAGGTCCTTCCAACTGTGTTATTCTATTATTTTGATTCCTCTGAGTTCATTTTTCCCTGCCAGGGAAAATCAGTTGCCATTGGGTAAAACAACCATCAATCATATCTTAACACACACACACACACACACACACACACATATAAGTTTTTATATAAAGTTATATATATAACTTTATTCCATGTCTTAACATAATTATTTGAAATCATACACAATTCATATTTATCATAGCAATATCCAAGTATTTTATCTTTTCTCAATCTTGAAATCCATTTGGTTCATCAATTCTGTTTTGACCTTGTTTTTCCATATTTTTTGTCACCAAATCATCTCCAAAAGCTATGCTTTTTCCATCTTTATTCCCACAATCTTCTCATCTTGTGTTATGTCTCTATTCAATATTTCAAGAACCAAAATAAACAAGAAAAGAGATCGTGAACAACCTTGTCGTGTTCCTTTTTGTATCTTGTAAGGTTTAGTTAAATCTCCCTTAACATTACTTGTGCTGTCTGAAAAACATAAATCAATTTCACCCATTTTATAAAATTATCTCCAAAATTTTTATTTTCCAAAACTTTAAACAGTAAACTCCAATTCATATTACCAAAAGCTTTCTCTGTATCTAAAAACATCAATGAGACTTATTTTTCATTATGTTGCTCAAAATACCCCAAATATCCAATGCAGTTCTATTGTTATTCTTTAACTGTCTTTTAGGTAAAAAAAAACCACATTGAATAAATCTTTGCAAAATTATTTTCAACTCTCAGTCAAAATCATTATGAAGATGTTATAATTATTATTCCATAGTGATATTGTTCTGTAGTTTCCTGTTAAATTCAGATCTTATCCTTCAATTTTATACTGATCTCTTTTCAAATCTCTGGCATTTTTCCTCCCTGTAAAATAGAATTCATCGTGTTTTGTAAACGTTCCTCCTCAAAGCTTTCATGATACAGAGTCAATATGCAGATGGATGCTCCCAGAGAAAAATATACAAAAATCATAACAGATGCTACAACAAATGGGAACAGATGATACTGAATTAGTGCTAGAATTATTGATGGTGTTGAAACTGTGTTTATACGTAACCTGAAAAGCAATAGTCAAGCTAGGGAGGGAAAGAACTCCCAGACTGCTCTGAGTAACATATCTTGTACATTACTCAGCACAATATAACAATGGTAAAACATGTATGATGAGAATGAGAGCTGTTTTCTGATAAAAGGAATGTATGGGATAAAACAGGCTGACATGTCAGTCCAACTCCTAATGTTTGTCCTGCCTCAGGAAGAGGAGGAGGAGGAGGAGATTAGTTTCACTTCTTTCTAATCAATTTCACAATAGGCCCATTTCCAGGCATTCTGAATGAATAAGGGGAGGGGGGCTCTTGAAGTTTGTAGTGGCTTAAGTGAAAAAGAAGTGAAACGGTATCTGCAGCCCTCCATTACAGGCCTGCAGATGAAAAGGCAGAAGTGTTCAACAGCACTGACACATCTGTACACACATATATCCAAGGACTCTTAAAAGCAAGGCTCCTAATTCCTGGTTCACAAAAAGTCTGCATAACTCTCCTGACCATACTCATGGATAGATAGCTCTAAATGCTCCGTCTCTCCAACACCTGAGCCAAAATAGCCACCAAGATCAGTACTAGGTGACTGGAGATGAGGAGATGTGTCCCCAGCAGCCTAAAATACCTATAGGAGCTAGGCAGATCCTAGCCTTATGGCTTGCAACCAGCCAGATATCCTAAATGATCAAGACTTATATCTGGAGAATTTTAAAATTGAAACAAATAGGGATCAATTTAGGGTAGTTCAGCCAAAGCTGGAGATGAGATGAAGCTGATAGCATAAGAATATTTCCTCTATAAAAGCCTAACAAGTCATCCTGTGCTGACATTCGCAAGATGTGAAGATGAACCCTTGGGACTGATACAGCAGTATTTAAATTATCATTGTGATTCCACTTCATATTGGTACTGTATCCTTCTAATGCAGCGGTTCTCAACCTATGGGTCGCGACCCCATTTGGGGTCGAACGACCGTTTCGCGGGGGTCGCCGGACACCGCGGTCCGCCATTTTGTTTTTTGATATTTTTTTGTTTTTGTTTTTTTCGTCGTGCGCGCGCCGCGCATGCACGGTTTGGGCCGTCGCCTGCGCGAGGCGCATGCACGGATCGGCCCGTCGCGGTCCGCCATTTTGTTTGTTTGTTTGTTTTTGTCGTGCACGTGCCACGCATGCGCGGATCAGGCCATCACGCGTGCCGCGCATGCGTGGATCGGCCCGTCGCAGTCCGCCATTTTTTTTCCCATCACGCGTGCGCCGTGCATGTGCAGATTGGCCCGACGCACGCGCGCGCACGCGCCGGGGTCATACCGCACATGGGCGGAGCAAGTGGGGTCTCAACCTGAAAAAGGTTGAGAACCACTGTTCTAATGAGATGTAGGCTTTGCAGGGGGTAGGCTTTGCAGGGGGGAAAAATCCTGGGATTGTAACATGCAGAAAATAAAATGTATAGTTTACTGTGTTAAACTGCAGTGTTTCTCAACCTTGACAATTTTAAGGCATGTGGACTTCAACTCCCAGAATTCCACAGCCAGCAATGCTGGCTGTGGAATTCTGGGAGTTGAAGACCACATGCCTTAAAATTGTCAAGGTTGAGAAACACTGAACTAGGGAGAGATTTAAAATGAACATATTTTCTAGTAATAACTAACAATGAAGCACAAGAAAATGCATCCTATATCCATCAAGCAAGTCCTGTGTATGTGTTAAAATGTAGATAACACTGTTCCCCAGTATTTTGGAGTGACCTGTACTATCATGCAAATGATTCCTTGTGGAATGAGTTTTCCACATACTGTGTCATTTTATAACAGCATGTTATATAGCTGTACCGATTATATATATTTAACCAGAGCTTGGCAAGAAATGTTGGCTTTCCTGATTGGTATGTTGTCTAAACATTCCAGCTTAGAAAGTAGTTATTCTAGAGCATGGGTGTCAAACTCGCTACGTCACGTGACGTGTTGCGATGTATCACGATTTTTTTTTTTGCATAGTTGGAACTGGGGTGGGCGCAGCCTCTACATGATGCAACCGGCCCACAGGCCGGCAGTTTGACACCCCTGTTCTAGAGTAATTGGTCATGTTGTTTGAAGATTTAGGGAGTTATACTCCCAGCACATGTAGGGATAGCTTTTCTGGAATGCAGTTTATAACTGCCCCAAATAGATTTGAGTCTCTAAACCTGGTTTAATAAAGCTCAACAAATCTGGGGCTAGAATACACTACGTTTTGAAATTAAGAAGAATGTTAGCAATTTTACAGAGGTTACAAACAGAATATTCTGTGCAGAACCTGGATTTTTTTTGTAGATCTTTCTGTAGCCAAAGCTATTTTATACATTTTAATAAAGCAATATTAAAATATTACACTACTTCATTTCCTAGGCATCCAGGACTTCACTATGAATATGATACTAAATTAGTATTATTGGAAAATAGAAAGGAATTTATACTCAGTAGAAACGTGGCTTTTTTCCACTATTACTTTTGATGTCTGCCTAGAATAAGACTGGCACATACACTGTGTACTAATTCTATATATGAATGTTCTGGTTGGTCCTATTTATATACTAAATGCCTCTTTTCTAAAATAAATAAATAAATAAAAGCTATTTGGACCTCAGCTAATTATAGTTAATTGCTGAGAGCATACCGAAGGCAGACTGACAAGATAATATTTTGCAGTAATACACTGAACACAACTTAGAGAAAAATTAAACCTAGTAAAGTCATTGAGTGTAAAGCCATTCAGTAGAATCCTATACATACCTCTTCTCTTGGAGGAAGGAACCTGTCATTCTTTACTATGTTGATACTTTTTTATTTTGGGTCATCATGATGATTACTACTATTATCTAATTAATTGTAATAATTCTTCATCTCTTTCTAAACTTTCCTTTTGGAAGCTCCAAGCAACTTGAGCTTTCCTTGCTCTATTTGTGCAAGAGATCACTGATTGTAATCATGGAAAGATGTAAAATGTTCTTTTGTTTGATCTTCTCTGGCACTGTAATTACTTCAGACCATCACTCTACAGCAGAGGCCCCTAACCTTTTGGGCATCAGGGACCGGGTATGTGGAGAGAGGTTTTTCTGCGGACTGGAGGGGGCGTGGCTTTGTGTGCTGCCTGCATCCTGCGGATGGGGCTTTGCTTGTTTGTGTGGACTGGTTGCTGATTATGCTGCGGCCCGGTACCAGTCCACGGACCGGGGGGTTGGGGACCCTTGCTCTACAGTATGTTTCTCCTTATCCCCAGCCAGGTTTGGTTTCAGATGTATCTTTGCTTCTACATGCAAATTTATGTACACATTTCAGATAAGCTGGAGTTAATTGGCTAAGTGATAGAGAGTTACTTCCCTTTTAATTAGTAGGGCTCTGACCCATGTTTGAAACATGAAGCCTTGGAACAGCTGTTCAGATTATGAGTAGCAGTACTATACTGGCAATAAGCTTTCCCTACTATATTTGATGCAGTTTTTATAGATTCAAATATGATAGCATTCTATAATGTTCAAACCTGTTTACCACTATTTACTTACTTACTTACGTACATACGTATTTATTTATTTATTTATTTATTTATTTATTTGTTTATTTATTTATATGGTCGCCTAATTCACAGATGGTAACTCCAAGCAGCTTACAATATTAAAATTTCACAATGTAAGAATCCATAAATCATGTACCACCCCGTGTGATGGCAACCACAAATCACATTAGTCACTTTATTGGCTCCATATCAATCTAGTGTCCCCAGGCCTGCTGACAGAACCATGTCTTCAGGGCCTTCTGAAAAAGTATCAAGGTGGAAACCAGACTTATTTCTAGCGGAATGGTATTCCAAAGGGAAGGAGCCACCACAAAGAAGACACTTTTCCTTGGTCCACAAGATGTACTTTCTTCATAGATGTGACCCATAACATACCTTGTCTTCCCACTCTGGTAGTCTGGATAGATGTAACTGAGGAAGGCGGTCCTTCAAATAACCTGGTTCCAAGCCATGTAAGGCTTAAAAGGCGATAACCAACATCTTGAATTGCATCCAGAAGCAAATTAGTAACCAATGCAACTCCTGCAAAAGGTGTGACACAAGTGAAAATCTTGACATGCACAGCACTATACAGGCAACTGCATTTTGAACCAACTGAAGCTTCAAGGGCAGCTCCATGTAGAGCACATTACAACAGTCCAAACAGGAGGTGATTAGGGCATGAATGACTACTATGAGGAAGACATTTTGGTCAAGGAATTGGTGTAACTGGGGCACAATTGGTAGTTGTAAAAAAAGCCCTCCTGGTCACAACTGCGACCTGACTATAATTGCTGTCTGATCATGACTGCCACCACAATGCCCATATATTGAATAATTGTTGAGGACTGATCATATGCCTTCATTTGCAAAAGTTTCCTGTAGAACCTGAGATATAGTTTAAGCTATTCTTCTTAACCTATTAAAACTGGGGGTTTGAGATCAGATTAAGTTTGATGGTTTGGTTCACACACTGCACTAAAATTATCATTTCTTTTTGCTATGTCTTGTTGACTAAGCTGTAATGGCTTGGTTCACACAATATTCTAGGCCAAATAAATCATATAGCATAGCACCGTGGTGGCGAACCTATGACATGCATGCCAGAGGTGGCACTCAGAGCCCTCTTGGTGGGCACATGCGCTGTTGCCCCAACCCGGCCTCCCTCAGTGCCCTCTCCTCACCAGCAGTCCCCTGGAGGAGAGTCTCCCCCAGGCATAGCCAGCATGGAGCAGCACAGCCAAGGACATGTCAGCTGGGCAGCGGGAACAAGATTCCGCCCTCGTGCCCCGTGACATGCAGATGATGCTGCGGGGCACAGGCAGAGGGTATGGCCACCATGGCGCTGCTGGGCCGCCTGGGCAATCTGTGGCAGGCTGTGGAGGCAGTGGGTGACCCTGCGGGCAGGCGGGGCAGGGAGCAGGGTAAGGGGAGGGTCGGTTTTGAGGCACTCAGTCTCTAAAAGGTTCGCCATCACTGGCATAGCACAATGATGGGGGCTAACTTTTGTATGATCCTGCTTTTTACAACAACCTGAAGATAGTTCTTGGCAGTATCATCCAGTGTATTATCCCACACCAGTCTGCCCCAGGTTTGGTGCCCCCCAATTGTTTAGGCAACATTCCCATATTCCTGGTTGTGCTGAATAGGAATAAAGGAATAAAGATTAACACCCTCCAACATATCTGGAGAACACCAGATACACAAGGCAAGGATAGATTACAATATTAAACAATGGCCACGCAGAGTCACCTTGTAGGGGAGATGGCGGCATAGAAATTTAATAAATAAAATAAATAAACAATGCAATGTCTTGGTATGCAAGAACTCCCTTTTCTAAAAGGTCTGCATGAGCCTAAATCTGCATATCTCCAGTCACAATCCCAGAGCACATTCTCAAAAAAATGCAACACGGGGGCAATAGGGTAATGCTGCCAACCACAGTTCAGACCTGTATTACTTAAATTGGTTTCTGACTTCCCTATGTTTCACTGAAGATTCTTTTATATAGGTATACTTTTTCTGTCAATGCTCTGTGGGTTAGGGATGTAGGATTATTTTACATTCTCCTGCAAGCTTTATTCCTGTCGCTGTGCTTACCTAAAATTTGATAAACTAACATGAAAAATATTGGCGACCCCCATCATTAGAAAGGAAATTATGTTCTTTTATTTTTCAGCTTTTTCTCAGATTCTATGCTTTACCTTTCCTTCATTTATACAATAAATTTTGAAGAGGGATTGAAGAGATACAAGCCATTAGCTCCCTCTGCTGTCTAGACAACATTTCTGATTTCTAATCATAAACTTTTCCAGGCACTTACTTTCAAGTAAGAGTTCTGGGATTGAAAGAATGAGCCCACATCCCCACTCCTAACGGCAAATTGTTCTATAAAATCTTTTATTTCATTATCTATTTAAATGCAAGATACTTATTAATACTCTTTCTGTGTCACCACTACCCTATGAAGCTGAAAAAGAATGATCTTTCCAAGGCCCCATAAGCCTCATCCTACACATTTACTAGAGATACATTGCATGAAACTCAATACTGCTTCTGAACTGAAATCCGTAATATTGCACTATTAACGTTATTAATGGCAAACAATAGAATTGTCATTTTGATTCCCATTATTTACTATGCTTTATCATCCCTTGCAATAGCAGTAATGTCAACGCAGAAGCCCAGGTCTCCAATCAAGAAAAATCTTATACCTAACCCACCATTGTGGGATATGAATAAAATACATCATGTTCACTCAGGTGAATATCTGAGGCTTGTGTGCATTCACAATAATTTGATATTTAGGGTTTTTTTTTCTACCTGGACAGTCAAATGGATAAAGAAAACTAACTTCTTATATTTTCACTGGCTGTTATTTCTGACTACTAGATTGAAGGTCTTTTTCCCAGCAATATACTTATTTTACCCATAAAAACATCTGTGTGAGGATTAGATCTGGCTAGGTCAGAAGGAAACAGCTTGAGACCACAGCATTTTACAACACAACACAGATGCTAATTGTTCCTTCCACAATACTGAAGTGGGGGGAGAGAAAGATGCAAAAATTGAACCTTGCTTCTGCTGGAAATATGGCTTGTGCCTTTCCCTTGGCAGTTGCTGAATTTCTTCCTTAAGCTCCTAATTCTTGCACTAAATATATTTATCAAGAGTTGCACCCTGTGTGGCATCTAGTATCAAGCCAGGAACTTGATTGAAAGCAACTCTGTGATCAGCAAAGACACTTCTGAGTGATAGTACAACATATGAGTGTTATTTTCCTATGACTTCTTTTGAAAAGGAACATTAGCAGGGAGTTTATAGTTAATAAATTAAAAATCTTCAGATTGTATGAAAGAAAAATATCCTCTTCCCTAATCAAAATGAAGTGGAATATTCTCATATGTTGCCTGAATGAAAAATCTTTCCCTCCCCACAAACATTCTCCAGTGATGGCAGTAGTAATTCTATTTACCCACATTGTATTTCATACACTTGCCTCTGTCCATTACTACAAACCAGTTTGGAGCTGTTTTGTTGATGTATCTGAACCATAATTACCTCTAAAATTAAAAAAAAATTGGGCAGGAAAGAGGGACAGTTACACTGTTTGGCTTCCTCATTTACCCATTGGTGATAGGAGAACATGCAGCTTGTTTGCACCAAGCCCAGCCTGAGACATTAGCTTAGATCCAGTGTGACTGACATGTCTTTTTCCATCAACTTTATGAGTGACACATCAAAAGACGTTTATGAACTTACCGTAGAGGGAAAGGAAGGTAATAAAGCATACAAAAATGTGAAAGCATCTCAATGTATTGTATAACTAATTTAAATTTGAATGCAGAAAAGTTAAGATACAAATTCTGGTTTCACCAAGAATCTCACTACGTAGTTTGAGAAAGTTATCTTCACATCCTATAAGGCGTTGACCTGCTAATCTTTCTTTTTAGAGGACATACATTAATGATGTGAAATTAAAAGAATTTGTCTGTTTCCCCTTTAACTGGGGTATAGCCTGAAATTAGGAGCAGCCAACAGTGGCATTCTCTTGCAATATTTATCAGTTGCTCTCTCCCACTTCATCTCACACTTGACTGACAGCACAGTCAGTCAGCATGGGCAGTGAAGAGGTGAAAGGGAAACAGCTCCTGAGAAAGCTTTCCCATGTTGTTTATGTTCCCCCATTACAAGTGTGCTCTGTCAGCCACCCTTGGCTTTGGATATGAGTCTAGACATAAGTTTAAACAAATCATGTTATTTCTGAAGAGTTTCATCCTCAGAAATAGCGTTAGTGCAAAGAAGCACTATGCTGTGACCTGTTGCTTGAGCAGCCTGAAAAAAAAATGGCCAAGTTTCTATCCCAGGCACCCACCCATTGCCTTTCAACCCCAAACTGCATGTGAAGGACAGCAATTGGTGTTTGCCTTTCCTGCTGGCAGGTAACTCTGGATGGGAAGGGACCATAGCCAGGGGAATCCAACAATCATTGCCTTTAAATTGTCCAGCATTCAAATTATAAGGACAGCACCAATCACCAGTTTTGTCACCCAAGGCAGAATAGGGTTTGACCTTCAGGCAAATTATGCCAGCATACTTTTATGCCAACTCAACATGTAGAAGAGTCTTCTGCATCTATAACCAGCCTCTTATAGTTGGTGGTGGTAGTAACATGCATGGAACTGGGGGCTCCCTGGAAAAAGAACAATATTCTAATATAATAAATATTAGTAAGCAATTAAATTTATGATGATTTTTAAGGCACTCTTCTAAATTACTGATAGAGTCTGCCTCTCGCAACTGACATAGCAGAGATCAAGTGCAATGTAATAGAAGACAAATGACAAAATAGAAATAGATTAACTTGTAATCAGATCTACTGAAATGCCACCCATTCTATACAACATGCCAGGGAAAATTTCTGAAGCAGACCTTAACTCTGAGCCAAAGTCACATCATTTCCATTTGGCTTAACTCAATGTACAAAAGTCATTCAGGCCAAAACACGGAATTTTTCTAGTGTGCAATGCACTGAAGATCTGTTAGCCAGTAACCATATTCTCCATGTTTAATTTCTTTTAGTCAATCCTATTTCAAGAAATTGGTTTTGCATATAACCAAGAGTCTTGAAATAGCCCTAATTTGTACTGTTCTTGATTGCAAGGCTTATTATTATTATTATCAGTGCTTTTTTTCTCATAGAACACACCGGAACAGAGTTCCGGCACCATTTTTCAATGGATTTTCCAAGTTTTAAAAGTAACTTTTGAAAATTTGATATTTGGTCCACGTGGACTTGAATTGCCCTGTTGAGCGTAGGTTGGCAGCAAAACCATTAAAACAGTGCATGGGGGCTGCTTGTGTGTCAAGTCTGCTGGTTGTGATGGTGCTGCTGGCTTGTGGCATGGCTCGGCTTGTGATTGGCCGTGTGGTTGCACGCTGAGTGCTTACTGCGGGCGGCAACCATTATGTTTCGTTACACAACTGACGTGTGTGGGTGTGTGTACAGTGATTGACTATGTGCGAAAGGTAAATAAAAGATTGATAAGATATGAGTTCCGGCACTTTTTTTCTTACAAAAAAAGCACTGATTATTATTAACATTTAGGGATCATAAAAATATCATCTCCTGAAAATATAAGCACTGTATCCTATACCAGTTAATAACTTTACATGTGACCTGACAACACATGCGTATATTTGTACAAGATGAAAAGGCTTTCAAGCCATAATTCTGAACAGCAAAAGAGACCTAAATCATAAGTCTTTATTTCCACTGATGAAAAAATGTAGGCATATATAGGAGTTGAAATGCATACATCACTTGGTAAATACAAAATTAACAGAGAGCAATGTTTGCTTAACTGCTGCCAAGTAAAAACAATCCTAAATGCTGTTTATGTATATGGGGGAAGGGTGTAAATAAAAAGTATTCAGCTAAGGCAGAACACTTTTGACTTAGAATGTCCCTTAGATACTGCTATAATATACATGTAGTCCTCGATTTGCAACTATTTGTTTAGTGACTGTTCTAAGTTGCAATAGCATTGGGAAAAGTGGCTTATGACCAGTTTTTACACTTATGACTGTTGCAGCATCCTCATGGTCATGTATCAGAATTTGGACACTTGGCATCTGGCATGTATTTATGACAATTGCTCTATCCTGGAGTCATGTGATCACCATTTGTAACCTTCCCAGCTGGCTTCCAACAAGCAAAGTCAATGGGGGAAGCCAGATTCACTTAACAACTGCAGTGATTCATTTAAAAACTGTGGCAAAAAGGTCATAAAATGGGGCACAACTCACTTAATAACTGTCTTGCTTAGGAATGGAAATATTTGGGCTCAGTTGTGGTTTCAAGTAAAGGATTACCTGTAATTTCACAATAAGCATTATTAATTACTGAAATATATATGGATTGATTTAATTTAAACCACTCAGAGCTGGTTTGCAGAGTGAGCTTGGTGGCATATATATTAAGCAAGCAAACAAATAAATAAATACAATTGGTCAATTAATTGCCTTTGTTTTCAGCCTTTCTTTTAGGAACTCAAGGTGGAATACATAGAGGTTCTATTTTTTCTCACAACAGCCCTTTGTATGAATCTTCTCACAGGTCATAAATAAGTAGTATCTCAGCAATAAGGCTGGTACACGTTTTAATGCTTCTGTAGATTTTTTAACCTGAATTTTATAGGAGTTAGGTTTCCCTACTTGGTACTGTCAATCTGCTTTGCTTAACCAGGTCCACAGATGCCAATAATTTCCTTTATGTCTGTATGCCCAACATCATAACAATTGACAATATGTATTTGTTCAATTTATAAGGATACCCACTTGGGAAATGAGTCTGCTGCAAGTTAAATTCTGCAGAGCCTGCACCTTGGAATGGAGTCTATATGGACTCTCAGTGGTTTCCATTGAGATGTGGTTAAATTGAAAGTACTCAATTGATATCATTATTATTGTTGTTGTTATTGTTAAGTCTGTCCAACTTCAGAAAAGACTTTACAATATAACCAAAAGGTGTTTTAAAAACACAATTAAAACAACATGACAGACTTCCGGTTCCGGATCGCGGCGCCTCTAGCCGCACTGTTATTATAGTTGATAAGTATTTGAAGATATAAACTTTATTAAGGGCTTAAAAAGATTTTCTATAGATGTAGACTGATGAAATGAAAGAATATATTCTTAAAAATAGAACTGTATCTGTTGGACTTATATTATTATTTTAAATATGATAACTATGTTGTAATAGAGAGAGAGGAAGAGCTATTTATGATAAGGGAAAAAATCAGTTTCAATGAATGATCTTTTATTAAGGATACCTGAAATCCCAACTATATACTTACTAAAATGTAATTGGAGTATGACAACTGTAATTAGTAAAGCTTAAAAACAGGATATAGATTATAATTGCATGTGATTGATGATTTTTGTTTGATTGAACTTTACTTAAAACTGTATTAATTTTAAGAAGCAATACTATATTTAAGAAACAGAGAGGAAATTTTTGATAATTAATTTGAGCTATATTTATATGACTTTGTCTTTGAATGATTGGACATCCTGACCACCACACTGTGTCCTAAGCTTTTGGAAAAAAATGGAAAAAAACCAATAATTTTTTTTATAAAAAAACAAAACAAAACATGACTACACAGACTAAAATAGTATGCCCAACATTCAGGAAAAGGACTCCACAGGGGTTCCGCAGATACCCTCATCTGAGGTCTGGGAGCAGAGCTGGACCTTAAGGGACCTCCGGGACCCTTAGAGTCTGGGAGCTAATTATACCTGGGGAGATGCTGTTCCAAAGGGCAAAGGCTGTGATTAAGAAGACACTCTTCCTTGGTCCTACAAGATGACATTTAAGTGAGAGACCCTGGAGCACACTCACTCTGTTTGAAAGGACTGGAGACAGACAGTCCCCCAAATAATCAGTTTCTGTGGCCAGGAAGAGATTTACAGATAAAGTGATTAGAAGTAAGGTTAGGGCACTTAGTGTCTTTTTTTTATATATATAAAATTCTTTTATTAAAACAATCAACATTGAACATAAAAACATATTGTGCAGCAATCATCATGGCACCTGATATACAATACTAAGTATTAGTCATTGAAAATGTCTGAGTTAGTAAGCCTT
The DNA here is from genome assembly GCA_034064705.1 of Bothrops alternatus. NCBI lineage: Eukaryota > Metazoa > Chordata > Lepidosauria > Squamata > Viperidae > Bothrops > Bothrops alternatus. Next base: position 23,015,402 of record JARGCV010000007.1, on the reverse strand, counting down.
GTTCCACCCCTCGCGTCTAGCCTCAACTATACTCCTGTTACACTTTGTTTGATTGGTGTTTCTCTTATCTGGTTCCATATTAATGTGGTCAACATTAAACCAAAGATCCTATTGCTAAACAATCATCTTAGAACATAGCATACAACATTAGGTATTAATCTTTGTAAACATCTGTTTTAGTAAACGTTCTTCCCTCCTCCCTTCCCTCTTCAAGTATACTCTGAGTACCTTTTGTTTGTTTGGTGTTTCTCTTATATATGGTCTATCTGCTGTATCTAGTTTATTGCATATTGTTCGTTTGCGCTTCTGAATTGACTTCATCCCATTACTAGTGCAAACTTTTATAGTCCCTAACCGGAGATCCTGAGGTAAAAGTTTCATATCCTGAGGTAGAGATTCAGTCCGCTTTAACAGTTTTAAAGCAAACAACATTAGTCATAAGTTTATGTTAAGAGGCATTAGTTATAGAACATATACATTCAACATTGGGTGTTAGTTTTTGTAAACATATGATTTGTTAACCCTTCTTCCCTCCTCCCATCGAGCCTCAGCTAAACGCCAGCTGCATTCTGTTTGATTGGTGTCTCTCTTGGATATAGTCTATCCACTGTTTCCAGTCCGTCAAAAATTGTTCATTGGAGCGATTTTTCAAGTACGCTGATATTTTCGCCATTTCCGCCAAATTTGTCACTTTCACAGTCCATTCTTCAATGGGCGGTATTTCCGGATTCTTCCAGTATTGTCCCACCAACAATCTTGCTGCTGTAATTAAGTTCAAAAATAAATTTGTCTCTGAGGTAGTGAAGTCCTTTGTGATCCCTAACAGAAAAGCCTGAGGTAGAAATTCTATACGCTTTTTGAAAATAGTTTGGAGTGTCCACCATATCTTCCTCCAGAATGCTTTGATTTTTCTGCATGCCCACCATATGTGAAAGTAAGTAGCCTCCCCGTCCCCGCACCTCCAGCATTTGGGCTGGGAGCCCGGGTAGATGAGTGATATTTTTTTCGGGTTAGTGTCTTTTAAAAGGCTCCGCTGCAGCTATGATATTGATGATTAAACTCTTTGTCTCCTGGCACTCATCCCCATAGGGCTGCTTGCCATCTTCTCATGAGAAGTAACCATCTGGAGATATATGGATGATCTTCTGCTCTCTCCTTGTCTGGAGAGATTCTGAAGAAATGGATTACTCACTGGTTCTTTAGTCTTTGACACAGTTGCTCTCTCTGAAGCTCACTATGCCTTACCAAAAGTCACGTAAGGTATTAATCTGTAGGCAAATTTCCCCCTTCACTGTGACATTCAGATAAAAAAAATAGTGGTCCTAAGTCAAGGGCTACCTGTACATGGATGATCACTCCAAGCAAGCTTTTAATTAAGCCTGGTTAAATAAGAATGTTGCTTGAGGAAACTCGGTGCTTGAATTGAACACTGGTATAATTTGTGCATGATATATTCATTCGTTTCAGTGAATCATGTTTTGGTAAATGGAAAATGTGATTAGCCTGATTCAAGCAAGATCATTATCAGGGCTATCCTGAGCTTACTCTAAAAATAGCATCAACAGACCATTTGACCTTCATTAATAGACTTGAGGTTTAGTTGTTCTTAAGTATGCAAAGAATTTCAGTAGTACGAGCAGTGTTAGTTAAATATATTTAATATACATTTAAAATGTGTGTCTTAGCATGAAATGTGATGCCAGTGGAATTATAGAAAAAGGAAATTTCTTAATAATGCCTATTGTGCTCTTCCATCACTGGCCTAAAATTATACTTTCTTTGGGGACAGGTTAAAAGATGCATCCTTATCAGAAGGTATTTAGTACTAGAATACATAATTGAAAATATGAGAAATTTGCTTATGCCTAAAATCTTGTAGATGTTAAAACTCCATTGAAGTTTATTTAAAACATATTTGAGGGGTAGTGAGAAAACTACTCAGAATTCTGAAATCATCACTCACCACCTTCACTTCCTCAGGTAACTATAAAGAAAATATAGCAAACTAGCAACTGCATGCAACAATATGCAATTCTGAAAAAATATTAGAAAGAATTTAGGTTCTAAATTCTGGATGTTATGTTTTTCTTGCTTTGTTCTTGGTGGCTGAACTCTCAGGATATGCTCATTCACCATACTTACATGGCCATTATTTGTGTATATCAATCATCAATGGATAATTAATTTGCTTCTAGTCCCTTTTAATTTTCTGTAAGCACTTCTGAATATACAATACATTCATTTGCCACTCTTTGGAAGGATTTAGTTTGAGGGAAAGAAATTTGGAATTTATAAATAAAAATAAAAAGGAGGTCAGAAAAGATTTAAGCCCTTCTCCTGCCAATCCTTAGCTCCAAAATAGTGTGCTTAATGTTGGGGAAAAGATAAAACTACTGAGACATGTTGGTTAATGACTATAGTAAAGTTAAGTAATACTTATCTTGCATATCATAACTTCATTTGCACCAGAACCTTTAGGCTTAATTCACACATTATGTTAAACAAATGTTTACTTAGTCAATATTTATTAAATAATCTACAATTAGCTAGATCCGGGCATCACAAGGAGCTGAAAGCAACAGTTAAACACAATGTATGAGTCTTTATGCTTTTCCTACAATTGCACTCTTCAGCTACTTACCTCATTTACCTGATTTTGCTGCAGAATATGTAGAGCACTGGAAGCAGCAGAAGATGAGTGATCTGACCCAGGACTGCACATAGGGCTGAGTGAACAGCAGCACAAAGGAGACCTGCAGAACTCCTTGCAAGCAAGGGGTTCTCACCAGTAATCGCTTGCACCAAATGGGGACTCTATTTTAGAACCACTGCTAACAAGTAATTTCTCATTGGGAACAACCACTCTGTCTGAATTCCTGCTTGTGGAAACACTGTTCTTTTGGTCCAGGGCTGGCTGATGATTTACCAATGTCATTTCTGCCACTGCTTTGAATTTGCTTGAGACTGTCTACGCAACTGTATGCACATCCTTCCTGCCACTGCTATAATTAATGTATTATAGACTAATTATAGTCTATATCTTTTTGAACTGTCTGCATGTGTGTATGAGCATGCCTCCAGTGACATTAAGTCCAATAAGTGCTTGAGGCAGCATAGGTCAGAAATGCCACCTTTGATGCGTAGCAGAAAAAGACTGGGGCAAATTGCCTTCCACGTGGGCTGAATGCAGGTAGATGACAACATTATGTGTTCCTTTTCTTGAGAAATTGTCAGTGGCCCGTACTTCTGTGAGAGAAAGCTAGTCATGCAAATCAGTCATCAATCTCTTTTCTGCATTTCTACCATTTATCAAATCTGATTCAATTCAGCTGATGTAATGGTGTGAGGGAATGAGTTTGGGAGGCAGAACAATCAGACACAGCCAAGGGAACAGTCAGATAAAAGGCAGGTTAGCAGGAATGTGGGCAGGGCAAAAGGCTCAGAAGAGATCCTCCCTAGAATGAAGGTGAATCTATGTGTCCCGGGATAATGTTGCAGTCCTCCAATCTGGGTCAGTTACCAGGACCAGAGGTTTAGTCTTCCGTGCTTTCAGACTCATGCTGGAGCCCATCCTAAGGGAACTTCTCTTCTCTCTAGTTTTATTGAGCTGTAAAGGGGCCAGAAGTACTTTCAGACTTGCAAGATTCTGTTAACATAACCTTATAATGAAGTAGAATTAGCTTATCTGGTCATGTTCCCTATCTGATCTACCTAGTAAGACTGACAACCCTGAAGACCTTGATTTTACATTATTTTTCACTGAGGTTATAACCTCTAGTGTCATAATCCTAGCTGCTTGACTAATAATCTACTTATAAATTGCTCCAAAAATTCATATCTCCAATGTTATGTTGGAACATTGAATATGAAAGCACAGTAAGAGTTTCAGTTATAATAAGTCTGTGTACTAAGTAGCCCACAATAATAAATTCTATATATTCTACTTAAACAATTTTATATAGATAGGTGTACATAGGGTATAACTATAGCTAAAATGTTTTATTTTGATTTGTTTTACTATTTGGGAAACATGCTGAAGAGCAAGTGTCAATTTGATGCTATTTTTTAAATGTAGAATTAAAGTGGTCCATCTCAATATTCTGGTGAATGTCATTTGAGTTTCTCTTACAAATCTACCTGAACATAAACATTTATTTAAACACAAATAAACAGATTGCTTTGTTTTTTTCTCCTGTAGAACAAACCGGCTTTACCTGCTTTCAGATGCATTAAAGAGATGTGTTTATCAGCCAATTAAATACTGATTCTATCTTTGCTTTAAATTATTAGGCAGCATTTCTCATTGATTTATTTTGCAAAGGAGCATGAATATGTATTCACTAAATATTTATCTTAAAAGCTGCAATTTCTACTCACAAAACAAATTTGAAATCTGACAGATTTGAATTACAATAGTCCCATGCATTATTGGTATCTTCTGCATACTAGCAGAATTGCACCTATATCCACAGTTATTGAAATATGTATATTTTGACTTTACCTCTCAAGTTAGAAATCAATATAGAAAGGAAGATCAGTGTTCTCTGTTTACAAAGCTTCCTGCAATTACTGGTCAACAATAGAGTGTACAACACCATTTCTTCCACCAAGCACCACACAGAATACTAAGCACACCCCACCTGTGCGTATGAATCTATTTATAATATGATGACCAAAACTGATGCAGTATTCTAAGTGGGGTCTTACTAAGGCTTTATAAAGTGGTACTAATACTTCACATGATCTTGATTCTATCCCTCTGTTAATGCAACCTAGGATTGCATTGACTCTTGATAAGATATGAGAAGAGAAGAGAAGAGAAGAGAAGAGAAGAGAAGAGAAGAGAAGAGAAGAGAAGAGAAGAGAAGAGAAGAGAAGAGAAGAGAAGAGAAGAGAAGATAAGATAAGATAAGATAAGATAACCTTTATTGTCATTTTTTTACTGTGGGCACAACGGCACACATCAAAAATGAAATTTAGTTGCCCGCTCTCAAAGTGAAACACATACATGATGCACACCTTTGAGCTGCTGTGCACACTGCTGGCTCATATTTAAGTGTTACCATTTCATATTAACAACAACAACAACAATAATAATAATGTTGGAAGGGACCTTTGAGGTCTTCTAGTCCAACCCGTTTAGGCAGAAAACCCTATACCATTTCAGACAAACGTTTGTCCAGTCTCTTCTTTAAAACTTCCAGTGTTAGCACATTCACAACTTCTGGACGCAGGTTATTCCACTGATTAATTGTTCTAACTGTCAGGAAATTTCTCCTTAGTTCTAGGTTGCTTCTCTCTTTGATTAGTTTCCATCCATTGCTTCTTGTTTTGCCTTCAGGTGCTTTGCAGAATAGTTTGACTCCCTCTTCTTTGTGGCAGCCCCTGATATTGGAACACAGCTATCATGTTCCCCCTCATCCTTCTCTTCATTAGACTAGACATACCCAATTCCAGGAACTGTTCCTTTTATGTTTTAGCCTCCAGTCCCCTAATCATCTTTGTTGCTCTTCTCTGTACTCTTTCTAGACTAGTTTCAACATCTTTTTTACATCGTAGTGACCAAACTGGATGCAGTATTTCAAACGTGGCCTTACCAAGGCGTTATAAAGTGGTATTAACACTTCACGTGATCTTGATTCTATCCCTCTGTTAATGCAGCCTAGCACTGTGTTGGCTTTTTTGGCAGCTGCAGCACACTGCTGGCTCATATTGAAATGATTGTCCACTAGGACTCCGAGGTCCCTCTCACAGTTGCTACTATTGAGCAAGATACCCCCTTTACTGTACTGTATTTAAAAGGGAGAGTTCCCACAGAGCCCAACAGCAGCTCATGAGAGCTCTCTATTGCATCCATCCAATTCTTGCTCCAAAGAAACCCACTAACCTATGATGCAGGGAAAAAAGAGCCTATCTACTTTGTCCACAAAGGGTGTGATAGCTATGGTGCTGAATTTGGATCAGGGACCCAAATTTAAGTTACTGCTTGATAGATTAATACCTAATGTTGTATGCTATGTCCTAGGATGATTGTTTAGCAATAGGATCTTTGGTTTAATGTTGATCACATTAATATGGAACCAGATAAGAGAAACACCAATCAAACAAAGTGTAACAGGAGTATAGTTGAGGCTAGACGCGAGGGGTGGAAAAAGGCTTACCAAATCAGACGTTTTCAATGACTAATACTTAGTATTGTATATCAGGTGCCATGATGATTGCTGCACAATATGTTTTTATGTCCAATGTTGATTGTTTTAATAAAATAATTTTATATATTAAAAAAAAAGTTACTGCTTGATCACGGAACTTCTTGAGTGACTTTGGGTCATTTGCTCTCTCACCTTAGCCAGTATTTCTCAACTTTGGCAACTTTAAGATTTATGGACTTCAACTCCCTGAATTGCTAGCTAGGGAATTCTGGGAATTGAAGTCCACATATCTTACAATTGCCAAGGCTGAGCAATACTGCCCTAGCCTATCTCACAGCTTAGAGAGCACCAAGTTCAGAAGCACCAATGACCCCTCATTTCAACCCTGAGCTACAAATATTCTCCTTTATAAGGGTGTTATTGTGTGACTAAACTGAGGGTTGACCCACATATGTAATATTTTGAGCTCTCAAGAAAAAAGGCTAGTAAGTTTAATGAAGCTAGTTGCTGTGGTTTCTAAACCTTGCTAATGACTCAGCATGTGGTAAAAATCCAACAATTATTTCCCTAATCAATAAACAAAAGCTGAACAAAGCCTAGGTTTGCTCAGTGTGCGAATACAGCCATGTTGTCAGTGGCCAGCTACTTTTTAGTGACAGTATAGTTAATAAACATTATTTGTGTATACTAAATTTTTAAAAACCAGTTTCCTATCTTTCTTCTGGTATAATGTTCAGACTCCACAGTCAGAATATGTCTGTATCAGAGTTATTAGAACCCATGTGACTTTGGTACAAAAAGTTCCTTTGAAAGATAAATTGAAATAGGTGTACAGATCTTTCAAATGTGTAGGTTTCCAAGACTTTTCTCCACCCCACTGCCTCAGTCTGAAAACTTCTGTGCTAAGCAGTGGGAAAAGCAGGGATTTGGGAAAGTTTCCCTGGCCAATGCCTCTCCTCTGAGGGACACTTTCCCAGACCAAGACAATGGACACTGGGGTAGGCAGACTTCTTGGAGACATATCTTGCCAGGATAATAATCCACTGACCTTCCTGATCTATCGTCTGAGATGGCAGCCTCACTCGTCTACATTGGAAGACTGGTCCGAAGGGAAAACATTTCAGTATTCTTGATATTTTAAAAAAGGGTCAAGATAATTAAAAGTGTAACTGTTAACTGAAGAATCTCTAGAAATGGTCAGATGAGGGTTATGGTAATAACATTAGGTTTTATTATATACATTTGTGTGTGATATGTAGTAATTAGGTCATCACAAAAAAGACGTGTTATAGTATTTCATGCTGATTAATGGTGAAAGTGCTTTTAATATAATAAATGGTTCAATATGTGATAGTATAACTGTTCCGTTTTTCTCACTATGGATTATAACTATGCCCCAAATTACTATCTGCAGGCATTCCAGAAGCAATTTTTAAAGTTCTCTGCACAATCTTCTGGCATTATGATGTCACATTCTTCTATTATGCTTTATTCTGTCATTTATGCCTTAAAAATCACTTTCAAATTCTAGCAACTAATCTTTAGACTACCATCAACCTTTTCTACTACACTATCTCTCAGGTAACATTGTTATGGCTATTCTTTCTATACTGAAAATAATTAGAATGTAATTATTACATTTGTATAATATAGAACACTACATAATCTTTCTAAATTATATAGCTAAAACAAATGGCATATTGATAATGTATGGTATATATACCATCTTGGGTGAATAGCTACATAAAATATCACAAATTATTAGTTTTGCAATAGTGGTATCAAAATAAATAGGGAGGCAGAATTCACTTTGGAATTTTTCACAAAATTTGATTCCTGTATCTGCATTACTGTGGCACGATGTACTGTTGCTAATTAGTCAGTGCTTAAACTTTTAGTGGTTATTTGTATATAAATCCAACTCTACTACTCAGTTCTGCTAGGGTGGAAATAATTGAGAATATGCATGTACTGTTGAAGAGAAATGTCCAGAAGAATTGGACTAGGTTTTGAATGATAGTAAGGTGAAAATTATTTACATGCTGATCAAATTTTATCAGAACCTCATCTTCATACTAAAGATGTCAATATATCTCATATAAAAAAGAGCATTTGAGGAACAGAAACTATGGGTTTAAGCTGATTTAAAGAGGTATGTTAACCTTCACACCAAATGCATTGCTATATTTGTGAGTGAGTACAAAGTAGTATAGCTTAATCACCAAACGTAATTTAACAATAACATAATGTAATATTGATTGGAACTGTACATTTACACTTTTTAGCATCCAGTCAAAACATTTTCTAAATTATTATACCCCAATTCATCTACTGCAGTGATGGCGAACCTTTTAGAGACTGAGTGCCCAAACCACAACCCAAAACCCACTTATTTATCGCAAAGTGCCAGGGGCCCATCAGCATTGTGGTGCCCTTGGCAGGGTCAGGGAACCACCTCTGAATGCCACCTCTGGCGCGCAAAAACCAGGGGCACAAAAACGCCGCCGCTGTGCCGCAGGGTGCAAATACAAGGCGCTGCACCACACAAGAATGGGGCAGGGCTAGTATCACACAGGCACTAGCCCTGCCTAATTTGCAGCGTATGCATGTTCGCGGCCCCGTGTGTGCACGCACACATGTAAAATGCTTCCCCTTCCCTTTTCTTTCAGTCTGCCAATCGACAATGGTTGGTGACCTCTGCTCTACTACCTCTACTCAAGCTTGCTAGTTGGCCACTTTGCCTCCTTTGTGCTGGGCGGGGTCCTGCTCTGGACAGTGATGGCAGCCTGATGGACCGGCTGCTGGTGGCGCACGTGCTAACAGAAAGGTCCTTGAGTGCCACCTCTGGCACATGTGCCATAGATTCACCACCACTGATCTACTGCATAATACCGGTAGTTGTAGCATGTATACTGCCAAAACATTTTCACATTTGCAACTGCACTTCATTTCTGAAATAAGCAACTGAGATTACAATATTTATTATGCCAAAGGCTTTCTTAGATATAAATATAACTCTTACAGTGAAACTAACATTGGCACTTGGGTAATCTTCACATGGCTGATGTCTGCAATGAGGAACTCTAACCACATAGAAATATTGTTTTCAGTGACAGTTGATTTACTGCAGTTGAAGGGCTAAACTCATAAATTTGATTAAATTCACTTAATATGATTATTTTTATGTCACAATGAACATTGGTGTGGTGACATCTTTTGGAAAATCTGTGGGGCCCTATTCAAAGTTAAGGGGCACTAATGTATATAGCCTTGGAATGGCAAGCTGTGTTATTTCAAACAAGGATTATCTCAGCAGCCTTGTAAATACTGTCAGAATAATTTGGGGTTCCCACTTGTGCAAAAATAAAAATGAGATCCAGACAGCTATGAGAAAAGAAGAAATATTTATTCCTAAAGGCAAAGAGTTTGCCTTTAGTTAAATGTCTGTGGAGATTCTCAGTCATCCAGGAAAAAGCATCTTTGAGACAGTTTGATTTTAGGGCAGCTGCAGAGAAATGGGGGACAGTGACACAATTTTATAGGGGAGCTTGTCCTGGGTATGGAAGTGTCTATGTGCTGATTCTAGGGTGACACTTGAGGGACATGTGTGTGTGGATGTAGATATGTCATCTATGATGATTATACTTGTGAACATGCAGTTCTGCTGGGTAATTAACTCTATTTGTGTTAATAGACCTTATCCTTTGATATGTGGATTAGGTTTTGGTAACTTATTTGGGGATTTGAGGAAGTTTGAGTAAAAGATTTCCTGTTTGCTATTTTCACTTGATTAACTTAGTTTCAGCTTGACTGTCAATTATCTACTGGAGACACTGATTCTCAGCCCATTATAGCTTTTGTTAATGTTTTAATGGAAAATGGAAAAAAGCCTTCTCTGTGGGAGCTCCCACGTTATGGAACGAGCTCCCCCCCGAACTCCGTATAATAACAGATTTACGCACCTTCCGTCGGGAACTAAAAACATTCCTTTTCCGACAGGCCGGCCTGGCATAGAAGCTTCTGAGTATTTTTTTAAGATTTTAAATTTTGTATGTTTTGGGTTTTAGGATTTTGGCCAAATGATTTAATTTATTTTTAATTATTTTAAATTTTGTATATTTATATGTTTTTTAAAGTTTAGGCTGTACACCGCCCCGAGTCCTTCGGGAGAGGGGCGGTATAGAAATTTAATAAAATAAATAAATAAATAAAATAAATAAAATATATTTTGATATAAAACTTCTCACAATACTGATCACAAATTCACTAGCTAGAATGACCAAGGGTATCTTGATGGCCTTTTTGCTCATTCCTAAACAAAGAGGTCATTTTCCTCTGTATTAATTCACTCCTACTTTTTAGAATAGAATAGAGCTGGAAGGGACCTTGGAGGTCTTCTAGTCCAACCCCCTGCTCAAGCAGAACCTATACCATCTCAGACAAGTGACTGTCTAGCCTCTTTTAAAAATCTCCAGTGATGGAGTGCCCATGATTTCTGGGACAAGCTATTCCACTGGTTAATTATCCTCACTGTCAGGAAGTTTCTCCTTAATTCCAGGTTGCTTCTCTTTTTGATCAGTTTCGACCCATTGTTTCTTGTCCTGCCCTCTGTTGCTTTGGTGAATAACATGACCCCCTCTTTTTTGTGGCAACCCCTCAAATACTGGAGTACTGCTATCATGTCTCCCCTATTTCTTCTTTTCTTTAGACTAGCCAAACCCAAGTTGTGCAGCCGTTCTTCATATGCTTTAGTCTCCAGGCTTTTGATCATCTTAGTTGCTCTTCTCTGAATTTTTTCCAAACTCTCAACATCTTTTTTGTGATATGGTGACCAGAATTGGCTGCAGTATTCCAGGTATGGTCTTACTAGGGTTTTACAAAGCGGTACTAATACCTTGCGTGATCTTGATTCTATGCCTGTTTATACAACCCAGGATTGTATTAGCTTTTTTGGCTGCTGCTGCACACTGCTGGCTCATGGTCAAGTGATCATCCACTAGGATTCCAAGATCCCTCTCAGTTACTGTTTTTAAGTCAGGTCTTGCCCAATCTGTACTTGTACCTTTCATTTTTTCCTGCCTAAATGTAAAACTTTGCTTTTCTCCACATTGAAACTCATTTTGTTGGATAGGGCCTATTGTTCAAGTTTGTCAAGATCTTTTTGGATCCTGAGTTTGTCTTCTGGGGTGTGGGCTACTCCTGCCAGTTTGGTGTCATTTGCAAATTTGATGAATTCCCCTTCAACTCCCTCATCTAAATCATTGATGAAGATATTGAAGGGCCTAAGATTGAAGCTTGTGGTACCCCACTGCTTGCTTCTCTCCATGTGGATGTAGTGTCATTGAGGACTACTCATTGAGTACAGTTTGCCAGCCAACTACAGATCCTTCTGGTGGTGTTGTTGTCTATTCCAGGGCTTTTCAACCTTTTCACCCATTGTACCACTTTTAGGATATGGCAACATCCGAGTACCACCAGTCGCCTAGCATGGTGTCAAAAACTTGATGACCAAAAAAAAGGAAAAAAGTGATAAAGTACTGGCAGTCTTCAACTTACAACAGTTTGCTTAGTGACTGTTCGAAGTTACAATGGCACTGAAAAAAGTGCCCCCCCCAAGCCACAGCTGAGCAAGACAGTGCCCGGTGGTGCTCTTCCTCCTGTCCGAGGTTTTCATTGTTGTGAACATTTCTGTTGAGGATTGGCAATGGGGGTGGGGTGGGGGATATTTGGTTTTTATTCCCCCCATCTGCTGGGTGGTTGCAGCAGGTTTTGGTCACTTCACATGACCCTGGGACACTGTGATCGTCATAAATATGAATCAGTTGCCAAGCATCTGATTGTAAATCACAAGACCCTGGAGATGCTGCAATTCCAGCTGATTGGTGCTTCTTCAGGGCTCAGCAGAAGCACCAGGATCAGCACCGAGCTCCAGCTGGAGCCTAGCGCTAATCCTGGTGCTTCCACTGAGCCCTGACAGCCCCAAAGAAGCGCCCATCAGCTGGAAAGCAGCACTGATCCTGGCGCTTCCGCTGAGCCCTGACAGCCCTGCAGCTCCAGCCATCTCTTGCTCAAGCTTGTACAGTGCTGCCACCGGTTCAGCTCATTCCCCTCCCCCGCTATTTTTCTAGGATGGTCGCATACCACCTGCCAGGTGCCAATGTACCACAGGTGGTACCCGTACCACTGGTTGAAAAGCCCTGGTCTATTCCACCTTTTTCTAGCTTATCAAGGAGTAGGTTATGGTCTACTTTATCAAATGCCTTACTGAAGTCTAAGTATACTATATCCACAGAATTTTGCTGGTCTATTAGTTTAGTCACTTTGTCGAATAATGAAATAAGATTGGTTTGGCATGATTTGTTTTTAATAAACCTGTGCTGGCTACTAGTTATCTTTGTTTGCTCCTAGTTGATCACAGATCTGTTTTTTGATTATCTTTTTAGGATCTTCCCAGGTATTGATGTTAAACTGATTGGTCTGTAGTTTCCTGGGTACATTTTTTTCCATTTCTTGAAGATGGGAACCATATCAGCCCCTTTCCAATTCTCAGGTACTTCCCCTGTGCTCCAGGATTTTTGAAAGATATGGTGCAGTGGTTCTGAGATAACATCTGCCAGCTCCTTCAGAACTCTGGGATGTAATCTGTCAGGCCCCAGTGATTTATATTCATCAAGATCAGATAGGTGTTCTCTTACCATTTTCTTGCTTACTTTTTGTTACTAATTTGTCTTTTGCAGTGGTTTTTTTGGTATGTTGGGCTATGGTTTCTTTTTGTGTGAAGTAAAGTATGAGTTAAGCAGCTCTGCTTTCTCCGTTGCCTGTTATTTCCTTGCCATCTTCTCTCTTTAGTGGACCTACAGTTTCCTTGACTTTTTTCTTCTTGTTAATGTTGGAAGAAACTTTTTTTATTATTCATGATTTCTGTTGCAAGTCTTTGTTTGTTCTGAGCCTTTGCTTTCCTGACTTCATCTTTAGATGTTCTGGCTATCTGCTGACAATCAGCCTTAGTTATGTGCCCCTCTTTCCATTTTTTGTATTTGTTCTTTTTGTCTTTCAGTTTGTGAGAGAAATCTTTCTGCAGCCATGCTGGTTTCTTCTTGAATTTCTTGTTTTTCTTTTTCAGTGGTATTGTGCTAGTCTGGGCTTTTATGATCGCATTTTTGAGAGTTTCCACACTTCCTAGGTTGTTTTCTGCTTTAGGATGTTCATCCATGAGATCTTTCCTAGATTCTCTCTGAGTTTGTTAAAAGTCAGTTCTTTTGAATTCAAGAACTGGTTGGATTGTTTTCTGTTGCTAGTGTTTGTGTTATATTAAATTCCAGTATGACGTGGTCATTTTCACCCAAGGTTCCGACAACTTCAACTTCCTCTATCACTTCTTCTCTATTTGTAAGGATTAAGTCCAGTATAGCTTTACATCTAGTTCCCTCCTCCACTTTTTGGATGACAAAGTTGTTGGCTGGGTTGGTTAGGAATCTGTTTGATCTCCCGCTTGCTGCAGAGTTTGTCTCCCAGTTAATATCTGGATAGTTGGAAGACTTTTTTTTAATTTTAATGATATACAAATGTTAAAACAATAAAACATCAAGATATTAAACAATTACATTAACAAAAATACCTTCTAAAATCTGATAGTCTTACAGCTTTACTTTTAAGAAAAGTACTGTGCACTTTTAAATGATTCCGTTCCTAATCCAGTTTGTGGTTTCTCATACTACTTAAATGAGACCATCTCTATTTATAGTATATAAAAATATGCAAGGCATTACAGCAGTCTTCAACTGAGCTGGTGTAGCTGGAGTAAAATTATGTTTTGATTTAAAATTTGAGAACATTTTATAATACAAAATTAACTATGCTCAAATTGATTTAACTTTCATACCCTTCTACGGCTGCCTGAAATGTTCCTCAGATGATTCATGTCCCAATATTGCACTACCTTCTCCAAGTAATTATAGTTGTTTTTGAGAAGGATGCTACTTTTGAATATCTTTCTTTGCAAGAGCATTTTTAACTTCAGATACAGTGCAAATAAAAGCTTTTCAGGGGCTAAAGGGCAGCGGGGAAACCCCCGAGTCGCAGCTTTTTTTTCCTGCAGCTTCACGTCTCAGGATTCTTTTTTGTTTTCTGACACCAAAGATTCCCCATGGCAATCAGGCAGCCGCTCCAGATTTATTCAGATCTCAGTTTCACAGAATTGGGTAGCTTTAAAACTCCCTACGCTTCCAAATAGTGTAAACGGATCCCAACAAAGCAAATCCACACATGGGGGCATTGCGAAAAGCATCACGAAGCACAACTGACGCTGCGTCGGCAACCCTACTCCGAACGCGTCACTAGCACTGCTGCCAAATGTCGTTTTCGCCGACTCAGGTGCGCCAACAGGGCGGCAGCCACTGCCTCACAAGCGACGCGCAGACGCTCGCTAAGTATCGCGATAAGCTGCGCGCGAGAAAGCTATTTGGACTCTTCCCCCCTCCCTTACCGTCCTCGTTATTCCAGTAACAGCCCCGCCCCTCGGCTTAGGCCGAAGAATACTGGAGGATATTCCGGTAGGCGGACACCTCCCCCTTTTCCACGGTGCCGATTGGCCAGTACTACTTGTGTCGTCGATGGACTACGCGAAAGCATTCACGGGTTGCCATTGGCCCCGCGGTCGGGATAGAGCCGTGCGCAGATCGGCAGGGCGGGTGCGTGGGGTCGTGTGCAAACCGCGTGTGGCGCAGCCAGCAGGGACTCAACGGTAGCGGGTGGCTGGTCGGATCTCGCGCGTGGACTAAGGCGGAAAAATCCCAAGACGCGCGGCCATTCCGGAGCGAGCCGTCGACGGGAGCGAAAGTCCGCGGAAGGTAACCGAACTGACGGGAGAGGCTTGCGAATTCGGTGGTGGTGGTGGTGGGGCCTCTGTGGGCGGGGTGAGTTGAGGGAAGGAGGGCGCTGGCTCGTTCCGGCCTACTGCGCGGGAAAAAAAAGCCCAGCCTTACCCGCATTTATTTCCAAGTAAGCGGGATATCGGCGACCCATCGTGGATCGGCCTTCTGTGAGAGGCGGTAAGTAAATCGCTCCTCGTGGCCGCGGCGGGACATCCTGGAGTTGGCAAGGAAAAGGGAGCAGGCAAAGTCCTATTCGCGGCAAGGATCGCCGCTTTCTCCCATCCCCTCCCCCCCCGGCCCTGTATGCGAATCAAGGGCGACGGGATGCGAAGTTTACGCGGGCCGCGTGCGCTTGGAAGAGAGGCTTCCTGCGGCCGCAATAGCTCTTGTGACTTGATGAAAAGAAAGCGAGGCTGAGACGAATATCTGAAGCTGCTTTCCGGACTCGCTTGTCTCGGGAAAGCTGGCTCTCCCTGGTGGCGCCACAGCCTCCATGTGACCTGCGGGGCCTCCACGTGTTCGCCTGCCTAATTCTTAAGCAGCATTTTCGGGATTGGCGTGTAGTAGCCTTTTTAACTCACTTCGGCCTTTCTGTCGCTGATTGATACTGGCATGTTACTGAGGAAGAGTGAAATGCAGCAGCACTCCCGATCCTAAAACGTCTTTGTCTCGAAGCCAAGCCCGATCTGGTGGAAAGTTCGTATATCTCAATTGCCCTTTAAGGTCCCGGCCGCGGTCAGCTTTTGGGAGATTTTAGGATGATTTGGGGGTGACAGACTCTCTGTTCTAAAATTAAAGTGTAGAATCAGTAAGAGAGGAGCAAGAATTTAGTTGTAGCATTCTGTATTACTCGGATTGGTTGTGGCTTTCGAAGGAATAGAATGGAGAAAAATTGAGGTGAGTCAAGATGAATGCAACCTTAAGAGATCAGTTTCAAAAATATTACCAGATAATAAAAGTCTGAAATAGAAGTGACAATGGAATGCTGCTTCCTATTTTAATTTAGGAAGCTAGATAGCTACAACTACGCAGTGGAGGTAAGAATATCAGATGTCCAATTTAAGACTGGATTAAGGCTTCTGTTGGCCTAAAAACATCTGTTTAGTAGTGACTGCAGATCCTTTGATAACAAGATGATGGCATGCTTGTGTATGTTGGCTATAATAGCTTTATGCTAGAAAATATCACGGGTACAACAATTAAATATTTGAGATTCAATGAGTTTTGTGGGATTTCCTTCTTAATAAAAGAAATAATAGTAACAGAAATTGCACCCTCCATGAAAAAAATTACATGGTTTTTACAATAATTAAGATGTTTAAAACGGATCAGCTAGATAGAAAACATTGCCTATACCACTAAAATATGTTACTGCTTCAGTTTGGGAAAGGTAAAAGTTGCTATTGATGAATAATAAGGATAATTGTTGCTTCCTTAATTATAAAGTGACCAGCTCTGATGTATGCTTAATGTGCAGTTAACATTGCGGTTATTTGAATAAATTGTCAATATAAAAAGTTGCCCCACAGGCTTAGCAGGTTGATTATTTTTAGTGGCAATTATGCTGCTTCATTGGTTTCCCTAGTAAACTTGTGACAAGCTGTTTTTATTGCTGAAAAAGAAGCAAAGTCCTTTATAAGGGAGACTAATAGATCCATACCACAACTGTTCAGTAGCAGTGTTGTGGCTCTCAACATGGAGATAGCAAGACAACTTGAAATGGTATAGGCAGGATTTCCTGCCTGAGCAGGGGGTTGGACTAGATGACTAAGGTCCCTTCCAACTTTATTATTATTATTATTATTATTATTATTATTATTATTAATTGATGTGCCTTTACACTAATAGCAAACATAAGTTCTATGTATATTTTTTGAAAGAATGACTGTTGATCTTTAAAACTACCTGGGAAACAATTGAAGAACCTGCTTGATTTGTCCAATCGGTGCTGTTCCATCTGGGCTGGCATTTTTAATAGCTGTTGCTAACTAGTAAAATTACTTAGAATCTGTGTGAAAAGCATTGGAAACAATCATTTTGAAGAAAAGCATACCTTTTATAAGGAAGATACCTAGGTGATACATCAAAAGAATTATTAGGACATTGTTTTAAGTATACATGGAGATCTGTAAATCCTCTGAATTATGAGGATTATAGGTTTCAGCTGGTTTGCTACTGTGGAAAATAGGTTTCAGCTGGTTTGCTACTGTGGAAAATGTGTGAATATTCTTTCTTGATTGGCAACATATAGTAACATTAAAAGATCCCAGAAGTTAATATAAGTACTGTCAGTAATCAAAGTAAGTTTCTACAAAATATATATTTGTGGATTTCTGTCAAATCAACTGATTGGTAAGGTAGTAAAATATGTTTTGGAAATTGAGAAAAATATTAGGATATTTGGAAGAATGTGTGTAGAAATGGGAAGATAAAACAATCTATTATGCAGGCCTGAGTGTTTCCAATATTGACTACTATAAATCAAAAGTTTTATTAATATGTTGGCACAGTTTACAATATTGGAATATTTGTTTTCTGAACAGATATTTTTATTTAGCATCTAAATTTTCTTAATTTCATACTTAGAATTCACACGAAAACACAAGGGAAACTTTATATAATAGTTACTGATGTATATATGTATGTTATTTTCTTAGGTAGGTCTTGTTTCAGATACACTGAGCATCTATACTGGAACATATTATAACAATGAACCTGAATGAAGAAATTAGATTAAATGAAAGTAAGGAAATAATAGGAACCAAAAATAAATGAAAAGAAGCAGCAAATAAAAAGAATGGGATGAGATGAATTGGCAGTAGTAGGAACCAAAGAAGAGAAAAGTAAGATGACATTAATAAAGGACAGTTATGGGGGGAGGTAGTTTAAATTAACCTAATAGCCTGGATTGTGCTATATTCTAGATAGCTGTCAAATGGATTACACAGACTTTTAACCCATTGTTTCTGTTGTCTGTAAAAAGGGCTTTATCTTACTTTCATTCTAAATAATCACTCTAAAAATGGGAGTTGGTAAGGATAACTTTAAGGATTCTTAAAATAAAATAACTTCAATAGTAAATCAAGATCTTTGAACCTTATGAAAGTGAAAATATGTGTACCTATTCTTATTTAGAGCAGTTTGGTATTTTGAGTAATTGACTTAACCATTTTGTGGAACTTAAAGGAAACAAACCAGTTTAACAAGAATGTGATTCTTTTAAATCTGAATAAATTTCAGGTTTGTAATGGTAGAAATAGACAAAGAAATCATTTTTATTAATTTGTTAACATTTGTTGCTATGGCTATTATAGATCTAGTAGTTTAGAAACTATGAAAGTGGGAACTTGAATATTTTTGGATCAGTTAATACTTGCAAACCATCTTGCTCCCTAGATTACATTTTTAAAATAAGATTTTGGTTGTCATCTTTCAGGATTAAAAGGATGCCTAGGTGACATACCAGATTTTCTAGTGTGGTTTTTCCCAGTCAGGCTCAAGTCACTGCACTTAGACTGCAGCGAGTCATATTCAAGGGAAGAATTTAGACTCCCACATTCCTTATATTTATTTTTAAGTGGGCCTCCACCTGTTTTATCTATCCATGTCCTTGCTGTCTGATTTACTTTAAATCATAGTTGTAAAGCACCATGTTAAACTGACACCTCTGTCCACTTCAGAAATAAGTAAGAATCAATATCAATGCAACTTGAGACAACTTTTGAAGACAAAAAAGCATGATTGTGGAAATTTTAAGTTTTTTATTTAACTTGATGGACATGTGTCTTCTGACATAATATTTTGAGAATGGAAATGGCCTTTCTCTAGAAAATCTATGTAGTAACAATGTGAACTGAGTTACATGCTTCCAAATATTGCTTTTTTCAGTACAGTTATTTTATGATTCTTTTTTTCTACTGGCAGCAATTACATCTTCACAGATGATTATTTGATTTGAGCATCAATAGTAATGTGTATGTCTGTTTTGTATTGGACTGTGTTAAGCAAAAATAACAAATTGTTCTTTGAATCTTGTGGTAAAGAAGGTAGGGGGAAAATGATTAGCTAAGGCATGCATCTAGTCCTTAAACTTGGAGACTAACTCTAAAGAATCTCTTGTTTATGACATGGAGCAAAAAGCACATAACCAGAAGGAGCTGGGTATATATGCTGTGGATTGGGGGGGGGGTTCCACATATTTCTCAGGTTATGTTTTTGCTTCAGGGAAGCTTCCAATTATTTATTAAATATATGCTGCCTGACTCAGTTAACATTAAAGATTTAAAGAAAGGCAAGTATGACATGACAGACCAGATGGAATGAAGCAAGAGCTCTTATTTTCTACTACCAAAGATCTGGATGAAGAATCAGGTCTTCCTGGCCCTTCTAAAAATAGAGTGGGGATCATGCAGATCTTGGGGAAATACATGTTTTGGAATTGCGTATGTCAATATATCTTATATGTGCTTGTGCGTATATTCTATATACAGTTGATTTCCTCTTTGGAAGTTGTATTGTGGATTAAAAGACCATTAATATTATATGTGGATATGTAGAATATTTAACAGTGTAATTTGAGATAACTAATTGGGTGAATAGGAAAATTCTGAAAAGAATAATTGAAACTTTACTGCACAGTTTTAAAATAGTTTTAAGTAATTAAAAACAGTTGCAATTGTTAAAATCCCTTATTTTTAATCTACAGATTTTAACTTTAAGCATTGTTTGACATCTTACATATTGTCATAAATGTAAAGTTAATTCTTTTCAAAGCTATGTGATAAAAACATTTTTGCACAAATACTTAAATTGTTTTTATCAATATTTTCCTGTTGCTTAGAGAACCTAATTGGAGCAATGAGCAGTAACGAGTGCTTCAAGTGTGGGCGTACTGGCCATTGGGCTCGAGAATGCCCCACTGGAATGGGTCGTGGCCGTGGAATGCGAAGCCGTGGCAGAGGTATCATCCCTACCAATAGTTTTTTTTTCATGAATTTGAATCCATACATCTACTTTAATTATTCTCTTCCTATTTGCTGTATGCAAGATTGAATAGCAATAAAGTAGGATTATAGTCTTATATGTATTTAACTTGATGCATGTAGCTACATTCATTGAAAAACTAATATCTTTCTCAACAGGCTTCCAATTTATGTCATCATCACTTCCAGACATCTGTTACCGCTGTGGTGAGTCTGGCCATCTTGCCAAGGACTGTGATCTTCAGGAGGATGGTAAGTATTAATAAACAATGGAGAATAAATGCATTATAACAGTTAAGCTTTGTTAAGTTCATGTCCCACAATGCTATCAAGGTTTTATAGTCTTGTTTATATTCTTTCTCTTATTGTGGAAGCCTGCTATAACTGCGGTAGAGGTGGCCATATTGCGAAGGACTGCAAGGAACCCAAGAGAGAGAGAGAGCAGTGCTGCTACAACTGTGGCAAACCTGGCCACTTGGCTCGTGACTGTG
The DNA here is from genome assembly GCA_034064705.1 of Bothrops alternatus. Classification (NCBI taxonomy): domain Eukaryota; kingdom Metazoa; phylum Chordata; class Lepidosauria; order Squamata; family Viperidae; genus Bothrops; species Bothrops alternatus. Next base: position 22,994,904 of record JARGCV010000007.1, on the reverse strand, counting down.
ATCATGCAGATGAGCAAAAGTGTTATTCTTGTGGGGAATTTGGACACATTCAGAAGGACTGCACCAAAGTCAAATGCTACAGGTAAAAATTGGATTTAATACTACCAGTAAGATGTGCATTAATCCTATACTAATGTTTCAGAGCAAAAGGACTGATTAACACAGCAATATGCAGAAGCTTCCTCAGTTGCTTGTTCCTGCAAGCATCCCATGATTTTAATTTAGATCCTTTATTATAACCTCTACCCAGAATTTTATGAATGCTAAAATTGCTACGTTGTGCTTTAATGTTCAGTATAGATATTAATACCGCAAATGTACGGGACATTTATTCTCTTGATTAGCAATACGTTTAAATCCATAGAAACTACATTGTCATAAATGCTGCATAAGTTTATGTACATGTAGATAGATAGATAGATAGATAGATAGATAGATAGATAGATAGATAGATAGATAGATAGATAGATAGATAGATAGATAGATAGATAGATAGATAGATAGATAGATAGATAGATAACCTTTATTGTCATTTTTTACTGTGGGCACAATGGCACACATTAAAAATGAAATTTAGTTGCTTGCTCTCAAAAGTGTAAACATCACACATTTAAACATACTATATGCAACATATGTATAGACCTACACCTTTACATATAAGTAACATAAAAATACTAATCACTATCCATCTTGAATACATAACGGAAGGAGGAAGCTGTAGAGTTCACAAGGTTAATACTATATGGAACAAAACTGACTGAATCTGGATGTTCTGCTTCAGATACCACGAAGCCTCCTCCCAGAAGGTAACAAGTAAAACAGGTCATGAAGAGGATGTGTAGTGTCCCAGACAATCTTGCGGACCCTGTTCAAGCAACCCTTACATGCTATGTCCTGGATGAAAGGGAGGGAACTGCCAATAATCTTTTCAGCCATCCTCATACTCTCTGCACCACCTCTATGGGGCTAATGTTGGTTTTGTCTCATTTCAGGTGTGGTGAAACTGGCCATGTAGCCATCAACTGCAGCAAGACTAGTGAAGTCAACTGCTATCGTTGTGGGGAGTCAGGACACCTTGCACGGGAATGCACAATTGAGGCTACAGCTTAACTGTTTTCCTTTGTCGCCCCTCCTTTTTCTGATTGATGGTTGTATTATTTTTCTCTGAATCCTCTTCACTGGCCAAAGGTTGGCAGATAGAGGCTATTCCCAGGCCAGTGAGCTTTACTTGCCGTGTTAAAGGAGGAAAGGGGTGGAAAAATCGACTTTCTGCATTTAACTACAAAAAAAATGTTTATGTTTAGTTTGGTAGAGGTGTTATGTATAATGCTTTGTTAAAGAACCCCCTTTCCGTGCCACTGGTGAATAGGGATGGATGAGTGGAAAGAGTTAAGTCAGACCAGCAAAGCCTCCCTGGGTTCCATGGAAGTGATCGCATGCAGGAGGAAATAAGCTGGAAGTGTCTGAACTTCCACGGTAATTAATTATATTACAATAATGGCCTTGGATTGTCTGACCTCAGTAACAAGTTAAAACACCAAGTATTTATATCAGGCCTTACCAAAAGCATATAGCGAAGTGGGATAAACAAACAATGCACATGCCTGTTAATGGCCACAAGAGTGAGGGAGAAATTGAAGTAACCGTAATACAATAAATGAATGTCTAATGCGAGGTAACAAGGGAATGGGAAACATTAAATATTTCAAACTAAATCAAACCCAGAACATCAGTGCTTTGAGTATACACAATTTGGAGCTATTCAGGACTTGAAAAGAACTGCATTTTCACAGAAATCAAGATGTTATTTTTGTATACTATATCACTTAGACAATTGTTGAGTTTCATTTGCTTGTAATCAGTTTTTAAAGTCAGATGGTAAAAGCAATTGAAGTCCTAGAATATAGAAATGTAATTTTAAACTATCAATAAAGCTGGAGGAGGAAGGGGAGTTTGACTGAAGTTTTTTTTTGGTTTGGAGTTTATTTTTCAGGTACATAATATTACATAGATAAATGTAGAAAAAAGCTAAACAATTGATTATTGTACTACAAATGTATAAACAAAGTTAATTCCTGTATCATTTAAACTGCAGAATTTGTTAAATATATCACTTCGGAAGCAGCATTTGCATTTTTTTTTCTCTTAGGTGACAACTGTGATATAATTAGGAATGCTTATTTACTCCTGTAAGTAAAGTAAGGTACAGTTCAGAATGTTTAGACAAAAAAAAGTGCATTGGGAACATTAAAGCTTGCAGTTTTACCACTGGTGGAATGGTGGAAGGAATACTGAAATCATAGAAAGTTTAACACTGTTGAGGACGTAGACTGTATCTTTCCATTCTTCTTCTGTTTTTCAGTATCTATCTTGCTTAAATCAAACTAAAGCTATCAGTTACAAAAAAGTAAAACTGCATAAAACATAGATGCACCATGTAATTTTTATAATTTATGTATTGTTTTACATAGGTGACTGAAATCAATCTTTTAGAACTGACTAATCTAGCAGTATTGTGACTTATCAAAACTTGATCTGTGACATTTGTTCTCTCATATGAAAACATTGGTTGCCATCATGTTTTCCTCAGAATTCAGATTTGAAAGTGCATCATGCCCTGATCAAAAGAGATCTCAACCACAGAAAAATGGTTGTTGAGGAGGAGGATGGAGAAGACTATAAAGTCACTGCTAAAGAATTTCGCTTCCATCAATTCACAATCACATAAATAGCAATAGCACTATGCAGGAAATATACCACAGTGGTAATGGAGTCTTTAACTACCCTGATATCAACAGGGAGACAAAACTCTGCAGCAAGTGGGAGATCAAACAGATTCCTAACTAACCTAGCTGACAACTTTGTCATCCAAAAGGTAGAAGAGGGAACTAGAGGAAAAGCTATACTGGACCTAATCCTTACGAATAGAGAAGAAGTGATAGGGGGAGTTGAACTTCGGGCGAGAGTGACCACTTTATATTGGGATTCAATATAACGCAAACACGAGCAATAGAACTGTTCTGTCCCAGCCTATGAGAGTCCTTGTTACGCTCACAAGGAGAAACCCCTCTTCAGCAAGCAGGCAGAAACCACAGGAAAAAGCCAACCCCTTGTATTCTCACACACCTGAATCAATGTCCAAGGTAAACAGTTCACAGAAACTCAAGCCTCAACAGGAACGGTTGCCTTTGGCAACTAGCACCTCCCACACCTTCCCTTTTATTATGCAGCCAAGGCATGGTTTCCTAATGCCTTCTCCTTTGCCGGTGCCCTATTGCGTTCCTCTGTCCTCTGTTCTTGCCGGCTCATGCATCCTGGATGTTTCCCAATTGTTCTTCATCACTGTCCAACTCAGGCTCCCAGCACAGCTGTGTCTCAGCCTGAGCATGAGTAGAGGGGCTAGGCTCCTTGTCAGACTAAGTCTTAAGAGTTCCTCAGAGCCTTCCTCTGATGTCACTCCAGGCCCCTCATCTGATTCCTCACTCAGCTGCCGGGTCCACTGACTGGCGAGCAATCACAAGAACAAAATCCAGCCAGTGCTTCAAAAAAGCTGATTTAAAAAAACTCAAGAATCTCCTAAATGGGAAAACAATTCAAGAAGTATGTGAAACTCTGAAAAATATAGCATTTAGATATATATACCGCTTTACAGTACTTTTACAGGCCCTCTCTAAGTGGTTGACAGTATATTGCCCTAACAATCTGGGCCCTCATTTTACTGATCTTGGAAGGCTGATTCAACCTTGAGCCAGTGAGACTCGAACTGCCAAACTGCTGGCAGTCAGCAATCAGCTAGAAGTAGCCTGCAGTACTGCATTCTAACCATTGCCAAACCAGGACTAGAAAGTGGTGCAACACCACTTTCTTGAAAAATGGTATGTCCAGCAATTTATCCCAATAAGATACAACTGGAAATTCACAAGGATCCTCAGTAATAGCAAACGATTTGCATGTTACTCATATTGCCTCATGTCAGTGTTAATGAGACCAGAAAAATAGCAAACAAGAATTCACTTGGACAACATTCAATTGGAAACCACTGCTTTCTAAAAAGCACAGTCAAATATGGTTGCCAAAGGACAACCTGGGTGATGGGGCAGATTGTTGGAAACATTTTCTGAGTACAGATAAAAACAACTTTGTGTCACGAATGAGAAATTGTATGTTTAGAAAAAATGAAACAATTTCAACAAAAGAAACCCATCCCTATGGCATAATGATTTGGGTTTTTTTTTCAACCTCAGCATCAAGGCTGCTTGAAATCATTGAGAGAGTATTAGACTCCGCATTGCATCAGAATACTCTACAGAAGAATGTTAGGGAAATCAATGGTCTGAAGTTTAAATGACTTGGTGATTGCAACAGAAAGGTCCAAAACAACAGTCTTACAGATGAATGAATAGCTGAAGCATTTTTGGAATGACCAAGTCAAAGCCCTGACCTTTACCGGGTTTGTAATATGATCTGAAGCAAGCAGTTTATGTGAAGCAGCCACAGTACTGTAAAGAAAAAATCTCCAATGTGCAGGATTGGTCAACAGATACAGAGATCATTTATCTAAAGTAATTGTTGCTAAGAGAGATGCCACTAAATCTAAAACTTTACGTGCTCTGTCTAGCAAAGACGTGATATACTCTATCTTGATTAATAGTCCTTAAATTTCGATTACATACTGTATGTCACAGTGCTGCATACTTAAGATAGTTGGAAAGATTTCCAAAGCATCTCACCACTATAGAGTGTAGTCACCCAGAGTATGACAAATGCAGCACACCTAAAAGTTGAAGATTTTGGAACACCAACATTAAATTAGTGACGAACCAGGAAACGAACCTGTTGAAAAATAGTACACCACCTATGAGAGCAGGATCCTTACTTTCATACCCTGCCAGTTAAAAAGCTTAGAGCCATTTATCATTCAACTATATCTGAAAGTACCTTCTATTAATCCAATAACTACAGCGTTGCCTGTTTCAGTGATCCATGATTAGAAGCTGGATTTTTAATCAGAATGACTAGTAAAGAATTCTTGGAAACTTAAAACCTGCACTTGTTTGTAAAGCTTCAACTAATAGAGATATTAAAAGCAACAACACTGCATTTTTACGCTGCTTTTTACATGAAAGCATCTGTGATCCGCACAAATGTAAAAAGTAAGTTTATAGAATACAGGAAATTTAACTTTAGTTTAAAAAGGATAAAGGAGAAACAGAAACAAAGATAATCCATCGCAGGTTTTCAACAAGCAAAGGTTTTCCTTTATGGAATGCATAGTTTTCTCCTAACTCCCTTTTTCAGGGGCAGGTACTTCTGTAGATCTCAGCCCAATTCCCCCAAGTTTTAATTTTAGCTCCACTACTCCTGACAGACAATCCCCGGCAGGGTTCGCTCTTAGGCGGGAGATGGCATTTAAGGAACTGGCCGAAAAACAAATAAAGGTCCTGCATGGAAAACATCAATCAGTGCTAGAATGAGAGGCGATACGACGAAATCTCTTAAGCATATCAGAGCTCTTATATAAGAGTCTATACGCTATTAGCGCTTCTGCCTATTCGTGGCAGTCTATGCAAAGTGCAATAGACAACCGGAAGTCGCTGTAAGGCGTACAAGGCAGGAGAACTTAGTGCCGTCAATTACACATCAATCTCTTCCGGGTTATCGTGTTTTACAAGATACGTTTTCGGCTGGGCGTCAGGTTTCGGAGTAGCGTCGTGTTCTGCCGCGGCTGCAATCATGGTGAGTTGGGTGGAAGGCGAGGGTCGTGTTGAATCGCGGGATCCAGAATAGCTTCTCTTGTGCTTTGTCTTCATGACTCTTTTGATCTTCTGCTAGTTTTTATATGGCCGGGGTTAGGCATGCCCATGTGACGGAACACTCTTCTGGAAGTGCATGGGAGAGAGTCGAACAGAAGTTATCGTCCTTCGCTGTCTTACACAATTATACCATTGTATAATGGGATTAGATTTGGAGAAGATTCAAGTGTATAAGAATGAGTCTGTAGGGTCTGAAGGAAAATACAAGACTTGCAATTGAAGATTGCTTGCAAAAAATCTGTAGCTTTGTGCAGAGTTAGCAGCTCAATATAATATTTGACCTGCCAACATATAAGAGTGCAGCAAGATAAATACATATTTTTAAAAACACTGGTTTTGTTATGAGTGGATAGTTTCTAGTGTCCAGCATTGTTTAATAATAGCCCTTGAATTCTTTAAAAAATTGTGTATAACTGGATTTTTCATAGCAATTTTACTTCACTATTCTGTGGATCACACATACTCATTAATGCTATTTTCCTTTTGGAACCAGGCTATTACTCTTTTAAAACTGCAGGAATAAAACTCATTTTGAATCCTGCAATTTATTAACTATCAACTATGTTATTTCTAGATTTAAAAAACAAACAAACCAGTTCTGTCATGAGTATCACAAGCACAATTATTTGCTTGTTTTGAATGTTTTTCATATTCCTAGTTGATGATTTCTAGTTCTGTGCATTATTATGTTCTGCTGGATACCTGATCATGTTGTGATTGACTGCTAGAATGGCATCAATCCAGTTGTCCCATTATACCAGGGGTGTCAAACTCGCAACGTCATGTGACATGTGATGTATTGTGACTTTTTTTCCATTGCCGGGAATTGGGTGGGCGCAGTTTTGCCATGACCCATCCGGCCCATAGGCTGGCAGTTTGACACCCCTGCATTAGACCAATAGTCTTTAGTTATTTAGTTATTTAGTTATTTTTTTATTCATTTATTTATATCCTACTCTTATTTTCAAAAATAACTCAAGGTGGTGAACATATCCTGCATACCTTCCTCCTATTTTTCCTCACAATAACAACCCTGTGAGTTGAATTGAACTGAGAGAGTGGCTGGCCTATGGACACCCAGCTGGCTTTCATGGCTAAGTCAGGACTTGAACTCATGGCCATTGTTTTCTAGCTGGTGCCTTAGCCACTAGACCAAACTCCTTAGTTTCACATCAGATGTGACACTATGAATGGCTGGAACATCAACTCACAACTCAATAATTAGTAATGATCAAATCTATTTCTGAAGAGCCACATATGTGAAATGATAATTGCACATATGTGGAATTATCTTATCACTGGAAGCATTGGATGTTCATACTGTATTGATCTAACAGGATTTTTTATTTCTTTTTGTAAAATTTCTCCAAACTTCATTTTATTAGTATTCATTTAAAACAAATAACAATTATCTCCCTTCTTTAAGGCTCGAAATGCAGAAAAGGCCATGTAAGTAAATTTGAATTTTGTTTTTTTTTAATTCTGAGAAATTGTCAGCCTGTTTTTTAACAGTTGAACTAATTGCTATATTTATTCTACACATAAAAGCATTTTAATGATGGAGGGAAATAACCACTATATATCTTAAATAAAATCCCACTTTCCTCCAAATACTAATGGAGAAAACAGGATATCATTCACATGTACTGTAGTTTCAATGTCCTTTGATTAAGAAAATATGACTGGTTTGTAGGTCAATGTAGACCAACATGTCTTTGTGGGGAGTTGCTTTTAATCTCCATTTCCAAAGAGAAAAATAAATTTACAGAATACAAAATACAGTTTAAAAGGTGTATTGAAAGCTTAAATGTGTTGGATAATCTAGCACAGAACATGTGAAAGAATTAGCCCAGTAAGATCCTGGCATTCTTTCATTTTTTTTATATTTGAAAGGCTTAATCACATTGTGAATTTTGTTTTTCTTTCCTCATATAATGGGAGGATTTGATATTTGTCTGTTATTTAGAATTTTATATTTAAAATATTTTTTTAAGGAACAAGGACATTTTTTAAAAAACTTAAAACAATGAGGTTCTATTTTAAAAGGTTCCAACTATAATCTTAAGTCATTTTTCTACCGTGTTTCCCCGATAGTAAGACACCCCCGATTGTAAGACGTATCGGGGTTTTCAGGGGGTCGGCTAATATAAGCCGTACCACGAAAGTAAGACATATTACTCCTGCCCACTTCCGCCTCCTGCTTAAAATACTTAAATACTTAAAATACTTAAAATACTTAATATACTTAAAATACTTAAAATAAAACTGACAATTGTTTTCCAATCAATATAAGCCGTACCCCGAAAGTAAGACATAGTGGGGCTTTTGGGGATAAAAAGAAAGTGTGACCCTGTCTTGCTTTAGGGGAAACAGGTATGTTTAGTAACTAAAGTCTGTACAACTTTTCAGATAATCAATGCAAACTGCTTTACAGAAATATGTTGGTCTCTTTATTTACCAAGTACCAATCACCTAAATTGATGTTTGTAAATCATTTTTAAACAACAGATGTTGAACTAAGCTTTCTTCCTTTTAGGACTGCTTTGGCAAGGTTTCGCCAAGCTCAGCTAGAAGAAGGAAAAGTTAAGGTATCAACATAGTTAAACATATATAAACAACTATACATTTAAATACAGAGACTACTGTCCACTGAGAAGGCAAACATACAAATGGGCTCTTGAAAATAACATTAGCAATTCAATCTAGAAATGCAGATGTTAATCTTGGCTGATTGATATGAAATCATTTTATCTCAATTTCACCCCCAAAAGCTGGGACTAGCAAGATATTTTTCTTTGTAAATAGCCGTTCAATGTTTTCACAATATATATCACAAAGTTCCTGATTAAATTATGGTAATGATCACTATGCATTAATTGCTAGTGTTTGGGCAATGCAAACCATTTGAAGGAGCACTTCATAAAGCACTCCTCCCAACTTGCTCAGATTATCAAGATGACCATACCTCTTTAAAAGGCTCAGGGTGTTGCTTTTTCCATCAGGATTATTTGTGAAATAATGTGGCTTGTGCTGATATTAGTTTTGAAACTGGTTATTTAGAGACTTCTTGCTTTGTTTGTATGCACGTGGAGAACATTTCTGCATGCCCTGGCTTAATAATGTGATGCCTGAACATCAAACTGAGTTCTAAAGTTAGCTGCTATGTAATGTTCTAATACAGCGGTTCTCAACCTGTGGGTCGCGACGTCATTTGGGGTCGAACGACCATTTCATGGGGGTCGCCAAACACCGCAGTCCGCCATTTTTTTATTTTATTTTTTTGGTCGGCCATTTTTTTGATCTGCCATTTTTTCCCCTTTGCAATGCGGGCCATCGCGCCGCGCATGCGTGATGCAGGCCCGCCATTTTTTTTGGGTCGGCCATTTTTGGGGGGGGGCATTTTTTCCCCTTTGCGATGCGGGCTGTCGCGCCGCGCATGCGCGATGCGAGCCCGCCATATTTTTTTTTGGTCCGCCATTTTTTCCCCTTTGCGATGCAGGCCGTCGCGCATGCGCGATGCACCCATTGCATCACGCATGCGCGATGCGGGCCAGGGTCGAGCCCCGGAAAAGGTTGAGAACCGCTGTTCTAATATATACATTTATCTTCTCTTTCCAGCTTTGTAGATGTTATATATATTTTGCATGTGCGATTTAAATGAAAGCACTATTGCAGTCATTGATTTTCATATCTAAGCAAGATTGCTTCTGCAGATAGTCATTCTGTTCATACTGGTGATCTTCTTGTGGCATATTCATTCTGCTAAATACAGAGCAAAATTTTATCACGAAACAGGCAACTTTAGGATGTATGACATATACAAAATTGGTTCTAAAAAGTTTCTTCAGAACAAAGAGGATATGTATGATTTCTTGTGTTTTAACTGTTTTTATTTTATCTCTGCATCTGTGAGTGTTTAAAACTTCTTGTATGAACTACTAGATGAATTGACTGCAGCTGAATAAAAATGAAAATAAATAAATAAGATCCCACATAATTCGTGGGACAGATCTGAAATAAGTAATATAAATCTCCATTAACTATAACATAAGATTTGAACAATTTGTTTTTTTTAAAACAAAATGTTCAAGTAAAAATTGAGAATGATGCACAGGAAGTTTCTAATAATGTATACTAGTCTCTTGTAGAGCAGTCTTTGTTTCAGTACTGTAAGCTAAAGTCATGTGCTTTATAGAAATCAAGCTTCTCTGAAACACTCAACATTCTGATAAATTTATTTTTAGAAACCAACTAGAGATAGTCATATGTTTTCACTTTCAACTCAATAATTTTCTTAGCAGAAAATCAGTTATTTGACATTTTGAACTATGCATAAAAATTAAAATTGAGAATCACATGGCTGTCCATTGATACAGTATTCTATCATCATGGGTTGAACTCAGTGTCATACCCATATCATTAGATAGCCATGTGATCCTTAATTTTAACATTTATGCAACAAAGTTTTCTTTCAGTTGATTGTTAAATTAATATAGCTATTATGTTTCTATCCGACCTGTCATGGATGTAAGAAAGCATATACATTAGCTATGTAAGTAAACAAAAATAAGTTGTTGGAAAATACGTAGCTTAATGTTAGGATAGTGGTAATGCATTTGCCTGTTTCCATAGGAACGAAGACCTTTCCTTGCATCAGAATGCAATGAATTGCCCAAAGCTGAGAAATGGAGACGACAGGTATTTTTCTTTTGAGATCATGTATTAAATTTAAATCTGTAAAATTAAGTTTGTTTGTATACTTTTACTGGTAGTCCTTGAGCTATGACTAATTGTTCAGAGACCATTCAAAGTTATGCCGGTGCTGAATGAAAAGACTTACAACTGGTCCTCAAAGTTCTGGCTGTTGTAGCGTCTCTGTGATTACACGAACAAAATTAAAGCACTTGTCAACGAGCTTGCATTTGTGATTGGTTGCAGCATTCCATGCTTATGTGATCACCATTTGTGACTTTCTCTATCGGTTTCCCACAAGCAAAGTCAATGGGGGAGCTGGCAGGGAAGGTTGCAAGTCACTCAGATAAGTCTTCCTTACCCCCAGCCTTCACTCACATCACCACACCTTCATTTCTGCCTCTTTGCTTGCATTTACCCTGTGCCCTCTTTCCCCAGTCTTCCTTGCTCGCAGGTTCCTATGCATGCATCTCACATCCTCTTTCTCCAGCCTTTCTGCACTCACATGGACCCTACACACTCTTTCTTTGGTTTTCCTGTGCATCTTGCCCCAGCCTCCTTAAGCTTGCACGTACCCTGCATCTCTTTCCTCCCTGCTCTCACATGCAACCTGCGCTTCCTTTTCCCAGACTCCTTGCCCTCACATGCACACTGTGCTCTTTTTCTCCAGCCTTCCTGAGTTTACACTGCACTGTAGTACTCCCTTGTGTGCAGCCTGTGCTGAGCCTCCTAAGGCAGCGGTTCTCAACCTATGGGTCGCGACCCCATTTGGGGTTGAACGACTGTTTCGCGGGGGTTGCCGGACACCGTGGTCCACCATTTTGTTGTTTTTGTTTTTGTTTTGTCGCGCGTGCCGTGCATGCGCGGGTCGGGCCGTCGCGGTCCGCCATTTTGGTTGTTTTGTTTTGTTTTGTTTTTATTTCGTTTTGTTTTTCGTCGTGCGCGCGCCGCGCATGCGCGGTTCGGGGCGTCGCGCGCGTGCCGGGCATGTGCAGATCGGCCTGTCGCAGTCTGCCATTTTGTGTTTTTTTTTCATCGCGCGCGCTGCGCATGCGCGGTTCGGGCCGTCACGCGCGCCGCGCATGCGCGGATCGGCCCGTCGCGGTCCGCCATTTTGTTTTTTTTGTTTTTTTTGTCGCGCGCCGCGCATGCGCGGTTTGGGCCGTCGTGCGCATGCGTGGTTTGGGCCGTCGTGCGCGCATGTGCGGTTCGGGCCACCGCGCGCGCATGGGCGGCGCAAGTGGGGTCTCAACCTGAAAAAGGTTGAGAACCACTGTCCTAAGGTCTTCCCCATCTCCCTGTGGCACCCTTGCCTTCTTTACTTGAAACTCCTTCCACTTCTCACTTAACGGCCCACTTGCCTGAGTTAGGACAACAACCAGAACTGCCTAGATTGCTGTCACTAAGCAATGTGGTCATGTGATGTCATGCTTTAGGACCACATTGCTTTATGACAGCAATTATGGTTCCAGTTACGGCTGTAGCTCAAGGACTACCTCTACTTCCTTTTCTTTAGAGGCTTAAAGAAATATTGTTATGTCACCTACTTTGAGGTACAAAACCGCCATATTGCAGTGCACTATTGGGAAGTGAAAAAAATGTAAGTATTTAAAATGTCATTAGATCCAAGGGTGTCTGCTCTGTGTACACAAATTTGTTAAGAGAACAGATACTTCAGACATGACATAAACACAAGTGATATAAGAAAGCCATATTATTTTATATATAGGAAAGATGAACAGATAGATGAATTAAATAGCTTAATTTATGGGAGAGAGATTAGTTATAGTAACAACAGAAAATATTCAAGTCTGACAGATGGCATAAGATGTATGGGCAACTGCTTGATGAATTAGGTAAAATACAGATGTTTTGTTTAATAAAGAAAACCAGAATAATAATTAAAAGAGTGGCTTTGATCCAGAATTGTTTTGTATTCAAAATAAATAAAATAGGTGGATTCTATTAACATGAACTTGCACTGGACATATATTCAGTATTAACATATAAATGTCACCTAGCTGTTCAGGTACACTAGAAGCACAAATGGCTAAAACTAAGATTTAATGTGACATTAAAGGTATTGTTTATATTTATTCTTTCAGCCAATTCTTTTTCAATGTTACAATGGAGCAATAAAATTAAAATATAAACACTTAACTTTTATAGTTATTGTTAGCGCTTTAAACTAAGTAGTATAAATGGGTTGAGGAAATATTTTTAATTAAGGTTTAATATTTAAAATCATCCCATTTGGGTGTTCTACATGTGGTCACTAAAATAATTGATCTCCCTTCTATCCATCAAACATTACAGACTTTAGCAAAGTAGAATAATGGTACAGATGTTAACCAGTACAGGAGGAAAGCTGTGTATATGATATTTGATTATATTGCATCTGATGAAATGAGCAGCAGTTGGCAAATAAAATTTTAATAAAATTTGCTAATTGGAAAAGATGTTACCAAGCTCAGATATTAACCAAGAATTTTACAGTTCTAAACATGAGATGTCACAGTGTAAAACAGTACTTTGCTACTGTTTCGAAGAAAAGAACTAACCTTAGCTTATTGTCCCTTTTCAAAAGATTATTGGTGAAATTTCCAAGAAAGTGGCCCAAATTCAAAATGGTAAGTTCCTAATGATGGGAGTAATCTTAGTATCCTTCTGCAACTGTAGAATATAATTTTCAGTAATATTTAAATCTGCACCTTTTCCTAGTTGTTAATTAAGAAGTATGGTACCAATTTTATGAGGGCAAATTGATGCCGGTATTCAAAAACATCTGTAAAATATGCTCTTTTACCCTTTTCTCCCTCTACCCTCCTTGGCCTGATACTGTTCAGCAAACCTATATAAATGTTTAAATTGTAATTTATCTGAGAGGATTTGCCTTTTTTATTTAAAACATACTAAAATTTTTAATAATTTGAGGGCCATTATAATTATCCAGAAGCAAAGAGAAGTTATTGAAAGGAGTAAAGCAATGTGACAGCTCTTTTATAATTCCCACATATTTTCAGGATAGAAAATGATATTGTTTCAGTTTGAAAAGACCACAGGATAAACTGTATTTTCTTCTTTAAAAATAGCTGGTTTAGGTGAATTCAGAATTCGTGATTTGAACGATGAAATTAACAAACTCCTAAGAGAGAAGGGACACTGGGAGGTCCGTATAAAGGAGCTGGGAGGACCTGATTATGCAGTGAGTATGCAGTAATCCCTGCAAGAAGGTGCAAAAAGTATAAATGTATTATTCCAAAGTTGCTAATAAAATATTTGATAAAAGAACCACTCAGACAAATTGCAAGTTCAAATATTTTAGTCTCCCTGTTGAAATAATTTCTTTGACTACTTTCCTGCACAATTTGGGCAGATCCTGGTCACATCAGTTGGTTAAAATTATCTGAACTCATGTGAAATTTTGTCTGCAGAGATAGACAGGGAATTTTTTTTAAATTTACGGTTCATCTCCCTTTTAAATAAAACATTTTATAGAGAATTGGCCCTAAAATGCTTGACCATGAAGGAAAAGAAGTTCCAGGAAACAGAGGTTATAAATACTTTGGAGCAGCTAAAGACCTACCTGGCGTTCGAGAGCTTTTTGAAAAAGAACGTAAGTATCTGCATGTTGATTAGACTATTACTGTAATGGTAATACATTGCATGTAAATGTTTGTGTGCTTAAAGTTCTTTTAAGATAAAATGTCATTTATTTTCCTGTTTATTGATCTTGTGAAGCCAGAGTTGTTTTAGAAATGAATGAAATTTAATCAATTTTAATCAGTCAATCTTGTCTTTGCATTCCTTGGCCCACCGTATAATGTTAAGCATGATTACAATAGTTTATCTGCTCCGGTACAGAGAATCAATATGGGCAGACCCTGTATTAAGAAAGTCAGATTTACAGACAACCCATACTTAACAACGGGCTGCCTATTACTAAAAATGTTCTTACTTGAGCTGATGAACCACTGAGCTACACAGTTTTCTTATTTGTTTGTTTGGGGGTTTTTTGCATTTCTGAATCGCCCATCTCCCTCAAAGAGGAACTATACAATAAAATGTCAAAATATAAGACTTAGTATATAAAAATCAATAAGCTAGAATTAAAATTTTAGAAGGAAGCAAGAATAATTAAGACCTGTTAAAAGTAATTAAAAAGGTGAAGGGAGGATTCTCGGGGCACCAAACAGCCCCATGGCTATATGTTCCTTTGAGCTACTCCTGTGAGGTCACAGAGCCATGTTTTAACTCTTTTTCGGAAGTCCAGGAGAGCAGAGGCCTGTCTCACCTCCAGCGGAAGAAAATATTCCACAGGGCAGGGGCAATGGCAGAGAAAGCTCTCTTTCTAGACCCCGCCAATTGGAGTGTGTTAACTGATGGGGTCTGCAACATATCTTCCCTGCCTGGCCTGCTGGTGGGCTAATGTGATGGGACAAATACACTTCCATAGATAGCCTGGCCTCGTGCCATGTAGGGCAGTGGTTCTCAACCTTTTTCAGGTTGAGACCCCACTTGCGCCGCCCATGCGTGCTGTGACCCCGACCCGGGCGCGCGCGCAACAGGCCGATCCGCTAAAAAAAATAAAAAAAAAACAAACAAAATGGCAGACCGCGGTTTCCGGCGAGCCCTGCGAAACGGTCGTTCGACCCCAAATGGGGTCGCGACCCATAGGTTGAGAACCGCTGATGTAGAGCTTTATAAGACAAAACCAAAGCCTTGAATTGGATCCAGAAGCAAACTGGCACCCAGTGCAGTTTGTGGAACAGAAGTGTTTACATGTGCCCTTCTCTGAGCATCCAATATAGCTTGTGCAGCTGCATTCTGCACCAGCTGAAGATTATAGCCCCTTGAATGACTGAGTGGAGAGCCTCCCTATCTAGGAAAGGAGGCATCTGGCACACAACATAAGAGTTTGTGGGTATTAAAAATGCACAGTTTCAGGGGTTCATAAAAATATTGCACGGCTTCAGCGGTTCATCAGCTCAAAAAAAGGAGAATGCTGTCCACCATTTTTAGTACTATGTAACTTGTTCATAGGTACAAATTCCAACTTATGTACAAATTTGAGTTTGAGACAGTTAGGAACGGAATGTATTCTTAACCCAAGGAATGCCTGTAATGTTATCTTTTATTTTACATCTTATCTCTTTTACAGTATAAATATATAAATTCCATAATAAATAATTGGTGCCTTTCTGGACTATTTCAAAAGGATTATAACCAAATTTGTCAAATGTGTATGGAGATTCTCAGTGATTCAGGACATGGTTGTCCCAAAGGTGCTTTTCAAAAGACAACTGGAATTTCTTGGTTTTTTTCCTTGGAAATGTTTCACTTCTCATCCAGAAGCTTCTTCAGTTCAGTTTTTCAGTTCTTCAATTTAACAAATATAAGACACCGTGCATTTAAAAATTGGAAGGTTGCTATGAAATAGCATGGGTGGTGCAACATCTTAATTCTTTTTTAAATAACTTCAGGTTATGATAAAATGATAGAACATGGATATCTATGTAACAGTAGCAAACACAGCAGCTGCACTATTCAAATCATCCAAAAAGAAGAGAGTTTGATTGTATCTTGAGGAGAGACTCAAGTAAAAATAAGTACTCATAAGAAGTACTCTGTCCAAGAAGTCCTTTAGCTTGATTAAGTTGATTACAAGCACTAGTAAACTTTTAATTGAACCTGTGACCTAAAATCTGCTCTTTTATGCTTCTGTTTTATTTTTTGGAAACGATTTAATTTGTTCCATTAGCCCTTCCTCCTCCACGGAAAACTCGAGCTGAACTCATGAAAGCTATTGATGCAGAATACTATGGCTACAGAGATGAGGATGATGGTGTCCTCGAACCACTGGAACAGGAACATGAAAAAAAAGGTATAGGAAATAACTGTTGGCTTTCTGACAATAGCGTTTATTCT
The DNA here is from genome assembly GCA_034064705.1 of Bothrops alternatus. Lineage (NCBI taxonomy): Eukaryota > Metazoa > Chordata > Lepidosauria > Squamata > Viperidae > Bothrops > Bothrops alternatus. The sequence goes on along the minus strand of JARGCV010000007.1, from coordinate 22,978,471 downwards.
GGGTTTTGGTAGCCAGAAATGACTTGTATTAAATATTCCAGTTCTTGTATATGAGCTTGCAGCTGTATTCTGTGAGATTCAGTCTTCCTCTTACTCCATGGTACTCCAGGGATCTCCTCTGTTACTTAACCACCTGGAGGACTCAACTAAAAGCAAGATCAGTTGGGAGTAATCGTATCAAGAGCTTTGGCTGCTTTTGTGTTCCAGACATTGATCAGATTCATAACAAAATTGCCTACCAAATTGTTGTATTTTCTATTGCAGGTTGCTAGATAACTTTTCTGAAAGAATTATAAATGTTAGGAATTTAAACTCAATTTTTTTGTATTTAAAGTATGTACGACCATCATGTCCCATTCCAAAAAGTAAAGTACTTTTGGAATCTGTTGAAAGTTCATTTGATAATTTAGAAATCAGATTATTCATCAGATTTTGAATAATCATGTTACTCACTGTCATTAGCTTGTACTGGCATCTTGCAGTGAGACTTGCATTAGCGTGAAGCAGTGGTAGCTTTAATCTGCAACCTCTATGTATTTTTAGCAAGATGTCAAAGCACAGATAGTTCCTAACTCCCATGTATGAGCAGAATATTCCATTCCACAAATAGATGAGGCTCAGCTGTAGTAGCAGAAAACTTCTTAGAACACAGGTGTCAAATTCGCGACGTCACGTGATGTGTCGTGATGTATTGCGACATTTTTCCCATTGCCGGCAATGGGGTGGGTGCGGTTTTGGCGTGACGCATCCGGCTGGCAGTTTGACACCCCTGCCTTAGAACACCCCTGCCTTAGAGTTTATTAGTCTCCAGTGAATTAAAGTTCTTAATGGAGTTTTCTATTTTCAGTTTTTCATGGGAATGATTTATCTGTGAGAGTATTCTGTCAACTCTTAAACAAAAATTTATCTTGATCGCCAAAAATTAAATTGAGAGTACACTTCCTAAACATTCTGGAAATCATTAAATCCCCAACTGCTCCTGTTGATAAGACACCAACATTAGATGTCCCCCCAACACACTAAATTTAGAAGGAGACAATGTAAGCACAATCAGTTTAAAGGTCACTTCAGAAATACAAATAGATAGTGGTACATCAGCAGAATTTCAATGTCTTGATGGTTTATCCCAGATGTATATGTCCAGATTTTCAAATAGAATTTTTCAGTAGAGGTATAAATTCCAAAAGCTTACTACTACTTCATCTTTTCATTCAATGGATCATGCACATTGCTGCATTTTGAAAAGAATTGCTTTAAGTAGACTGAAAATGTCCTCACTCAGCTGAGAGTGAGCCAGACCCACTTATTCATTCATGATTAAATTGTGAGTTAAGGGATTCTTACTAATTACTACACTGGACGGAGAAGTAGCATTTTATGACCAAACGGACCTATCTTAAATAAGTAGGAAGCGCTTGGTCTTCCTGAAGCACTAGCAAGCACTAGAATTTCTATCCTACAGAAAACCTGTTAAGACTTAAAGCAAGCAAATAGTCTTGGTCCCCGACTGCTGATATCTCCCTGCAAGTCTATCTCTGAATTCACTGTTCTTTTCTTTGTTATTGGGATACCAAGAAAACAAATAATTTCTTCATTGTTCCAAGGAGAACATGAAGTTGTCATTCTACCTGAAGGTGCAGCTCCCCCACTAACACAACCCACAGCGTAGTGGTTTAGATGTCAGATTAGGAGTGGGGAAATTCAGCTTGTGGTCTGCCTTCAGCCATGGAATTCACTGGGTGACTTTGGGTCTGTCACTTTCTCTTAGCTCAACCTATTTCACAAGATTTTTGTTAACGGGAAATTTTTTTTTGTATGTATGTATTTATGTATTTATTTCCCGCCTTTATTATTTTTACAAAAAACTCAAGGCAGCAAACATATCCATCACACCTTCCTACTCCTATTTTCCCCACAACAACAACAACCTGTAAAATGGATTGGGCTGAGAGTGACTGCCCCAAGGTCACCCAATTGGCTTTCATGGCTAAGTCAGGACTTGAGCTCACGGTCTCGCGCTTTCTAGCCACATATCTTACCCAGTAGACCAAACTGGCTCTCTATATTTGCATCTAGTTTTAAAACATAATCTCTTGTACCAAACATTTTCAGTACCATGGCTGATAAACAAGATTGGAAGGTTAATGAGTCTTATTTTCCAGCCTAATGCCTATATTGTATAGCCTTTTTCTGTGAAGGAGTCAGATGGTTTTATTCCTGCTGTTTAATGCAGTTTAGTAAGTGCTGCTGCCATGTATTGGTAAGCCTGGCTGAATCTGCTTTCATGGTAATTAACTCCAGAACGTGGATCCTCATTTATCACATGCATACAGAGGAAATTAATGCATGTGTTTTAAGAATGAATGGGCCTAAATAAAACTAGATGACTTTAAATAAGGAAATAACTAAATTGCCTCTTTTAATTTTGTTAAAATTCTATAAGTGAATGTGAGCGATCTCCTAGCAGAACTTACTTCTTACCAACAGCGCTTTGCTGTGTTGCTTTTGAATTCAGAATACTGTTGTGTTTCAAAGATTTACACAAATAATAAGATGAGATGGATTTAAAGAATTGTGGAATTGGAAAGGACCCCCGGATAATCCTTGAGTTAGGGCCAGTCACTTAACGACCATCCAAAGTAATGATGGAATTTTACTCATGAACCATCCTCAAGTTATGACTGCTACACTATCCCACATGATTTCAGGCAGGTGACAACTGGCTCAAATTTATGACTGATTGCAGCATCTTGGTGTTACATGATCACATTTGGCAAAAAAACACCCTTTGGATAACATAGATTCAGATTTAGAACCATATGATTCACTTAACGATAGTGTTGCCAGGCTTAATAACTGTAAAAACAATCTCAAAATAGAGTCCAGTCATATTGTGACCTGAGTTTTGACTGCAACAGTTTACAACTAAAATCTGGGTTTCAGTTGTGCTTGTAAATTGAGGACTAGCTGCATTTAATCCAGTCCCCTGCTAGGTATAGGAATCCAGATTAAAGCACTTTGAACAGATGCTTTAGATGCAGTACCTACATAGACCACTTGAAGCACCAAGAGAAAGGGAGCTTACTTCTCTTTTGATTCTAATTCCATTTTCAGTCTCCTTTAATGTTAGGATTTTTCTGCCAAAAGCTATGTTCCTATATCTTAAACCCATTATTCTATATTCTGACTTTCGGATTGATAGAGAGCAGGTTTTGCTTGTACCCAGTCTTCTCTTGTCAAGGCTATATGTTACCGTTTCCTTTCATACCGGTAGGAACTAATTTCTCGTTCCCGGATCATGCTCGTTGTCTTTCAGTCTAATCCTTCATAGTGTGGAACTCAGAATTAGATCTAATAAATTCATTTTGCAATTAACTATTATTCTAAGGTTCTTTTCACCCCTATGCAAATACCTTTGTATGCATATGCATTCTTTAGCAAAGAAATTGGCATTTGTTTTTGTTAAATTTCATTTAATTTCCTGCAGTCCATTTCTTTAAACCTATTAGTACCATTTGAGGCAGAAGGCCAAGGACCGAACGCTACTGAATACCTCACTGCAGTATGATGAGGAAACATTGGAAAGCTCTGAGTACAGCTTTCACTCCAGCTATGTATATTATTTCACGCCATCCAGCCCAGTATAACTAGTTTGTTAGTTATGGGGTCAGATACTTTGTTAAATGTTTTGCTGAAATCAAGAAATTATGCCTGTTGCATTTACACAGTTTGCTAAGGAAGTTACACGATCAGAACATGAGATAAGACGAATCTGGTGAGACTTGTTTAAGATAAATCCAAGACGGTTTCTTTTTAAGATGCATATGGGTCAGTCTCCTTATAATTCATGCAAGAGTCTTCCGAGGTCCTCATGTGAGACTGATTTATAATTTCATGGATCTCGCCCCACTCATCTTTTTTTCCGTTTCTTAAAAATAGGGATATGTTGTTTCCTAAACCAGACATTAGCAATCAGAAGTACTATCTGAAGGTAACGCAGACAGATTCAACCTGCTATTATGCTTCAGTGTCATTGAATCTAGCAGCTTTTGCTAGAATAAAGAGCAAAGGGGTGCTAACACCTGTCTGCAACTCCTTAAAGCAGCAGCACCTTTTCCTGATCTTAGACAATAAAACATTTGGCCTAAGGAATTGAAAAATAGTGCTAGATTCATGTTCCCACATCTTCCAAATAATCTTTTTGTCTTCAAATCTAAATTGCTTAAGCCTGTATAGATGCTCCTTCTCTAATTTTAACCAAGATGCATTGTACTGTTTCATCAAGTTAATTAATTTGGATTTCTAAGCAGACATGGGTATTTTTAATATTCAGTGCAACTCCTCCATTTCTGCTGTTTCTCTTCCTTTCAACTGTTACTTTATTGGGTCTCAATTATACCCAGTATATCATATTTTCCTTCTTTTACTAAAAGTTCTTGTTCATTTGGTACATTATGTTCTTTCAGATATCCACTGATTTGCTTAATAGGTCCTGTTAGAGAAACTCTTCTAGCTCTGCAAGGCTTTAAATGATCCCTGAAAATTTTACATATTTTTCTCCAAATTCTGGCATTGGTGTACCGACCTGGTTTATGTTTTGGGTTGGGTATGTTAGGGTTAGATTTATTATCACATTTACTTTTTGTTCAGTATAAGCATTTGCTTTTAAATATATATGCCACCCAGAGTCTATGTTGAACTGAACAACTATATAAGTCTTAATTACAAATAAAATTATAAACACCCCCCCCCTTTTTTTTTACAGCTTACAAATGTCTTTTTCTCCAACCACCACAGTATTGATCTTTTCCCTTTTATAAGTTCTGAATTGCATAACTTAGTTGCTTATATTTTAGGGGGTAAATATAAAACTAAGCAACCCTGTGACACGCTTGGTCATCTTTTGAAAGAAAGATGGCACAGTCTGATATGACCAGAGTGAATATTAAATATTCCCATAATCATCTAAGAAGAATATATATATCATACATAGAAAAATAATTAAGGTAGCAAACAAACTTCAATAACAAGTCAATATTTACTTATCCTAAAGAGATAAACAGAATGTCCACTATAATGATGAGTAGTTGCTATATCAGTGGTGGCGAACCTATGGCACGTGTGCCAGAGGCGACACTCAGAGTCCTCTCTGTGGGCACGCACACAATCGCCCCAGCCCCGCCTCCCCACACAGCCCCCTCTTCACCAGCAGCCCCCCTGGAGGAGATTCGCCCTCAAGCGCAGCCCGCACGGAGCCGTGTAGCCAAGGACATGGTGGCTGGGCAGCAAGGACAAGACTCTTCCCTCATGCCCCGTTGCACGCAGATGATGCTGTGGGGTACAGATGGAGGGCATGGCTGCCATGGCGCTGCTGGACTGCCTGAACGATCTGCAGAGGGCCATGGAAGCGGTGGGTGGCTGGGTGGGCGGGGCAGGGGCTGAGAGAGTAGGGTGGGCATGGCAGGGGTGGGGTAGGGGCAGTTTTTGGGCACTTGGTCTCTAAAATGTTCGCCATCACTGTGCTATATCTTAGTAGTTTGCAGTTTTTGATACCACTCTCAAATGTGGCTATTTTGCTTTCCCAGTTATTGCAGAAGCAGTGGAAAGGTGGAAGGCAGAGAAAGCAGCACATCTCGCAAAAGGTGACAAGGAAGAGGAGGAGGAGGAGGAAGAAAACATCTATGCAGTAAATGACAACGAGGTATTATATCTGTTTCCAATTTTATACTATATATTATATAGTATGCATAGTAAACTATTGTACTATATAGTTATACAGAGTGAGTGATAAAAAGATTAACAATTAACAATGTGTAGCTATGTGAGTGATTTAAAAAAGATTAATTATAAATGTGCAGCTACATATTCACAATTGGACACATCTGCATTTTTCAATGCTATCTTATACATCATGAATATAATTAACTCTGATTTCTGGATGGACTCTGGCTGAAGTGCAGTCAGGGGAGCAAGTAATTCTATTTATTTTGAGACAAAGTTCTAATGATTTGCTAAGCAAACTTTTAATTCAACATTTTCTCAATGCATTGCAGTCTGATGAAGAAAATGGAATGAAAACTGATGGTGAGGATAGTCAGCAGAAGTTTATTGCTCACGTCCCAGTACCATCACAACAGGAGGTAAGGACTTGCACATGAAGGAAATACAGGAAGCATAACTTTAAAAGATGGGGGAGGGAGGGAGGCAGGAAAAAAAGTGAAAGGGAAGGATAAAGAAAGAAAGAGGCATTAATGAAGAAGGAAGAAAGGATATACAAGAAGTTTAACTTTGAAAGAAGTAGATTTGTGCACTAGTTGCAGCAAAACAATTAGTATATTTCTAAGTAAGAGGATTTCCTCAGAATATACTGTAATAGAACGCTGGTGGTGCAGTGGTTAGAATGCAGTACTCAGGTACTTCTGGCTGCCAGCAGTTCGGCAGTTCAATTCTCACCGGCTCAAGGCTTACCCATCCTTCCATCCTTCCCAGGTCAGTAAAATTAGGACCCAGTTTGTTGGGGGGCAAGATGCTGACTCTCTAAACCACTTAGAGAGGGCTGTAAAGCACTGTGAAGCAGTATAAGTCTAAGAGCTATTGCTAAATGCTATTCCTGTTGATAGTTGGGTATTCACGTACGCTTGGAAATAAAGGGAGAGATGGTAAAAGTGCCACTTTCTTCATTAGGGATTTAATTCATTACTAGACAACCTGTGCCCTGTTGGGTCTTTCTTTTAAAGATTGTCTTTTTCCTAAATATAGAAAACAGAATGACCATGAGAGTAGAATGAACGTCTAACTTCCTGTTGGCTTCCCCATTATGTTTTCCTTCCCTCCCTCATTGTCATTATCTTCCTTCCTTCCTTCCTTCCTTCCTTCCTTCCTTCCTTCCTTCCTTCCTTCCTTCCTTCCTTCCTTCCTTCTTTTCTTCCTTTCTTCCTTTCTTCCTTTCTTTCTTCCTTCCTTCCTTCCTTCCTTCCTTCCTTCCTTCCTTCCTTCCTTCCTTCCTTCCTTCTTTCCTTTGATATGAAAACTTTATTTGCCATTATAAGGATAGATCTGTATAATCTTTAGGCTCACTACTGTATTAGTGAGGAAATTAGAACCTTTAAAATGTATTCATACAATGCAAACAATTAAAATGTGGGTTATCTAATTGGCAAGTTATGTTTTGATTATTTGCATAGCATGAACACTTTTTGTAAGTGTGTTTGCGAGGTGCTGCAGTTGAACAATTTACTAATTTTTATACTCATTTCTGGAAAAAACAGTATTGTAACTTGCATTGTTTTTAACTAAATGAGGTTCCAGGTTCTATGGGCAAAGTAATTTTTTGATCTACGTAATTAATTCTGTTATCATGATGTCATTTTCTTAAGTTACTTTTACTAAAGAATTTCCAATTTGCAAGTTTTCAAATTGAATGTTGCTCACTTAACAGATTGAGGAAGCTCTCGTCCGAAGAAAGAAGATGGAACTTCTTCAAAAATACGCCAGTGAAGCTCTTCTGGCTCAAAGTGAAGAAGCTAAAAGACTTCTAGGATTATAGTAATTGCTCCTTCTATTTTTGATAGTCTCTCTTAAAACCACAGATAATCTTGATTCTACAGAATCAGTATCTTCTTGATTCTATTGAAATAAGACTTTGCAAGTTCTAGAATGAAAGAGGTTTTTTTTTCCCAAAATACATTTTATTACACATTTTCACTATCCTAATTTATGGGAGTTTATTCATTTTTAGCTTCCCCCTTCGAGTTCTAAATAGCCAGCCTGCTTTGAATTTATCTTTGTCTACCTATTTTCCTCTTTGTATTTTTTTTAATTTTACCTTAGTAACAACGTATCTAGTAACGGTATTTAATTTTGAATTTTCAAGAAAACTGAAATGTTCTATATAGTTAATATGGAACTAAGTGTTATGATAATGGAGAAAACACTCACTTGGCTGAGTTTTTGAAATGCTGAATATTTCAGCAAGTAAAACTGTAAATACTGTTTATAAAATCTCTCATTTTTTAGTAAAACTTTATGCAGATTTAATTGTTCTTTGCTTTTGTTAAAAATACTAAAATTCGTCAGCTGTGTATATGGTAATTTATAAACAGTGTGAATTCTAGGAATATATGAGTATCAACAAGACGAATAACTGAAACAAAAAAAATCACACATTCTATGTAAAAGTTTGTGTGTATGTGTACAAAAAATTAATTTTCTAAGAACAGAGGTTTATGAGTGTTTTTTTCATAGGCTTTTTACAATGATATACAAATACAGTACATTATTATATAATTAGTCCAAGTCATACAGCAACATGCAGTTTATATCATGTGGCCCATTTTTTTTACTATCAAACCATCAAGTATGGATGCTAATATTTAGCAGTTGTAAGACAAAACAAAATATTTTTTAAATACCAGTCAAATCTGTCTTCATATACTTTGTATCATACTGACAAGAATGGAATTTTAAAATATACTTTATACAATCAGCATAATATCCATCTATATATAAACTTGAAGCAAAATTTCAAAATTTGGAATGAGAGAAAATAATATAAGATTATAGGTTTTATGCAAATGCACCTATTACTGGCAAAGCAGACATTATTGGCAAAGCTAATTCTTTAAGGTTTAAACCCTTCCCACCATAGTAAGTGAGATTGACTCTAGAGAATTGGATACACTAGAGCAGACATGTAAAACTCAAGGCCTGTGGGCCAGATGTGGCCCACGGGGCCAGCCCGGGAATGGTGAAGGACCAGCTCCGGCCCACCCTAGCCAGGGTTGGCGCACGCACAGGAAGCGGTGAACATGCGATGCCCGGCAGCAGCCGCAGCCTGCCAGGTGGATCTGAGTGCTGTGGCTGCTGGGCCGACCCTCCAAGTAACAGGCAAAGGCAAAGGCGCAGGAGAGGAGGCACACCATTTGGCCCACTGGATGCGCTGGGCAGCTGCCCAGGGAAGCAGGGCTAGGCAAGGCCAGGGGCTCTGGGAACTTGAGGACTGGGCCAGGTACCTGGCCCCCAAGGCCCCAGGCAGCCTGTGCCATTCGGGGGGGCCCTACGTGGCCCGGGAGGGATGGTGAAGCTCCTCCGGTAGATTACGCCCTGGTGCCCACCTTGGTCTCGCCCCCTCCTACATTGCAAGAATATTGGAAAAGCTCAGGAGGATCTTCAGCCAACACAACATATGTGCACACTTCAAACCCAAGAATACACTAAGACAGAAACTTGTCCACGTCAAGGATAAAGCATCCAGACACAAACTGAGCAACATGGTATATGCAGTACAATGCAGTGAGCCATGTGCAGATCTGTACATTGGGGAAAGAAAACAACCACTCTATAAATGCACGGCACAACATAGGAAAGCAAACCCATCAAGACAAGATTCAGCAGTCCATCTGCATTTAAAAGACAAGGCCATTCTTTCGAAGACAGCAAAGTCCACATTTTAGACAGAGAGGACTGCTGGTTTGAAAGAGGGGTCAAAAAGGCCAATTAAACAGCCCTCTCTCAACAGAGGGGGAGGGATATAACATCATCTATCTCCAACAGTTTCAAGCAGGCTCCACACCCATTTGCACTACTCAGGTGACTGATGACACACAAAGCTCCAGTTGGCCTCAACGACTTTAAAAGAATGCAAATGACCATATTGGAGAATTTTAATTTCTCTGTTGGTGAAAAAATAAATCAGAAGCTCTCACAGTTAACTGCATTTAGCTGATTCAAATAAATTTCTTTATATTCATATCAAAATATTTACAATACCATACATTCTTCTTTACAGCAATAGCTCAATGAAGACTTCTTATAGAGAGAGACAGAGACAAACCTGAGACTGAAAATTCAGCTTCTAACTCAATACCCTTTTGCATAGACTCAGTAGCACTTTTCTCACATTGGCTGACTGAGTTACCACATGACTCTTCCTGCTCATGAATATTCCAACAGACCAGCTGTCTGCAAGGAATAAAAACCCTTCCATTCCCCACCATTCAGTCAGAGCTGAAGAAGCTTATTTGATAAGAAGTGAAATGTCACTGAAGTCCAGTTGCTGAGTGAAAAAGCATCTTTGGGTTTACTTTCTAGTGTGAATGGTGATAATGGGAGAACCAGATATGAGTTTTGGGGAAAACTGTAGTATTCTAAATAAATACAATCCAGAGAAACATATTGCTAGTTGAAATGAATGGGTAGGTTTGGGTAAAACAGGTACAAAAGAAACGGGTTATTTGGAGACTGAAGAAGGAAAGAAAATGTAGCTATGTTGATTTTGCAGAGATATGAGATGAGCGGAGTTTGTGGTTGTTTGCTAAATATAATAACAGTACATGATGGAAGTATGTCAGGAGCGGAGGAAAAAAACATCTACACATGAAGGTACAATTTATGCAGAAGAGTCTTCCCAACTAATAGTCAACACTTGGTTAGAACTAGATAAGGTTCCATAGCAATCAAGGTAGGGTGGGACTTAGTTCATTTATGGCTACATCTAAACTGATCCCTCTCTTTACCCCTCCCCCAGTCTGCCAGTCCTACAACAACATATGTAAATAAAATGGTTAATGACTCGTTCAACAGTAGGCAGGGAATAAGACAAAGATGTGTGATGTTCATTACTTGCTGAATGTATTTATAGATAAATGTACCAGAGAAGCTTATAGTGACAGTAGATATGCATTGATTGGGTCCATAAGTGTACTTTGTATGCAGATAATGCCAGGTTGTTGACTGAGAAACTGAACATATATTAGTATTGTATGATACAATGAGGAGCATAAATTTTGAAATTAATTAATACAATATAAAGAGAAATGAGAGAAAAACAGTGATTACCAGTTTTATATAAATGATAAAAATAGTAAATTAAATTGTGTAACTTGGAAAGATGGGCAAAAACTTTAATATGCAAACGCTATTCAAGAATACACTTTGCATGTATGGGTTACAGTTTATGCTAATAAGTTGGCAAGCAAGCCTAAGCTATAGTGATCCCAGTTATAAAGGAGTTTACATCCACTCTGATAGTTCTTGTTGTACCTCTCTGTGACTTTCCAGTATTTGACTTTCCTGTTTGTCTTCCTCATTATCCCTCAGACACATCATTTCCTCATTTTTATATGGTGGGGGTTCTCCTAAAGGCATTCTTTTAGTAATGGCAGTTTCTATTAATCTCCGTACCAGTCCTCTTATATAGGGGATTATGCAGCAGCCCAAGGCTACTAAAACTCCAAAAAGGGCAATAAAAGAAGTGATAAGTGGCACCAGTATATTCTTCCATTTCCCAAACCATGATTCTAATATTCCTGTTATTGAAGTGTCCGCTCCAGAGTTGGTAGCCAATTCTTTTGATAAAATAGTTAACCCTTGCAAAGCCCTAGTTATTGTTCCATCAGGAGCTATGTTATTAGGAATGAAAGTACAGCATCCTTTTCTCCTACCATTACAGAAACACCTCCTTTCTCTGCTAACAATATCTCTAATGCTAATTGGTTGTCCCAGGCCATTCAAGTTGTATGTTTGATTAGCCTGTATACACCTTAAATCTATCCATTCTACATCCTGTGGAATTTGAATATCACTATTTCCCAATATAACTGAATTTAGGTCAGGTTGTGTTTCCGCTGTCTAAATTTCAATGTCTCCTATAATTGGGTATGTGGGATAAAGAGTCTCTGTTGATGTCAGACCTTTACATATTTTTAACAATCCTCCACTATTATTATGTTACAAGGTTCTTCACACAGGGACTGGTCCATAATCGCAACAGTGATAACAACAACAACATTCAGTGACACATTAATTCTATATTGGCAATTTATCAGAAACAAACAGGACAGATTATTGTGAATGGGGATTTAACAGATTCATTTAATTTAGAGAAAGGTACCAGACAGGGATGTCCACTATCCCCTTTGTTGTTTGTTTTAACTTTAGAGGTTTTACTGAATAGGATAAAAGGAGCAGATGATTTAAAAGGTATAGAGATTAGACAAGAAGACTATAGATTACGTGCTTTTGCAGATGATTTGGTTGTGACATTGACTCAACCAATACAGTCAGCCAAGAGATTGATGGAGATAATTAAAAATTATGGTAGGGTATCAGGGTTCAAACTAAACATATCTAAGACAAAGATGCTATTTAAAAATTTAAATATTAATTCAAAACAGGAACTGGAAAGAATAACTGGATGTGAGATAGTTAAGAAAATTAAATATTTAGGAATTGATATTGAAGCGTCTAATGGGAAGTTATATAAAAATAATTATGAAGTTTTGTGGAATAAGACACAAATAGAATTGGAAAAATGGAAGAAATTACAATTATCTATGTTGGGTAGGATAGCAGCAGTTAAAATGAATGTATTGCCTAAATTTTTATTTCTTTTTCAAATGTTACCTATACTTAAAAAGGATGCGAATTTGGAGGAGTGGCAGAAGGGTATTAATAGATTTATTTGGAATGGGAAGAAACCGAGGGTCAAATTAAAAATAATTCAGGATACAAGGGAAAGAGGTGGTTTGAAAATGCCTAATTTCAAGTTATACTATCACACAGCTGTTTTAGTAGCGATAAGTGACTGGGTTAATTTAACTAATGACAGAATACTGAATATTGAAGGGCATGAATTATTATATGGTTGGCATGCATATCTAGTTTATGATAAAAAGGTGGACAGGAGTTTCAAAGAGCACCTATTGAGAAATGCTCTGTTGCTGTCTGGAAAAAATATCAGTATAAATTAAATGATAAGATTCCTGTATGGGCGGTTCCCAGACATGCAATAGAGAATATAAATAGAGAACAATTACATGATGTGGTGCCTTATGAGAAACTCCTATTTAAAGAAGGGAATGTTTTACAATTGAAGTCCTTGAATATTCTAAGGGAGGAAGGAATAATCCTTACTTGGTTTCAATATTTACAATTGCAGACTAGATGGAAAAAAGATTTGAAGGTGGGTTTATCCCAAATAGATGAAAATTTAATTAAACAAATTAGAGATCAAAGGTTAATGCATATTAAAAGATTGTATAATGCATTGATAGAAATTGACTCGGAAACTGAATTAGTTAAGGATTGTATGATAAAGTGGGGACAAAATTTTGGACAACCAATCATGATGGAAACTTGGGAGAGGATCTGGGTGAAAAATGTAAAATTTACAGAAGTGCAACATTTAAGAGAAAATTTTTATAAAATGTTTTATAGATGGCATTTGGATCCGAAAAAATTATCATGTATGTACCCTAATTTACAACCTAAATGTTGGAGATGTGAATGTATGGACACTATTTATTTTCATGTATGGTGGACTTGTAAAAAAATCAAGGCTTTTTGGATAAAAATTTGGTGGATACTTCAAAATATTCTGAAAAAACGTATTGAATTTTCACCACAGCTATTTTTATTGGGTATTACAAAAGATTTTACCACCATAGAGATGAACTTGATTTTGAACTTGATTACAGCAGCGAGACTGTTGGTGGGACAATATTGGAAGAAGGCAGAATTACCATCTATTGAAGAATGGACTTTGAAAGTTATAAATTTGGCGGAAATGGCCAAAATATCTGCATATTTGAAAGACTATTCGAATGAAAAATATATGTTAGAATGGAAAAAATGGATAGACTACATTCAAGGGAAATATCAATCTAAGAAATTGTATTTAGCATATAGTTAAATTTTTATTAGGATTTATATAATAATTTTATTTAATATAGTGGGGTTTTTTTCCTTTTTTCTTTACCCTGTATTCACTCTGGGAAGTGGGGGGGGGGTAGGTTGGGGGGGTTTAATAACATACTCAACTGTAATACTTGTAATATATAAGAAAGAAATATTTACTTATAGATGAGAGGTTGCTCGGACAGTAACTCTGTACTACATCTGGAGGGGGTCGTGAGGGAGGAGTGAAAGAGGGGAGGGAAGTAGGATGGTTGGAGGAGAGGAGGGTGGAGAGGTAGGGACAGAGGTGAGGAGGAGGGAAGTTGGAGAGGGAGATAGGGAGAAAGGGGATGTGGTAGGGGGGTGCTGCTGAGCAACACCCATAGTTACTTAAAAGTACTGTATATACGCATTTAAAAGAATGTATGTTGGTTTTTTGTTTACTGTGGGAGAAAGTTGAAAAAGAATGTATTAAGTATTAAGTTGAGTTGTCTTGTTTTTCTCTTTTTGTTGTTTAAAATTATAAAATCAATAAAATATTTTAAAAAAAAATTCAGTGACACAATTGCAATCACAGAACCGACACATTATGTAGAAGTTTGTAGAATGCGGAGGTCCACAGCTTCTTCTGGAATCCTTGGATGGAATAACATAGGTCACCACTCAGATCAAAACAGCCAAAAAGCTGCTACTCCTGCAATGAGAAAAATCACAAACAAACCCAGGCTATTATTTCTTCACCCCCACAATGACCACATCAGTTTTTGGTAATTTTTATTCACAGTGGGTCTTCTCCGGGAATTATTTTCCACTCTTTTGGTTCCACCCTTTTTCTTTCTTTTAAACTGCTGTTTCAGTTGTTAGGAGGACTTGGTAGGGACGACCCCAGGCTGAAGTAAGTTTTTCTTCACATCAGCTTTTTATCAGGACCCAATCACCAGGCTGAAACTTGTTGGCAGCAAACTCCAATGGAGGTGTCTGGGCTAACAATCCTTGCTTCCTGAGAAAAGACAAAGCAGAAAACAGCCCCAGTATCTAATTCTTTATAAACATGTCATTAGTTTATAATTTCCCACCTGAGGTAATTTAAAATCAATTTGAATGCATTGAAATAGCCTCACCACTAGATATTATAGAGCATTTTATGTATTTGTTTACATATATTAACCAACCATTAACCATAGAAAAGTATCAACCATCCCTCCCTTCAGTGGCTGCTTCTATTGCTTTATTCAACATCTGTCTCCCATCTGGCAACATCCACCTCCCACTTTCTTCTTCCTATTTTCATTACGGTATGTCTCTCTTTTCCCCCCAACTGCTTTGCTATGAACAAGTGTTTATTTCCTTTCGGCTTTCTGATTTAAAATTACCCACACTTGATAAGAAATGCTAACCACCAAGACTTCCCCAAATGTCAATTTTAGACAAAAAGGAGTGGCCTAATGGGAAAGTATGTGTATAAAAACACCAGGCATTCAAAATTATGGACCAATTTTTCCCAAGCCAGGGGTGATATATATAAAAAAATCAATTGGTGTTGTTGGAAACGTGATTAAAATACCAACAAAATTGGATTGATAAGAAAAAGAGTTTATTCTGCAGAAAATAGAAAAGCGGTTTGCAAAGCGCGGTGGATCCTGGTGAGAGACTTCAACAGGAAGTTCTAAACCCAGAGATCACACCAAAATATTCAAACACATAACATTATATACACTCCTATCCCGACGTCCCCATCCCCTCCCCTTAGGTCCCATTTGAGAGGACTTCTGGGGGTACAATCTGTCCCATTTGCCTAGCCAGAATACACCCCCCCTTGGTTACATCGTCCCGAACTTCCCTCTGTCATCCTTATGTCTTGTTAAGTGTGTCTTCTAGCCAAGCCTCCTGGAATCTAGTGCCTACGTGCAAGGCTTGGCTATTGTCTAATCTTTCTATTGCTAATCAATTGTGACCGCTTTATTTTTAAACTTCTCCATTTCTCATAGTGTTAATTTGATTCAGGATCTAAAATGGATTCGACACAAGCATTTATTTTTGTGAAAAATCTCTGATTGCTTCTGATATAAAAATCGTTTGGCCAATTGGAAATGAAGTTAGAGAGCATCTTTCTTTACTGAAATTTCTACTTTCAGGCAGTGAGTCAGATTTCCATATACTTATCTTATTAACAATTTTATCTAATTTAGGTAAAATAGCCTTTTTAGCCAAAATCCAGGATTCCTTCTTTTGCTTTTCCGACCAACGGGGGCAAAATTGCAAAGAGGAGAAAATGACAAGCCTCTTTATTGCCAACTGTCCACCACCACCACCCCCTCCCGAAAAAAGACAGGCGACTAGTTGCGTAACCATCTGCAAAGCGAAGCGGGCGGGGAGCTCTACGGCTGCCCAGGCGATTTCTCTCTCTCTCTCTCTCTCTCTCTCTCTCTCTCTCACAACGATCCCAGTAAAAACGCCAGAGGCTACGAAGGTATCTACGCCAGGGGTTTTCAACCTTGGCAACTTTAAGACTTGTGGACTTCAATTCCCAGAATTCCTCAGCCATTCCCCCCTGATCTACGCGAATGAAGCAAGTCGGTGCCTGGCAGGCTCCACCTCTTGGATGACGTAGAGAAAAGGGGCGGACCCGGAGAAAAGCTTTAAGTTTAAGAGAAGCCGGCGTCGGCTTTCTGGCCGTGATGGCGATGAGGTGCTCGTTGTCCTTCTGATCCCTAAGCAGGCGGGCTGCCTGGGTCCTCGGCGAGCCGGCGCCAGGAACGGGCGCTATGCAAGGCCTGCTGCCCCTCCTCTGCCGGCGTCTTCAGAGAGCGGGAGCTCCGGGGAGGGTCAGGCTTTGCCACGAGGCTCCGGCTCCGGCTCCGGCTCCGGCAGTTTCCGGAGGGAGCAAAGGCAGCGCCCAGGTAAGAGGGGCTGCCCGCTTTTCTCGCCCCGGGATGCGGTGAGGGAGAGCCTTGCGAAGCCCCTCTCTGGAGCCCCGACATCCCCAACCCAAGCAAGCCCCGAGAGTTACTGTAACGTGTAGCAGGAGGTCTTTCGCTCCGTACTGGGGTTTCTTTCCAACCCGAGCAGAGCGGGGAGGGGGGCAGGAGAAAACCCTGGCGTCATCTGCCTTCAGAAGACCCTGCCGTGCGCGCGGGGAGTCCTGCTTGGATGAGCGCTTCGCGCGCTTTCAGTGGTCTGAATGCCGGGGATGGGGGGGGGTGGGGGGTGGGAAAGAAACCCTAAAACACCGAAGGTCTTTCCCTTTGGAGAACTTTTCTTGCCGTGTCCATTTCCCCGCTTACGGCCTCCCCACTTCGGAGGAAACGGGGTCAGTGAGGGAAGAGGCGGAATTTGTTACTTTCCAGCTGTGAGCTTTCTCAGGAACGTTTACTAAAACAGATGTTTACAAAGATTAATACCTAATGTTGTATGCTATGTTCTAGGATGATTGCTTAGCAATAGGATCTTATGTTTAATGTTGATCACATTAATATTGAAACGGATAGGGGAAACACCAATCAAAATAAAATGTAACAGGAGTATAATTGAGGCTAGACACGGGGAGTGGGGGGAAAAAGGCTTACTAACTCAGACGTTTTCAAGGACTAATACTTAGTATTGTATACCAGGAGTCATGATGATTGCTGCATAATATGTTTTTATGTTCAATGTTAATGGTTTTAATAAAAGAATTTTTATAATAATAATAAAAAAAAACAAGCTTGCAAATAAAGAAAATCTTTGAGGAAGAGTAAAAAAAAAAAAAAAAAGAAAAGAAAAGGGGCTTCACGCCTTTTCCAAGCAGCCAGCAATGGGTTTGGGGGCCCTGTTTTTGTTTTTTTTGTTTTTTACTTTTTGCTCAGGAGCAGCCTTTGTGTTCCTGTCAAATTGGTTACGGATGGTTGCTTCTGCTGTCAAGTTTTCTTAAACCGTTGTTCATGCAGCATCAGCTGGCTTGACTTTTGCTGCAGAAAAAGTCTTACATTCCTGACCAAATAATGAGGTGGTACTCGTGGGTAGTGTAAAACCTGTATTTAATGAGTTGTTTAGAAGTTAACACCTAACTGTTAACATGCTTACTCAGATTTGAGTGATCAAGAATTTGCATTCCAAAATATTTGCTGTACATTCTCAGTTCATTTTAACCCTGGTTTTAAACAATTCGAACAGAGAAGAGTTTGTTTTAAATGATAAAGATTGCTAATGTTTTCTTTCTAAGCTCTGGTTTTCAAAACGTGCTATTTTTTTTAGTTAGTCATCACTGAGTTAACCAAACATAGGAATTCTTTGTTTGCTAGCTGGAAAAAACCTTTAGGCTAGGAGTTGTATATAAAGCCCCTCTTAACATTTGAAACTGAAGCACAGTTTTTTGGGCTCAAGTAACCTGTCTGAACTAGTAGCATTCCTTTTTGTAATCATCATCACTACTGCTGTAGTTCCTTAAGTGAGGAACTGTGTACTGGGAGACACATAGGTGGGGAAAAGAGTACATAAATTACATTATCTTTCAGTTTAGAGGAGGATCATATTCAGAGTTAGCTAAATATTAAGATTCACAAACTAGCATTAATATGCAGACCGCCTTCTGCCACATACTTCTCTACGACCGGTGAGAGCGCACAGGGTCGGCCTCCTCCGGGTCCCGTCAGCGAAACAATGTTGTCTGGTGGGCCCTAGGGGGAGGGCTTTCTCTGTTGTGGCGCCCGCCCTCTGGAACCAACTGCCTCCTGAAGTCCGCGTTTCCCCGACTCTCCCGGCCTTCCAGAAAAACCTAAAGACTCATCTTTGCCGGCAAGCCTGGGGATGATTGTGGTTGATTGTTGCATTGAATGTGTGTTTTTTTAATTGGTTTTTAGATATCTTGTTTGGGTTTTTTATATTGTAATTTTCTGTTATATATATGTTGTTAGCCGCTCCGAGTCACCGGAGAGGAGCGGCATACAAACCCAAATAAATAAATAAATAAATAATCCTATCAATATCCATATGCAAAAAGGAATAAGCTGAGAATGATCAGCTGATAAACATTTGCTGCAAAAGTAGGATAAAGACAAAATCAGAAGAATATGCAAAATGTGGAAATCATTTATGCCCTTTTAGAGGCAGTGATCATTGGAAACATCTTTCAAGTAATAAATTGCACCTCTGTGTTTCTGCTCTCTATGTGTAGGAACATGGAAGGCTACATATGCTGCACTTTTAGTCACATGATGATGGGGATTAGAATGGAACAGCTGGCAACATTAGAAGCTGTTGTCCTACTGCTTCTTTCATAGGGTAGCACTATTTTTTCTGTGGCCCTGATCCTCCCCATTTTTAATTTTCTTTTTGTTTTCCAACTGCACTACCACATCAAATTTGGTATCATTGTATCTTTATGGAAGTATCCAGCTGACAATCAGAGGATCCTGGTTCCTTTACATATTTTTTCCTAGATTATTTTAATCCCAGGGATGTTTATGTTTCTGTAGAGAAGGTCAGCGTACATCAGAGGCCTTCAAACTTGGCCCTTTTATGACTTGTGGACTTCAACTCCCAGAATTCTCAGCCAGGCATGCTGGCTGAGGAATTCTGGGAGTTGAAGTCCACAAGTCATAAAAGGGCCAAGTTTGAAGACCCCTGGCGTACATGAAAAATATAGTAATGTTTGAAACTAGACACTCTTGTTGAAAAGGCAGGCACAAATAAGAGCAAATCAACTTGGGCTGCAAATTTGATATTAATGAAGATGATGGGTTGCAATATTGCAACAGGTGTGAACTTTCAGTTTTTTTCAGAAACATTTCATTGTTTGAATTGTAAGTCATAATGAGCTATATCAGATGGCTATATGGTTTCGTTTTGCAATGGGTTTATTTTACAATATTTATTCATTTAGTTTGTTTTCATGTACAAAGATAATCCCAAAGATAAAATTTGGGATTGTGTTTATACTTGCAGCCATTTACAAATCTGAGCCATCACTACATTCAAGGTGATCATTTAAAAAAATGATTACTGGAATTTTTCTATTCTTTTAGGTTCCTGTTTTTAGTTTTACTTATTTTAGCAATAGGTTTCTACCTTTCAAAAGATCAAAATTGTGCAGGAAGTTGTTTTTTCTGATACACTGTATGGAAGTTGGACTTTGAAGAAGCAGGATAGAAAGAGTACTGACTCTTTTCAAGTTTGGTGTTGGAGAAGACCTGATAATATCAAGACAACAAATAGGTCATCAAACAAATCAAAGCAGAGATTTCACTAATGGCACAAATGACCAGACTGAAATTATCATACTATGGACATATGCTAAGACCTACGTACTTATTTGGACAAGTCAGTAATGCTGGGAAAGGTATAAGATAATAGATTCATTGATAGCAGTAATAGGCGTGTCATTGAAAGCCTGAAGAACCAGGTTGGGGACATATTCTTCTGGAGATAATCTATCTACATACAGTACATGGTTTTGTTAAAAATTGATACCATCTTGATACATAATCAATTCTACCTTTCAAACTGCTGTTGATTTTTTTTTCCATCAGTGTTATGGCAAATGGAATGCAGACATGCCAACAATTTCTTTCTGATTTCTGGGCAAAGATAAACTAAAACGACTAACATATTATTACGATCTCCATACACCTTGTGGGCAAATGTATAGTGAAATTATGCCGTAATTGGGCATGTAAGTACCAGTATCTAACTTGGCATAAATAAACTTTTAATTCTCTAAACTAACTACTTAAATATCTAATCATAAAAAATACGGCTGTGGGATCTCTTAATACAGTGGGAAGACTCAGCCTTTATATGTAAATATAAATATTGCACACTGGAAATTATGATTTTAATGATCCTCTTGACCATGTGCCTGCATGCATGGAGAGGTTTGCCCAGTAGAAGTTCCTAATTGTTTATGCTTGATCAATTTTGGTAATTGTACAAGTACGGTATATTATAAAACAATTACAGTAACATCTTCTAGTAAAAATGGCAAAATGAACAAGTGCTATCCTTCCTATAGGTGAAAGGGCACTTATAATAGGAAAGCTACATTCTTTTAAATGGATTCACAATATATTTAATACCAATGCCTATTCTATTGTCATGACTTAATTCCCACTTACACTTTCCTAGCATCTAGTATTTGTGGAGATAGTTAACACTTAAACAGATTAAAAAGCAGTATAAGAAAGTCTGCAAGCTGCTAACAGAATCCTCAATAAAAATGTGAAATATGTGCTTTATTGGATCCAGTTTTTGAACCAGAAAAGAAGGCATTTACAGAGAGATACTGGAATTCTTTTACTTCCTTTTTTTGTTTCAGCTAATTCAAACACTGAAAGCCATAAAAGTGTTGGGTCCTTTTCTTGTTTTATATGCTTAGTATAGGCTCAAAGCAGTGTGTGAACTATTGTTATACACCGAAAAATCTGATTCTTCTCTTAGCTATACCATCAGCTTCCAGTCGGAACATTTGAATTGCATATTCATGTTCTCTGGAATATGTATTTTCAGATGTTTTAAATGTTTTTATTTTTCTCTGAGAGAGTATATTTCTTTTTAGTAAAATATGAGTTTTTTTAAGTTAAAACAGGCCAAAATAGTAATATAATCCAATCCCTAATAAGATTTACTGTATAGAAATAATGGTTTATCAAACATATCTGAGTCAAAAACATAAGAAATAAGTTTACTGTTTCCAGTAGTTAAAATTCCTCTCCATCTGATCCCTTTTTCTAATTCAGTTATTTAGTTAATATCTTGTGTCTCATAATGGACATGGATAGTTGGAGATAACACTGTCATTATTTATCTTTTTTGCCAAATTCTATTAAATAGATCAGGGTTGTCAAACTGCTGTCCCGCGGGCTGGATGTGTCATGCCAAAACTGTGCCCAGCCCATTGCCGGCAATGGGGGGAAAGTCGCAATACATCATGACACATCACATGACATTGCAAGTTTAACACCCGTTAAATAGATTAATATAGATTAATTAAATAGATTAATATAAGTAAAATTAAGCTTTTCTAATTTGAAGAGCTTCTGCCCTATTGCTTTCTACAAGTCTGCTGTCTGGGGCTCACAACAAATTAATGACTTTGGCACCTTACATTGTATTGCTAGATACCCAACAAAGGAATGTGGAAAGTTTTCTGTCAAATACATTGTTCCTCTCTTTCCAGAAGCATTTTCTTCACTTCAACTGACTGTATTATCACATGTTATTTCTTTGTAGAGTTCATGTATTCAATTCATCAATAATTTTTACAAATAAGATGGTTCTTCCTTTTTCACTCTTGGTTTGACAAATAAACTACAGTTGACTGGGTTTGCATACCACATTAAACCAGACAACCCACATTATTATTGAGCAATATGTGAAGCCAGTCATTGGAGTTCTTTGTACTTATAAACAAGAAACTGCATAGGGCAGGGTTAGGCAACCTTGGCTCTTTTATGACTCGTGGACTGTCCACGAGTCATAAGTCCATGAGTCATAAAAGAAGTCCACGAGTCATAAAAGAGCCAAGGTTGCCTACCCCTGGCATAGGGCAATAATTTTTTGTAGGTTGTGTTTCCAACTGCTGGAAATATGCTTGTGAGTAAGAATCATTCTTCAAGTGACATCACACCTTTGAGCTGGTAGGTACATGGGGGATTGGAGAATAAGTGATCAACTTGCCTACAAAAGGCTGAATGTGGTCAGTCCCTAAACACACACATGCCTGAAGGCAAAGAAAGTGCTGAGCTTCAGCCACCCACGATTTTATTTTCTAAAGGTCCCTTTGGCGGGAAAGGGAGCTGGGAGATGCCACACTTCATTTGCAATAATAATAATAATAATTTGTAATAGGGCAATCTGCTGGTGATCTTGCTTGAGTATAGAAGTTACAATTGCGAAAAAGAATTTCCTGGAATAGAACTAAAATCCCAATTCTGTTACAAAGTTCACTATATAGCCTTGAGCTGAGCATACTCCTTGGTGTAAACACTTTCACAGGATTATTAAGATAATACTAACCACTTCTAGCAATTTCTCATAATTGTTGTGAATAGGCAGTGAAAGGGAGGAGGATTTATAGGAAGTTGCTTAAAACAAAGGAGAATAACTCTGTACAAGGATGTTATGACTCTAAATTGCAAGATGTCTGGTTGATGACAAGAATTTTCTAATTTCTCTCTTCCATTTCAGCTAGGTGTACAACCTACCTTTGGCATACTGTTTGATATCGATGGAGTATTGGTACGAGGAAGGACCCCAATTCCTGCTGCCCGAAAAGCCTTTCAAAAACTACTTAATTCTCAGGGACAACTTTTGGTGCCTGTAGTATTTGTTACTAATGCAGGAAATTGTCTTTGTCAGAAGAAAGCAGACCAGCTGTCACATCTTCTTGAAGTTCCAGTAAGTAACATTGTCATTTATTGGAATGTTTGTCATTTTCTTTCTTCTCTGCAGTACGTGAATTAGAATGGTCATATATTTATCTATAGCAGGGGTCTTCAAACTTGGCCCTTTTATGACTTGTGGACTTCAACTCCCAGAATTCCTCAGCCAATCACGCTGGCTGAGGTATTCTGGGAGTTGAAGTCCACAAGGGCCATGTTTGAAGACCCCTGATGTATAGTTTAGGATTTTGCCTTCAACTGATAGAGGCAGCTTCTTAAGCTTCATTACAAGTCTTGCCATTCTTTATTAAAATTGTTCTACATTTTCCGGGTTTTTTGGAAGCAATCTGGCGGAATGAGGTTTCCAAAGCACCACAAGAGTGGCCTCCATTCTTTTGAACCTGCGGAAGCCTTATTCCCCAAATCGTGCAGTTTAGGGAATGAAACTTCTGAAGCATCGTAATAATGAAATGCCAGCTTGCAAAATGGCACAAGGCAGTTTTGGTAAGAAGACTTGGCATGGGCAGCAGCTTTGCCACATATGCTGGATATGCCTGTCAGCAGCTGGAGAAAAATAGCAAAAGTAGGGTGTGACAATTCCTATAGAGTACAGGGTAGCAGGGGGAATTGGGGCTTTAGGGAATGGTGCTGACATAGTAGGACAGCTTTGGGCCTTTAGGTGGCATCTGGTTGACATTGTTGAAGGCCTCAGGACTCGCCTTCGGCCCCAGCACTGCTGCCACCATCAAGTACCCTGTTCAGGGTGGACAAAAGGGCATAGATCAGGAAGATAGAGGCAGGTGGGGGGAATTGCAGCACCCCTGTATTCGTAAGTGTGGACAGGCTGCCAAGTACCTGAATTTTGTTCATGTGGCTACAAGGGTGATGCAACGGCTATAACTTTGGGCATGGGTCGAAAGTCCATTTTTTCAGCACCATTGTAATTTCAAACAGTCACTGAACGAATGGCTGTAATTCAAGCGCTATCTGTACAAGAATGAAAACAGATTATCCTCTTTTTCTTTGTCCTAGATTTCCAAAGACCAAGTTATGATGTCCCACAGTCCTTTGCAAATGTTCAAACGTTACCATGACAAATGTGTTCTTGTATCAGGACAAGGCCCGCTCCTTGACATTGCTGAGCAGTATCCTTGGAAAATGCTGGGTTCATTCTGGATTGGGCTGAAGGTGCACGATAGGGGAATGTGCTAGAGTTAAGCATGTGGTGTGTATCGTTTTTTTCTCAAGATCCAAAGGTACATTTTGTAGGGAAAGCAAAAAAATGTCTCCCATGAACTCTGTGAATTTAGGAAATCTCAAATGGGATGATACAGAACGTAAAAAGATAGCCAGACTAAGAAAGGGGAGTAGATCTCCTTTGCCCTCTTGACTCCTTGAATCAATTCCACTGATTCAAAATTCTTCTTTCTCTGAGCAGAGTTAAAGATTTTCAGAGTAAAGTTCCTAGAAATCAGTTTGAGGCCATTTATTAGGAACTCTCATAAATGTTTCAAATTGGAATGTACCATAAATTATAATGAGTTAATAATGAGTTAATAATATGTAAGTTCTTGGACATTGTTGTACTTCTGAATAAAAAATAGCTTTTGTAAGAGTCCTAAATATAAAGTTCTGAGTGAACAAAGATTGTGTTTATCTCTCTCCCTATATTGTATGTACTCTCCCAGAGGATATGGAAACATTTCCTTTACTTAGACTACGTCTGTCACTACCATTTCAAATGTATTATTTGTTTGGGGAATGTAAAACAAATATGCCTTTCATTAAATCATAGATGCATTGCTATCCATAACCAATATGTCATTAGTCTTGGATTTTGTCGGCCTATTACAATTGACAGGTTGCGAGAAACTTATCCCTTATTGGACATGATAGATCATGACAGAAGACCTAAAGTTTTGGTAAGTGTACTGTACTTTATTGTTTTTTACTCTTTAATAATTCCTTCCACATTTTTTACATTGTCTGTAATTACAGTAGCCTATTGGGCTGCTTGTCATATAAATCAGGGGTCCCCAATCCCAGGGCCATGGATTAGATATTGGTCCACGGCTTGTTAGGAACTGGGCCGTGCTGGCAGGCAAGCAAGCGAAGCTTCATCTGTGCATGTGCAGGATCTAGGTTGAAATTCTTAACCGGTTTTGAAGATGGGGCTTGAGTGTGACAGAGAAAAATGTGACCTTTCAAATGCTAAATACCTTCCTGAACAGATTTTAGAAAGTGGCAGTATCACTTACTTTTTCTAGACTCAGAAAGTAAACAGTGTCAGTTCAGATTACTAACTGAGTAAGCAATGACCAGGAATTACCAATAAAGTAGTCCAGACCAGGAAGTTGAAAAACACCAGGAAGATTTAGCAACAACACTCTTTCTCTGTTAAGAAAACCAAATGGATACATCAATTGCCAATAATTAAGCTTGACTAAAAGGAGACTTCACTCAACCTAGTCAGATGACCTTTCATACAGTGGTATGAAGTATAATAAAATAAGTACAAGTTAATATAAAACAATATTCAATAAAAACAAAACATGCGTTAAAATGTGCCGAGAGACATATTTCCAACATTCATACCAGGAACAGATGGGTATTGATGTTCTA
This sequence comes from Bothrops alternatus, assembly GCA_034064705.1. Taxonomy (NCBI): domain Eukaryota; kingdom Metazoa; phylum Chordata; class Lepidosauria; order Squamata; family Viperidae; genus Bothrops; species Bothrops alternatus. Next base: position 22,952,819 of record JARGCV010000007.1, on the reverse strand, counting down.
TGTTATAATTATATTAATTTTTTGATATCCTGTTGGTAGTTCATTTTTCTGCCAGTAGCAACATATGAAGGTGGATTTTATTCTAGTTCGGATTATAACATAGAGTGGATAAATATTTCCCCACATGAACAAATTAAAAACAGTAATGTAGTGGTGAAAGTCTGATTGCTCAAGTCTTATTGTTTCCTTGATGCAACGTGTACTAGTAATTTGATTGTTAAAAATTATGCATTGTGTACACAAAGGATGCATTTAAAGTAACTTTCTTTACATCATTCATAGCATTTAAAAGATTGCACTTTTTTCTTAGAGTTTCTCAATGTTGACTGATCCTAGAACAGATTTGGTAGCAGCTAAGAGAGCAACTGAGGAAATGCTACTGATGACTAATAACACAAAGGCTCAAGTATTGTAGTAGGCAAGAGGGTAAAGAGGGCAGCAACATTGGACAGAACCAGCTTTGTTCAATTCAATCTCTCCTGACATCTGGAGTTCAGATCAATGTATGGTTAGCTCTCTAATTAGATACATAGCGTGCCTGTCTTGCAGAAAGGAGTAATTGTTAATTTATGATGCAGGGGTTTTTTTTGTTCTTTTTCTTTGCTCTTTTCCTTTACTATATAGTTCCTTTCCTTTACTATAAGCACACTATAATATAGATGTTGCTGATACACTATTTTGCAGCAAGTGCACATATAGCTAAAGAAAAGCTGTGAATCAGAGAAATAATTTAATTCAGTAGAGTATTGAAAGTAATTGACCTGGTCAGCCAATTTTAGGATATACAGTAGTTTACTTCAGGTGTCCCCAGTTTTTTCCCATGATTATTTAAACTTGAAAGCATTGTCTTGAGGGAAGGCTAGTTAAATTTACTTGCCAAGTAAGACAAGTGAAGTTATCCACAGCCTTTCATATGATGTTCCATAATCCCCAATCAGCCTGACCCTGAATTAGCCTTCTCCTCCTTTTAGATTGTACATTTTAACTGTAAAGCTAAAATTCAACATCATTTGTTAAGTCAATGAATGTGTATATTATAAAAACATATACAAGAATGCATGAATATGGATTTCATCTTCACATTTGTGATATTGTGCTGTTGAACATAATGCAACTTCTACAGACTAAAGTGAGCTGCAGTTGAAAATGTGGAAATGACACGGGGTTAATAGTAAGAACTTACAGATAATCACAGGTATACAGTCAGACAGTGGAGGAATAAGCTCTAGTGGCAGATTGAATTAGGCCTAAAAAATATGAGTATACACTCAGAGGGGATTCTATGTTATAAACCCAGGAGTGTCATTTCTGAGACACATTAGCAATTATGTGGGCTTCTCTTACAGCAAGATTATGAGATAAATATTTATGGAGATTCTCAGTCATCCAGGTCATTTGTCTCAAAAGTGCTTTTTTAAAAGGCAATTCAAGATCTAAGAGGCAAGTATAAATGGGCAGTATCTCATCTCCTTACAGTTGCGATGATAATTTTTAATTTTTTAAAGGTGTAGGAAATTTAATCAGAACATAGGGTGCGCCATTAATGTTCCAGAGGCTTATTTACTGGGTTTCTTCTTTGTGCTAATAAAGGATACTTTTCTTAGTAAATGTAACTTGTTTTTAATTTGTAGCACTTACCCACCATGGAATTTCCCAAAATTGAAGGTCAGTATGTGAAGATATTTATGTCTAATTCTGAAATTTACTCCAAGTAAAATGGACTGCTTTGTGATAGCTCTCAAAGCATGTTGCTATTTTTTCCTAGCTTTTTCTGATATATCTGAACAAGAATGTGACAGTCATCATATACAATATACAGCATATATCAGTTTATAATGATACTGACAGGTTGTCCATTTTTGTTTCTTTGATTTTTCTACTATCTGCACTCTTTATAAATCTACCATTAATGTTAAGCTGTGAAGTTTCTAGTTCTTTGCCAAATCTCATTCTTACAGTTTCTATTTCATATGCAGTTTAAAAACTAATAAAAAACTAGTAATGTGAATTTTAAAATAGTATCTTCATTATTATTCTATGCTGATTCATCTTACAGAAGTTCTGTTGAGGTTTGTAATTATATTCCACTGGCACTGAATCATCCAAGTTTATATAAAAAATTGGGTTTTGTACAGTTTATGATTTTTTCTTGTGGTTTGTTCTCTGTTTCTAAAAGGAAAAAGGACTGAAGTACTTTTAAGTACAAAGTAATTATTTTCTTTTAGATATCAGTGGACAAAGCAATTTAATGCTATCTCAAGTGGTTTTTGTGATACTTCAAAAACAATTTCTGCACTTTAAGATGTGCTAAGCTCATTGGCTAATTTATTTATTTGCTGCTAAATTCTGATGACATGATCACAGCAGCCTTTATGGGCTGATTAAAAGTAGATTCAATGACTAAATGCAGCCTGAGCCCATAGTTTGCCTATTCTTGTTATAGTATGCGTGAAAGGCAGAAGGTGGTGTGTTCGTTATTTTGCATTAGGAAATAGTTTACAATCATGCGCATGTAACACATTGATATTGTGCGTATCTTAACAGCAGTTATTTTGTTTGGTGAGCCAGTGAGGTGGGAAACCAACTTACAGTTGATAATAGATGTTCTTTTGACAAGTGGCTATCCTGGAAATCCTTATCAGAGAACTTATCCACATATTCCTGTATTGGCTTGTAATATGGATTTGATGTGGGCAGCTGAAGCTCAATCCCCAAGGTAAGGCAAAGATGCTAGTTGCTCTGAAGGTGTTTTTCTTTAGTGGGAAGGAGCTTGGCTGGAAATACTACTTCCAGATGCATTAGAAAGATCATTGGAAACACATGAATGCTTGTTTTTGTGTGCAAATATACACATAATAAAGTTCATTGTTTTATTTATAGTAAATGAATAGCTCAGATTGTCAAACCTAATTGAATTGCCAATTAGACTACCATTGCAACTGTTGTAGTAGTTGACTGCTACTACATACAGTATATGAATAGAATAGAATAGAATAGAATAGAATAGAATAGAATAGAATAGAGCTGGAAGGGACCTTGGAGGTCTTCTAGTCCAGCTCCTGCTCAAGCAGGAGAACCTATACCAGTGATGGTGAATCTTTTAGAGACCAAATGCCCAAACTGCAACCCAAAACCCACTTATTTATCGCCGGATGCCAGGTGGGCGTGGTCCACTGAATGGGCGTGGCTGTGGTGGTTGTGGCAGATTGGGTGGGTGTAGCCAAGGTAGGCGTGGTCATTTCAATGTTGCTCGTGAGGAGGGACACCTGTGGGAGGTGGGCAGGGTTGGAGATCCAGGGGTCTCTGGCAGGTGGGGCAGTAGACAGGAGGCTTGTCCTGCAGGGTGAGGTGAGGCAGGGCGGGAGTGCCATTGCCATGGGGCAAGGCAAGGGCTGGGGCGGATGCTGCCTGACACCATCAGCCCCTGCACACAAAAGCCAGTGAGCGCCTGGGCGCTGACGGTGTCCATCAGCAACTACAGCCTGCCAACCCCTCAACCAGTGCACTCTGGGGCTTCGCAGCCCGCCAACAGTTCAAGAAGCCACCTCTGAGGGGGATGGCCGGCCGACAGCTGAGGAAGCGATGCAGTGGGTCGTGCCTGGGAAAAGGAGAGCATCCGAGGCCAGGAGGGATGGGACAGGGGGGAGGGAAACCAGCCGTGCTGGGATGCATCCGGCCATGTGGGACCTCAGCGAGTTAGCAGGTGGCTGGTTGAAGAGGGACAATTGCCATCTCCAGGGCATGGCATGCGTGCCCACAGAGAGGGCTCTGAGTGCCGCCTCTGGCACATGTGCCATAGGTTCGCCACCACTGATCTATATTATCTCAGACAGGTGAATGTCCAGTCTCTTCTTAAAAATCTCCAGTGATGGAGCACCCACGTTTCTAGGGATAAGCTATTTCATTGTCCTCACTGTCAGTTTCTCCTTAGTTCCAGGTTGCTTCTCTCTTTGATCAGTTTCCAACCATTGTTTCTCGTCCTTCCCTCTGGTGCTTTGGTGAATAACGTGACCCCCTCTTCCTTGTGGCAGCCCATCAAATACTGGAACACTGCTATCATGTCTACCCTATTTCTTCTTTTCTTTAGACTAGCCAAACCCAAGTCCCGTAGCCGTTCTTCGTATGTTTTAGTCTCCAGGCCTTTGATCGGCTTAGCTGCTCTTCTCTGAATTTTTTTCCAAACTCTTAACATCTTTTTTGTGATAAGGTGACCAAAATTGACTGCAGTATTCCAGATGTGGTCTTACTAGGGATTTATAAAGCAGTAATAATACTTTGTGTGATCTTGATTCTATGCCTCTTTTTTTATGCAATCTAGGATTGTATTAACTTTTTTGGTTGTTACTACATACTGCTGGCTCATAGTCAAATGATCGTCCACTAGGACTCCAAGGTCTTTCTCACAGTTACTGTTTTTAAGCCAGATCTTACCCAATTTGTATTTGTACTTTTGGTTTTCCTGCTTAAATGTAAGACTTTGCTTTTCTCCACATTGAAACTCATTTTGTTGGATAGGGATCTTTTTGGATCCTGAGTTTGTCTTCTGGGGTGTTGGCTACTCCTGTCAGTTTGGTGTCATCTGCAAATTTGATGAGTTCCCCTTCAATTCCCTCATTTAAGTCATTTATGAAGATAGTGAAGAGAACTGGGCCTAAAACAGAACCTTGTGGTACCCACTGCCTACTTCTTTCCATGTGGATATAGTGCCATTGAGGACTACTCATTGAGTACAGTTTGTTAGCCAGCTACAGATCCATCTGGTGGAGATGGTGATATGTAACTTGTGCTTTTAAGTTAATGTTTTTCTCTCTTAAAATTAAGTTGCTATTTTTGTCTGATTCTGATCATAGCATTTTTTGATGGTCCTGCAAAAGCATCAAGATAATGTTCTCACAATAAACTTAATTAATTCAGCCTTGTAAATGTTTTGTGGAGGCTATCTTGCCCAGATGGGCTTTTTTCTACACAATTAAAAATGTTTTGGCAAGTTTCTTCAACTTTTAAGTGACTTGTCAGGAATTATGTAGGCAGAAGAAAAAGTGAATCAAAGCAATCTTGCCTTATAAATTCATAGAAGAGAAGCTAAGGATTTGGATAAATAGTATACATTAAATTTCCCCTTTTGGTGTAATACATTGTTTTTATCCTAGCCAATGATATAATTTTATTGACCAAATCTTATTTCTGTGTTTCAGATTTGGGCATGGAACATTTATGGTTTGTTTGGAAAATATTTATAAGAAAATCACTGGAAAAGAATTGAAATATGAAGTATTGATAGGAAAGCCTAGTGAAGTGACTTACCACTATGCAGAGTACCTCATTAGGACTCAAGCATCTGCAAAGCAGTGGAAGAGCCCTATTGAAACATTGTATGCCATTGGGTAGGAGATTTCTTTTCTTCCCTCTCATTTCCTCTCCAGAAAAAAAAATGTTAAATTTCAGGCAAGCTGTTGTTCCAAGTTAAATGGCGGTAGACAATTGAAAAGAGTATTGGATAGGCCCCTGAGGATGCGTTGATCTCTAAACTAATTGTTTTTCAGGGTACCAATTCACTCTTGCTCTTTCTAACTTGGGAGACAGGCTAGACAGCCAAGTCAATAGCAAAATCTGTCCCGTATTTCTACATAGCACTACCCAATCTGCCAATTAATTTGAAAACTTTTAAGATCTCACACTGCCTCTAACAAAGAAATTACTTGCTCTTGTGTGCTTAAGTGTTACAGTCTAGTTTTGTGCATGTTTTCTTAATAGAATTGATTGGTCCCCAGCACCAGATAAGGTTGCCTTGTAGTTTATGGATGTCATTCTTGAAATTTCGGTTCAAACGCTACAGATTTTACTTTGGAAGAGCTATGTGAGAGAACATTTGAATCATTGGTTATTCATGTGATTGTACAGTTTCAACTAAGCTTCAGATTGATTTTGGAAGTAATTTCATTGCAGTATAATCCTGCCTATTGTAAAATGAGACTATTTAGCATGAAATGCCATTGCATGGCTGCCAATAAAAAGGTAGCCTATTAAGTAGACAAGGAGTGTTAAAATGATCCAGCAGCTTCCTTTATCCTCTATTTCTCTATCCCACTTACTGGGAATTCAAAGAGCTGTAATAATCCCAGCATGTTACGTTAAAGAAGCTTGCCCTGTGCCGTATCCTGCTTGTGCATTTCAGATTTTATTCATGCTCATGAGAAACAGCTTTAAAAAAAAAACCCTTTCAGTTAAAAGTTAAAATTATTTTTTTTTAATTTAATTGTCATCTGAAAGTTTGGGTGTATCAATTTGATATTGGGATATGCATGAACTGTTGCAACTTGAGAACGCTTGTGAGACTATAACATGGTCATCTTCAAAACAAGGTTTTCTGCTTGCACTGAACTAAAGTTTCTGTCATCCCCTACGGAGGAAATTGGAAGATGACTTCAAGATGACATTCCACTGGCAATAGATTAGAAAAGATGGCTGTAATGTATTCACCCTTGCAGCCTTAAAAAAATTACAGGTTTTAAAAACTTATTATTTTAAATACTTAAAATAATACAGGCAGTTCTCAGTTAATTACCACTTGCTCAGCAGCCATTCAAAGTTTTGACAGGGGCTTATAAGCAGTCCCCAATGTTCCAGCCATCACAGCACCCCACAATCATATGATTGCTATTACAATGCATGGCAACCAGCTCACACTTATGACAGCTGCAGCATCACAGTCATGTGACTGCAGTCACCTGATCACCATTTGCAACCTTCCCTATTAACTTCCCACAAGCAAAGTCAATGGGAAGCTGACAGGGAAAGGCACAAATCACTCCTTTAAGTCAATTCTGCCACTTTTTCTTCTAAGGACTCCGCTACAGAGATTTCACAGAACATGCCCACCTTCAACACACACATCCATACCCACATTCCCAATTATTTCCTCTGTCTACATTCCCAATTACAGTCCCAATTACCATCATTATCCAAAGACTATCTGTAACTCTTCAAATATTCCATGATAATAGCTTAAACTTTATTTCTTCAAAAGAATAAGAAACCCCGTGCAATGCCATGCAGTAGGACTTGAATTTACAAAGCTGCTGGATCAAAAGTAAAATTCCCACAAAGAGAGCTCTGACACATGTAGCTTCCCACGAAAAGGGGATGGCACATTATACAAAAAGTGGTCTATGTCTCATTCTAAAAAGCTCTCCAAATTGTAACTGGAGGTAGACAAATGACTGAAATCTGCTAGCCTAATAATCATATATGTACCTCCTATATTTTGGTTCTGATGCAACTTTCCTGACTTTCTAGGGATAACCTGATGACAGATATTTATGGTGCTAATCTTTACAACCGTTACCTTGAAGAGAGGATCTCTAGAAGAAGTTCTCAGGCTCATGTCCAGGCCAAAGTGCTGGGGGGCACGAGGTCTGCCACAGTTTCTCAGGAAGACGAGATTGAGAATTCTTGGGAAAATGAACTTGCATCAGCTACTGCCACAAGATGTAGCTCTGTTCTTGTTTGCACCGGAGTTTACAACCCTCACACAGAGGTGCCTTCTGATACAAGGGTTACTGAGACTGTCTTCCACGGGCACAGAGATTTTAGATTTGATCCTGCTTTAGTAGAACCAAACCACACAGTGTTAGATGTTGAAGCTGCTGTTGATCTCATCTTCCAACTGGAAAACTTTGCACCACATGAAAACTGCAGGACTTCCTAATGGCTCTGGGATACTGTTAGGTTCCTTTTCCTTCTGAAAAATCTAGAGGGGTGCTTAATATCAAACAGTCTCTAATATACTAATGTTTTTATAAGTAACGTTTCTACTACATTTCTAAAAAACAGGACAGTACATCCCATATATCTCCTTTCTGTACCCTGATTTATTTTAGTGACCAACACTGTTGTGAGTTGTACTTTTCCATGAATTGTCTTCTACATACTGACTTCACTCCTAGTTCAGAGATTCCAGTTTCCAGATTTGATCATTGATGTCAAACATTACATGTGTTTGGCAGTCAAAATTGTAAAACAACACACTATTAAACTCCATACATTGCACTGAATGTATCCTCTTCCAAGGAATTAAAATGTGCCTATCTGTATTATCCAACTTTTTTCTTTATTCCATCTCCTTCCCTTGGATCAATGCTCTGTGTGAACCGCAAAAGCTGCATGTTGATGCTTTTCTTGTGTATTCGGTTTGAGATTAAAGGACAGAATTCATAAGTGAACAGAAAGGTTTTGCCAAGGCAGGTATACACATAATCCATTAAAATGAATGGGATTTGCAGGACAGCATATCGAGTTTTGCTCAAATCCCACTTTGAATAAGCTTCCTAAAGTTGTTTACTGTTAGACTTTGCCCTTTGGGTTTTATTATTAATCCTGGTGTTTTTGCTGCACTGAACAGCAGAATTTAGCAATTCCCTGATCTTTTAGTTTTAACTTGAAACTCCACAAAGGCAATCAGGTACTGATAAGATAATGTTTTCTCTTCCTTCTGCTATTAAATGTTACATTTTTAATTTTTAAGGACGATGTATCTCATAAATGTAAACTGTAAATTTTATGTCCTATTCTATGAAACTTTGTTAACTGCAGCAGTCTGTCCAGTAAAATATGTTCTATTTTAAAAAGCACAAATTTTTATTCAGTGTTCCAATCCCCCTTTAAAGTTTTTTTAGTTGGCAGCTATCATCATATAGTAGAAAAAACATTATTTATAATTTCTTCATTTCATTCTTGAGACAATTAAAGTCCCTATACATGCTTTCTTTACCCTGTTTACTTTTGCTATGAATCTGTGTCAAGGAACTATATCAAACTTTGATAATGCAAGTACGTCTTTTCGCCCAAATATTTTTATATGTGTCACTCTTAAGTTTTAATAGGAAATCCTGCTAGTCCCTTTTCTGCATGCTTTTTTCAAATCCTATTTATACATTGTTGTTAAAATGGCCTTTGTCCCCTTATTAAATATTGTTACAGCGATTGTTTACTTTTTCATGCAAATCTTTACTTGCCCTGGTTTTGAATATCATCAGTATTTAATCAATTTATACATTGGTTTGTATAATAAGGAATATAACTTTTTCAGGAACCCCCTACTGAAGATTTGTGTTTTGCTAAGAACACAGATGCAAAGAAATTCATTTGGACATCATGTTTTTCTTCTCCTTCACACATTCATCTAATTTATTTCAGATACTCCTCCAATTTTCTGGTGATTTTAAGGCATACATGGAGCTGTATGTTTGTATGCTTTTCATATTAGTTTCTTTTTTATTTCCTTTTTCAAAGTTTCAGGTCTTTTTTGTTTCACCTAGGTAAGACTTACCTTTTTTTTTTAAACTCCTGCTTTCCATGCTGGCATAGATATGGACTTGGCAATAGTATATATGCTGCAGGTCAGGAAAATTATCTGAATTTCCAACTTTACAGTATAGAAAATGTTCAAGCATTCTGGAGAAAATTGGATTTTCAATTTTTCTTTTAACCTTTCTTAACTCTTACTTTTTTCATTAAAAAACAACAACTGGGAAATGTACACAGATGGCTAAACTTTCCAAAATCTTGTTAAAAAAGAAAAAAAAAGAAAATTCAGTGTTTTAATTGGCAGTTGAAATTACTACTGCTTGATAGTCTCCATATGAGTAACTGTAGGAAAGATATTATGTTCTCCAAATAAACTACCAGGTCTTCTGCAGATTACTGCCACAAACTATTGCTGGCTGTGGAATTCTGGGAGTTGAAGTCCACATATCTTAACATTGTCAAGGTTGGGAAACACTGCTTTATAGGATGATCTGTCTTCACCTCAGCATTTTAAGCTTCTCTGTGGTGTACTCATTGCTGTCATAATTGAATCTATCTTTCTTGATCTAGTCCGCTTCAACCCATTCTTCCAAGCATTGTAGATTTCTTAAGAAACTCGGTTTCCACGTAGTGTACATAAACCCAGCTGTAAATAGTTGTCAAGAACAGCACACAGCAATTGTCAGTCAGCTCCAGTGTTCTAAGGCTTGAAATTCAGCTACAGCTATAAAAAGCAATTGACCCACAATTCACTAAGTACAAACATGTATATTTGGAGAGATGATTTGGAACTAAAGGTATTCTTAATGTTATTAATATCAATAAAACATGAATTATTCAAAAAAGCATATTCCAAATGAAACTGTCCAGGTGCCAGATAAGAGGTTCAGCAACTGTAAAGAAAGCAATTTCTCCGCTTTAATAGGGTTGTCTCTAAATGTACAAGTTCAGCTCCTGAATCCAAAAGAGTTTATGTTCCTATACAAAATTTCAGACTGAAAATTGTCCTGATATCAAGAACAATCACATTATATTTGGGCATGGCCAAGCAGAAATACCTTTTTCTCCCTCATTGTTTTCCTGCAACTGCTGTCTGAAAGCATGTTATTCAATTGAGCAAGAGATCTGCCTTTTTCCTTAGCTACACAATTTTATAGCTTTACTCATTATCACCCAAATATAATGAATAATGAAAAATTCATTCAATTTTTTTCAGACCGACTAATCTGAAAAATAGGATTAAAAAAGTAGATTCTAAAATTGGTCTCTGTGTCCTTTCATTCTCATCCACTTTTATTGATACACAATCATCTTGGACAAACAGTTCACAGATGTGTTACTCTAGACACTTCCCATTTTTATAAAGTGGCAGAATAAGTAGTATCACTTCAACTTTTACATCAAGATGATACCTTAGAAAACATGGTTGCCCATTTATTGATTGATTGCCCATCTCATGTCAAGGTGACTCTGGGCATCTTATAACATTAAAAGCTATAAAGCTGTAAAACATAAATATTTCTAAAAACAATAACATAGAATTACAGTAAAAAGTAAAATTACAATTACAATTAAAAAATGAGAGAGCAAGATGCACAGGGGGAAGTAGGAATTTAAAGCTCTATCAAACAATATCTGAAATGCCCCAAACCTCTTTGATAAAACCTCTTATATCTTATTTTTCCTTCTTAGGTAAACTGAAGCCTGCAGAGTAAAATTTAATATTTGTAATGTACTTTAGCAGCTATTTTTTTAAGAGACAAAAGGAACGTTGGAAAACAAACAAAATTCTCTCCATCCCCAGCAGAATTAAAAGAAAACAAATATCAAACCAAATGCTACTTAAAAATAAATAAAAACATTAAAATAAGTTGGCAATTGTGTTGGCTATTTAAATGGCATCAAATATGGGGCTTATCACAATGTATAGTGCAACTGAATATGGAGATGGTCATCTTTTCCCAGTTTCCTGTGCCTCATGAGGAAGCACTGATACAAATCATAATGAGGGCAATTGATAGTATTATCTGAAATATTTACCTGAGATGGATACGAAAAAGTAATCTACCAAGTTTTGTATTTACAAGTTTAGACATACTCTATTCTAGCACCCCCGTTAAACAACTTATTAGCATGCTGCATCATGCTCAGGTTTAGTTTTGGCTTAATGTTTATAAGAACCATTGGGTTTTATAGATTAATGACAAAGCACAGATCAAGGATATGCAAGCTACAATCCCAAGACTTGTAGTCTTTAATACCCCCCCCACCTTTCTGAGGACTTGAAAGCTCTCCTGGTTGCATTACTGAATGTAAAGTTGTGACTGCTGAAAATTGGCAGCAATTTTCCAATATAAGAAAGGAAATGTAGAAAAACTGTATTTCATAAATTATGTTTTGCTTTTATAAATTGTAGAATAGTTTTTTTTTTAATATATAAAATTCTTTTATTAAAACAATCAACATTGAACATAAAAACATATTGTGCAGCAATCATCATGGCACCTGATATACAATACTAAGTATTAGTCATTGAAAACGTCTGAATTAGTAAGCCTTTTTCCCACCCCTCGCGTCTAGCCTCAACTATACTCCTGTGACACTTTGTTTGATTGGTGTTTCTCTTATCTGGTTCCATATTAATGTGATCAACATTAAACCAAAGATCCTATTGCTAAACAATCATCCTAGAACATAGCATACAACATTAGGTATTAATCTTTGTAAACATCTGTTTTAGTAAACGTTCTTCCCTCCTCCCTTCCCTCTTCAAGTATACTCCGAGTACCTTTTGTTTGGTTGGTGTTTCTCTTATATATGGTCTATCTACTGTGTCTAGTCTATCGCATATTGTTCGTTTGCGCTTCTGAATTGACTTCATCCCATTACTAGTGCAATCTTTTATAGTCCCTAACCAGAGATCCTGAGGTAAAAGTTTCATATCCTGAGGTAGAGATTCAGTCCGCTTTAACAGTATTAAAGCAAACAACATTAGTCATAAGGTTATGTTAAGAGGCATTAGTTATAGAACATATACATTCAAGTAGAATAGTTTTGATTATATGCCATCAAGTTGGTGTTGATTCTTAGTGACCATGTTAAACAGATTTTCTCCAGGGGAGACCTCTCTCCAATCTGATTCTTCCAGTCTTCCAACTGTGCACTGATTGTTGTTATAATTGAGTCCAGCCACCTTTTGCTGCCATCCTTTTTCTCTGTTATAGACTCCTGCAGAAAGCTACGTTTTTGCATAATATGTCCAAAATGTGATTTGTGTCATTTGTGCCTCAAATAAATTTTCTGGGTTGATATGTTTGATGAGCCATTTATTTTCTTGGCTATGCATGGGACTGTCAGGAATCTTTTCCAATACTGAAGTTAAAAAATGTCAATATTTCAAAGTCCTACTTTTGCACCCATAGAAAGTCACAAGGAAAACTACTGCCTGATTCATTCTACACTTAGTAATATGGACAACTTTTCCAAGGCCTTCATTGCTTTTCAACCAAGTACTAGTCCATGGCGTATTTGACTGCTGAAAATCACATTACTACTGTTAAAAACAAAACATAAAAATGCAGTACAAAATTCAGTCTGCCAACTGTGGATTTTGTTTCCCTCCAAATTATTAAAAGTTGTGATCCTTGACAGAGTATGTGTGGACATAGTAATTATTGCTGCAATCAGCTGGGAAGTGATGAAGATATTTATCACTGTGGCCATGGCTTGATCCATCCTCTTTCCCAATGGACAGAAGGTTTTTTTGGGTGGCAGGGGAAGGATGAAATTCTTGTAATTCTTTTGATTTCAATATTTATTTGCTTTGTTGACTGAACTAAATAACCCGAGGTGGTGGTTAATTAAGAAAGACACAGTGTAATAGCCAAATGATCATTTTAATTATACACAGTACAATGTATTTGCTACAGATTTTGCTATATTTTACCAAAAGTAATTTCATAGTTTTTAAAAATATTTTTAATAAATCCATAAATAGGTGCCAGTAAAATGTCAACATTGATACTCTGTTCCCTTGTTATCTAATTTTCACCTCTTCTAGTAAACTGTGTAAGGGAAAACAAGATAGATGGGCCTCTATGTTTGTTCCCAGAAGCCTTATTACAAGCAATAAAACTGTTTTCAAAAAATGGAGAACAATTCAATAATATCAGAATTCTTCAAACCCTTTGGAAATGAAGTAGTGAATTCAATATGAATTGGTGCTTTATCTTACTAAGTGTATGAACCAGCTAGTAGAAAAGCTGCCTGTCCTTAGGACAAGAGATTTTAAAAGTCAGGCTATACCAGTTAGTTAGGCACAATTACTGCACAGAGCGTATGACGGACCTTTGTTAGCCCACTCTCATTAAAAGTTTTCTCTAAAAAAACAGCCCTCACTTCAAAAATTGTGCAGGTGCTCTATCAGACTTCAGCCAATGCTATATTTATCGACACAAATCTCTACCATTAGAACCCATCCTAGCAATACTTGCACCTGTCCTATTACACCTTTCCACAGATTCTGCCATCGAGTTATAGCTAAGCTTAAAAGCAATGAGGTGATAATACACACATAAATGCTGAAATCTTATTCTTAATAAAACAGCTAACATCAACGTTTCCAAATCGTCTTTTTAGAAGTAGGAAAGTAATTGAGAAAGGAAGAGCATTTCAGAGCAGAGAGAGACAGCAAGATAAAGAGTAACCCAGTTACTTTCTTCCTCTCTTTTATCACTCATAGGTTCTGACAGCATTAGAAGTCAGATTAGCCAGGATATGTAAACTTAACTAGGGATGCTACTAGGATTGCCCCAGTCACAATACCAGTACTGGCTCTTGTATTTAAACATGCATAATACCAATCTAAGGAACTTCTTGTACCTTATTGATCATGGCAGAAATCAGTCAGTTGCAAATGTGCCCAATCTTTGTTAAACTCTGGCTATGTGTGTGGGCATGCAAACAAAATGTATATTTTACACCTGGCCTTTCATTTTTAGGCAGAACTATTTCTAAGGCACAAACTCCCTATTTAAAGTAAAGCTCACTACATTTCTCCACAGAACATATTTTTTGCATTTTTGAGTTAGACACTATGTTGGCCAGATAAAACAAAATGCCAGCAGCCTACATATCTTATCCTAATCCAAGACATATGTGTTCTCTGATGTCTGAGAGTGAGTGGAGGTTTGTATTTTATCTGCACTGCAAGATCACTATCAGCTTTGAACGTTCATCTCTATGAAGATGCACATTTGGTCACGAATTCTCCGTGTAGCTTCTGATTCAACAAATAAATTTGTGAAAGAAGGTTTGATCCAACACATACATTTAATTTACAGAATTTAGGGCAGGGGTTATCCTCAGCTGAAGACTGTTTATTAACTGAGAAAACAAAGCTAACAATCTGAGAACTTGAGAAAATAGGCAGACCTTAAAAACCCAGGATCACTCAAACATTATTTCTGGGAGAAGAAATAGGACAAGCTTCTCTACACTTTGTTTATCATATTTCAAATACCTGAAGATCCTATGATAATTTTTTAATACAGCCATTCGCTATGATCGATATATTAAAAGCATGCCTGTGAATTATACATGACCTTTATTTCCCAAAATGCAACGGAAGAGGTAAGTTATGATCCAATAAGCATTTTATGTAACCATAAATATTCCAGATTGCCTCAGTATTTATGACACTGTAAATGTCTATCTTACCTATAAGATAAATTGGAATTTAGGATTTCAAGCACCACGAGGGAGGCAGATTATGATCTTATACTTTGTTATATTCACAAAAAATGTCAAATGATTTAAAATGAACTGATCTTCAAGTCTGAAACTCAGTATAAAGGATGATGTCACCTCCATAATTATGTAAGCTAGAAATCAATGCACAGAACCAATGCCATTATCATATCTAGGTCAGGAAATCCAAGGAAGGTTGAAGGGAGGCAGACATAAATTCTGCTGGTTAGCTTGAAAGGACTTTAGAGAAATAGGTGCATAATCTGACTATATTTACATTTTTAAATCTTTGTCAAAGATGTGAAAAGACATTGTACATTAGGAGAAATAGGACAAAGTTCTTTCTTTTCCCTTGCTCCATGAGAAGCATACAATTTTTCTCAACATTTTACAGGTGTGCAGAGAGGTATGCAGAAGTCTCTTCTGTTCTACATGCTGGTATGTAACATAAAAACTGAGATTGCATAATTGGTTGTATGTAGATTAGATCATCTGCTATGCCATCTGATACGCTCTTTTAATCTGTTGCAGTAGTGATGTTGCAGACATAACTAGACATGTGTGTACTTATGTACTTCTGATAGTTCCAAATTCCAGACATTTTGTAAAGCCCAAAGGGAAAGGGCTATAGGAAATACATTTTTCAAATTTTAACATTTTTCTATAGACTATGCATTAAAGTAACTTTGTACAGTTTTATAAATAAATACATAATGCAGCTGTCTTTTTTAAATTCAGTATCTTTTAAATTAATTGAAATTTTAATATTTTTATAAATAAGTTATCTTCCATAGAGCAAAAAAACCCCAATACTTGTTGATTCTATTTTTTTCCTGTATTGCCAAGTCTAGATGTCATTCTATAAACAATTAAATTAAGACGTAAGTGTACATTTTCTGTAATATATGTTTTCTCCTGACCTGGTGATGGTGGTAGCAGTGGTGTAGTCCAAGGAGGGTGAGCGAAGAACACTAATTCAAGGCATGAAGGCCACCCAACTGTCTAGCTCAGGGGTTCTCAACCTTGGCAACTTTAAGACTTGTGGACTTCAATTCCCAGAATTCCTCAGCCAGCAAAGCTGGCTGAGGAATTCTGGAAGTTGAAGTCCACAAGTCTTAAAGTTACCAAGGTTGAGAACCCCTGGTCTAGCTAATGAGAGAAGGCAACTATATCAAGCAACAATGATAGAGCAAGAGGCTGGAGTTGGATGATCACTTTAGTGCCAAGAGCAAATTCAGAGTTTCACAGTGCACAAGAGAAAGCAATAGTAAGCCAGCCTTGTACTTTACCAAGGAAGCCATATGGATAGACAATATAAAGTGCTGAATGATGGTTGATCTCTCAGATTGGATGGCATTCAACATATTACTGAGAAAGAGCACTTTAGCATTGCTAATGTTTAATGGTATTTATGAAAGAATTAAAAATCTGGGGGCATCTATTTGTAGGTGCTTCCATGCAGAAAAAGAAAATATAAAACTGCAAAGACAGAATTACGATAGGAACAATGGAAATAAATACGAACACAGGAAAGCTCAACATAATGAAAAATGAAGTTAATCTTTACACTTTTAACATCTTAAGCATCAGCAAACTAAGATAGACTGTAACTGCACAGTTTTTCAATCAGTTACCTTGGTACAATGCAATTAATGACCAAATAATATCAGTCAGATTTGTAGACATTTAAAATGACATCCAAATTATACTCCAATTATGGCCAAGTTCAATATGAATTTGATAGAATATGCAAACAAAATATGTCAGCTGTGGCTGGAAACTAAGATGCCAAAGCTGGAAATAGTAAAGCAGAAAATGTCGTTGTACTATATGACCTAGGAAACTGAATGAAACAAAAGAATGACTTATCAGTCATTGCTTACATAGCATTCAAAACACCAATAAAAGAAACCTACCATCAGAATGCATATTGGAAATTGCCAAAAAGGGAAGAGAAGCCCAAGTCAAGAAAGATAAATTTTCCAGAACAAACTTCACAAAGATGTTTATGGAGACTCTCAGTCATCCAGGCCATGGTTATCCCAGAGGTGCTTTTTCAAAAGGTAACTGGATTTTCTTTGTTTTCCCTTGAGGACGTTTTGCTTCTCATCCAGTGGACTGAAGAAGCTTTTTGGATGAAAAAAGATAAATGTCTTCAAGGAAAAACAAAGAAAGTCCAGTTACTTTTTGAAAAAGCACATTTGGGACAACTTAACAAAGGATTTCAGAGCATCATTCAAAGAGATGAAGAATAGGTTTACAAAGATAAAGATACTGAAGCTGGAAGTAGAAAAATCCAAGGAATGCCAAACCAAAATAAACATGTGCTTTTATTTTGCATATAAAAAGGCTCTCACTTATGTCAACTATATTATGCTATGAACTGGTGTTTAAAATAAATAGGAACCTCAGAATATCTCATTGCTCTCATAAAAAAAAAACCTACACATAACACAGTCCAGACATAATATGATGAAACAAACTGTTTTTGTGTTGGCAAAGGAGTAATACAAGATTATCTACTTTCTTTGTATTCATTCAATCTAGTATGTTTCACATATAATGAGGTAGGTTGGATTTTATGATGTGATTTTAAAACTGGAGAAAGAAATCTCCCAAACCCGCCCTATGCTACGGTAATGACATTACTGATAGTTAAAAGAGGCGTTGTCTTACCTGAACGCCTTTTCTCAGCACGGAGATGGAGACTCCACCAATGGGTTTAGACTGTATTCCTGCCCAATCAGATCAAGTCAGCCAAAGCTGCCACGCTCGTCCTGGACCATAGAGATCCCAGTTTTGACGTGAGTGTAGCCATTGACTGACAGCACGGCATTGCGGCTCCTCCAGCTAATGCTAACCCTAGGCCTAAGTGACCTACCAGGGTGGGAGTGGATTCTCCATCTCCGTGCTGAGAAAAGGCGTTCAGTTAAGACAACGCCCCTTCTCCAGCACTTGGAGATGGAGAATCCACCAATGGGACATACCAAAGCCTACTGTCCCTTAGGGTGGGAAGCAGACTGGTCCAGTGTGGCACTTTGGTGAATAACCTGTTGGAGAACTCTCCTGCCAAAGGAAGCCTCAGCTGAGGCAAACCTATCAATTTTGTAGTGCCGAATGAAAGGGGATGGCGAAGCCCATGTGGCTGCCCTGCATACCTCCTCAATAGCGCCTGTGTGGACCAGGCCGCGGAGGTAGCTGCACTTCGTGTGGAATGGGCCGTGACCCGTCGTGGAACTGGCAATGATTCCGCCTGATATGCCCCGGCAATGCACGCTCTGATCCACCTGCCAATTGTGGAAGAGGAGACCTTCCGACCCTTGGAGGAAGAATGGAAGGATATGAACAGGGCTTCGGACTTGAGGAATTCCGCTGTCCGTGCAATATAGTACCTAAGCGCTCTATGGACGTCCAAGCTCTGCCATTGTCGCTCCCGAGCGTGAGATGGGTTGGGGCAAAAATCTGGTAATACTATGTCCTGTGACCTATGGAATAGGGAATTTACCTTCGGTATGAAGGTGGGGTCGAGTCGTAGGATCACTCTATCCTGATGGAACATGCACAAGTCTTCCCTGACTGAAAGCGCTGCCAATTTGGAGATGCGCCGTGCGGACGTGATTGCCACCAGGAATGCCACCTTGTGGGACAGGTAACGCACGTCGCATGTCGCTAGGGGTTCGAAGGGCCGTTTAGTGAGGGCCCGAAGGACCCATGGTAATTCCCACGAAGGGTATCTGTGTACGGTAGGGGGTCTGGCGTTGGAGGCCCCTTTAAGGAATGATCGGATTAGGGGGTGATGGCTCGGGGTTCCTGCTGAGTCACATGTGAGAACCGTTGCCAGCGCTGCAACCTGTCTGCGCAGTGTGTTTGGGGCCAGACCCGTCAAGCCTGGCTAGCAAGTAGTCCAGGATGTGGGAAATTGTGAGCGCCGAGAGCGACAGCTGTCGTCCAGAGCACCATAATCCGAAGTTTTTCCACGAGGCCTCGTAGATGCGGTTGGTGGAAGGGCGACGAGAGGCCTGGATTATCGTGATGACCCCCGGGGAACAGAGCTCCCTTGCTAAGATCGAGTACTCAAATGCCAGACGGCTAAATGGAGCCACTGGGGATCTGGGTGGAGAATGACTCCCTGACTGAGATCCGTTCCGGGGAGATCCTCCAGGGCTCCGTGAGGGAGAGTCTCATCAGGTCGGTGAACCAGGGTCTCCTTGGCCAGTAGGGGGCCACCAGGAGTACCTCTGCCCGTTCCTGGAGGAGCTTGCGTATCACCGCCGGAAGGAGGGGTGGGGGGGAAAGGCGTAAAGCAGGCCCTGGGGCCACGGGCTCCGGAGAGCGTCCGTCTGCTCCGCTCCTCTGGCTGGGAATCGGGAGAAGAAGCGAGGCAGCTGAGTGTTGAGTGGGAATGCAAAGAGGTCCACCCGCGGCAATCCGAAACGGTGACAGATTTCCTTGAAGATCCTCGGGTGAATGTGCCACTCTGAGTGGTCCACAATTGTTCTGCTCAGGAAGTCAGCCTGAGTGTTCGCTTCCCCTGATATGTGATCAGCCTTGATGGAGGCTAGGTTGTGTTCTGCCCAGGTTCCCAGTAGGAGGGCCTCGGCCACAAGGCTCCGAGACCGGGTGCCCCCCTGGTGGTTTATGTGAGCCTTGGCTGTCACATTGTTGGTGAGGACCAGTACGTGGTGGCACGCCACTCGGCCTTGAAAGTGACGGAGGGCTAGGTGGATGGCCCGTAGTTCGAGCCAATTGATGTTGTGTTGGAGGTCCGACTTGGACCACCAGCCCTGTGCCCACTGTGAGCGAAGGTGCGCTCCCCAGCCGAAGAGGCTGGCGTCCGTCGTGACTACTATCCGGTCCGGCTCCTTGAAGCATGACCCTCTGCATGTGGCTGGAGATAGCCACCACCTGAGGGATCGTAGTACCTGTTGCGGAAGTTGTACTGTTTGGTGGGAGGCGCTGAGGTTCCGCCTCTGGAAGGGCAGCATAAACCATTGCACTTCCCTGGAGTGGAGCCTGGACCATGCACAATTGCAATGGCCGAGATCATCTTCCCTAACAGCTGGGAGAGACTGGCCAATGTTATGGATTGACTCTTGCGAATCTGGAGGATCGAACGTCTTATGCTCTTGGAATAGGTAGACCCGGCACTCCACGGTGTCTATGATGGTGCCGAGGTGGAGTAATCTTGTTGAGGGAACCAGGTGGTTTTTGGGGAAGTTTACCGAGAACCCATGGCTCTGAAGCAGCCCTACCACCAGATCTAGGTCCGACAGGCGGACTGGAAGGATACGGACTGGATTAGTATGTCGTCCAAGTAGCATTGGACTCTGACCAGTATCATTCTCAGGTGTGCTGCTAGAACCGCCAGGATCTTGGTGAAGACCCTTGTGGCGGAGGACAGGCCGAATGAGAGTGCCCTGTACTGAAAATGGCGTCCCTTGTAAGCGAACCGTAGGAACCGTTGGTGGGCCGGAGAGATTGGGATATGGAGGTACACCTCCGTGAGGTCGATAGACGTCAGGAGGTCCCCCTTTCTTATGCTTCCCAAGATGGACTGGAGCGTTTGCATCTTGAATTTGTGATATGCCAGATGATAATTCAAGCCCTTGAGGTCTAGAATGGCTCTCCACCCCCCAGGCGCCTTTGGGACGACGAAGAGGATGGAGTAGAATCCCTGGCCTCTCTGGCCCAGTGGTACCGGTTCTATGGCCTGTATGTGAAGTAGATGATGAACTGCTTCGTTCATCAACCCTTTCTTTGTTCGGTTCCAGGGGGGTTGGACAAGAAAGGAACCAATTTGGGGGGTTGGTGACAAATTCCAAGGAGAGGCCGTGACGGATGGTGCTGAGCACCCATGCGTCCGTGGTGGTGGCCTCCCACTGGTGGGCAAACAAGAAGAGCCTGCCCCCTATGGGAGGTGTTGGTGGGGTGTCATATGTTGTGCTGGAATGGCCTGCGGTTCCCTCGAAAGGGGCGTTTCCCCTGGGGTTGTTGTCTGGGTCTGGGGGCTTGCCTATCAGCCTGCCTCTCTTGCCTGTCCTGTCTGGCCGGCAAGGATTGGAAGGTCTGGGGGTAACTATATCTAGCTCCTTCACGAAAGGACTGCCGTCGTGGATAGAATCTGAAGCGCTTGTCCTGTTTTTTGAGCAGGTGATTAAGGACCTTGCGTTTCTCCTTGTTTTCGGTTACGTAGGGATTCAAGGCGTCCCCAAACAACTTGGGGCTCGTCCATGGTAGGCACTTCCAGTGTCTCCTCCAATTTCTTGGCAACACTGTACAACTTCTTGTCCGTGCTACCCGGAATGGGAAGAGAGGCCGGTGATGTCCACTGTCTCCTGACTGCGTTCAGGAACAGGGAGGGGCAAGGGATGCGATGTTGCGTCGCGACCGGCTCCACGAAGTTAGGGTCCGCCTCCGAATCCAGTGGATCGGGGGGTGTTGTCACCGGGGGTTCAGGTCCCAGGTGGGCGGTGGATGTGGCCTTGCGTAGCAAGGTGATGAAGAAGGAGGGGTTGAATAGCCCACCGAAGGAGGGGGCCTCCGGTGGATCCTCCTCCTCCTCGGACATTGGTATACCGTTCCGTGATTGGCTGATCGAGGTAAGAGTCCTCAGACGCTAGGGATGCTGAGGGAGAGGAAGGGCTATCGTAGGCCTCCGTCTCCGGCTGTAGGCTGTGCCTGTAGGCGGTGGCCACTGGTCTGGTGGTCTGAGCCTTGGCCTCCAGGGCTCGATCCACCTCCTGGGTGATGAGTAGGGCTAAGCGGTCTTCCGTCGGGAAGGCCGTTTGCTCGCTCGGGCGGAGTCCGGCCCCAGTGGGGGTGAATGTGGCCTCGGGGGTCCCTTGAGGAACCCGTGTGGCCGGGGCTTGGGCCACGGAATGGAGCTCGCCTGTGCCAAACTGCACGGGGGAGTGTGAGGTTTCCCCCGTTGACCAAATCCCCCGAGAGGTTGATGGACCCAGGGGAAGGTCTAGGGCTAGGCCCTCGGGCTGGTGTGACGCAAACCTGGCTCTTTTCTGTGCTTTGGCAAACTCCCTTTCCAAGGCCTGGTGTCTCCTCTTGTCCTGCTTGTCTGTTCTTTTGGAAGTCTTGGTGGCAGATCTAACCTTAGATTTGGCTGCCGTCTTGTCGGTGCCTTCCAGACCAGGTTGACCTGATGAGGATGGCAGGGCTCCTGATGAGGCCAGGGTGGCCTCCTCCATTCTCCGATAGCGCTGGGACACGACAGGGGGCCCCAGGTATTTAGAGAGTATTACACACTGGGTAAGGACAGGCGTACTACAGGGGATGTCTGGAACCCAGGTACAGCCTCTGTGTGGATAAGGACAGGCGCACTACTGGGGACGCCTGGAATCCGACTGTGGCTGTGCACGGATAAGGACAGACACACTGCTGGGGGTGCCTGGAATTTGGCTTGATATACTGTGGATAAGGACAGGCACACTAGGGGGCGCCTGGAATCCACGTATAGTTACTCAGATAAGAACAGACACACTAATGGGGGGTGCCTGGAATCCGAGTGGAGCCAATTGTGTTAAAGAGACAAGCAGGCAATAGGAGACACCAGACTTAAGAAGGGGGTTAAGGCTGTGTGTACCACAGGCCCACCAGACAGGACTGGCCTGGCTATGGGGAGGCTTAGGGAGGCCTGCTGGGTAGGCCTCGGTTGAATGGGCCCGGCTTGGAGCAACAAAATGGCGGCCGGTAACAGGGAGGCCTGTTGTATGCCCCAATGGGCGCAGCTGTCGGCTAATGGGCCTGCTCCTGGGGAGGGCAATGCTTGGGGAGGATTCCCCTCCCCTGCTTCCCCTGTGAGGCTGAGTGCGGCGCGTGGCCAAAATGGCGGCTGCTGAGAGCCTCCGCCGCTTCCCCTTCTGGCTCGTTGAGGGAATTCCTTAGGGCCGGCAAAAGCCTCTCTAGGCCCCTGCGCTCGGCCGCTAGCCAGCTGATTGGCGCTAGCTCCGCTCGTAAAGGAACCCCCTCCCGGCAATCTGTATGCAGCCCCGGTTGGAAACAGCGGGAAACGCGACGAAACGGTGAAAGGTGAAGTTGCCCCCCTCTGCCCCCGCCCCCCGCGCCGATCGACGGAGTACCTCGTCTGGGCCTGCCAGCCCACGGAGCTCCAGCGATGTTGCTGAACGCTGCCTGACTCGTTCTGCCAGGGGAGCTCCTCGGCTGGCTGGGCTAACAGCCGTTAGTCCCAATCCGTCTGGGGGTTAAGAAATCGAATGGGGGGGGAGGATGGGAGGAAGGGGCCCCTTCCTTGCAATGCAACTGTTGTAGCTTTCCCTCCGTTAGGAAGAGCTAGGAGCAAGGCTCCCAACCCCTTGCTAAAAGGAGGGAATAAGTCCTTGCTAATTACTACTCTACACTATCTTGAAATAGAGAATCCACCAATAGGTGACTGTACCTGCCTAGGAGCCATGCTGCATGTCTGTCCTGGGCCAGATCAAGTCAAAAACTGGGATCTGTATGGTCCAGGACGGGCGTGGCAGCTTTGGCTGACTTGATCTGATTGGGCAGGAATACAGTCTAAACCCATTGGTGGGTTCTCCATCTCCAAGTGCTGGAGAATGTAAATGATCTACGATGAAAGTCAACAAGTACACTGAAAGACATGGGAATAATAAAACTAATGAGAACAGCTAGAGTAACTAGTGCTAAAACTGATAATGAGAATAATGAAGTAGTAGCTTCTGCCTTTTAGGATTGACTTATCAAGAGTACTGGAAACAGTGGTTAAGAAATATTCCAAGACTAGCAATGGTAGAGTAGCAATGAAAACTTTGGAAAAGATATTCAGACATATATCTACAAAGATAACATATGTCATCAGAACCTTGCAAGAAATACCTTTTCTGGTGATGCTCTGTGGAAGTAAAAGTTGGATGGTGAGGAAGCAGGGTAGAAATGACCAGGCTCAATTTATCATTTTGGGGCACATTATGAAAAGACTGAGATCTTTTGAAGTCCATGATGGGGTAAAGGTGAAAGGAACAAGAAGACAGATGGCAAGGTGAATTGACTCAGCAAGACCTGCAGAGTTGGAAGTGCTGAAAGGCCAGATTGGAGACCTGGAGAAGATCTATCCATTGGGTCACTAAGAGTCAACACCAATTGAATGACGCACCTAATCTGCCAATCAATCATAGTATATTGAAAATAAAATCGTTAATTAAAAATAACATATAAAGTCTGGAATAACCTGGATATAAACTATATAATTTTTAATTCTCTCAACAGTTGTATTAAAGAATTTCCTTAGTATTCAGATTGTTAGGAAAATGTTACAAATTTTAAGCCATAAATTGTGTCTGCACATTTCTATCATAAGACTTCAAAGGTATTATTTTGGAAAAGCTGGAACCAATTTTAGACACAATTTAGTATATTTTATTTTTCAAACTGTCAGAAAAAGCAGTCTGTTCTACACTGCATGAAACATATGTAATGCTATCAATTACAGTCGTATTTCTACAGCATATTCCCCTGTGTTTTATGCAAAAAATAGACCATAAAATTTGCTATCTGTGTAACAAAAGTAATCATCTGAAATGCTTAAAAAATTGAGAATGGTTTTCAGTAAAACTATTAGGCATTTAATATCTCAAACTGAATCTGGCATATTTCATATGCTTCATTTGATGTACTTGAAACCTGCATATCATTTTATGCTAGACGGTGCCAGATAAATATAAATCGATGGTATGTGTCTGTGTGTGTGTGCGCACATGCACGCCCCTGTGTATTTGTGTGTGCCTGTGTATTTAGAATGTAAATATGTAGCATTTATATCAGAACAGAAAACTGCTTCTCTAATTTGCGATTATTTTATAATATTACATTAAAAAACAGATTTAGGCAAAATAATGAATCTTTATAAACATAATTAATTCTACAGATCATCTACATTATGGTGAAAGGCCAATTTTCTTTGCCTTTCTGTATTATCTAACCACATGACAAAACAATGAGGGTTTTTTTTAGCATTATTGGAATAGTCAAAAAGTGATCAACACTCCAGCACATAAAGGTGCTGTGAAGAGCCAAGTGTCATTAAAGAAACAGGCATGGAGTTTAAATTCATATTTTTGCTGCAAGTAAATAAATGTTTCCCACTCCTTATGATATGTAGCTATTTTTATATTTTACTGGAAAAATCCCATTTGAAATATGACTTTTCCAAACAGGTTTCTCCATGCAATACGTCCGTTCTACTCAAAAGACTAAAGAAAAACAATGTTGTTGATTGAATTTTTCCTGCTGATAATGGGGTCCCTAAATGTTTTGACAATTTCCTCCTTTAAAATTTATGCTTAAGCCTCTACCTCACACAGGTTCATCCTCCAGCATTTCCACTGAAGATTCCCCCAAGGTTGTCACACTTTACACCAGCTAAGTTTTTATTTGTCATTGCATGACGATGGTTGTCTTTTTCCTTCTACCTTTCCCAGGAGAAGATTGTAATGAATCCATATGCAAAGCCTTACCACCTGGAGAGGCATCCTATTCAACTCCTTATATAAAGAGAAGACCAACAGATTAAGTTTTAATTGGAATTTGCAATAGCAATATCATCGCCACCTTTTTCACAAAAATCTGCAAAATACAGAAATGTTTGTAGTGGCCGAGATAATCTTGCACTATTCTGTTACCAATTTGTACTTTTACCAGAAATTCAACAGAAGTCATCCAAGAGAGATTTGTAACATTCTCTAAAATCTGGTCTTTAATTTTCTTGTCCTTGCAATGAATAATTGAAGCAAGAGCTAATATTTGTATAATAATTATTGAAGTACGGTATGTATGGAGAAAGATCTAAACTGGTAGTACTGTCAGTACTATGCAACCTCATCGTAACAGCTCAGAATTATGAGCAAAGCTGTTGTTTTCCAATCTGGGAATAAATAAGCAGTATACATCACATTATAAAATACTAAAGAATCTTAGCTGCTATAATGCATATTAGCAATATGACGCAGCAAGTTAATTCTGCAACAACTGTGTGCTCTCAATTACTTTTGGGAATGTATACCGAACTATAGCCCTACAAAACAGTATGAAAGCAGTCTGCTCACATACTTAATAAACACATTTATATAAATAATGTAACAAAAAAAACCCAAAAGATATCCATTCACAGAATTCTCTTTAAAAAAAAAAAGCATTATTGGCACCACGTTATATCACAGAGGTTCTCAACCTATGGGTTGCGACCCCATTTGGGGTCGAACGACCATTTCACGGGGGTCGGCAAACAACGCAGTCCGCCATTTTTTTCCCCTTGGCCGGCGCAGGGGGCAGCACCGCGCATGCGCGGGGTAGCACTGCGCATGTGCGATGCGGGCCATCGCGCCGCGCATGCGTGATGTGGGCCGTCGCATCGCGCATGCGCGATACGGGCCGCCGCGCCGCGCATGCGCGGCGCAGGTCGGGGTCGCAGCCTGCAAAAGGTTGAGAACCGCTGTTATATCAGATTGGCTTGAAATACAGTAGCATCAATTCCTTTGGTCACTGATAGGCCGAGATCTTTGCAGCCCTTGGCAAGCAAAGCTTTTCTCTCTTTCTGCCAAATTGAGCTCCTGAACAAAGAACTTGCCTAACCATTTCTAAACCAACACGTCCATTAAATCGTCCACCCAAGGCTGACTTCCTTCCCATTTGGAATCAGACTGATGCTGAAGTAATAGGTGCAGGATTCATCAAATGAACATACGGTTATATCATCACAGATATTGGTCAGTTTGCATTTCCCTCTTTGGTAATTCTCAGTTTTTGTTAAAATATATATTTGTTTTGTGGATTTTTTTTTATACTTTCTGATGAACTTGCTATAGTGAAACCCTATAGGCCAGGGGTTCTCAAGCTTGGCAACTTTAAGACTTGTGGACTTCAACTCCCAGAATTCCTCAGCCAGGTCCACAAGTCTTAAAGTTGCCAAGGTTGAGAACTCCTGCTATAGGCCTCCTTGTTCTGGAAAAAAAAATATTCTTAAGAATGCAAATGATGAATGACGTCAAATTTTATGCCGCATTTTATTTTAAAAGAAACTTATTTCATTTTTTTGATGTTTTAATAACTGGAAATGGAGCTGATATAGTTCTTTTATCTTGAACTTTGTTTTATTTACTGAGTTGAGTATGCTCTCTCATCTAACGCTCATGGAAATCAAAAGAACTCTTGAAAAATCAAATTTGTCCTTCTACATATGCGTAAGACATGGCAGGGACTATTCTCAAACAGCCCTCTCTTATATAGAAATGATTAAAAGATAGCACCCATCAAATTCCTAAAGGTTATCTCTGAAAATTTGTGCAGGATTTTGCCAAAACCTCAGCATTTTGAAAAGGAGTTGCCTATGGCTTGATGATGTCTGACATAAAAGCTACTATATGAAGAGATGAATTTAGGATCTGTGTTTGGTTCAATTAATCATCCTGAGCCTCTATTTAGTTTCATAAGTAATGCTTATAGTATTGGATTCACAATATACAATCAACCATTTCTATTTAATGCCAATGTTCTGTTAATAATCATTGTTAGTTACTGTTTAGGAATTAAAGGCTGGATACAATAAACCTGAAGAAATCTGGTATAAAATTTAGAAGCAGCATCTCTCAGGCATATCTCTTTTCTATGGAACCATAATTACAAAACTACATCTAACTGAATTTAAGGCCTCTTTCTTGTCTACACCGTACAAAACATTCACCTTTAAAGCTACTATTCTGAAATTACAATAAAACATTCATCAGGATAATCATTGGAATCAAAATTTGAGTAGTAAGCTAAATTACACAGCCAGACACTTTATATTAGAAAAATTAAAACAGATTAAATGTTTTAACTTTTTCATATTGACATTCTACAAAAACAATCTCTGAAACTAGTGTTATCCTAATCTCTGCTAACTAAACTGAAACTTGTTTCCAATCATAAAATGCTAAGTATTTTCCTAAAATAGATTAGACCAGGGGTTCTCAACCTTGGCAACTTTAAAGACTTGTGGACTTCAACTCCCAGAATTCCTCAGCCAGCTTTGCTGGCTGAGGAATTCTGGGAATTGAAGTCCACAAGTCTTAAAGTTGCCAAGGTTGAGAACCCCTGGATTAGACAAATGCATTGGGCATATTCACAAGTTTGAGAGCATATTATGTTAGTTTCACATTTGATCTTTTAAAAATAAGAAATCTTTTTTAAAAAAGTCAGATTTGTTAGAAAGCCTATAGCTACTCAGGGAGGTAATCATCGCCATAATAGTACCGTTGTATCAAACCCGTTTTAACATAATTGACTGCAAGGATTTCATTCAAAATTTTTGATTCTCAGACAGGTGCATGTGGCCCATTAGAAATAATATTGGACACTGAAAAATTGACTTGGAAGATTTGCAGTCATTACAATTATTCTTCATTTCCTAGTTTAAGGTGCTCAAAAAAAGGCAATTGTTATTAATATCTTACACTGGCCAATGTAAACAAGGATATTTATCTTAAATTAACAAAGCAGAAATAGTTCAGCAGTTTCTGACTAATAGATTGCAGACTTTTTCTATATGCTATTGATTTGTCCTAAAAAAAAAATAGTGTGAAGCTAATTTGAAGATTGTGCTGTAGCATAATGGAAGAAATCAGAGGCAGAAGGAATGGGTAAAGAGGGAACAATAGGAAACCCAGGGCCTATGATATAAAAGAAGTATCTTATAAATTAGCAAATATGCCTTATAATGAGAATTCCTGAGCCATTTTGTCTTACAATACAAAGCAACTGTTTGATGATTTTTAGAGCTCCGTACCACAAGCGTTCAGTTTAGGACAGGGGTCTTCAAACTTGGCTCTTTTATGATTTGTGGACTTCAACTCCCGGAATTCCTCAGCCAGGCACACTGGCTGAGGAATTCTGGGAGTTGAAGTCCACAAGTCATAAAAGGGCCAAGTTTGAAGACCCCTGGTTTAGGAAAATGACCAACTCGGTAATTGTTGAAAGTACCAAAAAATGAAAAAAAAAAAAATCCTCTAGCTGGAATAAT
The DNA here is from genome assembly GCA_034064705.1 of Bothrops alternatus. Lineage (NCBI taxonomy): Eukaryota > Metazoa > Chordata > Lepidosauria > Squamata > Viperidae > Bothrops > Bothrops alternatus. The sequence goes on along the minus strand of JARGCV010000007.1, from coordinate 22,923,736 downwards.
TTATAATATGCTCAATAGTAATGAAACAAGAAGAGGCTAAGATTGAAGGGAAAGGTATTCAAATAATTTGCTTCTCTGAAGTATGCTAACCATATTGAAATTAATGAAGACAAGAATCAGCAATCTATAGTATTAACTACGGAATCTATATTAATTGTGCAAAATAAACTATTAAATCTATCTTAACTTATAATTTTCAGCCTATTTAAAATAAAGCCCTATACATTTTCAAAGGCATTTACTTCCAAGAAAGTTCCACTGAAACCCGTGGAACTATTATCCACTGAAATGTGTTCAGGATCAAGTCTTCCGAGGTGAATATGAAACGAAACCAAACCAAACCTCTATATATTATACAACTGCTCAGTGTTGTACCTACTGCTTTCTCTATTTAAAAAAAAATGAGAGAAAAAAATGCTTGTTTTACACATCTTGTACCAGCAACATTAGTATCCAGAAAAACACAATTTCATAATTTAGGAGGTTCAGCTGCTATATCCTATGCAGAAAACCTAACATTTCATACTTAAAACATCACTACAAAATTTACGTCACCCTGTGTAAGTTTATTTTTTTTTTCCTGGAATGTAAAGAGTTTAAACAGGCAGTCTGAAAGCCTGCGGCCATAAAAGCATTAAATGTCATCCAAGTTGATAAATTCCTTATGGAGATGTCAGTGAATAGTAGAATAGCAGTTTTGCACTCAGACCATTTTGTATGAAGTAGCTTCATTCTGTGCAACTTAACTGCCAAATTGCACTAATTCCTCTAAAAAAAAAAAATCTAGTAGAAATTGCTACGGAACGACTGCCACACAGTCTCAGATCTACATAAGAAAGTTCCTTCATATTAAAAACATGCTGAAAATGTTAATCGCTTAACTTACAAAACACAAAGGTTTGTGCAAAGCGTCTATGTATAGAGGAGACCCGGAATGAAGGAGAAAGAAGGGAAGGTATGCTCTAAATTCCAGTAACAATTAGAGAAATTGTATGATCAGCAGCCACATCCCCACCCTTCTACCACATCCTTGCTGTCAAGTTTGATGCTGTCTGTATTTTTCTCACTGAACATGGGGCCTCCGTGTCTCATCATTAGCTCTGTGGCCATCTTCACAAAAGCTTCCTCCACGTTATTGGAGTCCTTTGCAGAAGTCTCTATGGCACAGCTGATATCGTAGCGTTCCGCCAGACTCTGAGCCTCTTCTAGTTGAACCTCCCGAAGGTCACTTAGGTCAGACTTGTTTCCTAGCAGAAAATATAATTGTTGAGAAGATTATTTTTTTAATAAAATGTTCGGTTGGGGAGGCCTAGGGAAAAAGACAATGGCAGGGATAGGTAAAACTGTTGAAGGACCTCAAAAGTGATGCAAATAATCAGCCTAGAGATCAGATAACTACAGTTGCCTTGGAGATGACAAAAACAGGTAGCAGTCAAAACTAACAAAATAGCAGGATAAAGAGATGAAAATATAAAATAAATAAATAGATAAATCTGAGCCACTGCAAAGTATAACATTAATTTTTGGGAATATTGGATTTATAATTCTATCCCACTTTGATGTTGACAAACCCTGCATTTCAACATAATACTTCAAGCTCAAGAAATGAGCTTTATACCCCTTCTAACCTAGACATTCCTGTCTTAACAGGATATTACTTATTTTGTATTTAGTTATCTCTGGAATTTTTTATATTACATTTGTTCACTTTCTGACAGTCGTTACATCAGAAACCTGCCCAGAAGGGACAGAGTTATCTAACAGATGAAAAAGTTCAAATTTAATTTAAAGAATCCGATATCGGTTGCACACTAGCCAAGAGGATCTCATTCTGAATAATCTGAATGCCAATAACATGCATTCTTTTCAACATCTTAATACCCTGTAGGACAACATGGCATAAGCGTGGAACACATCCCAACAGATAGGAAAACACAGGCTTACTTGTGGCTTGACTTGTTCAAAATATACTGTTAAATAAGGATCCTTACAGCATGGAATATTGAGACAACCATAAAAGGCTGAAGAAAACAAAGTAAACTGTAGAGGAGCTTGAAAGTAATTTTTCCTGCTTCATCAATTATTATGCGGTAATTCAATCCAATCCAAAATGAGGAAGACATGTTATTTTTTGAAACGAAGAAATGCCTTTGCAGAAGTTGCTATTGTGTCCTAATGCATAGGCATAATTCTTTTTGTTTCTGGCTTACCAAGTAGACCTTTCCACACTCACCGATTAGCAACTGTACTATATTGGAGCCTGCATATTTCCTCACATCCTCAATCCAGCGAGGAATGGATTGGAAAGAGCCTCTCTTACTAATGTCATAGGCTAGAATAGCTCCATTGGCGCTTCGATAGTAACTCTGGGTTATAGTCCGAAACCTTTCTTGACCAGCCGTGTCCCAGATCTGTAACTAAAGAAGTAAAAAAGAAGGAAGTCAGTAAGTTCTTCAATCACAAGCTGCTGATTGTACTTCTCAGATGACCTTTTCTTATGCATACTGATTGAAAAAAATCTAAACACAGCACAAAATAAGTTCACACCCAGTTGAATTACATTATCGCTGGGTAGCCATAGCCAACATGCCCAATCCATTTGGCAAAGGTAAGTGTAGCAGCAAGTTTAAGAGGGCAATGGTGAATAAGCAGCCATGACTCTCCAACATTACTGATTACCACAATGCAGGAAGGTTAGGGCAATTATAACTATGATGTACAGAGAGCTGACCTCTGACACACAAGTGCAGTTGTTATTTCTTTTTTTATATCACAGAGCTGCTCTTCACAGCTGCAGTACTATTAGAATGCCTGGAAGGTACATTTGGTTTCAAAGTTGCCATGTTATGTGTGCACCCCCACAAGCTCTGAAGCTCCCCATACCCCTGAAATATACTTAACTTCAAGCCATGAATAAAAAGGGCTTAAAAACACTTAAACAAAGGTATTGCTTTAGGTTTTTGTAAGATTTACTTTAGGACTGGCCTTGGAAAACACTGCCTTGTGTTTGTGTGAACTGCGTGAAATATTTAGACAATGCGGATTGTGTTGAAATAGAATAGGAATCAAGATTAGCAGTAATATGTTTGCCACTAGAGATACTGGATTTGTTATAGGTTGATTTGTATTTTATTTATTGATTTGTTATAGGATTATTATTTGTATTATATTATTAACTTACCTGTATACTATCTAGAGCCTCTGGAATGAATAGTTTATAAAAATAATAAAGCAAATAATAATAATAACAACAATAATAACGATGATGTTGGAAGGGACCTTGGAAGTCATCTAGTCCAACCCCCTGCTCAGGCAGGAAACCCTATACCATTTCAGACAAATGGCTGTCCAGTCTCTTCTTAAAAACTTCCAGTGTTGGAGCATTCACCGCTTCTGGAGGCAAGTTGTTCCACTGGTTAATTGTTCTAACTGTTAGGAAGTTTCTCCTTAGTTCTAAGTCGCTTCTCTCCTTGATTAGTTTCCATCCGTTGGAGACTTTACACATTGATAACCATTACATTTAAAGTCTTGCTTAACATTCTTATTAACAACAGCCCATGTAATTATGAATAGGTGGTCCTTATTTATTAACTGCAATTGGGACAGTGAAGTTAGCTGTGAGGCATTCAAACTGCAATCATGTGAACACAGGATACTGTGATGATCATAAATGCCTACTATTTGCGAAGTGCCCAAATGTCATTCACACAACTAGAGGGATGTTATGATAATCATAAACATAAATGTGAGGACTGGTAGTAAAGTTACTTTTTAAGCACCTTTGGAACTTCAAATGGTCACTAAATGCAGTTATTAAGCAAGATGTATCTGTATACAGACTTGGAAATACCTTAGTTCTGCAGGGAAACAGAATTCGTGAGACTAAAAAAAGTTCAGTCAGACCTTCCAACTTTGCGAGATCTTTTTTTTTTTTCCCACGAGAAGTTGGAAAGTCTGAGCTGGGTGATGGTGCACCAAGCTCTATAGCAGCGCCGAGAGGAGAAGTGGCAGGAAACAGGGCTGCCATTTTGAAAACGAAGAAGGGAAATGCGGAATTCCAAAAGATGAACTTTCCTTCAAAATATATATTCAAGCAGATGTCATAGATATTTCAGTTTGGATTCCTGTTCAGAATAAGGATTGGATTCAATAGTTTAAGTGAACCGTTTTAACACTGAGCCTTTCAATATTTTGTTATTAAATCAGTATATTTAAAGGCTACTTCCTTTTAAATATATGTTTAATATCTATATATCTTATTACAACATTAGGACTGGAATCCAAGAGAGTTAAGCAATAACTAATTGTAAGATATTGCACACACTGTCTTTTGAAAATTTCTTGATTACTTTCAAAAGGCTTGGAAAAGCTTTCTATTTATTTTCCCGTACTGTGAACAGGTTTACAGCCCTCTTTGGTACACTGTGTCATATAATAAAGGAATTGCACAACGTGTTTGTTAAAGTCGATTAAAATCCTAAAACTCTTTGACGCACTGCCAATAACTTTTCCAGGTCAAATTACACAATCCTACTGGGATATCTTAGTTCCTCCCCTTTATTTATGTAAATGAGATGTTGTCGATCCAGATTACAAAGCATGACAATTATTTTAAATATAAGTGTACATTGAAGGCATTCATGTTCTCTATAATAATACATGTTTATTGTACTGAGGGCAAATGCTAATACTTTCCTGAAGTGTACCATTTTAATAAAATCTACCCTTAATAGTGAAGGGGGTATATTTAGTGTATTCAGATCTAGATGTCTACAATATATACATACCTATAGATATGAAAAAAAGGAAGATTTTTTAAAAAAATCCAAATTAGCCTGATTTAAAGTATTACAAAAAAAACTGCCCACCCCCCCCATCCCAGTTAATTTTATAGTGCTCCACAGAGCTGGAATGATATAGGCCGCAGTGTTTCTCAACCTTGACAATTTTAAGGCATGTGGACTTCAACTCCCAGAATTCCACAGCCAGCATTCTGGGAGTTGAAGTCCACATGCCTTAAAATTGTCAAGGTTGAGAAACACTGATACAGGGTTTCCTGCCCAAGCATGGGGTTGGATGAGAAGACTTCCGAGGTCCCTTCTAACTCTATTATTCTGTTCTGGAATCATACTTAAACCAGACTGCCCACTTACACTTTAGCACACAAGCAGGATATTCACATGAGTTAACAGGCCATGTCATGACAAAACTACTCACACAGGGATTACAACCTAATTTCTATACGATACCAACCAAATCTTAAAACTTAGGAGATGTGATGCCAATCTCCTAAGTAAGTAAAGAAGTTTGTCTCAAAGTTTGTTGTAAGTTTTTATGCTCCAAACCAAGTTCATGAACTATGTATCGACATACTCAATTTACAAAAGAACTAGTAATGTCATATTAATTTCAAACATTACCAAAAAGTTCCTTGGGGAGTTTTTATTTGAATAGGCCTGGAATAGCACAACCTAGGTTCTCCAAGAAGCTAAGAGGCTTTTCAAACACTGCTGAGCACCTCCAGAAAGGCAAAGAATACTCCTTTAGGCTTTTTTAAAAAAACGTGCCGTACCTGATGCTTTTACCTTCTGAACTTAGCAAAAGGGGGGAGGGGACCGGGGTGTAAGGCAAGGGTAGTCAACCTTGGCTCTTTTATGACTCGTGGACTTCAACTCCCAGAATTCCTGAGCCAGCTTAGCTGGCTCAGGAATTCTGGGAGTTGAAGTCCACGAGTCATAAAAGAGCCAAGGTTGACTATCCCTGGTGTAAGGCAAATTCTACTTCGTTTCATTTTTCAAAAAGGTATCCGAGCGGCAACCAAGTAAGCACAAACTCTTCGGCAAATTCTGCCTTGGCGATGAATTCTCGGCCCAGCCACGGATGTCAGCAGATCGACTGGGTAAAGACGCCGGGCGCCCTTCGGTCTCCCGGGAAAGGGACGTTGCCATGCCAGCTTCTTCTCCCCCGACCGTAGCTGTTGTTCTGTCTGCACACCTGTTACCTGCCCGGCCCGCGCCTCGAAGGGAGGTCAGGCGGGACTGCCGCGAGGGCGCCTCCCCTCCCTCGCCCCCCCCCGCTGCCCACCTTGACCCGCTTGCCCTGGATCTCCAGGCTCTTCACGGTGAAGTCCACGCCGATGGTGTTGCCCTGGCGCTCAGAGAAGGCCCCGGTCTTGAAGCGCTGCACCAGGCACGTCTTGCCCACGCTGGCATCGCCGATCAGCACCAGCTTGAAGAGGAAGTCGTACTGCTCCTCCGGGTCCGGCCCGGGCGGCGCCGACGGGGAGCTGGGCATGACCGCGGCGCTGCTCCCACGGCTGCCCGCCGCAGGTCCCCTCGCTCCCGTTTGGCAGCCGCAGCGCCGGCCTCAGCATCCTTCCCCGCCTGCTTTCCCCTGCCAGGCCGAGGCAGTGGGCATGCGCGGCGGGAGCCTGCGTCCTTCCTTCCGCCCCCCCCCTCCACGCGACAGGCGTCGAGGGTGGGGCAAAGGAGCAGGGCAGGATTCCCCTGGCGCTTAGTGGGAGGGCTTAGTTAGTGGAAGAAAGACTTGCCCCTGGCTAGAGGCTGAGCTCGCCCATTACGATGGCCGGATTTCCGTGTTACGTTATCTCTCTGTGGTCGGCCGGAGCAGGAAGCGAGTCTAGAGAAACTCCCAGGTGTTCTCAACCTTGGCAACTTTAAGACTTGCGGACTTCAACTCCCAGAATTCCTCAGCCAGCAAAGCTGTCTGAGGAATTCTGGGAGTTGAAGTCCGCAAGTCTTAAAGTTGCCAAGGTTGAGAACCCCTGCACTCACCTGCGTGGTGTAGGCAGTGCACCTTGACCCTTGAATTGCTAAATTCCCTAGAATTGGACGTAATGCTTGTTTTACATGGAATGGTTTACCTATTGCACACTTTGACAGTAACGGTTACCAGAAGAATAGCCGAAATAAAACTGAGTTCCTTGGAGGCAAAGATAAATGTATTTGTCTTTAGGGTGCGGCAAAACGAACTATGTAATCAGTCATAGTGAGGGTGGCCAGTCCAACATGTGTGAAAACTGGTGATAAAATAAGTTCTAATACTCTGGATGAGCTCCCGGCAGCACTTGCGGAAGTGAGGAAACGTGCAACCCTGCAACTAATTGTTAGATTCACTTAGTCATTTATAATTGACCTTTATTTGCAGTTTTGGAATAAATAAGGAGCACGTGCTTTATAGAAGCTGTCCCTCTGCGTGCAGGAAATGGCAATAATGCTGAATGCATGTGCGTATTAGTTTTCAGTCATTTTTAGTGAAGCTCTGATACAAAGGATAGCATTCCACAAGACAGGAGGAATAGGTGGCTGGTTTAGAATGTAAAACATTTTCCAGAGTCACTTGAGTCCTGAGCCAAAATTTGTACCAGAGCCATAAATTTCACAGATTAGAAAAATGTTACGTGGTAATATCTGTGTTTTTCTATATGCCTCTCCATCACTAAGGTGGAGAGTTCAATAATTTTACCTTTCTTTGCAAGTACAGTGGGGCAAAAAAGTATTGAGGCAGCCACCAATTTGTGCAAGTTCTCCCACTTAAAAAGATGTGAGAGGCCTGTAATTGTCATCATAGGTAGACCTCACCTATGAGAGACAAAATGAGAAAACAAATCCAGACAACCACATTGTGATTTCTGGCTCTCACAGACCTGTAACTTCTTTAAGAGACTCCTCTGTCCTCCACTCATTACCTGCATTAATGGCACCTGTTTGAACTTGTTATCAGTATAAAAGACACCTGTCCACAAGTTCAAACAGTCACACTCCAAACTCCACTATGGTGAAGACCAAAGAGCTGTCGAAGGACACCAGAAACAAAATTGTAGACCTGCATCAGGCTGGGAAGACTGAATCTGCAATAGGCAAGCAGCTTGGTGTGAAGAAATCAACTGTGGGAGCAATAATTAGAAAATGGAAGACATACAATAATATGATAATCTCCCTCGATCTGGGGCTCCATGCAAGATCTCACCTCGTGGGGTCAACATGATCACAAGAACGGTGAGCAAAAATCCCAGAACCACACGGGGGGACCTTGTGAATGACCTGCAGAAAGCTGGGACCAACGTAACAAAGGCAACCATCAGTAGCACACTACGCCACCAGGGACTCAGATCCTGTAGTGCCAGACGTGCCCCCCTGCTTAAGCCAGTACATGTCTGGGCCCATCTGAAGTTTGCTAGAGAGCATTTATTTATTTATTTTATTTATTAAATTTCTATACCGCCCCTCTCCCGTAGGACTCGGGGCGGTTTACAACCCAATAAAAACATAATAACTATAAATATTTAAAATTAAATTAAATAAATACAAGGCTGTTACTAAAAACCTGTTAAAAACCCAATTCTAAAACCCGAACAGCCTTGTTTAAAAATTTAAAACCCGAGGAGATCTAGGCCAGGCCGGCTTGATTGAAGAGATGTGTCTTCAATTCTCTTCTGAAGGTGCGGAGATCATGACATATCCAGAGTTCTGGGGGGAGCTCGTTCCACATCGTCGGTGCCCCCACAGAAAAGGCTCTCCCCCTGGGCGCCACCAGCCAACACTGCTTAGCCGATGGCACCCTGAGGAGGCCCTCTCCGTGGGAGCGAACTGGTCGATGGGAGGTATTTACTGGCAGAAGGCGGTCTTGTAAATAACTGGGTCCTATGCCATGGAGCGCTTTAAAAGTGGTAACCAGTACCTTGAAGCGCACCCGGAAAGCCACAGGCAACCAGTGCAGCTCGCGCAGGATGGGGGCCATTCGTACCCGCCAGGGTGCCCCCACTACCACCCGTGCGGCCGCATTCTGCGCCAGTTGAAGCCTCCGCGTGCACTTCAAGGGGAGCCCCATGTAGAGAGCATTACAATAGTCCAGTCTGGAAGTGACGAAGGCATGGGTGACCGTGCGTAGCGCGTCCTTATCTAGGAAGGGGTGCAACTGGCGTACCAGACGAATCTGGTAAAACATCCTCCCGGCCACGGCCGTCAGATGGTCCTCAAGGGACAGCCGTGAATCTAGGAGGACTCCCAAGTTGCGAGCCCTTCCCATGGGGGCCACTGACTCGCCCCCGATAGACAGCGATGGAGTCAGCTGGTTGTACCGGGACGACGGTAACCACAGCCACTCGGTCTTGGAGGGGTTGAGCTTGAGACCGTTCTTCCCCATCCAGATCCACACGGCCTCCAGGCACTGGGTCAGCACGTCAAGAGCTTCATTTGGGTGGTTCGGGGTGGAAATGTACAGCTGAGTATCATCAGCGTACTGATGGAATTCCACCCCAAAACCTCGGATGATCTCACCCAGCGGCTTCACATAAATGTTGAACAACAAGGGCGAGAGGACCGACCCCTGAGGTACCCCACAATCAAGGGGCCTCGGGGTCGACCTCTGACCCCCTGTCAACACAAACTGCATCCGGCCAGAGAGGAAGGAAGAGAACCACCAAAGCACGGTGCCCCCTATACCCAGCCCTGCCAGCTGGCGCAGCATGATACCATGGTCGATGGTATCAAAAGCCGCTGAGAGGTCCAATAGCACCAGGATAGAGAAGCAACCCCTGTCCCGGGCCCGCCAGAGATCATCCACCAATGCGACCAAAGCTGTTTCCGTGCTGTAATCTGGCCTGAAGCCCGACTGGAACGGGTCCAGGTACGACGATTCCTCCAAGTGCTGAGGGAACTGTCGAGCAACCACACTCTCAACAACCTTCGCAACAAAGCGAAGGTTGGAGACAGGACGGTAATTAGATAGAACAGCTGGGTCCAAGGCGGGCTTCTTGAGGAGGGGTCGCACCACCGCCTCTTTCAGGGCGGCAGGGAAGACACCCTCACTCAACGAGGCATTGATAATTGCCTGGAGCCAGCCTCGCGTCACCACACTGGAGGCCAGTACCAACCAGGAGGGACACGGGTCCAATAAACATGTGGTTGCTCTAAGACCTCCCAGCAACCTGTCCACGTCATCAGGTGTCACGTAGTCAAACTCAGCCCAGATAGCAGTCTCAAGACCGGCCTCAGCCACTACTGCTGGACCACCTTCGTTGAAGTTAAAGCCTTCCCGAATCTGAGCGATTTTGTCATGCAGGTATTGCACAAAATCCTCAGCTCTTCCCTCCAAGGGGTCCCCCCTCACCTCCCGATGAAGGAGGGAGCAGGTTACCCTAAACAGGGAGGCTGGGCGGTTATCTGATGACGCAATAAGGGCAGTGACATAAGAACACTTCTCTGCCCTTATTGCCACTAAGTAAGTCCTAATATGGTCTCTTACTCGTGTTCGATCAGACTCAGAGCGACTCGCCCTCCAACTGCTCTCTAGGCATCTTTTCCGGTGCTTCATCTCCCTCAGCTCCCTGTTAAACCAGGGAGCCGATTGAGAACCATGCCGGTTCAGAGGCCGCAAAGGCATCAGCAGCTGCCCTATCCCAGGCAGCTACCAGAGCCCCGACCGAGTTGTGTGTTATATGTGTTAGAGCCTCTGGTATTGGCCCAAGCTCTGTCTGGAACCTCTCGGGTTCCATCAGTCACCTGGGGCAGTACCAAACAATTGGTTCCACCTCCCTGCAGTGGGGTGTAGCGGTCAGAAAGTCCAAGCATAGGAGAGAGTGATCTGACCATGACAAAGGTGTAATAACTATATTTCTCGTATCCAGATCACTCAGACACTCACCAGAGACAAAAACCAGGTCAAGCGTGTTTCCCCCCGTGTGTGTGGGACCTTGAATTACCTGGGTCAGGTCCATGGCTGTCATGGAAGCCATGAACTCCCGAACCTCCCCAGACGCCTGGCCCGCAGATGGCAGATTGAAGTTGCCCATGACTACTAGCCTGGGGACCTCAACCGCCACCGCAGCGATGACGCCCAAGAGTTCGGGCAGGGCGGTTGACACGTGGCAGGGAGCCAGGTACGTAAGCAACACAGCCCTCGGACCCCCATGGTCCCACCTCACAAGGAGGGATTCACAGCCTGCCGTCTGAGGAACAATGACTTCCCTTGGCCTAGACCTTCCCTAATCACAACCGCCACTCCCCCACCCCTGCCCTGAGTTCTCGGCTGGTGAAATGCAAGGAAGCCTGGAGGGCACATTTCCACCAGAGGGACACCACCCTCTGGTCCCAACCAGGTCTCCGTAATACCCGCCAGGTCTACAGCCCCCTCCATAATTAAATCTTGTATCAGGGGGGCCTTATTAACCACAGACCTGGCGTTGCACAGCATCAGCCTACAACCCGGGCCCTTTGGCTCTAAACAACCCAGATCACAAGTAGAGCCGCGGGGGTCGGAGCGCGGCACCGCTCGAAGATAGATGATCCAGAAGAGAATTGGGAGAATGTCATATGGTCAGATGAAACCAAAGTAGAACTGTTTGGTAGAAACACAACTCGTCGTGTTTGGAGGAGAGAAAATGCTGAGTTGCAGCCAAAGAACACCATACCTACTGTGAAGCATGGGGGTGGCAACATCATGCTTTGGGGCTGTTTCTCTGCAAAGGGACCAGGATGACTGATCTGTGTACAGGAAAGAATGAATGGGGCCATGTATCATGAGATTTTGAGTGCAAACCTCCTTCCATCAGCAAGAGCATTGAAGATGAAGCATGGCTAGGTCTTTCAGCATGACAATGATCCCAAACACACCACCTGGGCAAGAAGGAGTGGCTTCGTAAGAACCATTTCAAGGTCCTGGAGTGGCCTAGCCAGTCTCCAGATCTCAACCCCATAGAAAACCTTTGGAGGGAGTTGAAAGTCCGTGTTGCACAGCGACAGCCCCAAAACATCACTGCTCTAGAGGAGATCTGCATGGAGGAATGGGCCAACATACCAGCAACAGTGTGTGCCAACCTTGTGAAGACTTACAGAAAACGTTTGACTTCTGTCATTGCCAACAAAGAATATATAACAAAGTATTGAGATGAACTTTTGATATTGACCACATACTTATTTTTCACCATAATTTGCAAATAAATTCTTTCCAAATCAGACAATGTGATTGTCTGGATTTGTTTTCTCATTTTGTCTCTCATAGTTGAGGTCTACCTATGATGACAATTACAGGCCTCTCTCATCTTTTTAAGAGGGAGAACTTGCACAATTGGTGGCTGCCTCAATACTTTTTTGCCCCACTGTATGTTTGTTTCCAAAACTTTAATAAGGGAGTTCGGGGTTAGTCCTCTGCAGGCTTGTTGACACTATCAAGGCCTGTGTCTGAGATTAGACTCTACTTTTGTCTAGTACAGGGGTGTCTAACCTTGACAACTTTAAGACTTGTGGAGTTCAACTCCCATAATTCCCCAATCAGCATTCTGGCAGTTGGTCCGCAAAACCTTAAGTTGCCCAGGTTGGACAACCCTGGTCTAGTAGTTGTTTCTTCCAGCTTCTCACAGGGGATGCCTGTTGCTTCAGGTTGCTCAGCTGTTCTTTCTGTCACAGATAGGACCTTTGCCAGCGTCACAAGATCTGTACTCTATTTGTATTGTATGCTGCTATTGTTTATTGGAGTGCAATTTTCCTCCTCTCAGTATGGAAAACCAGATATGTGTGTCTGTGTATCTACCTGTTTACATATATATGTGTGAGTGGCCATATTTGGACTACAAAACTCTGGACTACCACTAGAAAGCAGCCAGGACTTTTCTGTATCTCTTGCATAGCTCTAGTAATAGTTTGGATTTTGAGTGCAAATACAGTATCCATGAGCTTCGAACTTGATTAAAATTTGATTAAAATACTAATTTCAGAAACGGTGCCTAGCTAAGAAAGCAAATTTATCAATAAAAGGGAAAAATACTGATTCCGCTATACAGTATATTGGGCTGCAAATTATTTTACATTTTCCTTGTAAAATGACAATATCCAAATCTCCAAGCCACATTACTCAACAAGAAATACATCTATGGCTGCCAACCTTTCTTGAGTGGAAAGTTAGGTGTATTTTTTTCTTGTCAGTTTTTATAGGATTATTCTTCAAATTAATCATTATCAATTAAAACAAATTTGCAGTTTTCCCTGGTGCGAACATTTGCCACTATTGTTTATTACAAATGTTTTGCAGTTAACTCTAAAAGTAAACCTGAAGTATAGCTGTAGACATTAATAAATACGTTCACACATTCCATTCAGTGCATGTACCATTGATATGGCCATATAATTATGCCGGTTCCATGCACAGTGTTCATTTTATGCATACTGTCAATAAACTATTGACTTGTATGTTATGTAAGATTAGTGATTACAAATGTATAAGCTCTCTTCAAGCTTTATAAAATTGACATAAGAAAAACAATGGGCTTGGGCCTGGCTTCTCAATCCTTGAGAGTTTGGTTAGTATTATTTGTAATAAGAATATGATCATACAGTATACTGTAGTTAGAACAAAGAACTATCGCCATCTTGAAAGGGTTATGTTGATTTAAAAGAATAATAGTTACATAGGCAGAAACAAAGTAACAAAATACTTGCATTACTCAGAAAACTCCTGTATTCACTCCGTCTGTATAAAGTCCTTATTATGTATTTCTTAAAAGCAGAGGCGGTCGCGGCGTCTGTTTCTGTCAGCCGACAGAAGCGTCTCTGGGCAGGAGCGTTCCAAGTGCCTAGGGAGCACACCTTCTCCGTCTCTGAAAATTAATTCCAGAGATCTTAGAAGGGCTCAACCTTACTCTTGCTGCTCTACTCCTCTTCTTCGCCCGAAGAGGGGTTTTCCCGCCGCGACAAACAGCTGATGAGCGCTGTTTTAGCGGCTTTTACTGATCCAGAGAACGGAGCCTCACAGTGGAGACTCTAGCGGCGCCGGCGGAGCCACCGGAAGCATAACTCTTTCAAGATGGCGATAGTTCTTTGTTCTAAGTGAAAGTGCTTGAAAGTGAAACTGAACTTTCTCTTCTTTTGCGGAAGTGAAGCTTGAGAAACCATTTTGACTTGAATTTTTTATTGAATCACAACGTAACTGGACTTTAAAATAATTTAAAATAAATTAAGAAGGGAGGAAAATTTGGTAACTTAAGGAAAAAAAAATGACAACGAGATTAAAGACAGCTGCAGCGAAGGTGGCTATACCATCCCCTGGGCAGCTAGCAAAATCACAATCTGCCCCTTTAGCTCCTGTAGCAAAGACATCGACAGAACCTCAAGTTTCTACACAACCCCCTCTAGAAATGCTTACAATGAAAGATTTGCAGACTGCACTGGCTTCTGCATTATCAACAGCTTTATCTACAGTAAATGATAAGTTGGATAAATTGGAGGAAAAGATAGAAGAACAGAAAAAAGATTTTAAAGTTATGATAGAAGCTCATAACTCAGAGATAAGAGAAGATATTGTTGAAGCTATTAAAGGAGTATGGGACTATGCTGTGGGAGTTGAAGGAAAGTTGGAAGGTGTAGAGCAACAGATGGAAGAAAAATTAGAGGAAATTAGAAGTGATTTACAGGATCAAAATGTCTTGACACAATATCACCAGATGCAGATGGCTGTCAGAATCAGAGGCTTTAGAGAAATATCAAAGAAGATTTAAGAAAATTTTTTGTTGAAGCTTTAGCAACCTTTTTGGAGGATACGGTTGAAAATGTGGCCTGGCAGTTGGAACGTATATTCAGGATGAACTCTCGTATTGCAGCACAAAGAAATTTGCCCAGAGACATTGTGATATATTTCAGTACAAGAAAATTTAGAAACTGGGTTCTTACCAAAGCTTATAATAAACAATTAAGTATTGCTGGCCAAGAAGTACAGGTTTTGAAAGAGATACCCCCCAAAATGTTGAGAGCAAGGAAAGACTATGCCTTTTTGACAGATGAGCTCAAAAAAAGAGAGATACAATACAGGTGGGAGGTCCCTTCTGGACTTTCTTTATTTTTTCAGAATAACAGGTATCGTTTAACTTCAGTTGCTAAAGCGAAGGACTTTTTTGAGAATATATTGTTAAGTGGTAAATTTGAATCTCCAAGACCCAAGAGGGCAGCTCCTGAAAAAGATATGGAATCATCTCAACTTATGGATCTTCAACTAACTTCAACACCAGATAAGGATAAAGAATTAGCAGAGGCTCAACCAGTGCAGAGTATTGACATTTTTCAACCTTTGGTTGCTGAGAGGCCCAAGGAACAAAGATATACACGCGAGGCTATCAAGATTACGGATCAAAGAGAAATAGCAAAGCCAATTTATTCAAAACAAGTTGCATCGACATCTTCGGAAGCCATGGGAGCAAGGCCTAAGAGGAGGGAGGAAGTGGCTTTGGCTTTGCAGAAGCTTTCACAAAAAGGTCATGTCAAATAAATATTTGACATGGAATGTGAATGGTTTAAATTCTCCACAGAAGAGGAAGAAGATATTTCATTATTTGAAGCAATGTAAAAATGATGTAATCTGTCTACAAGAAACTCATATTAGAATTTCTGATCAGAAATATTTGATAAATAATAGGTTGGGTACACATTTTGTGGCAGCATCTTTAGAGAAGAAAAATGGAATTGTTATTTATGTTAAAAACCATATAAAAGCTAAATTAATAGAAGCAGATATTAAAGGTAGATTTCTAGCTATTGAAATTTTACAAGATGGGAAGAAAGTTCTCTTGATGGGTGTATATGCTCCAAACCAGCAACAAGGTACATTTTATAAGTTATTACATAAAAAATTAATACAATTGGATTATAGATCTTGTATTTTGATGGGAGATTGGAATGGTATTCTTGATGTTGGTTTGGATAAGAAAAAGATCTCATCCATTCCCCAATCGCGTTCTATTTTGCCTAAATCTTTTTTTGATATTAAAGATGACTTTAATCTGTCAGATATATGGAGAGAAAGACATGGTAGGGATCAAGAGTTTACTTTCTTTTCTGATAGACACCAATCATTTTCTAGAATTGATTTTATTTTAACTACTAGTGATTTTATATTAAGTTTAAAGAAGGTAAAAATTTTACCTAATGTGTTGTCAGATCATAACCCAGTTATGATGGAATTAAAGACTGGTCAGTTTACTAGAAGATCTTGGAGAATTAATGAAAATTTGTTTAAATATGAGGCAAATGTGGAAGAATGTAAAAAGGCTATGAAGGAATTTTTTATGTTAAATATGAATAGGGAAATGGCAATAGAAACTGTGTGGGACTCTAGTAAGGCTCATATGCGCGGAATTTTAATTGAGTTAAATACAAGGCATAGACGTAAACAAGAGGAAAAAAGGAGAGTGTTAGAAGCGGAAATAAAGAAAAAGGAGTTATTATTAATAAAGAAACCAGATGATAGTAATATCAAAGAAGGGTTAAAGGTTTTACGGAAACAATTTGATATGTTGATGGCTGACCAAGTTGCCAGGAATTTGCAATATGTTAAACACAATACATTTTTTAACGCTAATAAACCTGGCAGATGGTTGGCTTACACATTAAGGAAAAAACAAAAATCCCGTATAATTGAGAAGGTAGAATATAAGGGGCAAGAAGTATTTCAGCAAGAAATTATTAAAAAAGCTTTCCTAGAGTTCTACACTAAATTATATTCTGAAGAGAAGGTTCAAGAGAAAGAGATAGATGCCTTTTTAGAAAATCAAAATGTTTTGAAAGTTACACTGGATCAAAGAGACAGATTAAATGCATTGATCACATCAGAAGAAATTATTACTGCAATTAAGCAACTGAAAATGGGAAAATCTCCTGGAACGGATGGTTTTACAGCGATCTATTATAAGTCTTTACAGGAAGAAATGGTTATACCTATGAGAGAGTTATTTGTAAACATTCAAGAGGGGGGTCGGGTACCACCTTCATGGAAAACGGCTTACGTCTCCTTGATTCCTAAAGAGGGTAAAGACAATGTTAAAGTGGAGAACTTTAGACCTATTTCTCTGTTGAATACTGACTACAAGATTTTTGCAAAAATTTTGGCTAATAGATTAATGACAGTTTTAATTCAAATAATTCATCCGGATCAAACTGGTTTTTTACAAGGGCGACAGATGAAAACTAATGTTAGACAACTTGTTAATATACTAGAACATCTGGATAAACATATTCAGGTGCCGGCAGTTCTTATGTTTCTGGATGCGGAAAAAGCCTTCGATAGATTGAACTGGTTGTTTTTGAAAAGACTTGTAGTCAAGATGGGAATGGGGGACCAGTTTATCAACTCTATATTAGCAGTATATCAGAAACAAACAGGGCAGATTATTGTGAATGGTCAATTAACAGATTCATTTAATATAGAGAAAGGCACCAGGCAGGGCTGTCCCCTATCCCCTTTACTGTTTGTGTTAACTCTAGAGGTTCTACTGAATAAGATCAGAGCTTCAGATGACTTAAAAGGAGTTCAGATTAGGCAACATGATTATAGATTATGCGCTTTTGCAGATGATTTACTTGTGACATTAACGCAACCAATACAGTCAGCTCAGAGGTTGATGGAAATTATACAAAGCTATGGAAGAGTATCAGGTTTTAAACTAAATATATCCAAGACAAAAATGCTGGTTAAAAATTTAGGTGATAAATTAAAACAGGATTTGGAAAGAATAACGGGGTGTGAGATAGTTAAGAAAGTTAAATATTTAGGAATTTATATTGAAGCGTCAAATGGGAAATTGTATAAGAATAATTATGAATCTTTATGGAATAAAGTACAATTAGAGTTGGAGAACTGGAAAAAATTACAATTATCAATGTTGGGAAGGATAGCTGCAGTTAAAATGAATGTATTGCCGAAATTTTTATTTCTATTTCAAATGTTACCAATACTTAAAAAGGATGGGAATTTGGAGGAGTGGCAGAAAGGTATTAATAGATTTATTTGGAATGGCAAGAAACCAAGGGTTAAACTAAAAATTATTCAAGATATAAGAGAAAGAGGTGGTTTGAAAGTGCCTAATTTTAAGCTATATTACTATGCAGCAGTTTTAGTAGCAATAAGTGATTGGATTAATGTAACTAATGAAAGAATATTGAATATAGAAGGGTACGGACTATTGTATGGGTTTCATGCGTATTTAGTTTATGAAAAAAAGTTGGATAGGGGTTTTAAAGAACATTTATTGAGAAATTCACTGTTGCGTGTCTGGAAAAAGTATTCTTATAAGTTAAATGGTAAAATTCCTTTATGGACAGTTCTCAGGCATGCAATAGAGAGTATAAATAGACAACAAATCCAGGATGTGGTACCCTATGAGAAGCTTTTAATTAAAGAAGGGAATAGCTTAGAACTGAAATCATTAGATAGATTAAGGGAAGAAGGAATGGCTCATAACTGGTATTCACACATGCAACTTCAGGCTAGATGGCAAAAAGATATTAAAATGGGTTTTTCTTTAAAGGATGGAAAACTAATTCAACAAGTTAGAGATCAAAGAAGTATGCATATTAAAAGAATATATGATGTTTTAATTGAAATTGATTCTGGAAATGAATTAGTTAAAGACTGTATGATTAAATGGGAAGGTAACTTTGGACATCCAATTACGATGGAAATCTGGAAAAGGATATGGGTGAAAAATGTAAAATTTACACAAGCTCAGCATTTAAGAGAAAATTTTTATAAAATGTTTTATAGATGGCACTTAGACCCAAAAAAATTATCACTTATGTATCCAAATATGCAACCTAAATGTTGGAGATGTGATTTTATGGATGCTACTTATTTTCACATTTGGTGGACTTGTAAAAAAATTAAGGCTTTTTGGATAAAAATATGGTGGATTCTCCAAAATATATTGAAAAAGTGTATTGAATTTTCACCACAGTTATTTTTATTAGGTATTATAAAAGACTGTACCACCACAGAGACTAAATTGATTTTGAATTTGATTACGGCGGCAAGACTGTTGGTGGGTCAATATTGGAAGACATCAGAAACACCATCTATTGAAGAATGGACATTAAAAGTCATGAATTTGGCTGAAATGGCAAAGATATCTGCATATTTGAAAAACCACTCAAATGAACAATTTTTGATGGACTGGGAAAAATGGATAGATTATATACAGAAGAAATATCAATTGAAGGAATTATATTTGTTTTATAGTTAAATAATTACGTATAAGTAGTTTAGTGGGGTTTCTTGCGTTTTTACCCTGTATTCACTTTGGGAAGCCTGGGGGGGGAGGGTTTTAATAATAGTTATTTTATATTTTTTCAACTGTTTTGGGGAGTTTTTTTTCTCTTTTTAGGTGGCAAGGGGTTGCTCGGGTGGCCTCTGGGCACCACATTGGTTGGAAGAAGAAGGAGGAGTGAAAGTCAGGCAGGTAGGAAGAAGGTATGAGGGAGAGGATGTAGGTGGGAGGAGAGGATGGAATTGGAGAAAGGTTTAAGTAGGTTGTTAGAGGGAAGAAGAGGGGGTTAGTTTTGTCTTAGAAGGATGTGGTGGGGAGGGGGTACCGAGCAGTTTTGTTTGATTGTTTGCGAATTGTATATGTATATAATTGTTTACAGTTGAATTGTTATTTCATTTTTTGTTAAAAACTTTATAAAAAACCAATAAAAATATTTATAAAAAAAATACAGTATACTGTAGTTGAATGAAATGAAAACCGTCCAAGGCATTGTGATCTTAACAATATATGAACATCTCCAAAGGAAAGTCAGAAATGGGTGTGTGAGTGTGTAAAATCTAGATCAGTGATGGCGAATCTTTTAGAGACCGAGTGCCCAAACTGCAACCCAAAACCCACTTATGCATCGTCGGGTGCTGGGTGGGTGTGGCCAATTGGAAGGGCATGGCTCATTGGGTGGGCGTGGCTATGGTGGTAACAGACTGGGTGGGACTAAAAAGTTCAATCAATCAATTCCAACTTTGCAAGATCTTTTTTTCCCCACAAGAAGTTGAAATTGACTGATTGATTGAACCTTTTTTTTTTTTTTGCACACGGCAGCAAAGGCCTAAAGTTTTATAAAACCCAGCTGAAGGCCTAGGACTGGGGCAATGACGCGCATGCCCACAGAGAGGGCTCTGAGTGCCGCCTCTGGCACCTGTGCCATAGGTTCGCCACCACTGATCTAGATCATCTGCTCTATATATTTAAAATATGGATTAGGGACTATTTAACATTCTAAAATGTTAAGTATTGAATGAAAATAGGAATGGGTACAGTATGTATATTTATACTGGGATTTTGAAGTAATAGCCAATGTCCTTTTGATTACTGAAGACATAACTGTATTTGACAGAATATTGTGATTTTTGTATTGCAGCTACAGTTCCCAAAGGGCTGATAAATGTTGCCTTTTAGACTTCATATTTTATATACACAGAATTTGTCATTCTTTGGAGAATATGCAGAAAAATGCCCATATTTCCTGAAGTATTTCATTTTCAAATATTAAGTGCTATGAGCCTATATTTTAAAAAGGGCTTAAAATACAAAAGAAAATGAAGCACAGTTAAATGGATTTTAGTTGGATTGAAAGAAAAAACTATTGAAAACCAGTAGATCATTAGTTTTATCTTTTTGAATAAAGCAGACCTATATGCCTCTCTGTGACCTCATCATAACATTTAATAGGGTTGTATTGTACTAATAAATGAAGTATTCTATAATTTAACTAAGATTTTTCTCCCAAGCAGTGCAGTCTGTTGCCTTTCTTTATTTCCCTGAAGCCTTGCCAAGCATATTAATTTTTCCTCATCCATTATCAGCCTGTATCATGTACCCCAAAGATGTGAATTTCTGATTGCTGATTATTGTCTCAAGGGAGCAGTCAGTTTTATTTAGTTTAGGGCTGATTGATTTTTTCCCCCTTTCTATCTATTAGTATTAGCATTCTATCTATTAACTATTAGCATTCCTAATGGCTGTCCCCAAATTTATAATTTGAACACATCTATCTTCTGTCTCTCATTCTTACTCAATATCCAAGTTTTACAGCCATTGCTTTAACTGGAAAGTACATTGGCTTAATTCTTCTTCCCTTTTTTTGATCATTGAAATGCCATTCTACTTAAACTCTAAATTAATCACAGGCATTTTTCATCTTTCTCAGCTCCAGCAGTTATTTTCACCCAGTGAAAAGAAATAATGTACTCCTCCTTTACCTTATATTGCATAGGCCTGTCAAGAGCACAGCTGTGGTCTGATAGCATGACTATGTAGTTAAGTGAAAAGAGAAGTGTTTTTCAGTCCTAGTGATTTAAGGCACCGTTTTCTGAACTATATTTTCCAAATGTGATTGGCATGTATTATTTTTCCAGATGCATTGCCACATGGCATTGTTTTAATTTGCATTATATTATGTGGTTTATATTGTATGCTGTCCAGAATCAAGAAGGAGTTGGGCAGCCAATAAATTTAACTTATAATTATAGTCAAAGAAGGCCTGGAACTGTTTTGGTTACTTGATTAGGGAGTTCTGTTTTGCATATGTTAATCCAGCTTTGTTTTATTTCACACTCTCCAGGATTAAGCCCTGGTTTTGACAGTACATTGAAACATTTATTCTTGGCACAAATTAAACTGCAGTTGGCCTAGTAGTATAATTTGCTAAACTAAGGAATCTGTCTCAGGTAAAACACTGAACTATTAAGCAATTAATTTAATACCATTGTATTTTATTGCAACGAGAAGTACTAATAGGACTGTTAGATTCTGAAGCAAAAAAACAAAAACAAAAAAACTGACTTACTATTGCAGGACTGAGTGACTGCCACTCTAATTGTGTAGAAGCATTTAATGAAAAAGTTGAGCTTTAGTACAGAGAGTTGATCCATCTTTGATTTGTTATGAAAGTATACCATAAATAATAACATGTATCTCCTATTTGGAATATACTGTTCATCAAAGTTCTTGCCCTAAGATCTTGTATTGTTGTTACAGTTTTTCAATAAAATAAGTGTCAGATACTAATAACAGATTTCCTGAAAATGATGTTCTCAATTATTTTTATGCTTTCTCCCATTTGTTCTGTTTCACAAAATGAGGCAACCAGATTCTTTTAGTTCTAAAAGCGCATAGTGTATTTCTATAGTATACATTTTGTGAACAGCTGTTTTAAAATGTATGAACACTAAACAGTTTTCATATTTTTATGTAAAGTGATGTTGCCAGCTGGGAGACAGAAACAAAACTTTTGACAAGTAAGCTCTGCTGTGGATTTATTTATCTGTTTTTGCATTTATATAGTTCTCTGGGTTAATATAGCTCTCCTTTGCAGGTGCAGAAAGCTACATGAGTAACTATATAAGAAGCTATGCAATTTGAGCACAATACTATAATTTGCATGTATAATAAAATATAGCTGAAGCAAAAAAATAAATGCTGCCTTCTCTAAGCCATTAGTTACCCTGTATGACTGTATATGTTAACTATCCATTGTGGCTTTTTAAAAGTTCTTTTTAGACTAACTTTAGAAAATGTCTAAAATAATTAATAAAAAGAACATAATTTAAGCATGGTTTAATGTCCAATCACAACACAATTAGGCCACATTTTTTAGTATTTCCTCTGAAGAAAGAAACGTATCATTACCCGCAACCTAGCAGCTAGGTATGTACAATGCACTGACAGATGCAGGATACCAGCCAGTGGTAGATATTAAAATATAATTCAGTTAATACAGATTTGAGGCATTCAACTGATAAAGGTAGATCTTCAAAATCCTCTTTGTTCCGCCCCTGTTTATGTAGCAAAAGCTGTTCAGTCTTTCCAAAGGGGTAAAACATTTCTTTTGATCTTTCATACATTCCAAGGAGAGAAGATGTTCGCCTCCTTTTGTCCTTCAAGTGCTGAATGAAACTAAAAAGGCACCACTGATCAGAATCTCATCCAGATTTTTTTAAAAAAATGCTTGTTAATCACCTTTCCAATTTTTCCCAGTGTGTACCTATATCTAAATGTTATCTGACTAGCTTTATCTTTTATCCAAGGCACAGCTATGTAATGTCAATGCTGGCTAAATAAACTATCAACATTTTGAAATGAGTTGTCCACAAAGTTAAAAGGAAAAATCCCTGAGATCTCCTGCTATTTATATTTTACGGGGGGGGGGCGAGGGGGGGGAAGCGGCAACTCTGCACATTTTTTCCCTGATCAGAGTACTTAAATGGCCACTAGGTGACAATGTTGATCTAGTTTAAGAACCATCATTCCTTGACAGAATTTGAGCAAAAGTTAAGCAAATGTGTTTTAAGGTCTCCATATTTAATTATCAATATTTTGTCTTTCTTGAGAAATCCCAGCTGTCCTTTCCCATTTGTTTTTAAAAGAGTGCTATTTCTTTCTTGTTAATCAGCATTTTGTACATTTACAATGGCAGTACATTTACAAACATTTTTGGGAGGGTAAAGTCCAAGGGAAGATAGTGCTGCAATTGGAAAGGAGTCAGAAGATTCTTTTTATACAACTTTCCCACAACAGACAAAACATCAAAATTTTGGAGTGCAGGGACAGCGCTAGGAGATGGCAAAGGAAATGGCTATGGAGATGACAGTGGAAGGCAAAGGGTTAAAGATGACAATGCCTTCCCTTTTCTCTCTTTAACAAGGACTTTAGCTTGAACAGCTATTGTTATTTCTCTCCTTTGGGGGGAATTCTCGATGCAATCCTGCTAGCCACTTCCTTTTTAAGAACAGCTTGACGAAAAATACCTTAGCAATGAATACTAGCCAAACAATGAAAGTTAGACTCGGTGGTTTTTTTATTGTATCATATTACATAGAATCACAAACTGAGAAAGGGTAATGTGGCCATTGAACCCAATATTTTGCTCGCTGCAGGAATGTGAATTAAAAGCATCCTTCCAACTAGTTTCCCTTGAATCTACCCAGTGAAAGAGAGCCTATTACCAATACAATGGATAGTCTTTGTTACTGTTGAACTGATCTTACTGTTAGAAAGATATTTTTCTAACAATCAAACAAAATGTATTTTCCTGTAACTGAAATCTTTTATTTCATATCTTGCACTCTGGAATAATATAGAAGAGACTGGCCATCTTTTGTGTAATATCTCAGGTTTTTGGAAGCTGTTATAATAACCTTCCTTGACCTTCTCTTCTCAAAGACAAAATCATTAATATGAGTGAAACATCAATTCTTGCCATACTGGTGAAATCCAGTCAATGGTTTATTAAAGCTCTGTCCACGGCTAAATATACATGCTTAGGAATAAGTGCCATTAAATATGGTAAGAATGCATTGTAAATTATACAGACTGGGATTCTGTTAGTTGAAAAGATGCACTAAAAGAAACGAAGCTTCGTTGATGTAGAATACCCTTCCCTAGGATAGGGGTTCAACCTGTTTTTCAAAGCACCAGAAGGCAAGACAAGAAATAATGGATGGAAACTAATCAAGCAGAGAACCAGCCTAGAACTAAGGGGAAATTTCCTGACAGTGAGAAAAATTAACCAGTGGAACAGCTTCCCTCAGAAGTTTTGGGTGCTCCATCCCTGGAGGTCTTTAAAAAGAGACTGGACAGCCATTTATACAGAATGGTGTAGGGCAGTGGTTCTCAACCTGTGGGTCGCGACCTCTTTGGGGGTCGAACGACCCTTTCACAGGGGTTGCCTAAGACCATCGGAAAACACATATTTCTGATGGTCTTTGGAACTGAGACACCGCTCCTTTATCCGTCTCCACACAGCTTCGAGCTGGGGGCCGTTGCATCGCTGGATTTGTTTCTGTCGAGCATCTCCTAAGTAAGGCTGCGCTGCTTCGTGGCTCTTTCCGCGGAGGAGGCTGAACTGAGATCTGCCGGTGCTGTCGCCCTCTTGGTGCTCTCTCTCCCTCTGTCTCTCTCCCCCTCCCTCTCCTCGCCTGGCCGCTTCTCCAACCAGGTCAGGCGGAGCCGGCGGAGCGGCCTTCCTGCCCCCCCTTCCCAGCCAGCTGGAGCTGGGCAGACTGGCGATCTTCGGAAGTGAGGCGAGGACAGGCAAAGCGCGCTGAGCCCTGGGCGTGGTGGGTGAGTGGGTGGCGTCAGTGTGCGCTTGGAGAGCCCTTAGGGTTGGGGGTCACCACAACATGAGGAACTGTATTAAAGGGTCATGGCATTAGGAAGGTTGAAAACCACTGGTGTAGGGTCTCTTGCTTGAGCAGAGGGTTGGACTAGAAAACCTCCAAAGTCCCTTCCAACTCTTATTCTGTTATTTTTTAATCTCTTTCTGAATCCATCATAGGAATTTTGGCTCAGATTTTATTCATGAGTGCCAATTCTTCAGTGATTCACAGGAGATGTATTTTAACTTAAGAGTTAAAATTAATTTAATTAATTTCATTTGTTGGCCACTTGGAATCCTATCAACTGTATATAATGGTCCCTGGGTGGACTGATTAACAATAAGGGGAGCAATATCAAAAATACATTTCACTGGTAACACATTGTTACTTATTATATGTTATATGCTATGAATATATTACAAAATATGATACATAATGTATAATATATTAGAATAATTAGAATGTGTATAGTAGGCTTATAGTACATCCTCAGGTAGCCTTTTCATGAACCTATTGGGAAACTCACATTGCTGGAATGTGTGTAAAACTGATAATAGGAGATCTTGGATGTGTGTATGAGTGAATTATTGCTGATGACACCAGGTGGAATATTAGTGGGTGCAAGGAATGCAGGGGTTTGCATTTTTCATGGAATCAGGGAACAGGGAATAAGAATGTGAAGCTCCCAACGTTACTGGGGCAAGATGTACCATATACATGGATTCTGAGTAAAGAAGCTGGGTATAAAGAGAAGCCTGGAATGAACCCAGGCCCTGAACTATAAGGCGACTCTTGTTGGAGCAGGGGATGCCCTGAGTCTGCTTCCCAGCCCACTATAACACACAGCCTGATCACCTGTGTTGAGAGTGTATGTGAGTGTAGCTGGGCAACAATACTTAACAGCAATTTGAGTAGCCTTGTTGAGCATAGTAACCTGAATAGCCTTGTTGGCCATAGGTATTTGAATACTCTTGTTGGATATAGTGAAAGTGTAGCTGGGCAACAATACTTAACAGCAATTTGAGTAGCCTTGTTGAGCATAGTAACCTGAATAGCCTTGTTGGCCATAGGTATTTGAATACTCTTGTTGGCTATAGTAACCTGAATAGCCTTGATGGGCATAGCTTACTGTAGTAAGATAACTTTGAAATTAGACAAGTATAACTAATTAAGCTTAGTTGCACACTTGCTTTGCTTTTTGTCCAGGTAACACAAGAATAATAATTAAAAAAAAACTGTTGGAAAACTCTGTTTTGAGTGGCATGAAATCAATTTTATGACAATATGCTCTATTATTTACCTTATAAAACAAAACAAAATGTTATCAGCAGTTCTTAGTTATTTATTTAAAATGCTTTTAGACTTTCTTATAATATGAAAGACATCACTGGTGGATTCCCTCCCCCCCATGGATAAAGAGTACTATTTTTTTATTTTTCAATAGTCAAATTTGGTGGAGGTAGTTTTTATTAAATTAATTCCATCCTCCACTTGAAATAATTGAGATGCAACCTATTTAAGGCTGCATATAGAGAGTTTGAAAGAGCTATGAATAACAAGAAAGTAGGAACTTTTATGAAGAAACATTACACTATTCTCACAAGCATTAGAATGAATCTTCCCACAGCACATCCTAATATGCGGCTTATAAATACAAGAAGATATCTAAATATATACATACTGTATCACTTTTGTTTAACTAAATCAGTTACTTTCTGTTTAAGTATGTCGGAAATGAATTACTGTATGCTGCATAAACTTCTGCAGTACTTTTAGGGCAATTTAGTTTCTTGTAAAAACTTGTTCTGGATAGTGCTTATTCATTTACAGGGCAAACCCCAGGCCCAGAGAAAAAAATGATAGGTAAAAAAGACTTTTTTCTCAAATGAGATGTAAATTAAATATGGGAGATGAAAATTTCAGATATTTGGATGCCAGGTAGAAAGAAATGTAATTTCTAGTCATTTTTAGTACCTGGAAGAAGCGCCAAGCTTCTAAATGATTTAAACAAGATGAGATATGGCCTGTTACCCATGTATCATCATCATCATCATCATTATCAACATCATCATCATTGAGTTGGAAGAGACCTTGGTGGTCATCTAGTCCAACCTGCTGCTCAGGCAAGAAACACTGTACCATTTCAGACAAATGGTTGTCTAGTCTCTTCTTAAAAACCTCCAGTATTGGAGCATTGTTCCACTGATTAATTGTTCTAATTGTCAGAACAGAGCCCTGGGGCACCCCACTACACACTTCCCTCCACGTAAATGCAGTTCCATTGAGGATCACATGCTAAGTATGGCCAGTCAGCTAGCTATGGATCCATCTGGTGGTGATGCTGTCTAACCCACCTTTTTCTATCTTATCAAGTAATAGGTTGTGATCTACTTTATCAAATGCCTTGCTGAAGTCCAAGTAAATTATATCCGCAACATTCCTCTGGTTCACAATTTTGTCATCATAACAAGATTGATTCTCCGAGACCCTCAGGATAAAATTTGTTTAACTACTGGAACTTTCTTTCCATAATAAAAAGAAGCATATTTTCAGATTCTCAATAAACATACAAAAATATTCTTAATGTTATACTTTTTCACAAATATGAAGTCTAATGAATTTTCATCTATCTAATTTATAGAAACTGAAGAGTCTCGGTTGGGGTAGACAATGCTTTTTCTGTTGACAGCTGCACCCTATAGGAATAATCTTTCAGGAACCATATGCCAATTATAGATGGAACTTAAGTACATCTTGGTTGAATAAAATTTCCTTTTTCCAGTATCCCATTTCTTTTTCTTATTGGCACACTCATCTTTCTCTGTGCAGCAGATCACTGGAAATAGGATGATCTTACTTGCCACAAATCTGAATTGATTGCTCCCAGAAAGCATCTGAAATTAGGCCAAAGGCCAGAAATTACCTATAATTCTTTACAGAGATTGGCAGCAATTGTCCATGATTTTAGAGAAGAGTTGGCAAAAATCAAACTTAGGAGTGTCTGTTTCAAATCATGTACTCTATGCTGAGCTAAAATATTTTCCCCCAATCAATCCATAGCCCAAAGGATATATGTGATTTCCAAGCTGTACCTTTCAATACCCCTCCCCCAGTGGGGTATACCTACAATGATATTAAAGGTAGAAACTTGAGTTTGATTCCTGCTGACTTTATGATTGATTATTTGATAGTTGCTTCTCTGGGGAAGTTTTTTCAACTTTCTTGTTTCGCCTATACATGGTTGTTTCCCATCAAATACTAACTGAGTCTTATTAACCCTACTTAGTTTTCCGGAGACCAACTTAAGTCAGCTGGTTTTACAAACAACTTAATTTCACCTAATATTTAAAAAAAACGTACAGTTGACACTCAGAATGAAAAAGTGGGACTGTCTAGGGAACAGCACTAGTGGTATACTCAATGCTACAGTAAAGCCTTGCTAACCTGTTTAATTTATAACATATGAACCAGTTGTAGATATAGCTATACCAGCGGTGTCAAACTGGTGGCCAATAGGCCGGATGTATCATACGCAGGCCATACCCACCCTGGCTTAGCAAAGGCAAAAAACATTGCAATATGTCACAATATGTCACGTGATGCGATCGAGTTTGACACCTGTGAGCTATACCACATAAAGACACCAGGAATGGACTAGAGAAGGAAGATAAATGGAAGCTTAGCCCAAAACAATGATATGCAGTCTACTTTATACAGGATTATGTTTTTTTCCCTAAATATCAATATGATAGGGAGGCTGTAAGTTCTAGCTCCACCTTTGGCATAAAACCAACTAGGTCACTGTGGGCCAGTCAGTTTATCTTTGCCCTAGGAAGGAGGCAAGGGCAAACCATTTCTGAAAAACTTTGCCAAGAAAACTGCAGGGAGTTGTCTAGCCAGAGATCCCCAACCCCCGATCTGTGGACCAGTACCGGGCTGCAGCATGCCAGCAACTGGTCCGCACAAACAAGTAAAGCCCCATCCATGGGATGCACACTCTCCGGTCCACAGAAAAACCTCTCTCCATGGAACTGTCCCTGGTGCCCAAAAGGTTGGGGACCTCTGGTCTAGGCAATCTCTGAGAATTGGACATAATTGAAAGGATGAAAAAAAAACCTGAAGGACTATTCAATTTAGTAGGGACTATATTTCACGGAATATAGTATGATATTCTCTCATCCTTGGCCTCTCTCTGGGTCTTCCATTCAGCATGGGATATGATCAGGCCAAGGCTCTTGTTAAATATCATAGGGCAGACATATAGCCCCGAATGGACCTAGCCAGGTCCCCAACCTTTATTGCCAGTGAATCCAACAGGTACTCTTCCTCTCCCATGACATACTTAACCAAACTCAAAATCTCTAACTACTGGAGGACCTTTACACTGGCAAGATGTCATGCCCTTCTCACAGCTCTCCTGAAGGCCAATACAGGAAAATTTCCTAGAGAGACAGTGTGACTCTGAACAGACAGAAACAACAGAGCATGTGCGTGTTTTTTTCAGTGCCTGTATTACAGCAACATATGTGCTAGCCTCATTTCACCATTACTGTATAAATGCACAGACAGTTTTTATATTTCTCATCTGCTTGTAATTATATCACAACATATAATGTTGTCAGGTTCTGCTCAGACGATGACCTGTGCTTCAAACTAATTTTAATGAGTACAGTATTTAAATTGTTAGTTAAGAGTGTTTTGTATTGTACTGTAGAACATAGTTAGCCACATATTATTTTTTGTATTTATCTAATGTTTTTATCCCTCCCTATAGAATTTTAGATTTGTTTGCACACAAACACATGTATTTTTGTTTTTTTAATTTTGTGTAATCTTTGTTTTAATATTGTTTAGTTTTTTTTAAAAAAATATTATTTTGTATCCCACATTGCTCATGTAGGTCTATAAAAGTAACAAAGATTTAACTTATGACTTTTTATACCACCCCCACCATACCATTTCAGCCCTGCTCAGTTGACAGGCACTCTTGATAAAGACACAATTGGTTTAAGAATAGGTAGGCAGTACATATTTGTAAGCATCTAATTTGCATGATATCTAATGTCCAGTATAGTACTAATGTCCAGTATAGTGTGTGTGTATGTGTGTGTGTTGTGTGTGCACATACAGTACATCTGTGTCTCGGTGTGTCGGTTAAATTTGAATAGACTGATGGTTTAGCATAGCTGAAGTTTTGGATCTTATACTGTATTCTTCAGTTTTGTTGCCTTTCATTTCATTTTCAAATGTTTATTTCATTTGTCCTTCAGATGGTTGTGGGGAGTCTTAAGCATCAGCATGTCTAACAATGAATTTTGATGCTAGCCATGTGTGCAGTTTGCCTGTGAGCCTTAAGTAGTCCTGGCTACTTAGCATTCTGTGTTATTTGTCAAGTTGGCACAACACAGAGTTAATTAAGACAGATTTCAGGACATGTTGATTCAGGGAGCCCTGAGAAAAATAGTAATAGGGTGCAGGATGCTGCCTAGCTTGCTCTACAGAAATATCTGGAACAGCTTTCGCAGTGATTACCATTACCATTTTAAGATCATCAATCTTCCTTTGGTAAGGAGCTTTTTGGTGATCTGTGCATGTGTGATTTAGCTAATGATGTATGATTTGGCAAATTCTGAGAATAAGTTTATATTGTGCAAAACAGATGGCCTTCCCTCAGCATTTAGGCTATAATTATATCATGTGGCTTTTGAACCATGTGGCACTCACTGATGCAGATCCTGCCTTGAAAAGCTGCCCATTCCATTGCTCTGCTATCAGGAGCCTGCAAGTAGTTGCCCAAACAATACTTGTGCTGCTATCTTTTCAGTTATTTGAAGCTGGATCTGCATTTCTGTGCCATCCTGTGATGTCATGAATTTACAACTTCATAATATATAATATATAATTACCTTGTCGGAATCTTAAGCAGAAGGGAGAGGCATGTATAGATATATATTTTAAGAGATCCTACACTGAAATCGTTACAGATTGTCACAACCCAAGGCTGGATTGGATTGAGTACAAGTTGTTAAATACTAATTTAATTATAACAAGAAATGAATCTGTTTGTTTTTAACAGTATGCAGTGTTCAGTACAAAGGTTTATTTCAAAAGATGCTTTTGATATTTTCAGCAGAAAAGACTGCTGCAATGAATCTAAACAATAAAACCTTTGCTGAATGCTAGTGTTAATTAAGGATGTTTCACATGGTCCTGAACAACTCCAGATTTTTGTAGGTCAAATCTGTAAGGTCTATTTCATACTTTCAATTCTATACCTTTGTATTTTGAAAAATAAAATAAATGATCCAGCTAACAGTCCTTCAGCAGAGATTACTGCTACCTGGTTAAATTATTTTCAGTAGTAACTTAAGGTATGTATGCTTATTTAATAATAAATAATAACAAAGGACTCTATAAAACGGACAAGCAGAATGTGGAAGTTGATTATTGTAAGGTGACCAACTGTCCTCCTTTAGGGAGGACAGTCCTCCTTTTGTGAGTTCTGTCCTCTCTAGAAAAGTGTCCTCCTATATGTCCTCCTTTTCGATATTTGAAGACTAATCTGCAGGGCTTTTCCATATCCAAGTTTTTTATTAATTTTCCAATATTGCATTTACATATTTGAAAAGTAGCGTGGTGGTTGAGCAACGTGATTCCATTACATTTAAATATCATCAGTACAAATCTCAAAGTATTTCAACAACAAAATTCCCTCTCTTTCCCCCATAAGATCTACTATCATATCCAGATCAATACAGTTCTTATTCTATCAATCAAACAAAAAATACCTTTCTAATATTCATTAATAATCTTCAGTCTATACATATCTTAATTAATTTGACATTCCATCTTTTAGACAATAACCTAATAAGTTTTTCTTAACTTTAATTTTGCATTAATATTTAAATTTAATGTTTAATCTTTCTCATTTCCAGATTTTAAATGATCCCAGTTTCTCAGTCTCATATTTATGGCTAATATTTTTCTTTTCATTTTTTCTACTTCTTTCCTTTCTTCCTTTCCAGAAAAAGAGAAAAATAATTAAATAGGCCATCAGCATTTATACCGCAAGCTAATATACAAATTTAATTATTAGTATTTATACTTCTAAGTTTTATTTAACCTGTATCTCAACTCATGACAATATCTTAAATTAAAGTCTTAGTTATCTATAAACATTCAAACTTTTAGCAAATCAGTAACCTGGTAATTGATTTTCCCTTAATATTTTAATTTAACATTTAATATTTATCTTTTTTCCAAATTTTAATTAAACACGATTCCTTTGTCAAATTCCACATATGATCTAATATTTAAAATACAGACCTTATATGTAAAATCTATCATATATCTTAACAAACTAATAAGACAATATAATATTCTTATTTCGATATTTATATTTCTAAATTTTATAAAACCAATTTTTTAATCTCAAATCATTACAATATCTTATATTCAAAATACATATTCTATCCATTTAAATACATTCTATTTTAGATCTCATATATAGATCAAAACCCCAATCCCTTTCAGTCTAATTCTAGCTTTTTTCCTCTGCCAAATCATCTTTTGTATCTTCGCTTTTAAATCATCAAAAAGATCTCCTTGTATTGTTGTAACTATTGTTTGAGATTGATAAAGGCGTTCAGTTGCTGTTTTCTTAAGAGGGCTAGCTGGTTTGACAGGTCGTCTCTTTATTTTTCCAGTTCAATGCAGTTGTCCCAAACTATCTTGTCTTTCATCTGTTTTTCTTTTTTGTCTTCAAATTCCTTCTGGTTTATAAGAAAAGTCCTTTCCTTGTTCTCTATTATCAGTTTCCTTCCCATGTTTTCCACAGTTTGTATTTGTTGAGTATCTAAGTCTTCTGTCATAACATTTGGTTGTTTCCCCTTTTCTATAGAATTCTGTATAGATGATTCTTTAGTTGAAGTCAAAGTTTGAGCTTGCATATGGAGAGTTTGGATAATTGCTTTTAACATATAAATAATTTGTTCCTGTACTTCCTCTGTGTGAAAAACCCATTCCTGTTCTTCTTCCATTGTCATATATTAGACTAAACAAAGAACTTACAATCAGAAAGTCCACCAAGTAAAAAGCTGGGCTGAGTTTCTTGCAGCTGGTGCTTCAAGATTACTTTGTATCTTATCTGTTTTTAAGGCAATCAACAAAGTCTTTCTTAAAGAATAGCAGGTTAGAGTCTCAAATTTAGCCAGCCAATGTCATCTCAGAGTTAGTTAAATCTTTTCAGTTTTCTTTCCCCCCTCTATTGTAAGGGGGAGAAAAAGAACCCAAATCTTCAATAATAGTTAGAGTAAAAATCAGAGAAGAAGAAAAAATAGAGAACATAAAGTTACAAGTCTTATAATCCACCAGTTTTAAAAAATAGAATTCCAATTAGGATCCCAGTATTTTTCCCAATGTTTTAAACTCCCAAGTAGTTGATAGCCGCTGTTTCTGGAGGGAGGGCTAAAATCCCCCTTCCCTCACCACAGGGAGGAAAGTACTTTAGCAGCTTATGCAGGTAATTAAGTAGTTAGGATGTAAGAGAGGCAGATCTCACCCAATCCTTTCCATGCTGCTTTGAAGTTGCCAGATGTTAATGTGACTTCAGCTGTTAGCAGCCTAGGGACGAGCCATATTTCTATGGCCGGTCCTTTTGTCCGCCGGTTTGGAGGAAAATGTCAGGTCTTCAGGAAAGTTGCTGCTCTCCTTCGATCCAGCAAAAGCCCCTCCTTGCTGGTAGCCTCTCTGGGGCGATTTTCGGCTCTTTTCAGGGCCCCCCAGCGATGCAAAACTGAACGGGGGAGAAAGAGCAGATCTCCCAACCGTCCATGGCGGCTGCATGATGAAACCGGAAGTCTAATCTGCAGGCTTTTTTCCCCCTCATAGAATACTCAGAACGGCGTTCCAACATCTTTCTTTGATGGGTTTTTTTTTCAACTTTTGCATGAGCTGTGTTACTCCCCCTATTGGCTTTCAAAAGCCAATAGGAATTGCTGCTGAGTGCGCCAAAACACCCGGCCAGCAAACTTTGCACATATAAGTTGTCTGCAGCGAAGGTGAATTGGCAGGAACTTTGCACCCCTCGCTGCTACCCAACTACACCATCTACTAGTTAGTCCCCAAGATACCTGGAGGAGACTGGAGCGGCGATGCCACGGTAACTTTCTCTTGATCTTCGGCCCTGCTAGGGCAATAATGGCTGTGGGCGCCAGAGGCAGGGGCGGTGGGGCTGCTGCGGGCAGGGGTGTGAGGGGCGGCAGTGGTCGGCTGCCCCCGTGCTGTGGGAGCCGAGGGGCCTGCTCTACATGGGGCTATGCAGGGTGGGCAGTGGTGCTGGTGGGGCAGCTGCAGGCGGGGTGTATCGATGGCGGGCTGCCCCCCAGGGCCAGAGCTGGCGCAGCTGGTGCTTTGGGAGCTGCGGGGCTCGCTCTACACGGCGGGGCAGCAGTGCTGGTGGGGCGGCTGCAGGCGGGGGCGTGGCATGTAAGCATAATTACAATATAAAATGTTATTGTTACAAATTTTTTAATGCATTTATCATATTATAGTGTATTCTGTATTATTGTTGCAATGAATAAAATGTTTCTTTTATTTACGATATTTTTTCTTCAATTTATTTGTGTCCTCCTTTTCATTGTAAAAAAGTTGGTCACCTTAATTATTGACACTAGACTTAGCAAACTCAACTGGTCTGTCCTTTCCCAGTTCACTGACATGTTGTATTTTTATTTCAATTACACTGATTATTTCTGAGTGGATAAATATAATATTAGTACATTCTTCTTTATCCTCATACTTTTGTGGGATGGGTGGGGGAGGATTCATTTCATTATGTGTAAGTCAGCAGTCCTGAAAATTTCACTAGAGTGGAAGCATTTTTTCAGACAGAAGCCAGTGTTTCCAGGATAGCCTCTTCTGAAAACTCTTTCACAAATAACTTAATGCTGGAAGCCCTTATTAGTGTTTCTTTTCACAGCTAGTTTGAAAAAAAATCCACAATTAGATTTTTTTTCTGTTTTCTTTTTGATGTACCATTATTGTCCATTTTGGCAGTCCAGATATGATAGCCCTAACTTAGCTTTTGCAGATACCATAATAATAGCAATAACAATAGCATTTAAATTTATATGCTTCTTCATAGTGCTTTCCAGTCTCTCTGAGAAGTTTACAATGTCTGCAGGGTGCCCCCAATAATCTAGGTCATTTTACCAACCTTGGAATGATGGAAGGCTGAGTCAATCTTGAGCCATCAAGATCAAACTCCAAGCTGTAGGCAGAGTTAGCCTTCAATACTGTATTTTCTTCACTGTGCCACCAGGGCTCTGGTGCTATACTGGTACTGCATTGGAGGGGGAACCTGTATTGATCAGCTACAATTCATTAGTCCTGGAAAACACTAATGACTATAGAAAGCAATGATTTTCAATCACTTTTGTCATTCCAGTCATTATCTATATACTGTACACTGTCATGGTTCCGAAAGAAGAGGCTTTTCAAAGAACTTTGAGGCATTGTTTAACTTAAAGCAGCGGTTCTCAACCTTTTTCAGGCCGCGACCCCGACCTGCGCCGCGCATGCGTGGTGCTACCCCCTGCGCCGCGCATGTATGGTGCTGCTCCCTGTGCTGCGCATGCGTGGTGCTGCACTGCGCATGTGTGGTGCTGCCCCCTGCGCCGGCCAAGGCGTAGGCCGCCGCCCGTTCTGGGCAGCAGCAGGCAGGCCCAGGTGGTCAGGTGCTCCTGGGCGGCCGCGGCGGCGAAGGTGCAGGGCAACCATGGGCTGGGCCACCAGCTGGCCCAGCCCAAGGGAGGTAAGCCACCCGCCGGGCCCCACGTGGGCCAAAACCTCTCCCTGCGCCCGCCACTGCCCCGCTAGCCTTGCCTTCACTGCCACCCATTCGGGGCAGCGGCAGGCAGGCCCAGGCGCTCCTGGGCGGCTGCAGCAGCAACAGTACAGGGAGACCACGGGCTGGGCCACCAGCTGGCCCAGCCCAAGGGAGGTAAGCCACCCGCCGGGCCCCACATGTGCCAAAAACTCTTCCTGTGCCCGCCGCTGCCCCGCTAGTCTTAACTTTGCTGCCGCTCATTCGGGGCGGTGGCAGGCAGGCCCAGGCGCTCCTGGGTGGCCGCGGCAAGCAGCAGCGACAGCGCAGGGTGACCACTGGCTGGGCCACCAGGTAGCCCAGCCCATGGGAGGTAAGGCATCTGCTGGGCCCCACGCGCACCAGCTGCCCTCCCTGCGCCTGCCAGCCTCCCACCTCCCACCCCTGGCCCTCTTTTACTTACATTTTTAGTAGTTGCTCAGTAGGGAGGGGTGGAAAGTTCCGGACCGCTCGCCTTCGCTGCAGACAACTTGCAGCACCGTTTGCAGGCTGGGACTTTTGGCGGGCTCAGCAGGGCAGAGACAGCCTGGACAATTCCTATTGGCTTTTGAAAGCCAATAGAATTAGACTCTATTCAAGAGAGTCTATTCTATTGGCTTTCAAAAGCCAATAGAATAAGAGGGAGTAGCACAGCTAAGGAAAAGGGGAAAAAATGGTGTAGCACAGCTAAGGAAAAGGGGGGTAAATGGCGGACTGCGTTGTTTGGCGACCGCCGTGAAATGGTCGTTTGACCCCAAATGGAGTCGCGACCCACAGGTTGAGAACCGCTGCCTTAAAGAATCCTTTTATTGCTACATAGCTTCGGCATGTACATAATGAAGCCAAAATCTGAACTCTCCTCCCCCCAATCACCCGTAACAAAGCATAACTCACTCCTTCATTTAACAATCATCAATCATGTTCTCCAATTAGTTTGAAGTGTGAACTTTCCCTCCCGTATCTCCTTTGGTTACAACTAACCTTGAATAATACTGTACTGAAATATTGTTATGGCTAACTATTCCCCAAGCACATTCTTTCCTCCTCCCTTCCCACACTAACTTTAACTCTAGAAGTAATACACAGGTTAAATAGAGAATGTCTGCTTCTTCATATATTGTCAAGCAAGAACATCTGATTTTAGCAGCCTTGACATACACATTTCTTTCTCCCCACAGCCACATTGTTCTGCCCTGCCACTGTTACTCACTTTACATTAAAAGGTGCTATCTAAAGACTTTGTGATTCACATAAACCATATCATTGTTTTGCCAGATACCTGTTTCCATAAAACTGTCTTGTTCTTTTACCCCAAGGCTTTGCTTATTTCAGTCTGCTTTTTGATGTGCATTCTATACTGCCAAAGCCTGACTTTAGTATGATCTTACTTTGTTCTTGACTTTACACTATGCCATGATTTACTTTGGAATTTGGTTTATTCCTGATTTAGTTCACATAACTGGCTGGGTTTGCATAACATAAGGATAAGCTATAATTTACACATCCTGGTACTCAATTAAAGTCAAAAGCATTTTGGTTTAATGTGATATATAAGCCTAGCCTGGTTTTAGCCAAATGACCGAACTATCTATTTCTCTTTGTTAGACTAAACTTAAAATTTCTATTTTTTTTAAGAGTGTATATTACATGCAATGTTTTTAGGCACATTAACCATCCACATTTATCCACATTTGGTGCATTCAATATCATATGGCAGTTTAATATTCTTGCTAGGCTGCAGAATTGCCAGGGGACAAGATCTTGTAACCGCAGGTTATTCGGGGCTGACACATCTTGCTGTGTAGGGGGACACATTAGAATCTCAATGTTTTTCACATTTCCAAACCCCATTGTGCTCTTTCAGTAATGAGATCCCACTGAGCATAATCTTATATGTAACGTTGGATATTCTAACTCATCATCTGTTCTCTTGTATCCATGGTTTCAGCAACTTGCGTGATACTATGATTTCTCTGTTTTCTATTCTTTGCGGTCTTTAACATAAAAATAAAACTAACAAGCACCTTTCATGTTCAGAAAAGAAGTGCTTTCATTTCTACTCATTCAGATGGAGCAATGACATTGAGGTGCTCTGAGAACAGCCAGTTCCTAAGCAGCAGGCCTAAATATTGTGATTAAGATCAGCAGTTATGTTTGAAAGACAGAGCAAGTTTCTTAATGTGTCCTAAGACAGAGGTCCCCAACCTTTTGGGCACCAGGGACCAGTTCCGTGGAGAGAGGTTTTTCCACAGACCAGAGGGTGTGTGGTTTTGTATGCTGCCTGCATCCCGTGGATGGAGCTCTGCTTGTTTGTGTGGACCAGTTGTTGGCATGCCACGGACTGGTACTGGTCCATGGACCGGGGGTTGGGAATCCCTGCCCTACGAGATCATCTTTGCCTATCTGGGTATTGGCTTCTGAATTTTTTATTTCCTGCTTAACTTTTTTTATTGGCTCCTTTGAATGGTGTGTAATTGTCTGTGAAGTATTAACTCCAGGCAAACAATCAAGCTGAAAACAATTCCCTAATCAAGGAACTACCAAGGAGAAAACCATCCCCCTACCAACACTTGTAGGGTAAGCTGTTGTCTATAAATTGGAAACACCCCATCCCATTATTACCTAGTTGAGTAAAGAAACATCTGCAAACAAACACCAGGCACAAAGCCCATCAAGGACTCCACATTTTCAGCTCTGAACTACATATATTATTTTCTATTGGAAGATATAACTGCCTGATACAGATTCTTAAACAAAACCATTTCACACTCTAGTATTTTGAAGCAAATGGCACTTAGGTTTTTTTTGTTGTTGTTGTTCACAGTCATAATGCAGGTGTCCCATTCACAGAGCAAAAGACTGAAAGAGTTGATTAAAATTTGATAGTCCACTTTAGAGCTATCTAGAGGAGAAAAAGCTATTGTCCCATCTTCTCCACCTGGGATTTGTTATTCAGGCAGGAGAGGCTGCTTCATATTTTATCACTGTTCCAACCAACATCTGGTCCTGTAGTAAAGATATTCTCTCCCCACGCCTTTCCAAATATGCAGCAACTGGCTCTCCTATCAGTCCCTTACTTTTGGATGGCTTATCCCTACTACCAAATGCTAACTGTAAAGTCTGTTCTGTGTAAGCAAGGCCTCTTTTAAGGAACAAAAGAGAGGCAATGGCAGCTAAATTCTGAAGCCTAGCTAAATTTTCAATTTTTAAAATTTACGTATAATCCAAATTTTCTTCTAGATTCTAAAAACACAATTAGAAGTTATTAAAGCATT
Organism: Bothrops alternatus; assembly: GCA_034064705.1. Lineage (NCBI taxonomy): Eukaryota > Metazoa > Chordata > Lepidosauria > Squamata > Viperidae > Bothrops > Bothrops alternatus. The sequence continues at coordinate 22,884,679 of JARGCV010000007.1, read as the reverse complement.
GTGTTACTTTGTAATGATTCCATTAGAAGACATGTCTTGAAATTTCTAGAGTTGTCTATGGGCATATTGATCATCAATAAATGCAGTAGTCTGGCTAATTATTAGACATACTATATCTGCAGGCCTTGCATTGATTGTCAATAAATTCCCAGTGCAATCCAGAATGCTGTTTTTAAACTATAAAACCATCTGTGCTTTTGTACCTAAATACCTGCAGGACTGCTTTTTCTAGCCAGAAATGACCTGCATGAGATAATTCTCCTAGGAGAAATTGCTGATGATATGCCATTTTCATGAGGTAAAGGACACTGAGGTGAGAAACGGTTGTTTCTCAATTATGGTATGGAAAAATCTTTTCCTGGAATAGCCTGACTTCTTTCTGATTGCCTTCAATTATTTGGTTAACTTGTAGCTCTTCTGGAGAACATTTGGGGATTGATTGTTGTTGCCATAATTATTGTCTCTATTTTCTGTTGAATGATTGCTCCTTATTATTTTATTGTACCATGACCATTGTATGGGATTTTTTTTTTATAAGGCACCATTTGAGAATTCAGATGAGCTTCTTAGCCCTCAGGACTTGCATTTAATGGTAGAATGAATGTTTTCCTGTCAGACACTTTCTATTACAGCTTTGAATTTGGATCTATAAACAATAATGGATATACTTGCAAAAATTTATGCATGTATTCATTAACTGTATGGACTGAAGTTTTAAAGCCCTATACCAGGGATAAGCAACCTTGGCTCTTTTATGACTCGTGGATTTCAACTCCCAGAATTCCTGAGCTAGCTGTGCTGGCTCAGGAATTCTGGGAGTTGAAGTCCACGAGTCATTAAAGAGCCAAGGTTGCCTAACCCTGCCCTATACAGTGAGTAGAGAGTAAGGATATGATCTTGATGGAGATATGCAGGAACTGGCATATCTCCAGGCAGCCCCTAGGCAAAAGGGGCTGAAACTTTTTTTTAAGTTGACAACAGCCAGATAACATTCAGAAGCAATTCAGACAGAGGCTTCCCTAATTCACTCAAATAGGAGGAGGAGGAGGAGGAGGAGGAGGAGGAAGAAGAAGAGGAAGAGGAAGAGGAAGAGGAAGAGGAGGGGAGGAGGAGGAGGAGGAGGAGGAGGAGGAGGAGGAAGAGGAATAGCACAATTAGATTGGCAAGATTTTGTTATTGTAGCCATTTAATACATGTAACTTGCCTTTTTATGGAATTGAATTCCTGGTCTGATCTTTCTAATGGGGGACTGACATATATATAGAGAGATGTCTATGGCCTTAATCCGTATAGAAAAACCTTTGAACTAACATATCATCCTGAGTTATGGAGGGTCAAATAGTATTTGAAGCAGGGGAATAAATGTTGCAAAGCTTTGCATAGATACAGGCAGTTAGAGATTTGTGAGCTCTAATTTTAACCATAACCATAACCCCATATCTATTTAGTCAGCAGGACTAAAAACACTCTCCTCTCTCATCGCAACTCATCTCATAGGGCTGTTGTGAGGAAAATAGGAGGAGGGAGTGCTGGGTATGTTGTTTGGAGCTTTTGACCAAAAAAAGGGCTGTAAATCAAATAAATATGTACATATATGCATGCATTTTTTTATTTGTTTGTTTGTACTGTGTCTTAGCAAATGTATCATTATCATTGTCATCCATCTTTCCTACAGAGGAGAGGATAGATTTTTATGGCAGATGTTAGACTATTTATTACTATCCAGCCACATCATAAATGATGGTTTGGCAAAAGATTAGGCAGACAATAGACACAATTTGCCTGAGCATCTATCACTGCTCTTAAAATCCACAATACTTGTAGCCAGTCATAATACTCTTTGGTTACATAAACTCGATGTAGATTTCTGTAAAAGCTGGCTGCTCTGATACATTTTGTTCCATGCTAATTATAGTCCTCAGTATATAAACCATATTAGACCTGTTGAGCTGTTATGGTAGATATAAAATACAATAGTCCTTGATTTACAATCGGTTGCTTAGCAACCATTCAAAGTTACAACTGATCCCCCAAAACTCAGTGCAACTCAGTTCTGAAGTTCTGACAGCCAGGCTGCCTCCTCAGGTCACGTGACCACAATTTGGGTGCTTGGCAAGCAGCTCACACTTATGATTGTTATGACCATGACTTTACATTTTTACTGAAAACTGGTGTTTGCTTCCAGTTTGGAGCAAAAATGCCACATAGTATATAATTGGTTCACTTAGTGGCCATGGCATTCACTTAATGGCTGTGGAGTTTGCTTTATGACTGTTGCGTTCACTTAACAACTGCTGCAAAAAGTCATCGATCAGGTGATTCATATGATGACCTGCTTTATGACCATCACAACTTACAACCGTAATTTGTAGGCTCTATTACTTTGTAGGTCGAGGACTACCTGTACATTAGGGTCTATCAAGGACATCTGGGTCAGCCCTTCTCAAGATAGTAACACAAGCATTCATTGCGCTCCTTGGCTAACCTATAACTGACACCAGCCTAAATTAGAGTCAAGCAAGTTCAGGTGCATCTGCAAAAGGCTCCTTTTCTGAATAGAGATCCTTAAATAATCTTTACTTCTGGACTTGCACAGATTTTAGATTGGCTCCACGTGTTGATGGTGGAGCTGCAGCTGAAGTATATGTCAATACTGACACTTAGGCATCCATCATCTCAGTTGGTGCATTAAACATGTGGTGCCACGAGCTAATATGTTGAATAACAGTTATGGAGTACACGGTGTCCATGTTGCTATTCACAAACAATCCCACAGAGGCATCTCCTTTTTCTGTTTGTATTAGGGGAATATATGTTTCATCTGTTCCTACAGTGGTTCTGATTTCTAATTCCTCTTCCCACTACATTTTCTTCTAAAGAATCTCTTTTTCTGTCTCATGCCAAGGCCTCTGGTGGTATCTCCTTTATCCTCTGCCTGTATTCTCTTAGGGAGCTCTATCTCACAAATCTAAGAACTGTGACTGTGAAAATTGCAAAGGGCTTGTCTAATTCTTTCTAGAGATCAAGGAGAAAGCGTGAAGTGGAATAAAGTGCCTCATGGTTTGCAGCTGCTCCAGGTACATAAATAATGTGGGCAGAAAAAGGCACTGGCAGTGGCCGAACTTTTGGCATTCCACTTTTTTTCCTGAAATCTTTTCGCCAAGCTCCACTCAAGCGTTATTCCTTCTTTCTACCCAAAACAGCGACATTCACTCCAACTTGTAGTGCAGCTTGCATCTCGATCCCTTTACAAAAAATAGTATATATGTTCATGAAACAACTTCTGAGATCAGAATAATTTTTATTTTTTTAGAGGAGGAGCCCATCTCAGACCAAGTCAAGCAGCTGAATTACACTGATTTCAGTGGGAGAATCAGACAAAGGCTGAAATGTCTATTTCTGAAATGTATGTGATACATGAAGGCTACATTTGACCAATTATGTTAAAAGCACGCAGTTAAAAGTATACAGAAAGATAGATCTTCTTAGTTCTGTCTATTTATGCTGAAATGATTGTTTGTTGAAACCAGATGAAAACCCCTGGGGGGGGGGAGAGGAAATCTGCTAGATTTGTCTTACAAGGACAGAAACAATTCAGTTCAAATGCTTTCACCAGTCTACTTTGTGAATCCCATGAATTGTATGCCAATTCATGTAGATATTTAAGCTTTTATCATGATGTATATGGTACTATTTGATTGATTCTCATTAGGATTCAAACCTCTTTAATCTGAATCCTTGGGTTTGGATTTTGTTATTTTGCTGAGTGTGAGTCCCCTTCTTACAAAAACCTTCTAAAGTATCACCTACAGAGCGATGCTTATTGACCATCTTCTAATTTCACAGTACTGCTATTTGATGAGAAGAAGAGCATTGCGTGGCACATTCAGAATAACACTCCCTGATATGAAGAGCATCATGTTTCAATAGTCATTATGGGAAAATTCTTCTTATCTGAGGAAATAATTTCAGATTATTTTCATTGGTTTTGTTAGTGAAAATCATTCTTACTATTGCAATTTCTATTCATATGTTTTGCAGTCTTTTTGAATTTATAATTTCTCCTAAACTGCAAATGTGTGTGTGTGTGTGTGTGTGTGTGTGTGTGTGTGTGTGTGTGTTCATTTAGAGCTACAATTCTCATCATCCATGGTTATTTTGGCCATGGTGATGGAATTAGTAGTACAAATAATGTGGAAGGATCAGACTGATAAAAGTTAGCTTAAACTCTTCTTTTTTGTGTATATTTGCCTTCAAGGAAGTGTTGAATTTGTGTGAATCCCACAGTTTTCTTGGTAACAAGTGGCTTGCCCTTGTCTCTTCCTTCAGATGATTAAAGACAGTTAAAAACAATAAGTTGCTGCAGAAATATTAGAAAATAGTAAGCATCAGTAGACATGAATTTGCACATTTTAAAAAAATCTTTTAAAATCTAGAATACAAAAATCACATGGGGGGGATCACATGAAGTATTAATACCACTTTACAGTGCCTTGGTAAGGCCACACTTGGAATACTGCATCCAGTTTTGGTCACCACGATGTAAAAAAGATGTTGAGACTCTAGAAAGAGTACAGAGAAGAGCAACAAAGATGATTAGGGGACTGGAGGCTAAAACATATAAAGAATGGTTGCTGGAATTGGGTATGTCTAGTTTAACGATGAGGGGGGACATGATAGCAGTGTTCCAATATCTCAGGGGCTGCCATAAAGAAGAGGGAGTCAAGCTATCTTCCAAAGCGCCTGAAGGCAGGACAAGAAGCAACGGGTGGAAACTAACCAGAGAAGCAACCTAGAACTAAGGAGAAACTTCCTGACAGTTAGAACAATTAACCAGTGGAACAACCTGCCTCCAGAAGCGGTGAATGCTCCAACACTGAAAGTTTTAAAGAAGAAACTGGACAGCCATTTGTCCGAAACGGTATAGGGTTACCTGCCTGAGCAGGGGGTTGGACTTGATGATCTCCAAGGTCCCTTCCAACTTTATTATTATTATTATTATTATTATTATTATTATTATTATTATTATTATTATTATTATTATTATTATTATTATTATTATTATATTCATGAGATACTTCCATATTTTGCAAGATAGACACTGAGTATTCCTGTGAAAGGAATAGGGTGCACAAAGCTAAAATATTCTTTGCCTGATTGCAAATATCTTCTTTTTGTGGGTAATCTGGAAGACATATAATTTATAGGTAGGTTGGTACAAAGGGTGAGGAGAGGTTTTTCTGAAACTACACAGGCTTAGAGGTCTGTGCAATTACCTTGAATTGAAGATAATTACTGTAAACCATCACACTTTTCTTTGACTTTGATAATAAGTTCTCCCATGCAATCTCGTAAGAGTTCACATCTACTGCTAACTGCTTTTTGTGTTGGTGACATACTAATAACAACAAAAACAGCAGGAAACATGGATAGATACACATACAAAAGGAACTCCACATATACTACTCACTGCATTAGTGTAAATAGAAAGTCTTTAAAGAATTTCCAATTATGGCATATACTAATCAGCATTTGGAGCACCTGGATTCTGTTTATGGATTAAATGATAATGACCACAAGCAGGACAGAATCCAGGTCAACAGATGCTAAATAATTCAGTAAACTGATTTATTAATTGAGTGCCATAATTGCCCACCTGATCTTTGACTTGAATTATAATCCCAAATATAGGAAGTGCTTTCATCAGATGCATTCAAACATGTTATGAAAATCAGAAATATTATGTTTAAAACGAGATACTAATTCTTTGGTTGGAATTTTACTTTAGAAGCTGCAAACTATGGTTTGTGTTCAGTGTAGATATTCTTAATGAGTTTCTGTTTTTTAAAATGAATAATCTAAATAGTCAGGCTTTTCAGTTGACCGTTTGACTTTTAATGATAAACAGAAATAATTTGTTTGACCTTTCTCTTTGTTCTGCAACCTAATGCACAGTAGTCACAAGCAATGATGAATGGCTGAGTACTCTTTTCTCTGTTCTTCTTTTCGGTTGATCAGAAATAGCAGGCTGTGTTCCTGGGTCTGCGGGTTTGGGGGGTTTTTTGGTCATAAATTCTTGTTATAAACATCCACTTTAAACTTAGTCCTTTTTGTTATCAAGAAACAATTGATAATAAAAAGAATAAGAATAAAAAAGAATAGGAATGCATCATTGAACAAGAAATCCGAACACAGTGTACGGGAAGTGAAACAAAACTGCAGTTCTTTCCTCTTGAGCTCAGATATCATTTTTTTGCGAAGTGCAGGAGGGGAAAAGCACCTAACATCTTTAGAAGCTAAGCTTCCCACTTGGTCTTCCAACCAGTTTTTCAGATACAAAATCCCACAGTCACAATGCCATGGATTCCTAGATAGATTGATAATCTTCAACACCTGAAGATGGTCAAATGCTCCTGCGGGTATCGTGGCTAGTTTATTGTCCTGGAGGTACAACTCTTCTACTTGACTTGGCAAAAGTGGAAGTACCATCATTCCCATGAAGCTACAGTTCAGTTTTAGTGGACTGTTTCCTGGTGGAGAGCATGTACAGTGGTATGGACAGTGGCTTGCAAAAGCAGCTTCAAGAAACAGAAGAATCAGCAAGCTTTGACATGGGATCATTCTGAAAATTTAAATGAGGATAACCGTATAAAAAAATAAATTAGTGTAAGTTTATGAACATTTAGCTTTGCTCAACATTCTCCACAATAAACCCGTAAAATATGTTGAAATAAATCAAGGGTGTCCAACCTTGGCAACTTTAAGACATGTGCATTTCAACTGCCAGAAATCCCCATCCAACATGGCTGGCTGGGGAATTCTGGGAATTGAAATCCACAGGTCTTTGGGCACCTTTGATGTAATTATCTCATGCTCATAATACATTTGAATAGGTGAGTTAATATTTTAATATTTTTGTGCCATTTATCAAAGCCCCCCTTAGAGTTACGGTTTCTTTAATATTATTGTTAAAAACAATTTCATATCAGACACAAAACGAAGTTAGCTTTTGCAATATATGATAGCTCACATCTAAGCCGAATCTTCTCCTAACTGCCCCTTTCAAATAAGGAAATCAATAGCTTTATAAGCAGCTAGCAGGAAAGGAAAGTTAATTTTCATACAACAATTTATTTCTCATTGCGTTAGACCATCTGTGAAACACATGATGAGTGTTTTCTTTCAAAGGAAAGCACTGATCTTTATGAAGGCTTATGCATAGAAATGTTTTTCTCAGTTCTGAAGTTCAGATCCGAACCTTTTCAGTTCTAAATGGAATTGTAGACACAACCTATTTACAGAGAAATCCATTAGGATACTCAGAATGCAACATTTTTTACAGAACAAATTAAACATAATCAGTCCTATGAAATGTTTTTAAATTATGGGAAAGTGGATTCTAGTAGATAATGAAGTGGAGGATCACATCTTTCTCATGACATCCCCACCCCCAAAAAATTCAAAAATCAAGGACACTTTATTGATCTGCTACATCAGTGCAAAATTTAAAGAGTTGTGATACATAGTATAATATCAACTTATTAGATTTCACTCGGACAGTCATAAAAGAGTGAGCTGTCGAAAGGAGTGGATAGATTATTAAATTTAATTCACATCTGTGATCACCAGGAATGTATTGGATAATCATGAGAAAGTCATGATCTAAATCCTTATTGTATTATAGAATTATTGTAAGACTAAAGTAAGCTGACATTTATTAACTCAGTGAAAGAAGGATGGGATACCACAAAAGCAGCCAGTTCTCCATGTCCTGCCTCTATTTACAGGTAGTCCTCAATTTACGAACACAACTGAGCCCAAAATTTCTGTTGCTAAGTGAGACATTTGTTAAATGAGATTTGCATCATTTTATGATCTTTCTTGCCAGAATTGTTAAGTGAATCATTGCGGTTGTTAAGTTAGTAGCATAGTTGTTAATTGAATCTGGCTTCCCCATTGATTTTGCTTCTCAGTGCAGCGGGGCACTGCAACTGCCTTAAATATGAACCAGTTCTCAAGCATCTGAATGTTGATCACATGACCGTGGGGATGCTGCAATGGTCATAAGTGTGAAAAATGGTCATAAGTCACTTTTCCACTGCTGTTGTAACTTCGAATGGCCACTAAATGAATTGTTTTAAGTTGAGGACTGCTTGTTTGCTGGTGGCACTCTTTTTGAAAGGCTGAAAATGTAGCTCAGTGGACTCATCCGCTTAGTCAAGGAACAGATAAGTGGAGCTGAATCCAGAGCAGAAAATAATCTGAAGTTGCTATCTCAGACGTTGCTCATTTCCAAGCTGGTTGGAAAGACCAAAAAGTGCAGGCCCAACCCATATAAAAAAACTTACTGTAATTAGGGAAAGCTTTCCCACCCTTACGTAGAAGTGCTCTCAGGTCTGTGGTGGTCGGTGATATCTTATTAGTTTTTCTTTGGGGGTTTGGGTTTTGTTTTGTTTTGTTTTTGTATTTACCTTTCTAGACTTGTAAGATATTTTATGTTTTTTCTTTCTGTTTTTATAATGTAAGCAGCACAAAGTGGTCTGGAGTTTGGTCATCTCTAAATTTTATAAAACAAATAAATAAAAGCAAATAACAACTTTGTGGGGCTTACGTCTGGAGAGAAATAGAATTAGAATATAGAATATATATTGGAATATAAAATTTGAGGAACTTTAAGGAAATAGCTGAATATACCACTACAAGCTAAGTGAAGACAGGGGAGAGAGTGGGTGGGGTCCTGTTACCATTTTGACCCTTCCCCCTTTGCAGCTGCTGCTGTTTTTCATTGTAGATGTGCAAATAGAAATAGAATGACATTACATCCTGCAATGATATCTTTAACCCCATCAAACAACATCTGCCTATCCCAGATCATTGGGAAACACTGGATAGGTGGATAAAAATGACAAATCCAGTCCAAACATCTAGCTGACTACATGACCAACAAAAATAATAATATTTTTTACTACCATTGGGGTTTGGGGTTTTTTTTGTAGTTTTTTACCCCCTTTTTTCTCTTTAGAAATATAAAAAAAATCAAAATGTCTTTGATACCATAAAAAGAACTTACCTCAAGCCAAAGACACATGAGAACGTCTTCTGCACACCTTTGCATTCTCTTAATTTTATTTGTAAATATTGACATCGATCGTCAGCATCTCAGCTTTCTGTGCATTGTTCAATACAGGAAAAGATGAAGCTGATTCACAGATCAAATCCCCTTTCTGAAGCTCTCCAAGAAACTTTCTGCACATGATCCATTTTCAGTGGGTGGCACAGTTATTCCATCCTTCAGTGGGCTGTTACAATGAGAACTGCAATCAACAGCACACCCTATGGAAATCCATTTGATTGGCTATGTAGGAAGTGTCCCAAAGCTTATGAAAGAAGTGGCCGGGGAAGATAAGCCTGTGATACTCCCTCATCCACCATTGCATCTTAACTCTCTCAGTCTCTGGAAAAATTCCCCTGATAAGGACACCCTGGTTCCCTTTGATAAGGAGAGCTCTGCTTATTAGAAAAGCTGCATTCCTTCAACAATTCTTTAAGACCTCTAAAGTTTATGTTTCCCAGAACAACATTTTTATATTCTCTGCTATAATTAACTTCAGTTCTGATTTCCAAAAATATCTTTAAAATAAGGAAGCCTTTTTTTAATATGGAAAGTGAAAATTGGTACTGTACATGTCTACGTTATGTGAATTCAATAAACAAGACTTTATTTGAAACATTTCATATATTTCATATGTTTATAGATATTTCTCCAACTTAAAGCATAGAATTCTAGAGCAGAAAATATTTCATGTTAATTTTATGTGAAATAAAATCTAGGTTTACCTTCACACAAAAGCCAATTATCATATATAGTGTAACAGCAATAATGATGGAATTTAAAAACAACACACATAATGGAGCTGCAACTCATTAATTTATAAATGATGCAAAGCTTACAGTGCAGTTACATTTCTTTGCACATCATTAGTGAAGGATTTGTTCCCATTGCTTGGGGTTTTTTCAGGCAGTTATTATCATAAAATAGCAAATTATAATATTTTCAGTGAAGAATAGTATAGTGCATGATTTATTTCTCATGTAACACATGAGAAAAATGTGAGTATTAAGTCCAGGTTGATGAAATAAATTAAGTAAAATACTTTATCATTTGTGAAAGGGCTTAGACTTTAAGGAAGTAATGATATCCCTTGATAGGGTTTGACATGCTTAGAGTAGTTTCATTTAAATCTATGGTCAACTGTGGTCAGACTAACTTAAATTACATGTTTGTAATATATTGCAATGACTAAATTTTGATCCAATCCTAGTTGGATAATTACAATTTCATGCAAATCCATCTGGCATGCTCTCTCTAGCTTAAAAAATTATATTTGATATAGAATCCTTAAAATTCAAACATAATATCATCCACACAGAATATAGATCACAAAGACAGGTGTCTTCTAAGCATAACTGAGAACTCTTCAATAATTCGAAGTATACTTGTGGAATAAAATAAAGAAAAAAACTGGAAATTTGTGCCGTTGAACTCTACTAGAATTGGTGGAGTGTGAACTATCAACTTGCTTCATTTAAAGGAATAAATCCAACACAACTTTCAGTGATATAGTCCTTATTAAATAATAAGAGACATGATGATGCATTATTCTGAAATGATTATCACACCAGTTATGGACTAGGACTACTCAGCCTATAAATTCAAGATCAAAGTTGTTTCAAGCAAAATGAAGTCCTTGCATACTTCCATATTCTAGATAGCTCTCAGCATTCACTAGCAATACAAAAACTGTGCTATTTGTCCATTTTTCCTCCCTTAATTATTTTTAGAGAGAGCAAAAAGATAAATAATAAATAAATATTGGGGAAAAATAATGGAAAATACAGAAAGTTCACAAATGGAAACCATTGTACCCCCCTTAGAATATGGTAGTGCAATTTCACATTAAAAGAATCATCTGAAACAGAGCTTGGCAAAAAGCCCAGCCATATTTCCCTATGAAGGAAATATGGATGTATTTGTGAGACAGCCACCAAACTCATCAATTTGCTGAATAATTAAGTATCCATATTTTTTAAAAAAAATTAATCCCTTCAGTAGATGGATTGGTACTTTCAATTTCTGATAGGGATTGCAATGCCACAAAAATAAACTATTTTCCAATCCTAAATATTCTGACTATAAAATATTTTACTACCAAAGCCATTATACAATATAACTTTCTAATTCAAATTATTTTTTCAAATGAAATTATAAAAGTTGAAAGCCCTAGATTCTCTCTCCTAGTATTCAGTGACTATGTGAGTAACTCCATTTTTTTTATATGTAAGAATATGCGTTACTACCACACTGAACAAGTTAGCATAAGATCAGGATTATTTATTCTCTTTGCGAATGATTATAGGGCTGAGTGACTGGATGCCATAGCAACAGAACCTGTGATGCATGGAAATACATTTCAATTATGCATATGGGAGCATTAATAAGGATAGTACAATTACATAGCAAAACAACTTATACATCTGTCAGAATTATTGGTTTAATACCAACGATAGTGATTACTGACATACATACATGGAAAAGTGTATGTGGGGGAAAGTGTGACATTTTCACCAAAAGAGACCTTTGTTTGTGATTATAGATACTTTCAGTTCACAAAAATACAACTTTACATGGGTGGTTTTATTCATATAGCATCTTATTGCCCACTGCAGCATTTCATTTGGACTTCCTATTTTCCAGGTCATGGAACTGTAGCAGAGGGACTTCAGAAGAATGCTGCTTTCTGCTGGCTTGGAAAACTAACTGTTTTGAACATTGCAAAATGCATGCTGCTAAAATTAAGACAATGATTGCCAAAAAAATCAGACCAAAGTCCCTCCAAAAAAAATCACGGCAACTGATTGGCAGCGTTTTCCTACACCCCTCCAGTTCGTTCCTTTTCAGCTGGTTCAAGGCTTTCCTATTTAGAGAAGCTGGAGTTGCACAGGTAGCTGTTGCAAGAGCACTTTTATTAAAGTCTGCTAGCCACTCCTTGAGGTATAAAATAGAGCAGTCACAGTGCCAAGGATTGTTGGAAAAATTAATTTCCTCCAAGCTGGTCAAGTTATCAAGAGCACCAAGAGGAACAGTGGTCAAATTGTTATTTTGCAAATGAAGAATTTTGATGCTTGAGTTCAGGAGCGGCATCTCCTTGAGGTCCATCAAATTGCAGTTTGCTGCCCATCCCCAGGAATCAAGAGTCTTACAAGGACAGAGCGTGCAGATCCAAGCTTGGGTTGTGTTTAAGAACAACAACATGATTAGCCCTTTGATCATTGAGATTATTAGCCTGTTCCTGCTTGTAGCTGTGGAACAAAAAAAATACACAATATAATACGTGTGAGCTCATTTCTGTCCTGTTCAAGTAGAAGATGAGAGTTATACTGTATCCCAAATATCAGGAGGTGATAGTGGTGCTGCCCAAACTGTGGGGTTAAATATGGACCCAGAAGGTAATTCTTGTTAAAGCCATTTTGTATTCTTAGTTAGACTTCCCAAGTCTTCTACATGGGAAGATTATCACCGAAATGTCATGATCAGTGCCTGGAGAACAAATATGGATTCCCCACTGGCCATGTCTCTTAGATGATCACTCTTCCTTTCTTCCATCTTAGTTTAGATTTCTCTTTTCAGCTCAATTAGCCTGCTCAACAGCCATAAGTATTCATATGTTTTTAGATGCTGATGCTTTTTTATTTCAACAATAATATTTGGCCTTTGAATACATTAATCCCATTTTCCAATTCCAGCCTTTCTCATTTGGCATTCTATGAGAGGTTGTGATTGAAAAAGAAAACTTTGCACACCACCCAGTGCTAGCATTCACAGTGGTAAGGAATGTTTATGCATTGCAACTCACATTTGCTGTGGATTGTGTAGGTTAGGTTAGTTGTATTGTGGAGTTTTCATACTTTTTTTAAAGGCAGGGTTCCCTGGGACCTGAAAATTATTTCAAGGGATTCACTAGAGCAAAATAATTGAGAAAGGCTGGTATAATTCAAATTTAGTCAACTCCAGAAATGTTTATAAACCAAATATGAGTTTCATCCTTACCAATTCTGAGGAATCCTAAAAAGGTCTTGGAGACTCATAAAGCCCCCTTTGCCTACATTGTTTTAACTCCTTCCTTCAGGTCAATGTTTCCCAACCTCAGCAACTGATGGACATGAACTCCCAGAAGTCAGGTTCACACAGCTTCAAGTTGCTGTGGCTAAGAAACACTGCTTTAAGTGGTAACCTGTCATAGTAGTCATTTGGTTGTTTGCCATACTAACTTTCAGAATTGTTACAGATCACATTAGAGTCTCTCTCTCTCTCTCTCTCTCTCTCTCTCTCTCTCCATGGAATCACCACTGCTAAGTAATAAGGAGGACTTTTCTACAGGTAGTAGTTTCTTATAGTCACACATAGGATCATACTACTAAAAAATTAAACTTTTAAAATCACATATCTCTCCCTCTTTCTTTCCCTCCTTTCCTCTTCTTTTTCTGTTCTAACTTTGATGGCTGACTCAGCCGCTCATTTTCTGAAGACTGCAGCTCACATTGTTGGTGATGCATTATGTAGCAAACATCCATGCATCTTTCATAATCTGATGTTATTCTAAGTGCTTTGCTTTTCAATGGAATAGTGCATGCATTCAGTTGAGATAAAGTGCTAAATAAGCTAATGACGCACAGGCATTTGAGGCTTTGAGTTCTATGCTTTTTATGTAAGTGTTCTTTTTCTTAAGAAATGACACCCTACATAACATAGACAGTGATCTGATGTTTTAAATGGATCTAAATAGTTGCAATGCTACGTGGATGACCAACTTATCTAAAGCAGCACGAATAAAAGCCAATCAGATAGTTATTCTCCTACATGTTGGATGTGCATTAACTTTATGTTTTTATTTGATTTCCACAGCTGCCCATCTCAACAAATAGCTCTGATTAGCTTTATCATTCATAGAATCACAGAACTGTAGAGTTGGAAGAGACCACAAGATTCAGCTAATCCAGCCTTCTGCAGTGTGCAAGGAAACCAGTTAAACAGTTTGCAAGTGGTGGCTGACCAGCCTCTTCTTAAAATTTTCTAGAAATAGAGAATCCCCAATAGGCAGAATGGAAGTGGCGAGAGAAATGACTGACCCAAAATCACAACGATAGGTTGTGCCTAAAGCAGGACTCAAACTCACAGTCTACTGGTTTCTAGTGTAACATCTTAATGACTTTCCCTGTCAATTATGAAGGGGGGAGGGTGTCAAAAATGTTCCAGTCTATGTGTCAAATGTGCTAGGCATGCCACTGGTTTCACCAGTGCAAAGTAGAGAAAACAAAAATAGTTTGATAGACTGTTTCTTCTAATGAAGTCTAGAATAATCCACCAAGGTTTTATTCGAAATACAATAATACCCTATTACTACATTCAGTTTTATTATATAAATTGTCCCTAAGAATCTTTCAGTATAATGTATAGAACTTTTTAAAGCACAGAGAGATGGTGCTTAGAATCAGTCAGGATAAAACAAATGATTTCCCAAAGGGAATATTTAATCCTTGTCTTAGTACGAAGTATTATTTATTAAAATGATTAGCACCGAATAGAAAGTTGAGACACCTATGTCTCTGCATTGCATGATTATTCAGCACTTCCAATGCAGCCCTCTGTACATTTATTTGGAGGTTAAGTCTCTTGAGGTCAGTCACATTTGCTCTTAATGGAGTAAACTGTTAGTCATTTTCTTATCTGAAATATAAACCATCTAAGCTGCTAATTTTAAAGAGTTAATATGATGGTAAATCAAATTTCATTTGTACAATATTTAGACCTGGAATGTCATTCCTGTCAGTTGCCTCATACACACTGAAATTCAGAGAGATATTGAATGAATGGGAATAAGCAGGATGGCTTCAATAATTTCCAGGGGACAGGGGCTTCCATTTGCCTATCTAAGCCAGGGCTGAGCCACCTATGGATGGTCAAAAACTACAAACAACTTTTGGGAATGCAGACAAGGGCTATAAGAAGACAGCATGATGAATATCATGCAAGTTTCCAATCTTCATGGGAGTTTGGAAGGAGTTTCATGTCTTTCATGATTGTGTACATGCATTGCTCACCTTGCCTCTATCTTCCCAGTGGGACACTTGCATAAAGAGATCAGACGAGCAAACAGATACCAGAAGAGGGAAAAACAGAATTGGTGAGGAAGAAAGGGCAGCAAAAAAAAAAAAAAGTAGTTGCATTAGCTTTGTGAAGTGGAAAGGCCTGTATGACTTCATGGGTGAATGGGGTTTCAACTCAGATCTCCCCCATCCTTGTCTACACTGTGACTAGCCTTCCCCAATTTGACTCCTGTGGATGCATGGAGATGGCGTACTGGCTGGGAATTCTACCCAGTGGCTGCTTTGGCCAGTACATTCCACTGGCTCTCCAGGGCCATGTTGCTTTTCATGCTTTCCCCCCATGCATGGTAGTCCATCTGTAAAGAGGAACAGAATTTACAGTAGGAAAAAGATGGTTTGTTTTTTGTGGGTGCGTCTATTCAAGAAGAAACCATGTTATGAAATTAGGTCTTAGCTATTTAAATATGGATCTGCTGCAGATTATCTTCAGTGGTTTAAACATGAAAAATAAACAAGGTAAAAGACAAAGATGCAAGCTAAAAAGAGAAATGAACCATATTTCTTACCTTTTATTTTATTTTTTGTTTAAATAGAGGCTGTGTTCTTTCACTGAAGCTTCATAACTGGCACCAGTGGAGCAAATGCAATAAGTGGTTTTGTTTGACACAGGAAGGAAATGAGTTTAGCAAGGGCTCCCCACAGAAGACAAGACTCCTTCATTATCTCCTGAACCCAAGAGCCATTCAGATGCAGGATGGGTGTTTCCTGCAAGGGGCGGGGGGAGCTTCCTTTAAGGATGCACATCTTTCTTTCTCATCCTTGCTCTACATACTGTTTCATCAGCAAAGTATTCTACCCATATCCATGGCTTATGTATGTTGGTTGGTCTAATAACAAGAGACATTGAGGCTGCAGGAAACGAACTTGGTTAGATGGACCATTGGTCTCACTCAATAGAGTGCTGCTTCAGAGACAATTAGGAATGACAGGAGTGACATTTGAGCCCAGTGATTTTGGGTGGAAAAACAAGGTAAGTGAAGGGCACAAGTGAACAGTGGCCCAGATAGTACTCTATGAAGCAGATTGGTTTTAATGGATTAGATTTGCCTGACCCTGCAGGGACATCCACAGAAATGGTCAAGCAAGTCAAGATGGCATCTGCAACCATGCAATTGAAACCCTGTTGTTTTTTTTACATATGTTTCATGCACGGGCTGTATAAAAAAGTCATGCAATTGCAGTTGACTTTTTTGACTCCCTTCCCATGGACACCCCCATGTCTCTGCTTTTGACTAGATCAATAAACAGCCACCAAGACTTCATGCTTTATGATTATCACAGAAAAAATTGGAACTTGTAAACCAGCTCTCCTCTCCTTCAGATTTTTATACACATCATCCTTACATAACCATGATTTTTCATCCCACAAATCCTATGCAGACGTTTAAAATTCCTACCTAACTTTAAATTAATCACAATTTTGTATGTTTGTAACTTGGGCTCCCTGCCTCTTAAATGGTGATAAATGATTGTCTTAAGAGAAAAATGGGGAGTCAAAAGAAATCTCGGCATAAAAATTATGCCATGCTCCACTACCTATTTTGAGATTTTGTTTAATTATTATTTATTTTGAAAAAAAGTGGCCTAAAGGGTATCTAGGCCTATTCCCTAAAACTCTAAAGATTAATTGGTAATCTTTCCTTATAAGATGATTTATAGTACACATTTGTTTCTTAACATTTAAGAGCTGCTTGAAAAATAGCTACAAGCAGGAGAATAAACCTTTTCAACCCTTTTTAAAATTAACACTCTGTCAGCTTGTCAGCTCTATTGCCACAATCTGTTGCCGAAGAGACTCTTAATGAATACAGCGCTGGAATCGGCCAGGAAAGATTCAGTTAGTCAGTTCAATACACTCCCCCCCCAAAACATATCTTCTGCATTTCCTGTCCACATCATCAGACTGTGTGAGGAGAAGGGAAGATGTTGTGATTTGGAAAATATTCAAAGAGCAAATTTCTAAATGAAGTCCAAGTGTTATTCATCCTCTTCATTTTATTTTACTCTATATTATTGCTGTTCTGTTTCAGGAAAAGAGGCATTGAGACGAAGCAACAAGTTCCAACAGTCTCCTTTATTGCAACACCAACAGAACAAGTTTTAAAATGGTGTGGCCCCCTTTTATAGCCCCCCTGCACAATACCTTGCTGGCCAATCATTGCAAAGGCTGGAAACAGCCTTTCTTGTCCCGGGCATCCACATGGTCTGCCCAGGCCAATCACTGCAGCCTGTGCCTGCTGGCCCAGGACATAACAATTGCCATCAAAGCACTCCTAGCTTCAAAATAGTTTTTCCTCTGGAGGCTCCAAAAATGTAAGAACAATCATCTGAGGTAGAGTGTCTGTGGGGGAGGTTCAAAAAAGTCAAATGGCAGCTACACAGTTGAAAGCCCACCTGTATTTTTATGTTTGTTATTGTAATTATAGGCGGGGCAAGGTGTCCATCTTATGAATGTGGCCATTGTTTGATTTTCTTTTATACTGCCCCCTGGGGATACCTCTGATCTGAGAAATATCTGTTTGCTTCCACTATGAGTAGACATAGTCACCAAATTAAAATTGGCCGAGCATTTAAGAGGTAGAGAATTTATTGATTGTTATCTATTCTCCTGGTTGGTGATTTCACTGATTTCACTATATTAAGAAATAGGCTTTCCAAACCAATCTTTTTCTACTTCTGCTTTTTTGGAAATTTTCTTTTCCATGCTGCCACTCATCACCATTACGTTTTAATTGATTAGTTTAATTTATTTATTATATGCGTGTGCCACCCATCTCACCTAGAAGTGACTTATGCTTGTTTCTCCCTTAAAATGTTCCATTTTAGAACTGGAACCATTTTTTCTTTCTCAGCACCACTCTGGCAATTCTGTTGGTATATATTCAGGTTCACTCCCACAAAAAAAAAGCGGACAAAAAGCAGAATTTCTTCTTAAATAATTCTGAAGTAGCATCAAATTATTGCACTTGGCTCAGTCTCTTTTGGTAGCATGAGAGATGCCACTATTGGCCCACTGAAACCCAGCAGTGAGCTGAAGTTCAGTTATTCTCATCTACAGCCACTGATCCCTCCAGAATGAAGAAAGCGGAATCCTATCAGTACAGCAAACAAAATGGCATCTTGGGAGATGTAGCATTTTAGATCCAAATAAAAAAGGTGCTGCTCTGCAAGTATGGGTGTCCAGTCACCACCTCTTTGATTTTCCTAGGCATGCATAATTACCCTATAAGCCCAGGAAAAGTCTTAACATTTTAAAGAAGCAGGCGACAGGTAGGGCACATGAACCCATGCATACTCCAAAGTACCTTTTTGAGTTTGGATCCAAAATAAAGCACATCCCCAATCTATTTCTCATCCATTTCTCTTTCCCAAAACAGCCAATTTTGGCTGGTCTCAAAAAACGAAGCAATGGTTTGGAGACCATTAAGAAATATTAAGATTGTAGACCATTACAAGATGGTGGACCTCCCAATCTAGCTGACAGTCTTAAAAAATTCTCCCGTCCAAGTATTAACTTGGTTCAATCCTCCTTAGCTTTCTAGTCCAGACAAGGCCATCCAGATGCTATCACCTACTGAAACTGTCTATGAACCTTATATAGCACTATCATAACATGGGCAGCTGGAAGATGTGGGGAATTAGCTATTTCATTAAATGCAGCATAGCTCTGAATGAATTCCACAGCATCCCAGATCATTCCCTTCGTGAACTGGCTGTGATTTTTGCTTCTTCATACCTAAAGAGAGGAGAAGAGAAAATTAATCATTGCATGTATTGATTCAGTTGACTTGATGCATAAAAACCAAAGAGATATCTTGGAATAAAATTAACCTCTAAAAAATAATAGTTTAGCAAAGGTCTGTTATATGTCCTTGACAGGAAAATATTACAATTAGTATGATTAATGAGCAGTACAGCAGTAAATATATTACTTATATTGTTGTTATTGTTGTTGATGATCTTCCTGTCTGTTTGATGTATGGAGAACTGTGAATATGACAAAAGACAATGAATAATTTTATCGTAAATAGGAATTGTAGAAGTGGTATGTATGTAAAGTGGAAAAAATGGGCATTGATTGTATCAAAGCCCAACTCACCAATCTAATGTATTGGAAAATCACTTTTAGAATTCTGAACAACTTGTGGTTTCAATTTGGGATCAAATAAGGAAAGAATAAGCATTCTGCCTTGGCTAAGAAAAAGACAGAGAACAGCAAGGTTGATATAAGGTCAGTTCCCCAACAATTGAAATAGTACAGAACATTCTGAGACATCCCCCTTAACATCCATAGTTTGTAGCTAAACAGCAAAAGCAAAATTTAAAATACCCCGGAAAAGAGATTTAGGCTGAAAATTAGACTATTAAGCAATAATCATTTTTAACCTGTCCAGTAAATAATTTTTTAAAAAAAAATATTTTACCATTGCTATTTTATTCTTGGGCCTTGTCCTTTCATCCTGCTTGCCAAAGAATGAAGAATCCCCACTAACATTTTTAGAAGATATATCTTCATGACGCCACCTCCATCTCATTGCCAGACCACTTCTCAGGCAGCTTTAGGGTGCTTTCTTTCTCATCCCACCCCATGGCCTCCAGTCGAGGGCACCTTAGTCTGGAGATGATGTGGCTAGAGGATGGGAGCTGCCCAGGAACTAGTATTGGTTGGGTAAATCTGCTGTAGAGGTGCTATTTCCTCAGATCTGTTTACTGGGTCCTGCAATGCTACGGCCATTTTCCAGTGGCTCTGGAGATAGCACCTCAAAACCCTAAAAATAGTAATAGATTTCCCCTTTTTGACATATTTATTTATTTTATTTATTAAATTTAGATGCCACCCATTGCACTAACAAACAAGCAATAATGACCTGCCAGGAGATAAGCCTACCAAAAGCCTGATAGGTCATCAACAGCTGTGAGAAGAGAGCCTGCCTGAGGAGGCTGGAGGTAGGAGAAGAGGAGAATGGGAAGAAAAGGGGAAAAAAAAGAGGAAGAAACTGCAAGCTAAGGGAGAAGAAGGGAAATTGCTGCAGCAGCTCAGGAGTAGATTTTGTGAGGCATGAAGAAGAGCCGTGGAGAAGCTGTTCAAGAGCTTTCCTTGATGGTGAACTGAACAAAATGCAATTGAACTGAATTGGAGGAAAAGGAAAAAGCTGCTGTGGCAGAAACTCAGCCCCATGGCTGGTATGGAAAGGGAGGGAATGCATTGTCTATCAGCTGCATAGTTTATCCCCCTGGGAAGGAGAAATGTTGGCTTCAATAATGGAGTCCTCCTAAAGGAAACAGTATTATGGAGCAAATATAGTGCCACTGAAGACACTGAGCTGTTTTACCCCAAAGCCTGCATTCACTTCTTATCTGCAGTTGTGTTCTTCAGTGTACATCTCAATCTCAATCCTTCTATTTGCAGTAGGGGCAGAGTAATGCTTACCTACTTGATTGCATATACAACAGTTATATCTTAGTACTAGTTTGGACATGTTGAGAAGGGATGGATTCTTACCATTTAGTAAGCAACAGGATTGCTTTTGGTTACACCAGAGAGCAGAATGTAACACTGGGTAATAAGGAAGGACCAAGGAAGAAAAAAGAGAGACATATAGGTAGCTCCAATCTGTGATGTTTTAATTCTGAGAGCAGAATAGTTTGTTGTAAAAACATCATCTGAAATAAACAACTTTATCTTTTCATTGTTTATCGTGCTCATTTATACATGACTTTATAGTTCATCCCACTATGCTAGCATATTATTCAGAGTAATGTGTTCCTTCATTTTTCAATGAGTTGATAAAGTATAGTCAGAACTTTCTGAGATCTTGACAAGCGGGGGGCAGAGTGTTCTTTTGAATACTGCCAACCCCAGCCCCCTCAACATATGCTTCTTGCTGCAGTCTACATCTACATCTATCTAGTTATATCTATGGATCTATAACGTGAGCCAGTTTTCTGCAGTAATTAAGGCATCAGGCTTGAAACCGGACAACTGTGAGTTCTAGTTCTACCTTAAGTACAAACTCAGCTGGGTGACCGTGGGCCAGTCATTTTCTCTAGGAAGGAAACAATGGCAAACCATTTCTGAAAAACCTTGTCAAGAAAACTGTGGGGACACATCTTCCCACATCTTTATGGAAGGCTAAAATGTAGCAGAGTCTAATAAATTTTCCCCTTTTCTTGCATTCTCAAAGATTTCCTCCAAGGGACTGTTTTCCTCTGGGAATTGATTATCCCATCGGTTGTGTGAGCTCTGCTTGTATTCTCTTGTAAAGTGATTCATGCATACAAATGATGGTGTGACTGAAATCCTGCTGTTCTTCGGGAGCTTGAATTTAGGCTATTTGGATTAAAACTAAGCATCCAGATGAGATACATGAACCTGTTCACTGAGAACAAGCCTATATGAACTACTGTTCCAGAGCACAAACTATTGTGTGGCATTCAATCACATTGGGTTATTCTTCATTTCTCTTAGTTATTTGTAGTTCAATGCATCTATCTTTCTACTTTGATACTAAAGCTCTTTTCTATAATCTAGTATTATAATATATATAATATGGTAGTTTTACTTTCCTTCTGTTTCAAATTGTGACATTGCTTCTAATGCTTTTGCAAAAGGGTTGACAACCAGAAGTATTGTCATCCATTGAAAGAAAATCTATACTTATTAAATTATTATTGAATGAGGGCTCACACATCCCGTAATGGGATATAGGGTTAGTGAGACCTGGGTTTAGATTAAGTGAGATACAGAAGACCAATATTAAGAAACGTTTGCCTTTGTTTTAATAAATGGAAATGGAATATTAGAACCACTTTAGTTTCCATATCATTAAGAAATAAAATATAGACTCTAATTCTATAATCATGAAGTTTTTATTGTACAATTTAAGCTGCAAATCTGTATCACATTCTTCAAGATTTTACTTTGTCATAATAGGCCATTTGGATAGATATACAAGCATTGCATCCAATGAAAGCTTTGGTATATTGTTTAGCATCTGTTCTTTTAGTTGAGTTAATGGGAAGTTGCTTGAGAAAACATTGTGTTGCTATTGTTTGTGAAATGAAAGCCTGCAGTGAATAGTCATCAGTGCATATTAAATAATCTGCTGCTATTTATTGACTTTTTAATTGATCAATCGAATGCAGGTGTTATGGCAATGACGGTGTTGAAGTGAGTACTGTGCATTTCTGGGCCAAAAATTGTAAAGATGGTGAACTGGGGAGAACCAATTCATTTATTTTTATTCTGCCTTTATTTTTTTATAGATAAATGAAGTAAAACAACTGGTACAATCAGTGAGTAAAACAGGTGAACTGATTAAGGACAATTGGCAAATCATTCAAAAGGAAAATTGCAATCATGCTTAGTATTTTCACAGGAACATGTAGATCACATTATTGATGTTCTCCAATATTAAATGATTTCTGCAAAATAGGTTCCTATCAGCATGATAACAAAGAAAAAAGCTTCAAGAATTGACATCTGCCATCATTTGTTGTCACTCCATGAGCATGAAGGTAAGGAAATTATTCACAGCATTGTGACAGCTAATGAAACATGGGCTTATCATTATGACCGAGAAATGAAGCATCAATCCATGCAATGTCATTACAAAGCTTTATCTATGAGAGCGGAAAAAATCCGCCAGACTTCAGCAGGAAAATTCATGTCTTTAGAACACAGATGGTCTGTTATTTTACATGGATTTCCTTGAGCACAGACCACATTGCAACACAGAAAACGCTGAAAGAGAAACAAACAATTAGGCATAATTTGGAAGCCCCTCCCCAGAAATATTGTTGCATCACAACAGTGCTAGGCTACCAAAGAGACAATTGCAAAGCTGAATCTTACCATCTTACCCCATCCAATCCACACTTGCTGACATGCAAGTTTCAGTTTTTCCCTAAATTAAAAGAATGCCTTCAGAGGCATTGGCTTGACTTGAAAGAAGAGTAAAAAGGGCTGTGAGGATGTGGTTGCAAAGACACAGTGTGGAGTTCTTTGGTGATACCTTTAAGAAGCTTGACCGCCATTGGCAGAAGTAGGGAGAGACTAGTGGAGGTTATATGGAAAAGTGAATATAGGCAATGAGATTTGTGGGTCATATTTATTGTGATTTTATGGAATATTATTGTGAACCACTTAAGGTTACCATGCATAACATAGGCATCCATGTAAGTTTGTAAAGTAGGGTTTTCTGATCTGGACTGGAAGTTTCCAGACCAGTGGTGGGATTCAGCTGGTTCGCATCACTTTGGCAGAACCGGTAGCTAATTTTTTATTGACCAGGCCCAGAATGGATTTCTGGAAGCAACATTCACACAGAGAACCAGTTGTTCACATATTTGAATCCCACCACTGTCCCAGATTAGTACTGAGTGAAAAAAATAGATACAGAACATAATGTTTTGCACCTCTGTCTTAAGACATCAATTTTATTTATTTCCTTTTTTTCTTATAAAAAACACCCCCATAATTATTCAGGTCCTACTATACTGAACTATAAAACAATGTACTATATTATCCTATGGGTATGTATCAACAGTTATTGTTTTAACAGAAGTGAAGTGGAGAACAAAATACAGGTTGGAGAAATGCTACATCCATAGAAATAATACATGGAGTTGCTTTCTCACAATATTAATCCCACTACTTTTTGCTTCCTTTCTGTTTTTCTCTGAGATGGACTCATGGTTTGATTAAGTGCCATCAAGTTGTTTTCAACTCCTAGTGACCGCATAAATAGTTCTTCTCTATGATAGTCTCTCCCTAACCTCTTTTTTCAAATCTCCCAACCGTGCATTCATCGCTACCGTGAGTCCATCCATCTTCTCCGAGCCAGAGTGTTCATTTTAAAATAGGTGATCTGTGGGTCAGCAGCATACAAATAACCCAGGATCATTTGGCGTGGAGAAACTCATGGAGCCTCCAGAACAACACTTCATTATGGATAAATAAGCGAATTCAGTAACATAATTTTTATTTTTGTGAAAAAACATATTTCAAGTCACTGCCTTCTTTAGTGTACTTTATCCTGAAAAAGCAAAATAGCATTTAATTCTTCCTGTGATAATACAGTAGTGGCTACCACTAGGTTTTGTGCAGAAGGTTTTGTGCACCATTGAAACATTCATTTTAGTATGTATTTTATTTTTATTTATTTATAGCCTGTCTTTATTATTTTTATAAATTACTCAAGGTGGCGAGCTTACCTAATACTCTTTTTCTCCTCCTATTTTCTCTATAACAACAACCCTATGAGAGAGAACGACTGCCCCAAAGTACCCAACTAGTTTTGCATGCCTAAGGCAAGACTAAAACTTATCTCCCTTTTTCTAGTTTGGTGCCTTAACATCTTTTTATCTCTGTATATTCTGGAAAATAGATTGCTACCATCCAAATTCAGACAAAGGTATTTTTTTAAATTTTCTCCTTGTTCACAGAATGATAGTTCAGATCAACTTTCAGATAGGATGATTGATGATTTCTGTATATTAATTTACCCTTGAACAGTCCACCATCAAGGGTATGCTCCCTAAATCTGACCTCAAGGACACCATTTTGCCCTCCCTCGCCCCTCCCTCATTCCCCTATAATAGCACTTGACCTTTTTTTTCATCCTGGTACCTCTTATGGAGATAATTGGACTCTGTTTTACAGCTCTTAGATTGTAGTCAATAATCTTGAGGAAAGAAATCAATAATTTTAGTGCTCCCGTTGTGTGTTTCTGTAGCTGAAAGTTTTGGCAGTCAGTCTCCTACTGAAAAGCATTGATGGTTTGTGCTGAATGGAGCGGCAGGTCCCATTTTCCTTCTTATCAATAATAGTTGTTTAGTACAGCCCTTTACATAACCAATCACGAGTTTCTACTGGTTTATGGAGCTGGATTTTTTTTACTTGCTATCTTAGTTGTGTGGTGGGGAAGTCCATACAGTTCATTGGCTGAGGTTAAAAAAAAAATGTCCTGGAAAGTAAGTGTGTGGTGATTTTGCTTTTTTTTTTTTAAATGAACCTTTGAATGCTTCTCTTTCTCTCTTATGAATTTGAAATAATAGGATAGAAGGGGCTATTGCATAGGGACAATTAAAACGTTTTAAAACATAACTTCCAGTAGGGCCCAAGCAATATCATGATCATGGCACCCAGGAATTAGATTTACTCTCCTTCTGTTGCAGTAAATAAAGTCTTTTTGTTGTGACGAGTCTGTTCTTTAACAGACGTTTTCAGTGACTAATACCTAGTATTGTATATCAGGTGCCATGATGATTGCTGCACAATATGTTTTTTTTTATGTTCAATGTTGATTGTTTTAATAAAAGAATTTTATATTAAAAAAAAGAGCACAGTTATCTATTTTGGCCTCTTGGACTTCTACTATGAAGCTGGAAAAAATGGTATATTTGGCATATAAATCAAGTAAAGGATATAGCCATTGTGGATGTTATTACTGCTCTTTCTTTAATTAGGATAATATTTGGACTTTCTAAAGCTTTTTAATTGTCTCAAACACCTCTCCCCTCCATCTTTATCTGGTCTTGCCCATTCAAAGATCATGCCATAGGGAAGGATTGTGTGAAAAGGGGCAAAAAAAAAAAAATAAGCACGTTGGATGGTGTGTGCAGCGCAGGAAATGGATGGTTTCAGGTTTGTGCAGAGTAAATGGATAGTTTTGGAAATTGCCTCTGTGGGAACAAAAGCACATTTGCAGGGGTAACTAAGCCCCAAGGAAATTTTAAAAAATGATAGAAGGACAATTGTGTTGTATTGTGCTGCTTTGTGCAGGTAAAATGGTGTGTTTATGGGTGCAATTAGCATTTGTTTTATGGGTGTTGAGGTGTAAATGTAAAAACTACTTTAAAAAGGCTGGGTTAGCGTATTTATTAAACTTTGGTATGGATACAGTACTTATTCTGAATATTCTTACATCCTCTTATTGTTGCTCTTGTGTCTTGTTGTAATGTTAACATCAGTCATGCAATTGAAAAATCACAAACAGCATCTCTTTTTTTACAGCTAGCATTTATTCCTGCCTCTCTCTCAGACTTCGTCGAAACGTCGCCAAGTATATGTTTTTATTTAAATTGCTAACAAACACTTGATATACATATATATATATATATATATATATATATATATATATATATATATATATATATATATATATATATATATATATATATATATATATATATATATATATATATATATATATATATATATATATATATATATATATATATATATATATATATATATATATGAGAGAGAGAGAGAGAGAGAGAGAGAGAGAGAGAGAGAGAGAGAGAGAGAGAGAGAGAGAGAGAGATTCAACAACAGTATCTCAAAATAGTGAGAAAACCTATAAGGGAGATGTGTCAACTGAAAGACATGCTAAAATGATTCTCTTTACTCTAGATTTAATGACTGACTCAGGGTTATTTACAGAAATAGGTAATTCTGTTATCTGTTCATTTCATATTTTATGGTGCTGAGAATAGTGTGTTCTCATTGTTTCCGTCAAAAATGTTTTAAAAGTCATCCCAACAATTTTTTTGTGATTGAGACTGAGCAAATCAACTTCAGCATGACTCACTATGAACTTACTTTGAAGGCCCTGAGAACAAAGAAACAGCAATTCCCAGAAGTTGTTTTGGGCAGAACTTTCCAAAGGTTGTGTGAGAAGGGAGAAGGGGAAATCAGGCAAGAACAATATGGTTTCCCAGGGAGGAGACAGCACAATTAAGAAACTGCACAGTCCTGAATGGATAAAGGGGGGAGGAAGAAATTCAAGGTAATGATACCCTAACCACTCCCATGGTGCATCGATTAGGTTAAAAGATTATACAGTAGCTTTACTCCGGTGAGATTCTGCCCATTTGTTGTAAGCAAATAAAGAACTATACTTGATTGGAACTCTCAGTGTCATCTTTGGGCTGGGCCCCGACAGGTTGTGAGTGTTATTCCTATGGAACATAGATTAAATCATGATTTAAAGGTTGATTTCCAAATTTCAACCTTTACTTTTTCTCAAATAAGATAATGACTTCTTTCCCTTCTATGCTAATAATGAAAGATCTCATTTTGGGCAGTCTGTTACAGGAGCTATTCTGGGTGAATGGCAAAGTGTAAGGATGGTCTAAGATAGGATGGAGATATAGTGGTACCCACTGCTTTCTACATGTAAAAGCTTACCATGTTAGGTGATTATGTTTAGTGTCTCATGGATTATGGGTTAGCACTTTATTCCCCATAAGGTGAAGGCAGCAACCTATTTTAAGGTATCATATCCAGGTTTCTTGATTCACACCACTGATATTGAGCTGATACTTCCCCTCCATTCATCCAAGCCAGCTACTTGAGGCAATCCATTTTCTGGTTGGACTGGATCTTGAATTAGTCTTTGGAGCTATAAAGAAACATGACCTCGATGGAAATATGCAGATGGAGTTGTTCAACCAAAGGTAACCTATTTACATCCAGAACATCCAGACAATGTTCAGAAGCAGTCCAGATAGATACTTACCTAATTCTATAAGAATAGAACTATAAGAAGGACAAGAAGATATAGCCCAATCAGATTTGGAAGATTCTGTTATTATAATCAGTGTCAATAAAAGTCTTTTTAGCCTGTATATGGAATTGCTTTCCTTGTCTGATCTACCTAAAGCAGCAGTCCCTAACCTTTGCTGCTTGGTGGCCTGATTGGTGGGGGGGGGGCGGGGAGAGGGGAACTGGACTGCACGAGTAGTAAGCTAGCATGCATGAACATGCAGCGCTTGCACTAGTAGTGGCGGCACGCATGTGCGCGGCTCAACACAAGTTGAGCTGTGCACACACGCAAGCTCCACCAGCCACTTGCATGGCCCAATTCCAAATAAGTCATGGCCTGATAGCTGCTGTCCAGGGATTGGGGACTCCTGACCTAAAGGGCTGACAACATTTCCTAAGATTCTTGTAATACGTAAACATCACCTGCTGTACAATGCATAGAGATATCATCCTAGTTCCATGACTTTTCCTCCAATTTGCTTCCTCCATCAGATAATTATCTTAAAACTTGTTTTCTTTGAAATCCAGCATATTTGCTGCAATCATATGTATATGTGAGAGAAATGTCTTTTTTAATCAAATAGAATTAGTTTGAAAATAAATATTGTATGAAACCTCCTAAGATTTGGGTTATGCTTCAATTAAATCTGAGTCTATTTTATGTTCTGCGAATGGAGCAAATAAGGGGCCCAGAAGTTATATCAATTAATTTTACCACTGACTGAATAGTACTAATGATTGGATTATAGAATATTATAGATGTGGTGAGATTGGACAGCACTTAGAAGAGATTGTTGTTGACTTTCTAAACAAAAAACAACAACAAAAAACTGGCACAAATAAAGGCTTTGCCCTGACACCAAACATTGCTGACATTTCTGCCTGATGAGCTATAAGTTGAAGAATTGTGTGGCATTGTCCTGACAGTTTGATGTCCTCCACAGCAATTAGGAATGGATTTATGGATGATATAAAAGAGTGAGAATAAAAAAAGCTATGGTTTGTGACCTCAGAACTCTGAAAGGTTTTGATGATGAGCCAAGTCATTTCTAAAAGCCATTTAATTTTGTTTTTGTATCCAAAGGGTTATGAATGTCACTTTCCCTTAACAAAAGCTAATTGATTAGTTATCCCTGTTTTATTTTGATTTAAACAGAAGGTATTTTTCCAGAACATTATTACAAATTGTAATGGTGGATGGGGTTTTCTTTTTTTTCCCAGTGTTTAGGCAAAAAATACTTGATTCCAGTTCAACTTCTGGTGATTCTTTCAATAAGTGTACAGGAGTTCATTCCTAACTATGATAACACCAAATTTATAAAAGTTAAAATTTAGAAAACATGTCCAGTAATGTCTGCAGAATGGGACAAATGATCAAATGAATGTTGTGCTGTGTTCAATGATGTTGCATACATGTGTGAAAGGATGAGCTTGCATTTTCACTTGTGATACTCAACTTGTCTTTTGGATGGAATAATCAGATTCTGTAAATACCTTTACATGTATCATTACATGTAATCCAATCCAAGCTCCATCCTTTTGTATTTGCATCTTGATGTCATAGTACACATTTCATCACTTGCCCCAACTGGCCCATCTGCAGATTTTTAGGGCATTAAACGTTACTGGATATACAAAGATACTGGCTGAACTTTTAAGCATTAAAAAGGAAATACAAACGATATACCAAAAGTGAAACGATAAGCCAAAATGTTTTCTTATTCAATCTACAAAAGTGACTTGTTAAAGCCTTGAAGAAATTTATGTGATGGGATAAATAAGAATCAGACAAAATCCTATGACAATGTTTGAGTGAATTAAAAATTAAGACTATTACAGTAGAAGTAAAAAGAAGGAATATAAAGTTGATGTATTTTATCAAAGTTTAAACAGGATATGCTTTTGCAAAGTTCTAATAATCTTTTATAGACTTTTTGTTGCCACCAGAATTGAAAAGTTGATGTTTAATGATTTTAGATTGATAAAGGACGGGATATGGAATGAAGAAATATTAAATAATTATTAAACACTTATACTTGTGACTAAGGTTGTATGTCACTTCTTTATATATTTCTTTTTTATTATTATTATATTCTTTTTCTCATTTTATTCTTTTTCTTTTATCCTGCACTTTTTATTCTTTTGTTCCCCATTCTGTTCTCTTTCTCTAAGTTTAGTTTAAATTAGTTTTTACTATTGCAGTTAAAATTCTTAATAAATATTATGGTCAAAAAGCAAAAACTACCAATTATATGAACCGTTAGGTTTGGTTCATATGAAAGATTAGTAATTGTCTCCCAAGAAATATATCTTAATTGTCCCAATATATTTTCTTGCACGGGAGAAAGGAAACTTCAATTAATTAATTGTTTTACTTTTTTCATATTTTACTGGGATTATGTTGCACTGTACAAAGGTTAAAAAAAACAGATGATGGTGTTGATGATGGTAATAAATCAAAAACTGAAGTCTCCTTACCTTATTAAGAGAAATTGGCACTAGTTAATTAAGACTTTGATTT
Organism: Bothrops alternatus; assembly: GCA_034064705.1. Classification (NCBI taxonomy): domain Eukaryota; kingdom Metazoa; phylum Chordata; class Lepidosauria; order Squamata; family Viperidae; genus Bothrops; species Bothrops alternatus. The sequence goes on along the minus strand of JARGCV010000007.1, from coordinate 22,854,380 downwards.
AGACTAATGTTTTTGAGCTCATGGCAAATCAATAAAATGGGATGATCCTACAACATTAATTAATTGCCCAGGAGTGCTTTGGAAGCCTATCAGTGCAATCCTATACATAATTTCTTAGATGTCAAACTCACTGCATCCAATGAGATTTCCTTTCAGAAGTATTTATTTATCTTACTCTGAAAAGAATAATTGTTCGCTATGTTCACTAGGCCTGGTCCGTGGACCAGTACCGGGCTGTGGCATGCCAGCAAACAGTCCACCCAAACAAGCAAAGCCCCATCCGCAAGATGCAAGCAGCATACAAAACCATGCCCCCTCCAGTCCGTAGAAAAACCTCTCTCCGTGGAATCAGTCCCTGCGGATCAAAAGGTTGAGGACCTCTGCACTAAGCAGTCTGATGTTACAGTTGCACTTGCCTGCTACGCCATATGCTTGGGAACTCTGAACTTGTGGTTACCAATAATATTCAAGTTATGGCCATTCATTCTGTGACTGTTCAAATTATGGTCCTTGAAGTTCCAGCCGTTGCAGTGCCCCATCGTCATGTGAACAAAATTTGGGTATTTGGCAACCAGCTTGCACTTATGAGCAGTTGCAATATCCCATGGACATATATCGCTGTTGTTGTCTTGGTCTGCTGGCCTCTCACAAGGAAAGACAATGGGGAAGCTGGCAGGGAATAAGTTGCTTGGGTAGGTCTCCCCTTCTCCCAGCCTTTCTTGGTTGCACACACCAAGGCCTTCTTTCCCCAGCCTCCCCGTGCGCACACACACACACATGTATGTACTCCCCATCCTCTTTTCTCAGACTTCCTGAACTTGCATTGCACTAAAACACCCCAAGTTGTGCAGAGTCTGCCCTGGACCTCCCAATGCCTCCCCCACTCCCATGGAGCCCCCTGCACTCCTGATCTGGGACTCCTTCTGCTTCTCATTTAACAAACTGCATCCCTTGTTGCAGATCCCTGCAAAAACAACCAGGACTGCCTGCATAGCCATTGCTAAGCGATGCAGTCACGTGATGTCATGCTTTACAATCACATTGTTTAGTGATGGCAATTCCCCAAACAATTACCACTGTAACTCAAGGTCTGCTTGTATTTTTCTACACCATTGCTAATGTTGTATCCTAACAATGAAGTAGATTTTTCTCAAATGGCTTTTCTGATTCACTGAAAATGCTGTGGAAGTTTGCTTCTGCTTTCACCAAACTGCCTAAAAACTCAGGGAAAAGCGACTTTCTCATTTGGAGGTTATTTATAATAGTAGTCATACTGATGTTGATAACTTTGAGACTTTGAGAGCAAGGAGCTCTCAAAAAAGAAATGCTTGGAATGGAAGGAGACCACTTCGTCTCCTTCTGTCAACATTACACCATTTGATGCAATGGATCTGAAATCCATTTGGATGTGAAGTAAATCAGAATTAGTCTAACACTGGGGATAGCATCATGTTTGCTGCAAGTCTAGTTATAACAGCATCCATTATCACATCTCAGATGGCTTCTCTTCAGTTTTCCGAGGTATATTTTCTCTCTCTGTCTACAGACATTTATGCATTCAATGTAACTTTTCTGACTTACAGCAATATGAAATGAAAGTTAAGAAAGTTAAGACTTTCTTTCCCCCCTTTTTAAGGGACATGATGGATACCTCACTTAACTGCCTGTTATCGCTCATTAAAATAGTTAGGTTAGCTCTGCTTTTATTAAATCATAAATTTGAGTATTATATACAGCAGTCCTGACCCATAAATCCATTAGCTGATTGGGGTTAGATTGAGGTGACAAACATGTCCAGTTCGGAGACCTCAATTATGATTATGGATAGCATTGCAGGTGAAAATTACTGTTGGTGTATACTGTCAGCAATGGGCCACAAAATGAACTATTTGCTTGTAAAGCTGACTATACCTAGAACTAAAGGGACAATAAACAATAGCTCTGGAGACCCTGCCACCAGGTCTCTATGTGCTGGATCAACACAGTTTAGCAGGGACTGAGAAACAGGAGGATCTATGAATTTATATCATACTAGAAAACCTGTGACCCACTGGGTCATCCTTTCAGAGACATTTTCTTATCAGACTCATCAGTGCCTTCAACTGTGACAGAGATCCTAAAACACTGCCTTCACTTGAAAAGTTGGGATACATTAAGACATATATCTGCTTTGAAAGTAGCCCAAGTTGAACTGTATAGCACAGTCAAACATCAGAACAGGAAATGTTTCATAATATTATGTATTATGTCATAAACAGTTTTTATGATGATTTTAGGTTCATAAAATGTTTTATAAAATTTTTCACATTTCAGTTCCACCGTGACTGGAGTCATGAATCCTTGAAATTGGACACATTCTGTAAGTTAGCCCATTTGAGGTACCTTGTTGTAAATGTTTTGACTTGGGATGCACTATTTTGCTCAGTTAAATGGAAGAAGAGTTTTAGTAGTATATAGACAAATTCAGAGTCCCATTTAGGATTTCTCTAGTCTAGGAATTATCGGGAACTGTAAAAAGCTGGCTGACTAAAAGGGAATGCTCACTGGTTAGGCACCCTGCTGAACTTGTAGGGTTTTTCCACTTACCATATCAACTGGCTTACTGTTTAATTACAGCTAAAAGTGGTAGTCACACAGAGGAAAGGATCTTCTGTTTATTAATAGGTAGGGTTTCTGGTATCCTGAAAGAAATGTTTACCTAAATGGGCTATGCCGCTTTTGGTGAATCTCCACCTCTTTGTGTGTCTGGAGGTTGATCTTGGGTGATGGGTCTGGTATTGTGTGTGTAAAGGATTTCCATATCCTGAGTGGATTTCTTATGGTCTTGATTGAGTTGCTGATAGTTTCCAGTTTCCAAGTGGAACATTTAGTCAGTGCAGCCCAAGTGTCAGTATGGGCATAAAAGCTCATTTATTCTATTCAGGGATGGCCTGGTCATGCCTTCCCACAGTATAAAACAAAGGCCATTGTTCTGTGTTCTTACACCCTTAAAGTTCACACGTTTTATGTATTTTCTGAATTCTTAAATTTTGTTTCATTGCTCCCCTCTTCAAGGTGACTTTTCACTTTCCTTCTGAAGGTCCCCAATTTTTTTTGCAGGAACCACTTTATCTGACGAAGCTCTTATCTTGTGATTTATTAACATCTCCTTTCCCCTTATTTGTTTTTATATCTGAAGTCTTTTTCCTATATATTGCCAATTTTAGCCCTGGGCAGCCAGATTCCTAGGTCTCAAGTTCTTGCTTATTGTAGCAAACCCGTACGGCTTTGCACTGGCTTTGCTCATTCTCTGAAATTTACTGCAGTCCCTGGGGAATACAAATATAAAATTAAGTGAAAATGAGGTTTCAAAAGTATGTACTTTGAGATGCTATACCTTGTAATGTTAATCATGATTTTTTGTGGATGCAGATACATAGCTTATTCTTGTTCCTATTATGTGTTGTTGTATTATTATCACTACTATTATAATAGTGGAAGATTCTGTTCCTTTCAAAAGTTGGACTGAACTGTTTCATCTTTCACGTGCTCCCCCAGGTCACACTTCGGTGCCAAATTCAAACATCACCACATAGTAAGCTGCCTTCAGGACCATTCCCAGCTTGCACTTTTAATAAGCTGCTTATCCTCTGCAATTCACATTTGGGTCACATCTCTGTAAAAGGTTCTGGAAAAACAATTTCCTTCTGCCTTCCCTTGATGTATCTTCTGACTGATTTTTTGAAATAACTCCATGGGGTCAGAAAGAGATTATGTAATATAATCAACTTGGCAAAAAAAAAATAACCAAATGAAATCATTCCTGCAGACCCTGGTTTTAGCAAATATCTGTGCTAACCAAAGTCCAAATATTTGGGGGTGGGATAAGTCCAAATATTTGAGGGGCAGGGTGATTGAAAGATTGCAGGACAGCCTTGACAAAGTGGTAACAAAACAAATGTTAAATGCTATTGACAAAAGGAGCTCAAATCTAGTCCAGCCTTTATGTTACCCTTATGAATGCAGAGATGAATTTAAATTAAAATATTTATTGCTGCTCATTTTTGCCAGTAGAACGCTAGAAATAAACATTCCTTCCCAATATCTTTTTGCAAGACCAAATGGAAACAACAAGGCTCAGGTTTAGTGTATTTTAGTTATATTGGGTAATAAAGATAAGGCTAATTTCAGCAATTCCAGTGAAACGGTACCTGTTTACTTCTAAGGATCCAGGTATTTTAACAAAATTAAGAAATTGTTGTTCAAGTTGAATGTTTTTTGCAGATAGTGTTTATTAATATAAACGGTGCTACATGCATTCTTATAGAAGGATAAACCTCAGAGTTGTATATAAATCTTCATTTTCCTATCAATATAGATAGTAACTGGTACATTGATACTTTCTTAGAGTAACATCAGCACTGTGCCTAAAAGCAGAAAAGCATTTTTAGCATATGTAATGGGAATATGTGTGTGTGTGTGTGTGTGTATGTGTGTGTGTGTGTGTGTGTTATTATTATTTGAAACTAAGGCTAGGTTGAAATTGACTTTGTAATTTCCAGGGCTTTTTTTTGTCATAGAACGCCCAGAACGGAGTTCCAGCACCTTTTTTGGATGGAACATTGTAGGGTAGGCAAGGTGAGTTGTATGACATGTGTGAGTTCCAGCACCTTTTTTTTTCTTCCAAAAAAAGCACTGGTAATTTCACAAAAAAAAATTCCTGGTGAAAAAGGAATAACCTTTTTCTGCCTTATTTACTGGACCCTTGGTGTTTATTTTTGAATTTCTCTTGATAATATTTTTCAACTGCACTGTCCTTGCTGGTGAAAGGTGTTGCTAGCTATTGTTGCTTCCTGTTTTAGGATATGCCTTTCCACTCTTAGGAGGATCCCTGGTTGACCACACTTTCTAATCTGAAAAGCCCAGGGGGAAGAGTTTTCTCATAATATCTCCCTGTGAAACTTAATTGAAGCATGGAAAATCCTTTCGGAAGGATGATTGCATAGTGAGAGACAGGCGGAGCAAAAAATAAAATTAAAAAAATTGCCTACAGGCATCTGAGAAATATAACATTTGGACTCCATTCCTTGGAACGGATGCGCTTCAGTGATATGGGGGACTGGGAAATATGTTAGCGGAAGAGAGGGATCCATGAATCATAGGAGTTACTGCAGCCCACCTTGAATTAAGTGGTAGAAGCAATGATCTGGGGTATTAACGCCATTGAGAAACAGTAGTAATACAACTCTGTTTCAGCCACATGCCTCCTAGCTGGGAGGAAAACTTGCCTCTTCTATTCTCACAAGCGATTGTAATATCTGCTGATCAAATGAAGGGAAAAGAGGGCAAATTTGATAAGTCAACTGTGTGACTTCAGATTTCTGAGTGAGAAATAATAACACGATTCACATTTACACTCCCATTAATTTTGAAAAATTCAATTAAGGTGACAGATATACATTTATATAACAAATATTAACCAAATAAATTCAATTTATAGTGAAAGGCCTGCATTTATTTGATGCACAGATTAAGACAAGAGATGTATTTCTTTTAAAAAGCACAATTAATTTTGAGCTGCTGTAGATGGACCTATGAAAATATCCTCAGTGGGAACTAAGAGCAGCCCCAGCCCTTTGGTACGGCCTGGCAAAAATCTTGAGATAAGTGGAAAGTCTTTATCTAATTATGGCTCCTTCAAATATGAAGCCCAGCTAAGTGATAGCATTCAATAGATTAGAACAGGGCTTTTCAACCAGTGGTACGGGTACCACCTGTGGTACATTGGCACCTGGCAGGTTGTACACGACCATCCTAGAAAAGTGGGAGCGGGGGAGGGGAATGAACTGAACCGGTGGCAGCACTGCACAAGCCTGAGCAAGAGATGGCTGGAGCTGCAGGGCAGTCAGGGCTCAGCGGAAGCACCAGGATCAGCGCCAGGCTCCAGCTGGAGCTCGGCGCTGATCCTGGTGCTTCTGCTGAGCCCAGAAGATGCGCCGATCAGCTGGAAAGCAGCACTGATCCTGGCACTTCTGCTGAGCCCAGAAGAAGCGCTGATCAGCTGGAATGTTGCGGCATCTTCACGGTCTTGTAATTTACATTCAGATGCTTGGCAACTGATTCATATTTATGATGGTCACAGTGTCCCAGGGTCATGTGAAGTGACCAAAATCTGCTGCAACTACCCAGCAGATGGAGGGAATAAAAACCAAATACTCTCCCACCCCATCCCCACTGCCAATCCTCAACAGAAATGCTCACAACAATGAAAACCTCGGACAGGAGGAAGAGCGCGGCCGGCCAGACAGGCAGGTGTCTTGCACGACTGTGGCTTGGGGGCACTTTTTTCAGTGCAATTGTAACTTCAAACAGTCACTAAGCAAACTGTTGTAAATCGAGGACTACTTGTACTTTATCACTTTTTTCCTTTGGGGGGGAACATCAAGTTTTTGACACCTTGCTAGGTGACTGGTGGTACTCGGATGTTGCCATATCCTAAAAGTGATACAATGGGTGAAAAGGTTGAAAAGCCCTGGATTAGAAAGGTCTCAAAGGCTAAGCGAGATCAGACAGGTTTCTATTTAGATGGGAAACTACCAGAAAATTCTGAGAATCTGGAAATGTTGGCAAACCACTTTCATATAAATCTCAAGAAAACTTCATTGACATACCCAGGAAATCACTTGTAGGTGAACTTGGCTACAAAGGATCTTGCTGTTTCTTCCTAAGTCCAATATTTTGCCAAATATTGTCCAAAACTTTGAATGAAAACATAATAATGAGGAAACTGATAGGCAGAATATCTAACCAGTGCAGTGATGGGATTCAGCCACTTGCAACAGTTCGGCAGAACCGGTAGCTAATTTTTGTTGCCCAGGCCCAGAATGGACTTCCGGAAGCAGCATCCACACAGAGAACTGGTTGTTCACATATTTGAATCCCACCATTGAACCAGTGGTTTTTTGCACACATAATTGCCAGAGCAATTGAATTAATTGAAACTATATACATTGCAATCTTTTCCACGCATCCATAAAACATAATACAGAAAAGCAGCATAGGATTCTAAGGGATTCCTTAGAATCATTCTGCCTCCCCCCCATACACACACACACACATACTTATGAATGGAGCACTATTTTTTGATCACTTGTGCAGTGAGGTAATTAGTAAAAGGAGTGCAGGTCTCCCTCGATGAAGATGGTAAGCAAGAAGATCTTGAATTTTCTTTCTGGCATATGTAACTCAAACTAAAAAGATAGAATAGAAAGCTTTCAGTTCATAAATCACGACAGGAAACGAGGAATGTATGAGAAACAAGTTGGTATCCAGTAAATTGCAAAACAAACAAATAACTAAACTAAACTAAACTAAACTAAACTAAACTAAACTAAACTAAACTAAACTAAACTAAACTAAACTAAACTAAACTAAACTAAACTAAAACTTGTGATGTTGCTGGACTGCTGTTTCTTTTAACTTTACCCAGAGTAGTGAACAGGAACAAATCAAAACTGAAAACCAGAATTTGTACCCTCACGGGAGTTTGATTACAAATAAAGAGGCCTCATCAAAAGAGTTTAACATTTTTCTAAAACTGTATTCTCATTAGAGTTAATTTGGGTTAATGGTTAGGGCATCAGGCTAGAAACTGGGAGACCATGAGTTCCAATTCCGCTTTGGATACGAAGCCAGATAGGTAACCTTGGACTAGTTATTTTCTCTCAGCTCTAGGAAGGAGAGAATAGCAAACCACTTTTGAAAAACCTTGCAAAGAAAATTGCAGGGACTTGTCTGGGCAATCTCAGAGAAACTCAATGGAAGAAAAAAAGTATGCTCATATTTTGGTTAAATTAATATTATTATTGCTCTTTAATAAATTTAATTTTCATGATGCAAAAATACTAATTGTCTGTAACATCTCATTTATTACTCTAATAAAATAGCAAATATTTTTATAACAACTATGCTGAAACCTTATTCCCAATATCAAATACAAGTACCTCTTATTTTTTCCTGCATGGTCCTTCCTTAACGCAATTTGCATTTAATCCAAAATATTTAAGAAAGTTCATATATTCCAATTGTTAGAACTAGAGGAAATTATTGGTAAACTACTATGTATACTTGTATATAAGCCCATTCGTGGATAAGCTGACCCTTGAATTTTTAACCAACATACCATTAAACCACTGTATTTTGGCTCCTAAAACTCTTGACTTATCTGAGTGTATATACAGTAAGTCTTGTGGCATTTTATAAATTACAAACATGCAATGGTCAATGTTGCTACTTGTTCTGCAGTTGTAAACTGTGACATTTTTAACAAGATGAATTTCTATCTTATGAAACTGCAGCTGTTTCAGTTTAGATTTCAATTAAACAATGATGTCAAGTGCCCAAAATATGTGTTTCTTGGATCATTAATTATTCTAAAGCAGACAGAGGAGGGGAAAAAAAGGAAGAAAGAAAAAGAAGCTATGTGATAAACTCTTATGGTTGCTGTTGTGGTTTCTCTTGTTGTCTATTGAAGATTCAGCTAAGTGAATCACTCTTTCATTCTGATTTTATGATGGAAACATGACTCAGACAGTTCTGCTTGTTCATAGAATCATAGAGCTGAAAGGTATCTTGGAGGTTTTCTGTTCCAATTCCCAGCCCAGGCAGGAGAACTTATTCCATCCTAGACAAAAGGCTGTGCAATCTTCTCTTGAACAAATCTGAAATGGAGCATACTTTAAGTCAGCTACAAAAAGAAAAAGAGGGAAAAAAAGAAAAAGAGAAAAGAGAAAAGAGAAAAGAAAGGAAAGGGAAGGGAAAGTGAAGGAAAGGGAAGGGAAGGGAAGGCAAAGGAAAGGAAAAGAAAGGGAAGGGAAGGGAAGGGAAGGCAAGAGAAGGCAAAGGCAAAGGCAAGGCAAGGCAAGGCAAGGCAAGGCAAGGGAAGGGAAGGGAAGGGAAGGGAAGGGAAGGGAAGGGAAGGAAGGAAAATAACAGTCTCAACAACAGTTCCAGTATTTTGGGATGGGTTTTTTTTTGCTAAGTATAGGAGCCTCTGTCCAACATTTCACTGTACTTATTGAACTCTTCTGATCCAAATATATTGTTGAGTCATACACTGTAGGAAAACAAAATAGATTCATATTCACAAAGTGAAGAAGTTACCAGAATACCATTAGGCTATCTCTTAGGATAATCAATTGAATGTGAACGGTTTTTAAAAAATTATTTAATGCTCAAATGCTCAAATCTTGTGCTATCCAAGTTTAATTATCTCAGAGGACTCCTTTGCATTTGACTGCTCTACATTTCAATGGCAGGAAGTGGTGATGGGACTGGTAAAGATCAAAAATGGTAAAACTCCAGTGTTGGTAAAAGAAAGGTTCTCTGAATTAAAGTTCTACAGATGACCCTGGTTTCTGATCAGAAAGATCAGATCAGGAACTATGCCGGAGGTACCATATAAGATGTCTTTCTCCAAAATTAATTTGCTCATTAGCCTCATGACAAACAGAATTGCACTACATTCATTGTGTTTAGAATATAAATACCTTCTTTAGAGCTGTGGAACAAACAAGAGATTTGGAGTGATTACCAATGCCACTGGTTGCTGCGGCTTTTATTTGGTTTTTGCCCAGTTTCTTATCTATGATCATCCACAGGTTAGAACCAACCCTGCACATTTGACATAAGCTTTTAGAAATACACATTCTGTTGAAATGGTCTACTCTGGAGGCCAATTTAAGATACTGGCAACTTGCCTGCAGAGACTTACATGACAAGAATTGAAATAACAGAAGCAAAACATATCTGACACATGTCAAAGCCCTCTTTATGGTGCCTCTACAATCACAATTAAGAGAGGTTGTGACCACAGAAAACAGATTCCAGCCTTGAAATTCCACCTAAGGGAGGAGAAGGAGGAGTGGTTGTTTCAAGTCTCTTTCTCAGCATCCAGTAAAAGGGACCCTATTTTCCCAAAACTTATAAATAAATTTTTAAATAAAGTCCTGTAGCACATTGGCCAGCTATTTATTTAATTACTTTCTTACTGGATGTTGTCAAGGTTTACAGTGATTCCTGCCTGAAGACATTTTCAGGACATATGACGGAAAGATCCTTTCACCAGTGAAATGAAGAATAGTCACAGTAACTCCAGTCTACATCTGTGTAGAAAGGCCAGTTTTGATATTCTTGACAAGTGCTGTCACCCTCCTTTTTTTGTAATGTCAGGGACAGCTCTGTGTGCACAAAAGTGATGTAGGGGCATAAAACAGCTTCTGAAACTGCCCCGAAGAAAGACTTCTTGACTTTTGCAAGAGCCCTTGTGTACTTTGGCACTTGCATAAGTGCAATCAGCTTTCTGAAAGGCTGGATTCTTGTAAGTCTTCAGAGCAAAAGGGTCATAAGATGATAACTGCAGAGATGTCATATGGCTGGAAAAGACGTTGAAACACCAGCTGCGCATTTCTCCCGAGGAAGAGAATTGATATCCATAGTAAGTAGAAAATGAATTGGATGCCTGTTTTTCAATGACCAACAGCCATTCCTTCTAAGCAAGAAAACTTCAGTGGACATTAGTAGAGTTTTTAGAAATGACTAACCGTATTGATTTATTTGTCCTTTAATCCAGTGGAAGGGTAATGTAATGTTGATACTTTACCAGCAATGCAATGTATCAACATTGGCTTTGGATCCCTGGCATATACTATTTCTCTCTTTATCATTGTCTGTATATTAAGTACTTTATTCCACATTTAAACTCCATGTTTTTGCAGGTGAGGCAGTAACAAACGTTAAAAGACAGAGAGCAAGAAGAGAAAGAGAGCTAAAACAGCAAATCCTGGAAGAATCATTAGCAGGCAAAGCAAAATGATGGGGACCCCAAATCTTAGATTCAAAATGGAATATCCAAGCATTCATGATTCAAAAAGTTGCCATTTCCAAGGACTTTCTCAAAAAGAGAATATCTTACTGTCACTTTTTGTGGCCGCCACATATTGACCACAGTTTTGGTAAATCCTGCAGCTAGATTTCAACGCTACATATAATTGGTTTTGCCTTTGTGCCTCTTTACACAATGAAAGCCTCTATGGTGCATGAATTGCCGTACTGATCTGGGGTAACCGTTGTCCAGTAGAAATGCAAGAGTTGTGCTTTAAACATGCCCATTAGATCAAGTCCATTTTACAGGAGCACTGATGTGTTATACCACAGCTTGTTGTATATGGTTAAACTTTGAACTTGCTTTGATCAGTGCATCTAGGATGACAAGCTGCTTTTCCTGCCCCCAAACTGTTTCATTTAATCAGTGACTCTCTTTAATCTTAATGTAAAATGTCATCTTTTCAGATGAGTTTTTTCCCATCTGAATTTAAAAGTATGAATTTGTAAAACAGCGTGTACAATATGAAATTAAAATCCTGCTAATTTAAAATGTGTGAAGTTTGTTGATCTCTTGGGCTGCTAGAAAAATGTTGAAAATTAAATAGCTATCACACATTTTGTATCTCCTATTTTGTTGGCCATTTAAATAGTAATTTGTCTCCGCAACCTGACAGCTTGCCTGTTCCCCTGCAAACTTCTTAAGACAAAAAGACAGCTTCTCTTCATGCTAGCAGGACATAAATGGAACACGCTGTGAATTTGATTTCTAACTTGGCTGGTTATGTTTAAATGTCTGCTATGATAGCAGGAATTTGCTCCAGGGTTATTTCTCTATTTCTCCTCTTTTTCTAATGGAAAATTGCTGTTTAGATTATATTGCTTTTAACACTGCAAGCTTTCTACTGTGACAAGGGATTCGTGTTAATATTTGTAACCTTTAATTTTCAAAACATGAAAATGCCACTGAAAAATATCACAAAGGTGTTTTCAAAGCTAATACAATCCTGGGTTGTATAAACAGAGGCATAGAATCAAGATCATGCGAGGTATTAGTACCGCTTTATAAAACATTAGTAAGACCACACTTGGAATACTGCAGCCAATTTTGGTCACCATATCACAAAAAAGATGTTGAGAGCTTGGAAAAAAATCCAGAGAAGAGCAGCTAAGATGATCAAAGGCCTGGAGACTAAACCATATGAAGAACGGCTGCAGGGGTTTGGCTAGTCCAAAGAAAAGAAGACATAGGGGAGATATGATAGCAATGTTCCAGTATCTGAGGGGCTGCCACAAGGAAGAGGGGATTATGTTATTCTCCAAAGCACCAGAGGGCAGGACAATAACAATGGTTGGAAACTAATCAAAGAGAGAAGCAACCTGGAATTAAGGAGAAACTTCCTGACAGTGAGGACAATTAACCAGTGGAATAGCTTGCCTTCAGAAATTGTGGGTGTTCCATCACTGTAGATTTTTAAAAGGAGGCTAGATAGTCACATGTCTGAGATGGTATAGGTCCTCCTGCTTGAACAGGGGGCTGGACTAGAAGACCTCCAAGGTTCCTTCCAGCTCTATTCTATTCTATCCAGCAGTTCACCTTTGGTTTATTAGCACAGAACCAAGCACTAAAACCCCACCAGTGCCTTTTTTAAATGGACATCCACAGCAATGAAGCCACTGGAGAAATTTATACCTCTGCTTAAGAGCCTTTTCAGACAGATATTCTAATTCAGGGGTGTCAAACTTGCAACGTTATGTGTCGTGACATATCGCGACTTTTTCCCATTGCCAGAGCTGGGGTGGGCGTGATTTTGGCATGACGCATCCAGCCCATGGGCCGGCAGTTTGATTAGTGATACTGATGTTCTAATTAGTGATACTGAAGCTCCATCTTTTTTTAAATTTCTTTCAGAAGAAATTGCATTTCAAAATACAGATACTATAAGTTAGAGCTGGATAAAGAGCAAAAAATAATAACAAAAATAAGGAGCAAAAAAAGAGTAGAAAAGCCACCTCACTAAAGTCAAATATTGTAGAAAGAAATATGATGTTCAATTAAATGCTAAGATTCAGCTGTAATGCTTTAGCATTGAATGAAATTATGGATGGCTTATCCAGCAAGTATGCTGAAGCAAAATATGAAAAGATAGGCATGAAATGTCCATGAAATTACTCTTCTTAGGCAAAACCATGTGGGTCATAATATGATTTGTCATGCATACACATGCTAGGAGTTTTAATGTCATAAGGATCTGCTGAGAAATTCTGTGTAATGTACTATTATTGTAAAACGATTCTCTCCCGTGCCGAAATCAAAATGCATATGGCCAAAGACGCTATGTAATGGGTCCTTATGGAACATGAATTGGTTTTATTTAAATGATGAAGGAAAAATGTTGATATAATTTAAGTCTCTGACTTAAGTCCTGTTAATTTCAGTAGGCTGACTCCAAACGCATGTAAGTCTGGATTTAAATCATTATGCCCACAATAGTATGTTGTGCTATTAGTGCAGGAAATGCCATTTATTTTGTTGATGCATGTCTTAGCAGAAGGAGTGGTTAGTAAAATGCAGCTGAGATGCCCTTCACTATGACAATAATCACATTATCGTTTAAGAAGTCAGTGATAGAAATGCAGACTGTGCATGAAATGACACTCATGATGAGAATGCCTCTTATCCACACACATTTTGCAGCAACACAAGCTGGCAAGAGAGACAGCAGATTGACTTTGAGTGCCTAAATGCTCCAGATTGGTAATTCATGCATTTCCAGAGGAACTGAGCACCAACTGTGTAGCTATGCCATTCTATTCCCACACCTTTTAACAAGTAACTGTGCAAATAAGAAAGGTGCAGGAAAGTAGTTTTTTCTTTCTTTCTTTCAGACAGCTTGTAAGTTTTTGGCACTCTTAATACCTCATCCCTACAATCTTTTACATAATGTGATTAGCAACAGTTTTTTTAAAGCAAGAGAAAACCAGACAGGCAATGTGGAGAAAATGATGAAGCAAGAGGTAATAGAACACTTAAAAATGATTGAGACCCAGTGGAAGCAATTAATGAGGATAAGCCTACAACAAGCCTATACAGCCTATAACTCATTAACATGTATTAGAGTAAGGCAATGCTCCTTCACAGCATGAAGCACAATAGGACAGAGATGTCTAATTTGCTCAGTATAAGTTTCAAAATGATATAAGAAGCTCCACCTCCAATATGCAGCTTAAAAGTTAAGCTGGGACACTGCCATAGAATAGAAAAAGAAGGGGTACATTTTGTTGTTTGTCCAAGAAGAATAACTTGGTGGAGAGAGGAAGGAATGTTTAGAGATCATCAGCTCTGTCCTCAGATCAGAACAATTCTTTCAATATGATGTCTCAAATGTATCTTTAACTGGATGGCAAGAAAGTTTGGTGGTAGAGGATGATTTATGTATAGATTTCATTATCACTATAAATAACATTTCATGTTAAAATGTCCTCTATGGTTGGTGGTGCTCTTTCTTGCAATCAGCTAGTTTGCTTACTCAGCTAATCATTTTCATTTTAAGGCATCAAGGCAAGATGGAGGTTTGGGACAGGTTGGGAACGTTGGTGACATAATACATTTGGAAGAATTGGTGGATGGAGATGAGGATTATGGAAGATTTGAACAATCCTCTGGTGTCAGTGGAATTGTTGTTGTATTTTACAAATTTGGGGGCATGAGTCCAAAACACAGGTGATCAAGCTTATAGCCATGAGCACTTTTGTCCACTTCTTCAAAATCAAACTGCACCAAAATAACAGGGCTCAGATATACCTTGGTCATCTCTAAAGGATCTGCCTAGCCAGAATCCAACTCCTAGCAAAGCTGAACAATTTTATCCATCTGATGCCAAGAACATTCGTCACATGGCCCTGCAGAGACTCCCTTGGTTCTTCTTCTTCTTCTTCTTCTTCTTCTTCTTCTTCTTCTTCTTCTTCTTCTTCTTCTTCTTCTTCTTCTTCTTCTTCTTCTTCTTCTTCTTCTTCTTCTTCTTCTTCTTCTTCTTCTTCTTCTTCTTCTTCTTCTTCTTCTTCTTCTTCTTCTTCTTCTTCTTCTTCTTCTTCTTCTTCTTCTTCTTCTTCTTCTTCTTCTTCTTCTTCTTCTTCTTCTTCTTTTTATCTAGGAGGGACCTGATCACCTGAAACAGGGCAACTGGGTAACTGTTTGCCAATGCAATAAGGATGGAGAAATAATTACACTTCACTGTCCTTATTGCCACAAAATGACTCCTAATATAGGCTATTATGGGTACCAATTATGGATTGCTAATAATAATTTATGATTTCTGAATGTTCTGTGAAACAATCTATTATGACTTTTTCAGTAAATCAAAATACTGATTTAGCATGATGATGACTTAAAGTTAGCCAGATAAAAACTTTTCCTGGAAAATTTAAAGATCAGTAGCAGAAGATACATTTTCCCACCTTCAGCTGAAATCTTTAGGTAGGACTGGGAGATAATTCTCTCTGAAACCTTGCATGGACAATAGTGTCAGTCATTATACAAAGGGATGAGCTAAATGGGAATTTCCTACAGGATTGCAATGTATTATTTCCCAAATGGTAGTACAAAACATAGGTAGAGAGGGAAAAAGTTATTCCTATGTGTCCAAAATTTAGTTTTGTGTTTGCCCTCTTAAACTATAATTACTGTGGGTAATGACAACATCAGTTATCATCACGGAAGAATAACCCTCCAATGCATTATACCTGGCTATGATATGTGATTGATCATGTGGTATCAAGGTGTTCTTTATTCCTAGTGACAACATAGATAGAATTTATCCATGACAACCTGTTCTTAACCTGGTCTTTCAGGTCTTCCAACTGGTCTTCTAACCTTGTATTTCATTGTTAGTACAACTAAGTCTATCCATCTTGCTGCTGGTGTCCTCTTCTACTCTTTTCTTTTACCTTTTCTACCAGCAGAGCCTTCTCCAGAGATCTGGGTCTTTGCACAATGGGTCTCAAGTAGGATTGTTTGAGCCTGGTCATCTGTGCCTTGAATGAGAACTTTAGGTTAATTTGGTCAAAGATTCATTAGTTTGTTTTCTTGGCTGACCACAGAATTGTCAAGTGTTTTCTCCAACACCAAAGTTCAAAGAAGTCAATGCTCTTCCTACCTTGCTTCTTCAAAGGTGAACATTCACTTTCCAACACCTTCAATGGCACTCTACTGAGTGCTAGTCTGCAGCATATTTCTTGACTACTTGTCTTTTATTACTGATGGTTGATTGAAGTGGCTAGCTACCACTTCAATATCTTCATTGTTTATTTTAAGGCTAGTTGTTTGGTGAAGTTTGGTCTTCTTTATATTTAATTTTAGTCTCATTTTTCATTGTTGTGTTTGACTTTGAGTACCAGGCCTTGCAGATTCTTTGCATTTTTAGCTATAATAGTGTCATCAGCACAGCACGGGAAAATGAGAAGTTCTGGGATTCCCATTTTCCTGAGTACATTCCACAGCTTGACATGACTGACAAGCTCAAAGCCTTTGTATAATCACATATTGACTTCTTTTTGATACTCTTCAGCTTTCTCAATGCTCAATGTGCATCAGCAATAATGTCTTGTGTTTCTCAGCTCTTCCTAAAACATGAACATCTGGCATCTCTTTTTCCATGTAGAGCTCTATAGATATACAGACCTTGAATATTTAGTGTTTGTCAGAATAGATGTTTTTCTGTGGTTCTAGTTTCTTATTATTACTATTCTGTTACCAATTGTGTAGATTTGGTGCTGCTTTATGATCGTTGCTCACCCAGAATTGTGTTGGTTTCACTTTAATAATGTATTAGGCCTTACATTTTCCCATCCATTTTTCTTCTCCACATACCATATATTGCCAAATCTGCCTCTTCTAAAGTTTGGAGAAGCAATTCAGCTCAGAATTTGTGAAAGATGCTGCTTCAGCTCAATCGAACTGGACACTTTCTTAATAATATACTAAGAGCAAACATCTCTTCTTTTGTAGGAAACCAATTTGAATTTTGCACCACCTTATCAATCTTGTTTAAGTCAATTTCTTTTTGAAGTGACATTGCTAAAAGGCACAGATCAAGATATATATCCAATCTATTTAATTAATGTGGTGTGACTTCCCTGTGTGAAAAAGCATTTCCTTTTTGGAAACTAATTATTAACTCTACTCCAACTTTCTTTATAATGACAAGAACTAAATAAGCTATCAAGAGTATGCATTGAGTGTCTGGAACCTTATGTAACCATCTGACGTTTGATCTTTAGAAAAGACTAGACAGCCACTTGTCTGAAATGGCATAAGGCAGTGGTGTCGAACCTATGGCATGGGTGCCAGAGATGGCACTCAGAGCCCTCTCTGTGGGCACGCGCGCCATCACCCCAGTCCTAGGCCTTCAGCTGAGTTTTATAAAACCTTTTCGCTTTAGGCTTCTGCCCCCGTGTGCAAAAAAAAAAAAAAGGTTCAATCAATCAGTCAATTTCAACTTCTTGCAGGGAAAAGAAAAGATCTTGCAAAGTTGGAATTGATTGATTGAACTTTTTAGTCCCATCCAGTTTGCTGTTACCACCGCAGCCTGCCCACCCAATTGGCCACACCCACCCAATAGCCACACCCACCCGGCACCCGACGATGCATAAGTGGATTTGGGTTGCAGTTTGGGCACTCGGTCTCTAAAAGGTTCACCATCACTGGCATAAGGTGTCCTGCCTGAGCAGGGGGTTGGACTAGAACACCTCCAAGGTCCCTTCAGCTCTATTCTGACTTCTGACATTCAGATCAGTCTGAAACATAATATGAATGCATCGATTTTTTTGGGGGGGATATGGGAAATATATAACTTTGCTATAAATGATTTCCACTTTTATAACAATTATGTATATTCATTACATAATTATGGCGAAAGAAAAATCTCATCAATTACCTATTTCCCTGTACAGGTTGTCCTTGACTTACAACACAGTTCATTTAGTGACCATTCAAATTTACAATGGCACTGAAAATAGTGACATATGACTGTTTCACACTTACAACTGTTGCAGCATCCTTATGGTCACGTGATCAAAATTCAGATGCTTCACAACTGACTCATATTTATGAAGGTTGCAGTAGCCCGGAGTCATGTAGTCACCTTTTGTTATCTTCTGACAAGCAAAATCAATGGGGGAGCCAGATTCACTTAACAACTGCAGTGATTCACTTAATAACTATGGTCAGAAAGGTCATAAATTGGGGCAAAATTCACTTCATTGTCTCAGCAACAAAAATGGGCTTAATTGTGAATGTAAGTCGAGGATTACCTGTAATGGCTAATGTTCACTAAATAACCTAGCATTCATATATAGGAAAGATATCTTAATTGATAACTTATCTGAAAGACATTAATACATCTGTAAGGAAAATGTCCTTTCTAGATTTAGAATATTGTAATTTCCTCCTTCAGTATTATGAGTTATAGAATACACTACTGAACTGTTACTAATTACAGAATCTTGGAATAGTCAATCTTCAGTAATCCTTAATATTAAAACCAGTTTTTTCCTTTTGTTCTGATTTTTCTTCATAGTGAGTAACCTCTAGGACTTAGAAAAACCACGGCAAGTCTGTTAATGGGACCTTATCCCCAACATTTAGGAGGACTATAGTTCCAGGAAAGAAGAAATACTATAAATTTCCCCATTTCTTATTTTGCTGCATATGCTATGTGACTCAAAGCCATATAAAAATTAAAAACTATGAAAACCCCAAATAAAAATTATATCCATGGCAAGCAGACAAGTCATCAATGATGCATGTGATGCCAGCATGTTTTAATAGCAGATCCCTATAATTATAAAGTAGATAAAAGTTAAGTCTCAATGTTTTAAAGTAGTTTACATTATCTGTTGAATGAGTACATTCTTGTAGAAGAAACTTTTGTACTATTGACAAAATATCTCCAGTGATGGTGACTTTCATAGTTTAGAAGACTCTTTGTCTTCTCACCAAGTTATACCACAGAGAAGGGTTTCTCCAGAACAAGCAGATGCTGGAAATACAGCATTAGAATTTACTGTAAACAAGAAGCCAAAGTTAGAGTAAATGTGACTTTTATTCCTACCAAGTCTTTCTCAAATAAGTCACTGCAGGGAGGCAGGCAGCTTTTCTCAGTTATTGTTGTAATCAGTGTTTTCTTTTTCTAAAAAAAAAAGGTGCCGGAACTCACACACATCATACAACCCGCCTTGCCTACCCTACAAGGTTCCATCCAAAAAAGGTGCTGGAACTCTGTTCTGGGCGTTCTATGAGAAAAAAAGCCCTGGTTGTAATAGAGCTAGTACAGTTTGGAATAACTCATCTTCAGATGGATTCTAGTAGCAAATGCATTTTCTTCACTCTCCTCAAAGTTGTGCAAGAGACTTTAACATAGATTCTAGCCTGTGCTAGTCTTTATCCCAAGACTTCCTCCACCATTGTTCTAGCTGCTAACCCTGCTGTTTCGTTGTCCTGAGCTTCCTGAATAACCAGTGTTCTCAGCTGTTTCCTTTAGATCTTCAGAAGTCATTCTGTCCATCGTCTGGATCATTTTCCTGCCTCAGACTGACCATGTCCTTAATAGAATCACTGTTTTGAAGGCACAAAAAACATGCCCCATACAGTCAGAAAACCATTTAGATTCATTCTGCTAGGCCCCGCTACCACTGCAGACGAATTCTAGTCAGTATAATAGTAGAAAAACTATTAGTGATCTGTCAATTAAAAAAGGGACCATATATTGGCTCTTAATGCTCTGATCATTATTTCTGGTCCTGAGCAAAAAGACAAGTGTTTCCTGTTACAAAAATGTGAGCAGTAATCATTTGGGTAGTCCTATGAGGGTCAGGAATATCATCCTTTCAAGTGGGATCCATATGGTCACTCCACAGAGATTGGAACCACCCAAAATTACTAAAATGAGAATCCCAGCACTATATCTGTAAACATCCTAGACCAGGGGTGTCTAACTCAATTTCATTGAGAGCCGCATCAGCATTGTGGTTGTCCTCGTGGGGCCGGATGGGTGTGGCCAGAATGGGTGTGGCCTACTTGTTGGGCATGGCCAGCTCTACATCGTTCACGTCAGAGCGGGGGCCGTTCCCTCACTGTTTTCAGGATGACTTCATGGGCCACATGAAACACTTTGCGGGCCGCATCTGGCCCCCGGGCCTTGTGTTTGACATGTCTGTCCTAGACAGTTAAAGTACTGAGATTGAATGCAGCAGGATAGACAAAATGAATTTCTCTCTCTCTCTCTTAACACACATACACAAACACAGCTTCTGCAACCGAGGGGATTAGCAAATGGGAAGGAAAAGGTGGATGAATAAGTTGCCTGACTTGATATCACATCATTGCAGATTTATTTTTTCATTATTATTTTTTTAAAAAAAAAATATGCTCCCTAATCTTTTTCTGCAATTGCTGGGAAGATATTGAAAAATCACCATTCCTTTTTTTGTCACTGCTGGAGCACAAGGATCAAGGTTGACTCCCAAGAACCAGCTCATTCTGCCAGGAGTGTTGGACAAACATGGCCACATAATCTGTGGCTTAGTGTGATAATTCAGGAGTCCATTTGGCAGCAGATCTAAAAACAATTTCTGCGAGGATTATAGCCCAATTTCCAGCATAGTGCAACAAATATGTTGCCAAGCTAATGGCTACTGCATTCTCCTACTGCAAATCAGCATTTGCATTTGAAACCATGATCTGGGAGCAAAACAAAGTAATAGACATATCCAAAATGCTTCCAAATAAGGCTTTCACTGTGCAAATCAGGTTTTTCATAAAATTCTATTAGTGGTGCAGATGTTGACATCTCCCTTGTTTTTCTAATGCATTCCCCTTTTTTCATGCTAAGAAAAGAATCCACTAAGAAGGTAGAACAGATGCACAGCGTCTTTTGATTATTAGCATTAGTAGCATTTATCAGAACTGCTCTAGTACTTTTCCTTTGAGCCTATCAAAGAGACAATAATGCCACAATAAACACATGAAGACAAGATTTGTACAATCCAGCTATCCTGAAAATTTAATCATATATTCCAATATTTTAAAGAAACTCAATCTTTAAGTATGCATGCTTAAGGCTGCAATACTGTTTTAATCAAACAGTGCTTTGAAATATCTTAAGGCAAGATTAAATTAAATTAAAGAATGGTGTGAAACTAAATAATAGTTAAGTTGGCCATGAGAAAAAAAAATCCAAATCCATATTGAGAGAATAACTTTATTAGTCTATCTGAAAGCTTATAAATTGTAGCACACAATGGAATTTCCAGAAACATGCCATGAAGGAAGGTGGTTAAAATATACAGAACAAAAATAAAGAAGAGACTAGGGAGATGGAAAATATAATGTAGTGCATGTGTTATAAATCACATTATTATCCAATGATTGCCAAGGGCACCTGTAATAGAGACAAAAAAATCAAAGTGTGCTAAAGTGTAATGTTGGGTTTGGGTTTGCAAATTGTGTGATTCAGCTACTGAAAGTTATCTAAGCACACTACACTGACCAAACTCAGCCAAGTTGGCATCATGGTTAAGCCGCGGGGCAGCATGATCTTCAAACCAGATCAATAGTTTCATATTGAGATAATCAAGCATTCAGTTATGAGTCATCTTTCATATGTTTTGGAGATAAGCCATTTTCATAAATCCTGATTATGTAACAGGTCAAGGGAAGCATGCACCAGGTTCGCTGGCCTCTCTCTGATTGCCACCAATCTGATTGCCACCAATCACCTGAACTTCAGCAGAAATTCTAAAGCTTTAACGTAAATTTCTCATGAACTAAAAAAATCAGGAGGCAGCTGACCGCACCTAATTAATATCAAGGATCTAGAATCCTTGAAAAATCAGTGAAACTGCACAAGGAACAATGACTGAATTAGAGCTAGTGTCTGCTCTGAGCTGACTGAAAAGTTAGACCAGGACATAGACCAGAACACTTTACAAAGATAGGTAATGGGAAGGAATACCACTTAAAGAATCCAAGTACTGTATATACCCTCAAAGATATAATCAGAAACTTCCTGTGATTCTGTCTAGCTCCTATTACCCTCCCCCCTTTTTGCTGCACTAGCATTATTTTTTTTTAAATCAAGGTGACTTAATATAATCACCTACATTTTTATTAGGGTTGGAGATAATAGTCAAAAGGTCATACCAAGATACATTTGTCATACATTTGTAAATTTCCAGAATAAAATAAACTTTATATTTACAAGTAGCCATACATACATCGTTCAGTCAGATTATTTTAACCCCCAAGTTCCTCCAAGTACATGCAATAACAACAACCTGTAACTATTTTACAGATTACTGAAAGGCAGGAATAGACAAATGGAAGATAAGGAGGTACTGACAGAGGCGGATGTGAATGGTTTGTGGTAGATGAACAGCATTTCTCCCTTAATACCATAACTAAAGTAGCTCTCATCCAAACAGAAAACAAAACAAAGAGTGGATTTTTGTGTGTGAAAAAATTACAATCTGCTTCTTTTACATCCTCTCCCAAAGCACTTTGTTTCTTGTTTTCCTGCTCCCATTTTGCACCTAACTCCAATGGAAAGTTGTTAAGATTCCATTAAAAAACAAAGGGCTACAAATACTGTAGATGTAGATGTGGAATCTTTTGGGTGCCCTTGTATAAATGTTGCAGTCCAGATGCGATAGCTTAAAGTAATTCCTGCAGACTTCAGGTCAGCTTTATTCCTCCTTTAATGGATAATCCTTCTAGGTACTTTTTAATTTTATTTTCTTCATGTGTAGCATTGGGCCACCAAGGAAATGCTCAAGAAAAGAACTGCACTGGAATAATATTTAAAAATGCAAATTAATCTTCTCTGCTATGTTCAGAAAAGTAAATTTCTACAGGGTAATAATATTACTGTATTATTTTACATATGATAAATTATAGGTAGTCCTTGCTTAACAATCACTTGTTTAGCAACTGTTCAAAGTTACAACAGTGCTGAAAAATTGACTTATGATTGACTCTTGAACTTATAACTGTTTCACCATACCTCTAGTAAAGGGATTGCCATTTGCAACCTTCCCAGCTGGCTCTAAGAAGCAAAGCCAATGGGGAAGCCGGCAGGAAGTAATAAGTCATAGTCACATAATATCTCACTTAATGATCATTTGCTTAATAATCATAAGCAGAGTGCAAAAAAGGTGCAAAAAAGGGCAACAAGAATGATCAAGGAAATGGAGCGCCTCCCTTATGAAACCAGATTGCAACGCCTTGGTCTCTTCAGCCTTGAAAGACGGCGTTTAAGGGGTGACTTGATCGAAGTGTATAAAATCATGCATGGGATAGAAAAGGTGGATAGAGAAAAATTCTTTTCTCTATCACACAATACCAGGACAAGGGGGCACTCCCTAAAGCTCATAGCTAAGAAAGTGAGGACAAATAAAGGGAAATATTTCTTCACCCAGAGGGTCGTTGATTTATGGAATTCACTTCCAGAAGGGGTAGTGACAGCTGTCAGCCTTGACAGCTTCAAGGCAGGGCTAGATAGATTCATGGATGCAAAGTGTATCGGTGGTTATTAAAACGGATGTCCATGTGCCGCCTCTATGTTGGTTGAGGCAGGCAGGATTCCCTTGAATACCATTTGTTGGGGGTCAAGGGAAAGGGAGGGTTTTGCCTTCTCTTTCTGCTCAAGATCCCCATATACAATTGGTGGGCCACTGTGTGACACAGAATGCTGGACTCGATGGGCTTTGGCCTGATTCAGCATGGCTCTTCTTATATTCTTATGTTCTTATGTTTATGTGAATTTTTGCTTAGTGATAGAAATGACCATTCCAGTTAGGGTCATTAAAGTATTGACTAATTGTAGTGTATGAATGATACTGGTAAAATAGAGATTTCAGGTGCCACTTAATGCCATAAGGAGTAAATACTGGATAAAATTTAACTGTACATTAAATGAGAGTTTGGGGGACTTTAGAAATATTGAATGTAATTTCAGGTTTCAGATGTATGTTATAGTATAGGTTCTCAAATCTCAAATCATATATCCAATTGTATAAAGTCCCATAAGAAAGGATGAGAGATCCATCTCTCAGAATCAATTCAAGGCTCATTGCCGGTCCATACAGATAACTCTGGACTTTCTGTTCTATTTGCCTATCTCTTTATATTTATGCCATTTATTTTATCATTCCATCACTTGCATCGGACCATTACATAAATGGTGGCAGAACCCTCCATGATTTTGGATTGCAACTTTTAAC
Source organism: Bothrops alternatus (assembly GCA_034064705.1). Classification (NCBI taxonomy): domain Eukaryota; kingdom Metazoa; phylum Chordata; class Lepidosauria; order Squamata; family Viperidae; genus Bothrops; species Bothrops alternatus. The sequence goes on along the minus strand of JARGCV010000007.1, from coordinate 22,830,242 downwards.
CCTATGGTTATAATTGCACAACATAATAGAGGCATTATTGCTCAACAGGAGATAACCAAAGAACTTGACAAAGACTGATGTCCTGGTGTTTTCTCAAGAGACTTGCTTCCGGTGAGTTTGCAGGCAGCCAGTTCATGGTAGAGAGCATCTAGGACTTCAACAATAGGCGGTTTTCCTTTAAGATAAAGAAAAAAAGTGTTGGATTAGCAAACTCAAATTTGTGCAATTGCAACTCTATGACTTTGTGCCGAAGCCTAAAAAAGAAGGAAAAGGAGGAGGAAGAGGAGGTGGAGGAGGATCATATGTATCAGAGGCAATATGCTTTTGAGTATGTCACTAAGAAAGGCAACAGGAGCATATGACTGTGTTCATATCCTATTTGTGGGAGGTGATAATCTATTTGTAAAGAAGACATTGTAAGAAATTTAAATGAACCTTTTGTCTGATGCATCAGGGCTCGTCTATATCAGTGGTCCTTAAACTGGGGGTAATTTTATTTATTTATGTATTTATTTTTTTAATCAAAATTGTATTTATAATACAATTAAAAAAACATTGGATATAACGTGACATTCCAGTATATATCAAATTATTCCACATTTTACAATCGATTCTTCATCTCTGAATATACATCTAAATTTTGTATACAATACTTATTCTAAAATTACATATATTTCTATCTTAACGCTAGCTTATAATCCCAACTGTCCTCCTCGAATCCCTCCAGCAGTAAAATTTATCCCAGGTTTTGAAATAAACTGATCTACATTTGTCTTTCAATACCATTGTGAGCCTGTCCATTTCCACACATGATAATATTTCATATAGTATCTCTTCCTCTGTGGGAATTTCTTTGCTCTTCCATTTTTGCGCAAACGCTAGCCTAGCTGCAGTCAAGATATGTAATAGCAAATAGATTGTTCCCTTATTGTATTTCTCTGTAGTTATTCCCAACAGGAAAAGTTCAGGTTTTAACTCTAAGTCCAACGTTAATATATCTTTCAGCCATCTTTGAATCCTATTCCAATACTCACAAGCCTTTGGGCATATTATCATATGATAATATGATCCTATTGCTGTTTTACATTTCCAGCATAAAGGTGAGATATTTGGACTCATTCTGGCTAACCTTACGGGTATTTATTTATTTATTAACTAAATTTGTATGCTGCCCATATTGTTATCCAGAGCAATAATTTGGGTATATCCTGGTGGTAACAGAGTGATTTGCAATTGTTTGCTTATGATCAAGGATCCAGTTTAGCATTGCAACTATTAAAACTCTTGTGTTTTTATGTGGATGACAGTATTTGAGACCCAAAGAAAAGGTAATTGAATCAAACAGTTTAAGAACCACTGTTCTATATTTTTCTTCAGATCAAAGTAATCCCAAGTGAAGTAACCCCTTTATCTGGCATGTTGCTTTGCCTTAGAGACATTGGGGTGATTAAGATGAAGGTTCATTTATCTTTGAATAAAGAATGAAAAACGTTTTGAAGTATTTGTCCTTGTAAAACAGAATAGAATGTGTTGGAATGCAGATATAAAAATAATCTCATACCTCAAATCAAATTTGGCTTCTAGCCTGCTACTGCACTGATAATCTATGGTAGCCACTGTTTTTGTTTTGCCAAATAGGCAACATTTTATGAACATTTTGGGAAGGCATTCATGCATTAGTGAGTAAAAATGCATGAGAAGAAAAGCAATCTTAAGGAAAAAGCTTGTGGGCAGGGAACTACTGGCATATAAGGAGTCGTTGTGCATAAAGCATGCACACTCATCCAATGTTAAAAACATTTTTTTAAAAGAACTCCAGCTGCTGATTAAAAACAATTTTTACCTTGCAACTGGCATTTTCCCACTTATGAAGCACCCTTGCGCAGTATACAACCAGGTTAAGGCAGCCCTGCTTTTTGAGTTCAGCTTCTACACATTTTGAGACATAAGTAATTCTGACTGAAAAATCAAGTGAAGAAGCATACCACACAAGCTTAAGATGAGACAGCTGCGAAAAAGGGTGGGCCTGTGGGTAATATCTCTTCATCAATTTCTAGTTCAAAACACAGTTACAAACTATACTATCAAGAATGTGCATTTTTCCCCTCACTACTATAATTATTTATGAACAGGCAAACAGGAAAACTCCTTACAAATAAATATTATTTTTCCTAGACTGTAAAATTTAACTGCCACTTTAAAAAAATAAAATTCCAACCTATAAAAATATGAGATCAATATACAACATATTATATAAAAATATGGGATGAATATACAAATGAGCGTACTAAATCTATTTCTTTTAAACATACTATATTTCCATTCTGTATTGAGATGTCCCTAAGGGAAAAAAAATTCTAAATCACATATAAACATGTACTATAAACATGTGTTAGAAGGAACATTAAAGCTTAGTCATTTAATTTTTTCAAATACTTAAGGAAATGTTACATGTAGTCCTCAACTTATGACCACAACTGGGAATGGAAATTCTGTTACTAAGTGAGACAACGGTTAAATGAGTTGCATTCTAGTTTGCAGCCTTTTCTGCTGTGGTCATTAAGCAAATTACCATACAGTTGCATACAGAAGCACACAGTTGTTAAGAGAATCTAGCTTTCCCCATTGTTTGTCAGAAACTGGTTGGGAAACTTAATAACAACAACAACAACAACAATAATAATAATAATAAATTTGGAAGGGACCTTGTAAGTCATCTAGTCCAACCCCCTGTTCAGGCAGGAAACCCTGGCTGTCCAGTCGCTTCTTAAAAACTTCCAGTGTTGGAGCATTCACAACTTCTGCAGGTAGGTTGTTCCACTGATTAATTGTTCTGTCAGGAAATTTCTCCTCAGTTTTAGGTTGCTTCTCTCTTTGGTTAGTTTCCATCCACGGCTGCTTGTCCTGCCTTCAGGCACTTTGGAGAATAGCTTGACTCCCTCTTCTTTGTGGCAGCCCCTGAGAACTTGCAAATAATGATCACACGACCCTGGGATACTGCAACCATCATAACTACATGTCAGTTGTCAAGCATTCAAATTTTGATCACATGACCATGGGGATGCTGCAGTATGAGGATCACTTGTAAATCACTTTTTTTCAGTGCTGTTCTAACTTCAGTCACTAAACAAATGGTCGTAAATTGAGGACTACCAATATTCCTCATTAATGGATTTAGCAACTTACTAATGGAAATTGGTAATTTATGGTTTAGCATTTTCTTTTATATTCATTCCCAAAGCAGATTTACATTTTAGAAAAAAGGTTACTAATATTGCAGACTACTGCACATGTCATTGAATGCTACACATGTAGAAATAGAAATAATTATCTTATTATACAGATAAATTAATCTCTTAGGCTGAAAATTGCCATGATGTTTAATTCCCATCCCTATGAATCACTTTTTTGGTGGGTCCCCTTAAATTCAGTGGAATTGCAATGTGCATAGGACCGAAGTGGAATCAAAGATTCCTATTTTTTCCTCTCTCTCTCTCTATATATATATATTGCTTCATACTGAAATAAATGTAATTTTGTTTGGAATTGCAAGAAGAATCTGAAGCGCTGTTCTCCTAGGATAATAAACGAAAGCACATACCCAACTTCACTATAAAGAACAAAATCATCAAACAACCTTTGGAGCCTGAAAATCTCACAACAATGGGATCTGCACAGTGGACTACTACCTGGGGAGAAGAGAGAACTCAAGAAATGTGTGTATTGTATAAAGATGAAAGGTTATTATATTGAAGATCTGACCTACTTTCTTTGCTAAACGACAACATTGTCTTCTGTTTTTTTTCTTTTCATTGAGGCAAAAAAAGGGAAATCTAAGGTTGCTGAATAAATATTTGAAAGAAAATATGGGCTAGAGGGCATACATTTGTCCTTCCTGTAATCCTACACTGTACAAAGTCATTGGGAAAAAGAAGTTGGGATGAAGAAGCTTATTCTAGCAATACAAATTGCCAGCATAAGCCTCTGTGCTGGATCAGGCTAGTAGGACAGTTAGGAATAGGTCTATACCACTAATTAGGCACAATCTGGCACTGGATGTCTCCAGTTACGTAACAGAATGATATGTTAACCTCCACATACGTTCGGGGAATTCCAAAGCTGGAACATTATTTCAAGTTCAAAATTTCAATAACATGTTTACTTCTTTCAAACTTAAGCAATATTTTTTATATTATTTCATTTCTCTTTTTACCAACTAAATAAATTACAAGATGTCTGCCCACCCCCCCATCTAGACCAAGGTAGCATTAGATGTTTTTTGCACTATCCCCAAACCACCACCACATCACCAGCTATTCATTACTCCTGTAAAGTTGTCTTTTCTCACCCATTTTCTTCCCATATCAGAGAATTATAATCTGGGTTCAAAGGAGTGAGTGCGCTTTTGGGGGGTGGGTGGGTGTCTATGTCCTTATTCATTGAAATCCTTTCTTAGTTTAATTGATAGCTACTAGGATGAATCAGACATTAAGAATCTCTCCTTTCCTCCCTTTGTTTCTCTATCTCTGTCTCTGAATCTTTAAGATCATTCACTATCTACTATCTAACTATCTTGATCAAGCCATTTCTTAGCAACAGGGTATCTAACATATTGGAGCAGTGCCAATTCTCTGCCCTCCGGAGGAGTTTCCTGCTACCCAGTGGTCTTGCCAGCCAAACTGTGAGGTTCAGTTCACTTTCTTACCATGTTGGGAGTCACAGCAGGATTCCAAAGTGTTCAGTAAGATTTTCCCCAAGGTGCGCTTAGAAATGTTCTTCAAAACATAAAACAATATTAGGGAGTTTTATCTGCACATGTCAATACTGAAATATATTAATCCTCTTCCAAAATCTAATATTCACACCAAAAATGGCCTTTATGATCAACAAACAAGTTGGCAATTGAGAGAAATTGTATACATCAATGGTGCAAATATACATCAGACAGGGAGACAAAGAGATATAACAGAATGTAAACAGAAGGTGAATGCGCGAAACATATTCCACAAGATAGCTAGATAATGGCACAACACAAAATGTATGTAGCTGCAAAACAAGACTGATAGACATTGTTTACCCATCAGAAGACAGTTTGGGTTTTATTTTCATGTCCTTTAAGAAAAGGGCCTCTGTGTAGTCCATATTTCCCTTTTTCATGGTGGATAGTCACACTATCAACCTGTATATGTGATCAGTTCTGTAGTTCTACATACTGTCAAACAGAATGGGCAGGCTCAATACAATGTACTTGGTCTTCATTTGTGAATCACGTGAGCAAAGAATAAAAAAATGGTCATGGAGAGGTGAAAGGAAGAAAGCATGAGATGCAGACAGGCAATAAATGATATAGTAGATATTGTGGGACCAGGGAGATGGCATGATGCAGAAATCGTTGAAAAATAGTTTTGAGTGTTTGAGTTTTGAGTGTTTGATTTTCTAGCCCTTATGCACTGAAGTAATTGTATTCATTCATGAAAGCTAAATTTAATTTTACTGTTATTTTTAATTATCTACATTTAAATCTCATATTTCCTCTAACAGTTGCTCACCTTCAAAATTAAGTAAAGATGATGTCTCTTTGAGACTGAGCTCAATTCACAGGCACTATTTCCCTCCCATGTTTGAAAAAGAACCTACCATGTTCTGTATGAGTGTATTGTTATATAGATTCTTAAACTCTGCAGGAGATATTCTTAACATCCAGGCCCATGAGTGGTAAGTCATCATATTATTACCACTTAAGAGTCATGATATATGGTAACGTACAAGACTCAGGGTAATATTTTCACAGTGGTGTTATGTGTCAGTTGATGGATTGCTTAACGAATGATTTTCAACATGGTGATGGACAATGAGAATGTAATGATATTTTTTTGCCAATTATAATCACTCATGGCACTTTACTAGCTTATCCTTCATTAGATTCTGACTGTCACAAGGAGCAAGCATTGCCACAACTGAAGACATGAAAGCCTGACAAGTATAGAAAAAATGTAATAGGAAAATACTATATATATTCGTAAGAGTTATTAACAGAATTTGAGAATCAAATCAGACTAATTTTAGCTATCAGATCAGCTCTCATTAGATGTAACTACATTCATAATAAAAAGTGGCCTTAAATGCAGTTTAGAAACAAGAGAAAAAACAGATACAGTGCAGGTAAATTTAGTAAACTGGTTTTTGATTTTTGTGATACCTTGTTTCTAAGACATCTGTTTTCTTTTCTCCACAGCATGCAAGAAAAATCCTTTAAATACTAAAGTTATCATATATACATGTAATCTATATATCATGCTATTCCTTTTCAGGGAAAGCAAGGTTATGCAGAGTACAGAAAAGTAACAAAGAGTAAGTCAAAGTTATTAAGAGTCACAAGATAAGAAAAGGAAACATAGCTAAACTAATTTTAATAGCATCATTCATTGTACATTTTCCTACATTTCTTTCCTTACTTCCATCATGTCCATCATTTATTCATACCAAATTGTTTTATAAATTTTTCACCTTTTATTATGTTCATCTAATGGCTTTCTCTGCCCAGAGGTAGTCCTCAAACTGGGAATTTCTGTTGGGTGTGAATAGAGGCTTGGGACCATTCACAATCTCAGTTGCCCACCACCATCCCCCAGGCCTCTACTGGAGATCCAGCACTTGGGAATGCCACCTGAAGTCCTGCCCCACGGCCAGCCACTGCAGTGCCCCAAAGCAATGCTCCCCTGGCTGCCCCATGCTATACAGGCCCTGCCATTGGTGATGAGCCATACCCAGCATGGCCCAATGCAAGGTGGCTGCTGGCCACCCCAGGCCTTCTTCTCAAGATCGCTTGTGCCATTCTCCAAACAGCACATGTCACCCTCCAAATAGTGGGTGCATTCTCACAATTCTTCAGAAAGCCTTTGGAGGCCTTTTGAAGCATCCTCAGAATGGCGGGCGCTATTTGGAGCATCCACCCACATGCTTCACCAGTTACAGCTTCTATCCACAGCTCTTCCTATTGGCTCCACCTGACTCCCCAGTTCTGGCCATGGATACGTTCCTCCAAGAGCTGAAAGCTATGCACCAAGTGGTTCGAAACCAGCTGGAGAAAGCCAAGGAGGACTACAAACTATTTGCAGACTATTTGCGGACCAGCATCATCTGTTAGCTGTGGGCTCTCCATACAGTACCTGCCGACAGCTCGGCCATCGAAAAAACTTGATCATCGCTACTTGGGGCCATTTCTGGTTGAAGCAGTGATCAATCCTATAGTGCTTCGCTTATCCCTGCCACAGATCATGCGGATTCACCCAGTTTTCCACAGATCGTTGCTAGTACCAGTAATGGCCAACAGTCTGCATCGACCAATTCCACCGCCACCAGAACCAATAGCCCCTCATGGAGAAACGAAGTATGAAGTGGATAGCATCTGGGATTCCTGCCGGTTGTGGGGTCGGTTTCAATACCTTGTGGCATGGAAAGTCTGTGGACTGGAGGACTTCACCTGGGTCGATGCCACCGATATCCATGCCCCTCATCTGGTCTGTGACTTTCATGCCCGATTCCCGCAATGTCCCAGGCCACATGTCCCAGGGGAGGGGATAGTGTCATGCCCCCATTGGGGCCTGAATCTGGGGAGGAAAATGAGCCAGAGCTGGAGCTGACAGAGTTTGAGGGGGAGGCGTTGTTGGCTTCAGAGGAATATGGGGAGGAGCAGACTGAGGCAGGCCAGGGCCTTTCAGAACTGGGACAGCTGGAAGGCAGGGAGGAACAGAGGCAGGATGACCAAGAGAGCCAGAGCTCAGGTAATGAGCATGGACCTCCTCTCCCGATCTTCGATCACAGAGAGTGAAGAGAAGGAGGGAACAGCGCAGGCGGACCCAACTACTTGGGAGGAGAGCGCCCTGCCCCTCTTTACAAGGAACACCTGGGGACTGAGACTTAAGGAGATGCTGTGGGGAGGGGCATTTACTGGGAATAAATGCTGAATTATTGGAGGCTGGTGTGCCATTGCCGACATTGGAAACAACCCTCTGATCTCCTGTTCTGTGTTGTGATTTCTATTTGTAAACCCTGAAACTCTGACCTTTGGACTGGCTGACAAACTTGATTTGGTGCTCCAAACCTTAGACTGAATTTTGGCTATATATGTTCCTTTCTTTGTTATCTACTTGGCCTTGAGTAAATTGTTGTTCTAATCTAGCAACTCTGAAAGAGGACTGCTTGTTCCACACACACACTTTTCCTGCCTGAGAGAGTGAAAATCTTTTGAAACTACTTGCAGCCAGAGGCTGCTGAAGGTGTGTGTGTGTCCTTACTTGCTCTGGAACTTGCCAGAAACGTGGGAGCGTTTGGGGAACATTTGGAGCAATAAAGGGGCAGTTTGAACTGTCAGCTGACTATGTTGCCTCTGTGCCATGCCCTGGGTCATCACATGATATTTAATCAAATAGAGACGATGTAAAGGAGGGTACCAGCCTTCGTTGTATCTGTAATTCATCAACCATTCCTTGCTGATGATAAGAACAGTACTAGTAGTTTGGGCACATTTTGGTCAGCATGTTTCAACTGGAAAGTCCCAATTATAATTACACTCTTCTATGCAGACAGAGCTCTCTAGTCTAGAGATTGCCTTGCAAGTCATTATTTAAAGCGTACTGATATGTACTTAGGTCCTAGTCACATCTTGGTTTATATAATGCCAAAGTGTAGATTGGATGTCTACATTCCCATGTTTGGTAGAGTAATATGTATGCCTTTCATGTATCAGTTTATCTACGTCTCTACTTATATTTTCTTTTCAAAAAGGAAAAAAACCTAATTATAACAATAGCCAATACCCTATCAATCGAAGATCATGTGCTTTCCCCCCCACAACATCTCTCAAATGGTGTGCATAGTATTTATTAGTACCTATAAGAATTACTTACCAGTAGTCCTTGGGTTACAACAGCAATTGAGACTGGGATTGCCACCACTAAGCAATGCTTGTGTAAAGCATGACATTGTGTGACTATAACCATTCGCAATGGCAACCCTGGCAGTCACAGTTGTGTCTTAATCCCAGAACCACACAGAGTGTAAAGAGGCAGGGATACCAGGCAAAGAGTACAGGGGTGGTGGTGCGTGTGTTTTTATCTGCCACAAGCAGGTGGCATGAAATGGAGATAAGTTGGCAGAAGCCTTGGGAGGGCTGGTGGAGATTGTGCACAGGCTGGCAGAAGCTGTGGGCAAAAGAGGGTTACAGCAGGTATATACACTATTGAGTGGCTGGAAGGTTACTACAGAGAATGAGTTCTCTGGGATCTTGTACTTTGCTTGAGGGAAGTCAGCATAGGTTGCAAATGGCATTCACATGACAAATGGTCATTAATCCAGGACTTGTACTCATTTATCAATAGATTGATTAGAATTAAAATTGCTCACAGCTAGATTTAGTTCCTTTTTTACATTTAGAAAAAAATTCTCTTAGATTTAAACTAATTAAATCTGGACCTGTTGTGATTCCGTGCCAGCCTGTGTTCCCAACAGCTGAGTCTGGGGAATCTGAGGAGGAGGTGGAGGAGGCATTTGGAGGGCCATCAGGGTCAGAGGGAGGCTCTGATGAATTACAAGACTCACGGTTTGATGAAGAGCCTGGGCCCTCCAGTCGTGTTCCGAATGAAGCTCAGCTGTCTGGGGAGAATGAGTCAGATTTGGAGGATTCACACCTGATGGACATGATTGATGCTCATAGACGCAGGCAATTAGCTAGAGCAGATCAGCAGCAGTCAATACGACAACTCCAGGGGAGGAGGAGAAGGCATTGAGAAGCCACGCCTTGGGACTGCTTTATAAAAAGGGAAGGTGTGGGCGGTGCTGGTTGCTGAAGGCAACCGTTTGTAAAGAACTTCCAAGGATCATAGTCTGTTTTGTTTTATCAGTGAATTCCTTATTTAAACTTCTGCTCTGTTTGCTTTTGTAACCAATTATCTGTTAGGAAAGTATTCTGTGTTTTTGTTTTGGAGAAAAACTTATCAGGACTGTTTTGAAAATAAAAAGAGGTTGGTTTTCCCAGCCTACTGTTTAAGAGGGGTTTGTTCTTGTGATGTAGGCTGGGACAGAACAAGACCTAGAAAGTAGAACACCACCACCTTTTTTTAATAACATTTGTGAAGCCGGGCAAGCCTATCCCTTAGAAATGCTAATAGCAAAGCTATTTTTGTTTTTAAAAAAAGCAAAATGAAAAAAGCTGAGTCTCCTACTGCTAAATTTTAAACCAGATATGAAGTGTGTGTGTGCATGTGTGAAATAATTCTATTACTATTTTTCTTCTGCACTGTTTCAGTTTTGCTCATTTATCTTATTTAACCACTAAAAATAATTTTCTTCACCTATATAATGTAATTGTAGCTGTAAAATAACCCTTATTAAAAAGATGGCTTTATTGTGTTCCATATTACAGATCAATATGAGAAAGAATGATTTGCTCAAGGTCACCAAGTGAATTCATGGCAGAAGTAAAACTTGGATCAGAAGCTCATGCAGTAATTCTACACAAAATGAAAGGCTCTCAACAGGAAAAATATTAACAGCTACCTTAAACAAGTGTAAAACTCTCCTAGCTCTAAATTGTAGAGAGCGCCTTGAATATCTCTAATGGAAAATTGATTATCTAGAAGTTCATGTTTTCCTTTTCTAAGATAGCTATCTATAGCTGAACTTTTTTTCAGCAACTCAGTGTAATAGCAGATAAAGTCTGTTTACCGAAGACCTTGCGGAAAATTACAGAGGATGTCCATCTATTCTATACTGAGGAGCAGCATCTAAGCTTGTTATTTCTTCCACTACTTCATTTTTGTTTTTTTGTCTTTTTTTCTTACCAGATCCCGGAGTTGCTGAAGCAGCTGTAAAACATCCAAGAGCTTTTCTTCCACCAGTGACAGCCTTACTCTCTCTGTCTCCAACATTTGGAATTCCATCTTCATCAGCTCAGACTCCTCCGCCTTCTGTTGTATTTCCTCTAGCAATGGGCCTTTCATCTGCACAACAGATGACATGAAAAATATTGCGCAGCACAAAAATAAAAAGTCTGACTTCTCTGTCTGAGTCTGTAGTAGGTGCCTCAGAAGTCTGTCTTCAAATTAATTTTACTAAATGGAATGGGTCAGTGAAAAATACAGTTAGTAGGAAGTGTGCGCAAGTATGTGATTTTCTATTTTATTGATATCTTGCTGACTACTTGATGTAGTTAGGATCAGCTGGGGATTTTAAATGCTGCCATTCCAAATATATTTTCTATGTGCACATATAATTTCCAAGGAAAGCAATATACACAAAATTGCCTGCTACCGTTAATTCTATTCTACAGCTTCATTGCCCCTATAAATCCGGAGTTCCCACTGAAGCCATAATAAAATATTTCTCCTTCAACCATAACTGTTTCAGAATAACCTTATTAAATGTAGACCAAGCTGCACTACTGTGAAAAACATTTGATGTGTCACAATCCAAGGCCTTTTCTCTGCCAGAACAAAACGCAATACACAGAGGAATAGATGTAGATTATAGAAAAGCAGGTTCCAAGTGAATGTTAGGGGGAAAAAATCCTGCCACTAAGAACAGTTTGAATATAAAACCAATTATTCAGAGAGGAAGTGGACTTTCCTTTCATTTTGATCAAAGTGTGGCTGGCAAGCCATTTGTCAGGGATCCTTTGATTTGGAACAGTCAATACAGTACATAAATGCTCCCTTTCAACTATTATTCTTTTATTCTTTTAAGCAGAAGAGGAAATATTTGCTTCAGTTTGTTTGCATGCTCAAATAATTATGACTGAAAGATCGGCTACAAGGTATAGTGCATATGGTCAATACAAAGTTAACTTTAAGCACACAGTCTTTGTTTGAAAATTCTTACCCGGTGATTCCAATATTTTTTCTTTCTCACCAACATATAAAATACATTCAGTACTATGGTTTAATGTCACAAGAGAGATAAATTGGTAAACTTTAGGAGGGAAAGTTGCAGCAATATTGTGTGCTGGAATCATTGGCTGAAGGAGAGAGGGCCCCTCTAGGGAGGATAAAAAGACATTCCAACTTGTAGTTAGTTTGGAGGAGAAAACATCTTAGGTCTGCATCTGCTGTTTCCCAAGGAAAGGTAGTTAGTATGGCAAGATTCTTGTAATATAGGCATTCAGCAATAAAGTATCTATGTGGACCTATTCACAGAGTGATTCTGATTACATGCACCTGACATATTGTCATATTAAGTAGGTAAGCATTGTAATCAAAGTTCTCTTTCCTTTTCTATATATTTCTATTGATTTAGAGACTATCAGAATTCAAATATAATTGGTAACAGATAAAAAACAGCATGCCTTGCCAACGCTATCCTAATCATAATTTTAAGTATTAATGCCTTGGTTACAAGCTAGCATCTTTTCTACAGTTTGTAATCACATGAAAAGTGAATAACATAGAAGATAATGTAGTAGGTTGATACCATATTAGAATGAAACTAAAATTAAAATTGGGATTCAACTCAATTATCTAATAAATCAATGCATTATTCACTGATATCCCTTCGCATGGTTAAGATTATTCTGGTTATCGTAAGAAACCTGAGACATTTCAGATATTCAGCTTCTCATCCCAGCTATCATAAAAGTTTTCCTTGGGTTATAAATGTTTGCTTATGAATATGCCCTCTTCAGCAACTTCTAGGTCAGTGGTGGCGAATCTATGGCATGTATGCCAGAGGCGGCACTCAGAGCCCTCTCTGTGGGTATGTGCGCCATGCCCCAGAGATGGCAACCATCCTTCTTCAACCAGCCGCCCGCTAATTTGCCAAGGTCCCACATGGCCGGATGCATCCCAGCATGGCTGGTTTCCCTCCCCCCTGTCCCAGCCCTCCTGGTTTCGCATGCTCTCCTTTTCCCAGGCATGACCCACTGCATCTATGCTTCTCTGAACTGCTGGCAGTGGACTGTGGAGCCCCAGAGTGCACTGGTCAAGAGGCCGGCAGGCTGTGGCTGCTGATGGACATCGTTGGTCCCCTGCGCTCACTGGCCTCTGTGTGCGGGGGCCGATGGTGTCAGGCAGCAGTCGCCCCGGCCCCTGCCTCACCTTGTCCTGCAGCAATGGCATCCCTGCCCTGTCTCGCCTTGTCTCACCCTGCAGGATGAATCTCCTGCTCACCGCCCCACCTGCCAGAGACCCCCTGGATCTCCCCCAACCCTGCCTGTCCCCCACAAGCATCCCTCCCCCGAGCAACATCAAGGTGACCACGCCCACCTTGGCCACACCCATCCAGTCTGCCATGACTACCACAGCCATGCCCACCTGGCACCCAGCAATAAATAAGTGGGTTTTGGGTTGCGGTCTCTAAAAGGTTCGCCATCACTGTTCTAGGTAATTGTTATTCCAAATTTTCCCCTTTTGTGTTCAGCCCATCTTATTGCTTTTTGGTGGTTCTAAAGAAGTGTGCAAGAGGAAGAGTAAGGGCATACTGCCTACTAGCAGCTTCTTAAATAACCTCTTTTAAGAGAAACCATGACAGATTCTTGCCTGTGGGAGGAGGGGCCCAAATCCATAGTTTCCTGACATTATTTTATTTTATTATTTTATTTTATTTTCTTCTTCTTCTTCTTGTGCCATATCCGTTATTGGACGTTGGCGATCATGTTGGCGATCCTGTTTTTATCAGCAGCTGCACGAAAAAGTGCTGCTGAGTTTTGTCCAAACCAGTCCCTTAGATTTTGAAGCCACGATGTTCTTCTGCCTGGACCTCGTTTGCCTTCAATCTTTCCCTGGAGGATTAAATGGAGTATGCCGTATTTTTCTGGGTGTCGCATCACATGTCTGACATATTCTAATTTTCGTTTTTTAATTGTTTTGATGATTTCCCTTGGCTTTCCCAGGCGGCTTATCACCTCCTCATTTCTGATCTTGTCAACCCAGCTTATATGTAACAGCCGCCTGTAAATCCACATTTCAAATGCTTCAAGTCTCTTCAGGTGCCCTTCTGTCAGAGACCAACTACTCCATAGAGCAGGATAGAAAAAATATAGCATCTGACAAGCCTGATTTTCAGTCTTAGGCTTATGTCATCAAGACCTTTTTCATTTTGAAGAATGCTGTTTGAGCTTTTTCTATCCTTGTCTTTACTTCAATGGTCATGTCCCAGCTTTCATGTAAATTGGAACCGAGGTGTGTGATCCCTTCAACTTTTTCTAGTGGTATTCCTTCTGAATTTATTGGTGGAAAATTAACGGGTTGTTTGCTGACAACCATGATCTTGGTTTTTGAGGTGTTAAGCTTCAAGCCATATTTTCAGATATTTCTGTGACTCTGTTGATGAGGAGCTGAAGGTCTTCATGCTTACTGGCAAGCAGAACTGTATCGTCAGCATATCTTGAGTTGTTGATCCAAACACCGTTTACTTTGATGCCAGCATCGATGTTCTCCAGTGCCTCGTTGAAGATTGACTCAGAGTAGATATTGAACAACAGTTCAATTTTATTTTATTATTTTATTTTATTATTTTATTTTATTTATTTTAAATAGTGGTCTATGCTATTCTGCTATTTGAAGAAAGAGAAGAAAAATAATTAGGAGAACCCAGTAATTAAAGCCCCAATACCTCCAATTTGAAACACAAAGAGTTGAGGCAATTAAGAGATGTTATTTAAGGAACAACAAGGATTCATGGCTAATCCTCCTTCTGTAATGGCAGAAGAGATGCAAAATTTCTAAGCACTGCACATTACACAGAATCTAATTATAATCTAATATTGAGCAACTGAGATAACTAATAAATTGACTAAATAATATAACAGAGATCTTGTCTGCAAATGACTGTAGTCTGAATCATAACTAATGAATTCTGATTACTGTAATATTAAACAGCTTCATTTATGAAGAGGAAATTTTCAACATGGAAATACCTAAAATGGTGACTATACTCACAAGGCTTGTAGTATATCATGTGAATGAGTCCCACTAAGTTGACTTCAACTAACGTAAGTCATACGACTATGAAGGCGTACAGAATCTATTGTATACCTTTATTTTAATTCTCATCTGTTGGCATTGTACAATTACTGCAACACTTGGGCTAGTAGCTTGTGTTGCTCCAAAGCCATCTTTATGAATGACCTAAAAGATGGAATGGAAAACATGCTAATTAGATTTGTAAATGATACCAAAATGGGCGATTTGTCCTTCAGGAACAAAAATCTCAAAATGACTTTGCCATTCCTGCACTGAATGGGGTGTTGGATTAGATGATCTATACAAATCCTTTACAATTCATAAATGGTATGATTGTATTACTGGGATTAATGTAAGGAAGAACATCCTATAGATTAAGTTTCTATTAAAGCATTGGCCAAAATATTATAGTCTGCCAAGCAGGAAGATTGCCCAGCTTAAACATTTATTGGCTATCTGAATCTCTGCTTACATTTTAACAATTCAGACCAAACCTCATTCTGCTTTGCTGTAACAAGCAATAATAATTCTTGCTGCATCCTTAAATATTATCACTCTCTGCAGTTGCTTGTAGCAAAACAGAGGTCTATTCCATTATGTTTTTTTTTTAAAAAACTGCAGTTTGAAACAAAACTTCCTAAGGCATACATTTTACATTTTCCATCCTTGTTCATTCTTTTGTGTAAGCTTTGTACATTATTATTTCAGTTCCAACCATAACTGCAGTCCTTTGAGAGAGAATTGAAAATAAAAGGAATGCTGTTAACTTCTAAGGTTGGCTTTAAAATTGATACGAAATACTGCCATAATCAATTATTTTGTAACTGAACAGCAAATGTTATTTGAACAAAATGTGAAATAGTTTAGGATCTATCCAGAATTTCTTTAACATACCAATTTCTTTTAGAGCTACAGTATAATATATTTGAATTGGCTAAATGACACTATCGGCTGAAAGTTAACTTAATTCTCTTATTCTAAAATAAAGTCACCTTCTGACTTTTGGATAAATCTGCAATATGATAAGATGACATAGTCTCACCAACTATTAAATGTGTTATTTAAATTCTTATATTCATAGTCTTTTTGTAACCAAAAAAAAGCACATAAATAATTGCTTGCTCTTGTCAGTCATAACATTACCATCATCTGATCAGCAGCCTGGTTTAGACATTATTTTTCTTTCCTAATACAATAATAAACTGGGGTAAGTTATTTTCACTACAACATCTTGTTCCTGTCTTCATGGGTAACAACATTCTTGTAATCATCAGTACACGCCTATATCCAAAGTAAGACTGAAATGTGTCAGTTGCCTGCAATATTACTCCAGAATGTTCTATTTCTTTCTGCCCATTTTTTCTCTGTTAGATAAACAAATTCAACAAAAAGATTTTCAGCACGTATCTCATAATCGTAAGCTCATTGGGTATCTGCATTTTGTACCAATAACAAAACCATTGAAGAAATTCTGCAAAAGGTTCCCATGAGCTTATTACATTGGGTCTGAATGCAGCCTCAATTATTTTCTTGATCAACACTGTAAATGTGTTGCAATTATTGTATTATTTTCCAACTTATAAAACTCTTTTGGAACACTGCAGGCTGGTTTTAAAGGTGCTACATTGTAATTACATCTAAACCAAATCCTTGTCTACATTAAGGTTATCTAAATCCTTGTAAAAGCTGTTCCAATGTTCATGTATCTATCCACTAGAAAATGCCTGCCTAGAGTTAATTCCTTACAGATAATGCACATGACTTGGTCAATGAATAAATATATTCCAGCGAAACTCAGTTATCTATGCTACAAGCCACATTTTGTAATTCTAGGCTTAGATTTAGAGTTTACTAATGATTGCTTCAGTGTATCATCTGCTGTCTGACACCTTCATTAAAATTTCTTTGCAAAATAGTTCTCTAACTGCAACTCTTTATTGGAATACACTTAAAAAGGAAGCAAAGCAAACAGCTCTTTTCATCCTCTAGCTTTTGTAAAATCATAGCAGATGAAAAAGATTGGATCAATTATTGATCCTTTCTGGTGCCCATTATTCTTGACTTGCCTGGAGTTAAAATGACTTCTAGTTTTATATATTTCTATTTACTTCTTTTTAAGACTTGGGGCTTATGTGTACAACTAAGCCTACCACTTAGATGCAGAATTAACCTGAAATACTCATGTATAAGGAACTTAGTGTATCTATCCAGATCTCAGAATTTCAGATATCTAGAGCTGTTTAGAAGATATTTCTAGAAGTGTAAAAAGGTTTACCACTTGGCAAATCAAATAGTTATTTCCAATTTCCTCAGGATAAAAAAAAACTATGCTTCATAATAGCACAAAGTAGATAAAATACTAAAGAAAGAAAGGGAAGGTCTAAAGCAGGGCTTTTCAACCAGTGGTACGGGTACCACCTGTGGTACATTGGCACCTGGCAGGTGGTATGCGACCATCCTAGAAAAGTGGTAGCGGGGGGAGGGGAATGAGCTGAATCGGTGGCAGCACCGCATAAGCCTGAGTGAGAGATGGCTGGAACTGCAGGGTTGTCAGGGCTCAGCGGAAGCGCCAGGATCAGCACTTCTTCGGGGCTGTCAGGGCTCAGTGGAAGCACCAGGATCAGCGCCAAGCTCCAGCTGGAGCTCGGCGCTGATCCTGCCACTTCTGATGAGCCCAGAAGAAGTGCTGATCAGCTGGAATGTTGCAGCATCTCCAGGCTCTTGTGATTTACGTTCAGATGCTTGGCAACTGATTCATATTTATGATGGTCGCAGTGTCCCAGGATCATGTGAAGTGACCAAAACCTGCTGCAACCACCCACTTTTTTCAGTGCCGTTGTAACTTTGAACAGTCACTAAGCGAACTGTTGTAAGCCAAGGACTACCTGTACTTCATTACTTTTTTTCTTTTCTTTTCTTTTCTTTTTTTTTTGGTCATCAGGTTCTTGACACCCTGCTAGGCAACTGGTGGTACTCGGATACAAGAGTGGTACAATGGGTGAAAAGGTTGAAAAGCCCTGGTCTAAAGTAGCAATTGGGAAGTTGCTAATTCCAGTCATACACTGGTTTTCTATTTTTAGATATATTAACAGCACAAATTTACAACGGAAGAAAGGAACACAGCTACTCTTACAATGAAATATATATTTATTTGCATTTATGTACAAATATACATTTGTAATAAATATACTATATGAACCGCAAGACTATATAAAGTATTGTATAAGACCAAGCTAGATAACTATGTCCATCTAGATCAGTGGTTCTCAACCTTCCTAATGCCGCGACCCTTTAATACAGTTCCTCATGTTGTGGTGACCCCCAACCATAAAAGTATTTTCGTTGCTACTTCTGTAATAACTGTAATTTTGCTACTGTTATGAATCGTAATGTAAATATCTGATATGCAGGATCAGACTCTAGAGTAGACTCTAGAAGATAGAACCATCCAACAAAAGGAATTCCACAACTACAGGTAGTTCTTCAACTTACGACCACGACTGAGCCCAACATTTCTGTTGCTAAGCAAGGCAGTTGTTAAGTGAGTTGCACCCATTTTATGACCTTTCTTGCTGCAGTTGTTAAGTGAATCACTGCAGTTATTAAGTTAGGAACACAGTTGTTAAATGAATCTGGCTTCCCCATTGACTTTGCTGGTCAAAAGATTGCTAAAAATAATCACGTGACCCTGGGGCACTGCAACCGTCATAAATACAGGCCAGTTGCCAAGCATCCACATTTTGATCACATGACCAATTGAAGGAAAAGCAGTAAGAGGATGGAAGAAAGAAAAAGGGTTATAAATAAAAAATCAGAACCTCTGTAACATTTTGTGGATGAAGCGAGGGGTTACATGACTACTTTTTTATGGAAGTTTCCCAAAACAGAAGGATACAACTTTACAGCTGTCCCAGATTCCAGCTATTTCATTCCCTCCTTCCAACATTTTCACCTTCCACTGAGCGTACTTGATTCTCATCTAAATGTTTTCTGACAAGTCCCTCTCTCAATGCATTTTCTTTTTCCTAACAATTTCTGGCAGTGGAGTATACACTCCACTCCCAATCGGAGCTTCGCCTTTGGATCCCGACCAGGTGGGCGGCAGAATAAAAGGAAGCCGTTTAAAGGTGGGAGGAGGGAAAATCCAAAGGTTGGCTTGCTCCCGATTCACGACGGAAAAGGCGAAGGGAAGCTCCCAATTTGGGCTGGCAGGCAGGCAGGCTGGCTTGCTGGCTTTCTCACCCGCGCCAACTCCCTTCTCTTCGCTTGCAGCCTGGCGATTCCGAGTTTAAGCGTAGCTCCTAGCAACCCCAAGGAAAATCCCATGGATGGGGGTGGGGAGACTCAATTAAGGTGCTTCAACCCCCCCACGCAAGGGCAGAGACCAATCCCAGTTTTTTTTTAATAAAAAAGCTAAGATTAAAAAAAATACAATCCAAAAGCACTATTTAAAAAAGCAATTGCACTGAATGCATCAAGGCGAGCTGGCAGAAAGAAAAGATGATCGCTGGTGCTTTTTTTCATAGATACCAGGTTTTCCCCCCAGATCATAAAATGTCCATTCCTCCCTCCAAAAGGGAAGGAATCAAAATACAAAAGGAACCCACCACACGGCAAAGCCCTCTGGCGTGCTGATTCCACAGCTAACAACCCTTCCTTCCTTCCCTCCCTCCCTCCCTCCTTCCTCCTCCTCCTCCTGCCTCACCCCCCCAACTCCCCACCAGCCCGTCTCCCCTCTTCCACAGAGGCACAAGCGACTGCATGCAAGAGCGATCTGGAGCAGCTCCGCCGGCTTCACAGATTCCCCGGGAAGCTACATCACAGACGCCAATGTCCTGGCCGCGGCTTCTAATTGGTGAAAAGGCTGGGAGAAGGCGGGCTTGAGTCGTTGTCTTTTGCTAGCTCTACCTGAGAGGCAGGGAGTTGCTCCTTTGATGCTTTAAGTCTTACCATTCTCTGTATTATTTTTATCCATCTGGAGACGGATAGAGGAGCAGTGTCTCAGTTCCTAAGACCATTGGAAATATGTGTTTTCCGATGGTCTTAGGCGACCCCAAAGGGGTCGCGACCCACAGGTTGAGAACCGCTGATCTAGATGTTGTCAAATGGAAAATCCTGCTATCCCTGACTATACCAACTGAAGATAATTAGTTGTTGTGATCTGATGACATACAGATGTGCCCGGCTCCCCATAGTTTAACGGAACACAACTGCATTTTAGATGCTTGCTGATAAAGAAATAGTAAATAGATGATTGTAGCTTTGAATTAAAGAATTCCATAAGAATTACGCTTTTGAGGTGATGAAAGTTGAACACTATCACAGCCGAGTCTTCTTGTTCTGAAATATGCAGGTGATATTAGTGAAAGTGTCTTTTGACCATATTTAAGCAGGTCTGATAAGAAAAAGAAGTTCTGAAATATGCAGACCTTGTAATAAGTAGCCCACAAATCGGAAATAGTGTACCTCCTGAAAGGACAGAATATAAAATGAATTTACCTCTTCCATCTTTGTTTCCAGAGGTTTCTCTTCCTGCCCTTTCATTTGAAAGTCTTCTTTTAATTTTGAGAGTCGTCGGACTAATTCCACAAGGGAGTTTTCATGGCCGCAGCAACTGGCATTTCCAAAGGACGACCTCAGCTGCTTCAGTGTTGTGTCATCACATCTAGAGAGAGAAAACTTCTGGTCACTGCTTTTCTCCATCCTAGTAGTCTAATGATACGCAATATTAAAATATTATGAGGAAACATAAATTGGTTTAATAAATAAATCACTTCCAAATGTTTGCCAAGGAAACGGCAGGGACTTGTCCAGAGAAATTGCCTGCAGTCAACAATGACTTGAAGACACAAACATAAAAAAGGGACAATTACTAATAAATCTTACATATGTCTGTTCTATATAGGTAAGTTTTCTCTTAACAATAGTAATTGGGACTAAGTCTGAAGCTAAGTGACACACTTATAAAGTGTGACGTCATGCTGACTTACAACAGCAGTTCCGGTGGTCCCAATTACTGTTGTGAGGTGTATCCTATTCATTTGCAGCAACTTGTGGTCATGTAATTGCCATTTGTGACCTCCAGCCAGTTTCCCCATCGGCTTTACTTGTCTGAAGCCGGCACTGAAGATCATATATGGTGGTCACAAGACTACAGGATGCTGCAACTGTTGTGATTGCAAGCTGGTTGCCAAGCGCCCAAATCACAACCATGTGACCACAGGTATGCTGTGATGTCCATAACTAGAAGGAGAGGTAGTAATTCTCCCATTCATCACCGTTGTATCTTTCAACAGTTGCTGAACAGGTGGTGGCTGAACAAGGATTATTTGTATAACCATATTACATATTCCAAAGCTGGTCTACCTGTAACATTTTTGTTACGTTGCACAACAGCATTTTCAGAAAGACTAGCAAAGACAAAAGTTGCCACCATGCTTTCACATAGATACTGAGACGTACCCGCTATTGCAACAAGGAAATCTAGCTAGGAGTTTCTTTACTTCAGCCATTTGGGATTGCTGGTCTCCTATCCATTTCTCTTCCTCTTCATCTGATGCAGCCTGGCCTTCCACAGAACGAAACATTTGATCTTCCACTGGAAAGAAAGAACAACAATAACTGCCCCAAATAAGACAATCATTATCACCATCATATTCAATTAGCATTTTTTAAACCCAGTTTAAGAAAAAAACAATTTTAGGAATAATTAGTTTGGTAATTCATTGCCAAACAAAAAAAGACCTCCTTCTTCCTCATCTGCTACCTTAAATACACAAGTGCTAGATATACCATATATCAGGGGTCCCCAACCCCTGGTCTACGACTCAGTGCTGGGCCATGGAAGTGGTAAGGGAGTGCACGTGGAGCTGTATTTGTGAAAGTGGTGAGCGTGCATGCACGAAATCATCCCGTCTTCCCCTCCCACCTCCGCCAGTCTGCCAAGCTGGGAAGGTTGGGGACCGCTGCCATATATATTTGCAGAGAAGCTGAGAATTCTAGGTGCTACAACAGACACCCCCCAAATTAGGTTCAGCTTGTCTGTGGATGGAATTATCTGTGAGTATATACGGTAAAACGTTTTTAAAAGAACTCATATATCCTATATATACAGAATTTGCATATAGGCCCTACTGTGGATAAGCTGACTCTTGAATTTGAACCAAACTATGATGAAAATGTGAATCAACAACAGGTGGCACATTTTTCCTGTTATTTGGTTAAAAATTTGAGAGTCAGCTTATCCACAGATGGGTTTATATGCAAGTATATATGAGATATATGTCATTTTCTATCACAAATTAAAAGAAAGAATAGTCCTGAGAACATGTTAATTAGTTGTGAATGTATTTTTTTTTTCAGTAAGCACATTTCCATTTGAGAAACAGCAACCTTACTTATTGAAGATCCTATAAACTGCCCTGCACTATTTCTCTCCTTTTGGAAATATATTTGCCTAAATTCTTTTTAGATCATTAGTAATTCAACCTTTGAGTCAATCCTCATAATCAGGAAAATTAGGAATATATCAATCTATGTCTAGTTATGTAATTTATAATCTACATTTATGCTTGTTTCTATGGCTATAGAATTTGGACTTGAGTAATATAACCCCCATATCTGTGAGTTATCTTTGAAGACATACTTTGCAGCATTTGTATGTATGGTCCTCTATAAAGAGACAAGTGCCCTTTCTTAAGGAGCATAACCTTTATCCATAGAAGGAGAACAATTGTTAAGAGTTATATATAGTATCGTTCTTTATTAAACCTTGCTAATCCCCAACAGTGTAACCTACCATTGCACACAGAGGGTTGCCTTGTGCTTTCCTCTTGAACAAATTTGTGTGTACATGTATATAAAACGAAAAAAGGTGGAAGTAGTATATTAAAATGAAAATCAATTGTACCTGGAACTTTTATTAAATTGTGCTCCTGAACTTGCACAATTGCATGAGCAACATCTTGACCAGAAACAATCCCATAGTTACAGGAAAGCCTGGGGAATAGCAAAGACTAAATGGAAAAAGTGGGCTGGAGGAAGGAATGAAGAGAGCCTTTACGAGTTTTGATATAGAGTGGAGCAAAGGAGAAAAGTGAGAGGCAGTTTGTTATAGTGGTTAAGGCATCAGGCTAGAGCAGGAGTTCTCAATCTTGGCAACCTTAAGACATGTGGACTTCTGGGAATTCTGGGAGTTGAAGTCCATGTGTCTTTAAAGTTGCCAAGATTGGGAATCTCTAGATTAGAAATCAGGAGACCGTGAGTTCTAGTTCTGCCTTAGGCCCAAAGCCAGCTCAATAACCTTGGGCCAGTCACTTTCTCTCAACCCTAGGAAGAAGCCAATGCTGAAACACTTCTGAAATCTTCATGAAGAAAACTGTGGAGACTCAAAGGCACACGCACATAGACATACACACAGAAGGAAAGGTTGACCTGTTTCAGGGGAGTGAGGATGGTGGAGATGGTGAACCAAAGGCAAAGAAAGAAAAGGATCTGATATAAGGATGCAAGGAAGATGGGGGCAAGATCTTGGGGGGGTGTCTCATGTTCAGAAGGTGTCTCATGTTCAGCTGTTTATGGCAGGTAGACAGAGAACAAGGGATTTATTTTGGCACTAATATCATGTTTTTGAAACATTCAGCCAGAGAAAATGAAGCGCTTTAGGCTAAGGCAGCCTTTTCAATCAGATTTCCAGAGTGTATTTGCAAGAGAGAGCAATATTGGTTGAATAATTTAGACAATTGTCTGTTTTATTGACACAAATTTCTTTCCAAACTGCATTTGTAAAGACTGCTGCTAGCTATTATTCACACATTTGTTGCAAGTAGCTATTTTGCAAGCTGAGGTGTCAGGTTTTTCTGTTAATTATTGCTATGTGGTACTAGGAATATAAAACCACAGTCTTTTTTTTTAAAGGCTTCTGCTCAAGCTGGTTGATTATTTTTTTCCAACGCTTTTTAAAAATCTGGTATCTCTCTTTAATCAAATTTTATTTCTAAAAAAAGATGACTCCTCCTTTTGAGATAACATATAAGGGATGGCCTCCTGAATCAGAAGACAAGTTATTTTGTGTCAGCTCCCTGTTAGGTATTTGAGAAGAGAGTGAACAATGTTCTGCTAGCAAGAAATACAATTTGCGAGCTGGACTTTTAATATTGTTAGGCAAACGTTGTTGCTTCTAATGCTGGGACTATGGCTGAATGCTTTCCATTTAGTCCAGCAGAGGGCACTGTGGTAAAGCCCAAAATAAAGAAAATGCCAATCAGATGACAAGCTTAGCAAAAAATGTCTTGTGAACAAAATTGTCCTTCTTTTCTACAATAACAAAAGTGGTGTGTGTGTGTGTGTGCGCGTGCATGTAATGTTAGCTCTAATTAAGTGAAGTAGACAATCCACTGTTAGTAAAATGCTTATTTCCCAACATTAGTTCAAACGCATGGTTGCCTCATATATCCATATTCTTTGTATAAGCTTTCAACTTCAAAGCTTTTCTTTGAACATAATCATTTATCCCAAATGATTAATTAATAAGCAGATGCTGTATCTACCCAGCTGTAAGAATCACAGCCACTATGGGATTTGTGCATTATGTTAAGAAGCAAACAATAGGGGATATGGGGAAGTTGCCATTGTCTCCTTTGGTTGCTTTTGCACCAGCCCTAGATCTAGTTTAAACCACATCAAACCTTTAGCTTAAATCTGGTAGTTATTTGATGCAACAGTAGAGATAGCACTTCTGGCTTCTGTCAGTTACACCGATGGATCCTGGTGCTCGGATGGACAGATGGACAGACGTCTGAAATCAAAGACAAGCCTTAAAGATGTGAATGATCTAAGATCAACGCTTCTTGTGAAGTTGTAGGGAGTGCATAAAGGTAGGCATAAGGAAGTAAGGGTATTTACTCTAATTTTTTTATCTTTGCTCGTGATCTTTTAAAGAAAACTTCTGTCATATGCTCAACTTAGATGTTTGTTAGAAGAATATTTTAATCTCCGATGTCTAAAACTAAAACTCAGTCTTTTGAAATTCTGTTTTTTTTTAATGCTAGTATATATAAAAAAAGCCTATGGGGAAAAATGTGTGTTTTTTACACTAAATAAAAGTTGGTCCTAAATACACAGATGCACTTAGTCATTACTCTATTGTTTTGCAATTAAATTAATAATTAGGTCAGTTCATTAAACCCCAAAGCTATAAAGCACTGAGAATAAAGCATATAAAAAGTATTTTATGAGTCATCTCATGCTTGCAAACAAACTTTTATATGTGTGGATATTCTCATTCTCTCACTATTCTCTGGTAGGAATTTTGAACAGCTGTTTATGAATTATAAAATCTCTAAAGTAATGGTTTAAAAAAATCTTGTAAATTCTACATTAAGCAGGTGACCCAACTGGAATATTTGATAGTTTTATTCAAATTCATGATAGCAGGAGATAGTTGTGTTCAGTTTTCATTTGCATGTGGTCACTATCACAAGATTTTTCTATACAATCCCTTATGTTCTTGGGAAAAGATTCTACCTCAGTCACTTTATAGAATATGTGTTAGAGAATTTTAATTTCTCTGTTGGTGAAAAAATAAATCAGAAGCTCTCACAGTTGACTGCATTTACCTGATTCAAAATAACTTCTTTATATTTATATCAAAATATTTACAATACCATACGTTCTTCTTTACAGCAACATAGCTCAATGAAGACTTCTTACAGCGAGATACAGAGACAAACCTGAGACTAGAAATTCAGCTTCTAACTCAATACCTTTTGCACAGACTCAGTAGCACTTTCTTCACACTGGCTGACTGAGTTACCACATGACTCTTCCTGCTCATGAATATTCCAACACTCCTCCCTTCATGACAGGAAGAGACATTAGACCTATTGACTTAATACATTCTCCATAGTGAACATCACCCAATGGTTTAGTCATCATGTCTGCCAAATTATCCTCAGAAGAACAATGATATAAACTAATCAATTTTCATTTTACAGCTTCCCTGACATTACAATACTTAATGTCTACATGTTTACTTCTGTTCTTCACCCTGTCACCAGTTGCCATTTTTATACAGGCAGCATTGTCTTCAAATACCTTTACAGATTCTTTTACATTAATATTTAAATCTTGCAACAACTGTACATACCATGTTACTTCAGAACACAATTCAGATAAAGCAATAAACTCTGCTTCCACTGTTGAAATAGCAACAGTTGTTTGTTTTCTGGATTTCCATCCAATCAGAGTCCCTCCAAACAATATTATAATCCCAGAATTTGATTTCCTTGTGTTTATGTCATTTGCATAGTCACTATCGACATAACACTTTAATTTCAATTCCTCAGTAATCTGTATTTGAAGACCCAAATTTATAGTTCCCTTTAAATATCTGAGAACCCTTTTTACACCCATCCAATGTATCTTTGTAGGTGCAGCAGTAAAATGACTCAAAATGCTTACTGCGCAAGCTGTGTCTGGTCTGGACCACTGTGATAGATATAACAAACACCCTATTGCTGAGTGATATATCTCTTGATCACAGGTTTCACCTTTGTCCGCACTTAAACTATTATAAAAATCCATACTCATGCATGTGGGAGCAGTATTGCAATCTTTCATATTATATTTTTCCAATAACTGCTCAATTTTTCTCCTTTAACTGAGAATATAACCACCTTTTTCATTTTTCTGTATCTCTACACCGAGATAATTTTTTATTTCTCCTAAATTCTTTAATTCGAATTTCTTTCCTAATTTATCAGCAAATTCCTTGACTTGTGATGCATCCTTTGCGATGAAGCAAAGATCATCCACAAATGATAACAGTAGACAATTCCCTCCTTGTAACTGTCCAGTATATATACAATTATCAGCTTTGCAACTCTTAAATCCAAGTCCCTTTAAAGCAGTATCTAAACAGATATTCCGGTTTCTGGCTGACTGCTTCAGCCCATAAATAGCCTTGTTTAATTTATACACCATGTTAGGTTTTGCAATTTCATACCCTGGTGCTTGGATCATATAAATTTTTTCCTCTAACTCAGCATTGAGGAATGCAGTTGTGGTATCAAAGTGCCAGATTTTATGCTTATATGTCGCTGCCAACACCAGTGCTAATCTTATACTCTCACTTTTCACAGTTGGCGCAAATATTTCATCATAGTGCACATTCTTTAATTGTGAAAAACCTTGTGCCACTAACCTGGCCTTATAATGTACATCATTTTTTGGCAATACCTTTTTCTTATATACCCACTTACAACCCACAGCTTTGGTTCCCTGTGGCAAAGTCACTGATTTAAATACTTCATGGTCTCCCATGGATTTCATATCTTTATCCATGGCTTCTTTCCATCTTTCTTGTTCAGCTTTTGGTAATGCCAACACTTCTTTATAACTTATTGGCTCATACCACACATTGCTAACCTTTACCTTGTTGGCAGAATACCTGTCAGGCGGAATTTCTTTGTTACATCGCTCTGACCTACGTGGTATTAACTGCTCCTGTGTCTCAAGTCTTTCTGGTTTCATGTCTTGTTCAGCCTCTCCTCCCTGAACATTGACATCTTCAATAATCAATTTTTTATCATTAGATGAGTTATTGTCGTTAAATAGATCACCGTCATTAAGTGAGACATACTCAGAATTTGCATTAATTCTGTCCCAATTTTGTTCTGCAAAATTAGCAGACCTTGAAATTACAATTCTTTTACTTCCATCGCTAAAGCAATATCCTTTTGACCCTGGCTCATAGCCCACAAACCTGAGCTTTATTGCCTTTTGCTGTCCCTTTCTTCTGATTGCTTTCGGAATATGTACCCATGCAGTACTTCCAAAAATTCTCAAATGTGCCAGTGATGGCTTTCTCCCATATAGAATGGCATATGAAGTATTATTAATGGAGGAACTCCACAGCCTGTTAACTATATAATTGGCAGTAAATATGCCTTCTCCCCAATATGACCTGCTCATACCAGAATCCTCTAATAATGAATCTTTCATTGTTTGCAAAACACCATTCCTTCTTTCAGCTACATCGTTCTCTGCTGCTGTATAAGGATTTGTATGTCTGTGTCTTATCCCCAACTGTCCCAACCATTGTTGGAATTTAGTTGAGATAAATTCAGTACCTCTGTCAGTTTGCAACTGACACACTTGTTGTCTGTACCTTCTCTCTACAAAACTTACCCACTGTTTGAATTGTTGTAGCACCTCTGTCTTTCCTCTAAGCAAGTAGTAAAAACGATACCTGCTATAATCATCGACAATTACCAGTGCATATTTTGCTCCTCCCAAACTGGCTTGCATAGGTCCCACCAGATCTGCATGGACCAGCTCTAGAACTCTTTTTGTTTGTCTTGTGCTATATTTACTAACTGGGAATGCCTTTGACTTCGATGCTTTGCATACTGCACAGTCCAAATATGTTTTGCATCCCTTCAAATTTAGCCCTTCTGCAAACTCTTGCATTTGCTGCAAAACCTTAAAGCTTGCATGGCCAAGTCTTCTATGTAGAAGATGAACACATGAATCATGCTCTGCAACATTCTTAAATATATGGGAACATTGAACCTGTTGTCCCTGCAATACATATAGATTATCTTCCTTTATGCCTTCTGCACAAATATTCCCATTCCTTTTGATGAGACACTTCCCATTTACGAAAATGGGACCTTGTTTGTCTAAATTAGACACACTTAGCAAATTATCTTCCATCTCAGGTACACAAAGCACATTGGTAAACTTTGATTCCAAATATGGAATTTTTACATCGCCTCTTCCGATGACTTTTGCTTTCTGGCCATTTGCCAAAGCCACAGCTTCTTGTGCTACTGGAACAAACCTGCAAAATAATTCAGAGTCATTAACAATTGTTTGACTTGCCCCATTATCTATTAGCCACTTGTCTCTGTTGTTGCTATAGCAAACTTTTGCAGCACCAAAATGTTCCTTTTGCAAATCAGTCTTTTTTGCTTGCACAAATGTCCTTTGCTCCAAATTGTTCCTCTGCAAAAAGTTCCTTTTCCAGATGTATGTTTGCTCCACAAGTGTAGCCATTCTTTTCTTGCTGAGCCCTCTGCTTGCAAAATCTCTCTTTTGATGCAATTTGATCCCATCTGCTCCTTGTTTCTTCTCCGGAGACTTGTAGTCTGGACTCCCTCCTCAGGAATTTCACCTCCTCATGGCTGTTCCTAAAATGTTGCTTTACTTCTTCATTAAACAAACATGCCTTTAAAGCCTCAAAATTTAAGTCTTGCTCTTCTTTACACTCAAATATCGCAGAAACTGTGTCCCAGGTTTTATCTAAACTGTTCAACACCAATAAAACCTTCTGGGACTCAGGGAATTTAATCTCACGTTGTTATAAGTTCAAAAATAAACTTTGCATTTTATTTAAATGCTGTTCCACAGATTCACCTGGTTGCAAACAGGCCCTGTAAAGTTTTCTTGACAATTGCACTATATTGCATGCAGAAACATTCACGTGCACAGCTCTCAACTTCAACCAAATCTCCTTTGCAGTCTTTAAATTTGCAACATTTAGAAATTGTTCATCATCTAAATTCAAGATGAGATAAGCCATTGCTTGATCATGACTTTTCTGATCAGCAGCTACAAACACTTGTGGTGGATTTTTTACGATATACCACAGCTTTTTTGCTTTGAGTAAACATTCCATTTTAGCAGCCCACACAATGTAATTCTTCTGGCCTAAACGAGGCACAGAGCTTTCCTTAAATTCCATTGCAGCCATTCTGCTAATTCTGCCTTGTTCTTATACTTTCTAAACACAGGCAATTTCTTCAAGCTTTAAATTACAATGCAGTCCTTAGTAAGCTCTGGGCCCATAACCTGTTAGAGAATTTTAATTTCTCTGTTGGTGAAAAAATAAATCAGAAGCTTTCACAGTTGACTGCATTTAGCTGATTCAAAATAACTTCTTTATATTTATATCAAAATATTTACAATACCATACATTCTTCTTTACAGCAACATAGCTCAATGAAGACTTCTTACAGAGAGATACAGAGACAAACCTGAGACTGGAAATTCAGCTTCTAACTCAATACCTTTTGCACAGACTCAGTAGCACTTTCTTCACATTGGCTGACTGAGTTACCACATGACTCTTCCTGCTCATGAATATTCCAACAATATGTATGTCAGATTGAATTGGGGTAGTATATGAAGGTGCTTTTTCAAAAGACAACTGGACTTTTTTTTGTCTTGAAGATGTTTCGCTTCTCATCCAAGAAGTTTCTTCAGTTCTGACTTGTCTTCAAGAGAAGCGAAACGTCTTCAAGGAAAAACGAAGTCCAGTTGCTTTTTGAAAAAGCATCTTTGGGACAATCATGACTTGGATGACTGAGAATCTCCATAGAGGGTAGGATATAAAATTACTTGAGGCTTCTATACCCAGGGGAAGGATAAGGAGTGATCCAGGATTTCATGGCCATGATAGCAGTCACGCTTACTATAGGTCATACTTGGTCCAACTGAGAGAAGTTGGTTTGTGATTTGAAGGTGGAAGATATTTCCATCCATCTTTTGCTATTGTGAAATTACTTTCTGTCTCACATCTATAGGGTAGTAGGAGCAGTTAGGATGGTCTGTCCCAGGTGGGTGAAGAGCACTGGATATGATGGCCTCAAGCATCCTCTTTGTCTATTGATCAAGGGCTACTAATAGGTTCACTAAGAATATTCAGAAGATAAAGAAGCATAAAAGACAAATGCAATAATCAGGATCAGCAAATATGATCATGGGTACAAATCATATGTGGGCCTACATTTTTGTGGGAAAATGCCATTCAATAGCTTTGTTTGATCACCTGGTCCAGCAGTGCTGGATAATTCTGCTCCATCTTCAACATTCTCTTTTTGGAGAAGATTTTGGGCCTCAGAAAGTCTTAAAAAAACTGGTCATGTAGATCTCTGCCAGTCATATGTCAGGCCAAGCATAGGACAGAAATTGCACTGATAATTCATGTACATGATCTATACCTAGACCTTGACTGGGAGAGTACATCTCTTCTGGTTCAAGTAGATTTATCAGTAATATTTGATCATATTGTGAGGACTGGGAGCTGAAGTCACTATTTTCCAGTTGCTCTTCAATGTAAGAAACCCCCCCTTAATCTTCTGAAAAGAAATTACGCTCTTTAATCAAGCTTTAGGCCCCAATGTACAGTGGAGGCTGCTATCATTGTATGTTTGTATTGGTTGTATTTATTACATTTTCAAAGTTTTTATGATTTGCTTATCATTTTCTTTTTTAATCTGCCCAAAGTCTTATGCTGAAGCCCCATAGAAATTATGTAAAATAAATTATAAATAAATAAATAATGAAGGACAAATTGAAATCAATTAGAAAAAGTAAAAAAATCAAATTAAAATAAGTTTAAAAAAAACTCCAGCTTTATGACTACATATCTGAGTAAATGTCTGACAATCTTGGAGGATAAACTGCAGATCTGAGATTTCCTTCAATGGAGACAAAAACCAACATTCCGGACATTTCTATGCAGCAGACTTCAATAACAGCTTTATTCTAATTGTGTGAAAAATATCCTGTTCTGGGTATGGAACATTTGTTCCATTTTTCTTCCAGAATGTGCTAGTTCAGCCAGTCCATGGGATGAACTAGTAGTTTTCCAGAAGTAAGTCTTCTGGAACAGGAAATGGTCTGCTGTGTTTACTGTAAGATCAAATGTATAGAAATGATTAACTAGTTATCCTCACTCATTTAAATCTGACTATCTTTAAAGCAGGAATAAACAGGAATACAATGGAAGATACTCTGCCCCCTTTAAAGACCCATATAAAATTTTTCCATTTAAATTCAGTTGATGGCTTGTGCTCAACTGTTCTTTTTTATTATTATTATCATTGCTGATCCACCTTTATCGAAGATTCTATGAAGGCAAAAGAAAGTAAACAGCTATGCCTTTTTGATTTGTGATAAAAAAAAAGAATTCATCCAAAAACTATTTTTATATCTTTCTAGTTCTGCTACAAAGGCAAGATTAAATGAATCTGAATATATGAATAAAAATTAGCCCTAGAGTGCGTGCCAACCTATTAGAAAGTCTTACCACATTGCTGTGTTTATAGTACTGGCTGAGGCATCATACATTCAATGCTGTAAAATCATTTCAAAGAAAGAAACATCACCATTTCCATAATAAAGTTTTCCATAGTAGCATTATGGAAATTAATACCATTATGGAAATTATGGGAATTAATACCATTGAAAATATAACCAGCATATTTTGAAGAGACTCTTGAAAGGGTTGGTGGACATTTACTTGTACCACCAATTATCCTCCTGAGGTTTTCTTTGAGTGCTCACCCTTGATGTTCAGAGTTTCTTTTCCACTAAAGTGGTCTGTAATTAGAGCTGAAGATTTTTATCCCTTTCCTACCATTTTCCAATGCTCCTGCACCACCAGTTGGTGAACTTCTATCTTGCTGCGTAAGTGATAAGATATCTTGTTCTTCCATAAGTACATTTGCCTTCTGTTCCGAGTTGCTTTGTGAAAGAATCTGGCACTTTAAGATCTCTGATCTGAAAAAAAGACAAACCAACAAAATAAACCAAGTAGTAAGAAATCCAAATCAATAATAAAGAGTTAAGTATGGCCTATTTTTTTTTCATACCACCAAGGGATTTCACTTTTATTAATAATGTTTTTTAAAGATTTGGACTAGAAGTCTCTTCCAGCCCTATGATTTTATAGTCTGCATAGATCTTAAAAATAAATTATTTCTGTCCTCCTAAAATGCCCTATCAAATAAGGTTGCTGATTTCTATTCAATTGGTGAGTTAAAAGGACAGGCATGCTTGCTGCCAAGGTATGTTTCACCCAGATAATGTAAGATTCTTCCCTTACCCTTAAATGACTTATTTATCTTTTCAAAATCAAAGTGAACCAACTGACAGTTTAGAAATGTAATTTAATATATTAATTCAAAACATGGCTGTCTGAAAGTTATCTTTCACCAGCACTCATGCTGGCCAGATAAATATTATCGCAGTGGTGGTGAACCTATGGCATGGGTGCCAGAGGCGGCACTCAGAGCCCTCTCTGTGGGCATGCGCATCGTCACCCCAGTCCTAGGCCTTCAGCTGGGTTTTATAAAACCTTTTCTCTTTAGCCTCCACTGCCATGTGCAAAAAAAAAAAAAAAAGGTTCAACCAGTCAATTTCAACTTCGGGGGGGGGAAAGTTCTTGCAAAGTTGGAATTGATTGATTGAACTTTTTAGTCCCACCCAGTCTGCCGTTACCACTGCAGCCATGCCCACCCAACTGGCCACACCCACCCGGCACTCGATGATGCGTAAGTGGATTTTGGGTTGCAGTTTGGGCACTCGATCTCTAAAAGGTTCGCCATCACTGTACTATCACAACAAAAGTATGTTATGGATTGTTTAAGCAGCATATTTACATGTATGTGATCTGTGAATACAATTCAAAAACCTGAAATTTAATTCTCTGAATATTTCCTTCATTTTCTCTTAATCCATCTCAAGCTGATGTTTAGTAAATAAGTAAAAATATACAGATGTTCTAACTCAAGTAAAATATTAATTATTGGTATTCACAATTAATGATAACTAGCTCAGACTGGATCCATACTTTGCTAGCTATCCTGAGGTAAGAAATCTACATTTTAAACCAATGTGGATATATCACTTCCTACAAGATATTCAACATAGATAACAGAAGCAAAAAGTTGAAGAAATTCTATTTTCAGGAGAAAAAGCATTCTAAGAAAAACTAAAATATGCTTACAGGAAACTGATCCTGTGGAGACATAGGAGATAACAACATTTTCAGTTATTTACATTTAACTAATTTGTAAAACATAATAAAAATGTAATTATTTACATATAGGTAAATAAAAAACAAATGTACACTACATAGTTTTCTATAAACTGTGTATGTTCTTCCAAGGTCTGATTCAGGCTCTCACAACAGTCATTAACCCTGGTCCATACACCCAAACCAGCCAATGTAAATCATTGAGCTCTGGATTATCCCTAAATGAAAAGATGTCCCCTGGGCAACATATTTCAGAGAGAGGCGCTGCTTTTCTGTCTTCAAACTCTCACAGTAAAGGAAAGAGGGTGGTTTTGTTTTAATGAGGTGCTGTAGCTTTCTATTTTTGATGTAAAAACAAAAAAAGCTGCCATTCCCACAGAAGCCTCTACTTTGGCCCTTTTTCATTAGCATTCATAAAACCTATGATAAACAGTGAAGAAGACTGGATGAGCAAGCCTGTTTGTGTGTAGCGAAGACCAAGGATAGCAAAGGAAAGAAGGGTCACCCCTAGGAGCCTGGGAAGGGCACATGTCTCACAATGCTTTGTAACAAGGTTTCCACGGAGAAATTATTTATTTATTTTTATCAAATTTTTGAAACCCACCCATCTCCCTCACAGAGGGACCCTATGAGAATGTTAAACAAAGTGACTTTATTTATTCATTTCAAAGCTTTTCTCAGGAAGAGAATAGGAAGCTTCAGAGAAAATCTGGAAGCAGAGGTGACCCAATAGATGGGGACCTCAAAATAATGTCCATGACTAATTGCTTTTTAATTAGGGCTCTTTTCAACAGCACCAAAACATTTAACTACAATTAATTTGAAGCAACAGCTTATGTCACTTAAAGTTAAAAGAGTTAGCAGAACTGGATAAAAAAAACTGTACTTCCACATAAGTACATGTGTTTACAGAGACTCAAGACTATCCGGCGTGATGAGCAAAGATATATGGGTCTGCTGCTTGGGCAGGAGGTTGGACTAGAAGACCTCCAAGGTCCCTTCCAACTCTGTTATTTTGGAATTAAAGGCTCTTTGGCTTGATTCTCCAAAGAACAGACAGACAGAGCATATATCAATGGTAAGTAATTGAACTGAATTTAAATAATACTATAGCTAGGATGGCAGCTTCTCTTAAACATCAAATCTGAACAGATCTGTCATTCACTCTCTTTTTTAAAGCAAAGCTCCTTTAGTAAAAGTTTACCCATTCTTTCATCTCTGCTTATACTGTACTAGCCATTTTCGAAATGCTAATACTTTGCTCTTGTAATAAAACTGGAGTGGCATCCGTGTGTGGCCTGTCAAGTTCCCTCCCCCAAAACGTAGCTTCCTTAAAAAAAAAAATCTGCCTTTTAGTTGAAAATAATAAACACTAGTGTATATATTGCTCAAACAGTGAGTGGCTTCATACCCCAAAACAGCACATGGTTGCATTTTATGTCTTTTCTCCTTTCTGACTCCTTTCTGAGATAGAGAACACATGTATACGTTCAGCCTAGTTTTTTACACAGTAATAAATAATATCCTAAACTTTCAACTTGTCTTTTCAATCTGTACAGTATCTGAAATAGACAAATTGGCCAGTTGCAGCAGGAAATTAAATGTAGCTTGCTGAACTCAGTGAGTATATTTAAATTGACTAGACCCGCTGGATATATATTGACTTCTATAGCCACAATACTCCAGGCCTTTTTTCCCCCCTGCTTTTTAGAACAATTCTTTTCCTACAAAAACAACACCACTCATTTCAGTTTCCCTTCATAATAGAATGGTTCATTATATGTGAGAACCAGTTTGGTAAAGCACCAGGCTAAAAATGGGGAGACTGTGAGTTTTACTTCCGCCCTTGGCATAAAGCCAAGTGGCTGACTTTGGGCCTGACTCTCTCTCTTCATCCTAGGAAACAGGTAATGGCAAATCGCTTCCAAAATCTTGACAAGAAAACTACAAGGCATTTATTGGGAGTCAATGCCACCTTGAACAAACATGCATATGCACAAATCCATTATATATTTTTCAAAGGCCTATAACAGCGGTTCTCTACCTTTTTCAGGCCGAGACCCCACCTGCGCCGCCCATGCATGGCGAGACCCCGACCAGTGCCGCGCATGCACGGCACGACGGGCCGAACCGCGCATGCGCAGCACGCATGCAATGACCTGAACCGCGCTTGCGTGGCGCAACGGGCCGAACCACGCATGTGCGGCGTGCGCGCAACAACCCGAACCGCGCATGCGCGGCGTGACGGGCCAAACCGCGCATGCGTGGTGTGCGACAACCCGAACCGCGCATGCGCAGCACGACGGGCCAAACTGCGCATGTGCGGCGCGCGCCGACGGGTGGGGGGAAAAATGGCGGACTGCGGTGTCCAGCGACCCCCGCGAAACGGTCGTTTGACCCCAAATGGGGTTGCGACCCACAGGTTGAGAACCGCTAGCCTATAAAAATACTACGTAACAGGACTGCTACATGTTTATTATAAACGTCAGACCTGCCACAGCTTAAATCTCTAATTAGAAATGATTCTTGGCTTCATTTGTTGAGAAAGGTATAGTTTATTAGAGGTGCACTGCAGTATTGCAAAGCCAGAACTGAAAATCACGCACCAAAATCCCTAGGTTCTACTTTTCCCTCTCTTAACTATCTCTCATTGCCTACCCCAGTGCAACCAATCAGATTCAGGTAAGATGTTTTCCTAACGGTCAGTCCAAGCATAGTTCGATATTCGGCCCCCTCCTTCTTCCAGCTGGGGGACCTTGATGTTGCCTCCTTCCCAATTTTTTTCAACTTCACCATTGGTCTATAAAATTCCTTCCTGCTTCTATTGGGTTCCAATATTCTATAGCATCCGCCTAACGTTCTCCTTAACAGTCCTTTTTATCCAGATGCCCATAAAATAAAATATAAAATCTTCTAGTCAAACGTGATTCCTGGTGATTTCATAGGCTGATCATGGACTTTTCCTTGCAATGACTCAGCCTGGATATCGATCTCTCAGGTTATCCTAGAGCCCTGGAATTTCTTAATTATTCCCATCGAAGAACTAACTGGATATAATCTAACTTAGCTATTTTAAGACCAGCCAAGGTGAGCAAGATTCTTTGTAATTTGTTCCCATTTTAATTGTTAGCCATATAATGAGGAGACTTATTTGTCTCCTTGTTCCAATGGACACAACTACATGTTATATCCATTGTCTTTATCTTGCCTGTTTTCACATTATTTTTCGTTAACATAATTCTGAGGTTTTTTTGGATGGACAATTCCATTTTGGAAGGGTAATCAATATCATCATCATCAATATCAGCCCAAAAGGTAGCAATGGCAATCCATGTTCATGAGCCATATGGATGTTTCTATGAAGCAACCAGAAGCCAAGCTCAACTTTAAAGAAACTTAGATTTTTCCAATTTTAATTTTCTCTTGATAAACACGTTTTTTTAAAAAAAAACTTTAGCGTTTATTGATCATTTAGCCTAAAGCAAATAAAGAATAGAAGAGGGACTGAATATATGAATGAAGCACTCAAACCAGTGGTGGGATTCAAATATGTGAACAACCGGTTCTTTGTGTGGATGCCGCTTCCAGAAGTCCATTCTGGACCTGGGCAACAAAAAATTAGCTACTGGTTCTGCCGAAATGGTACAAACCGGCTGAATCCCACCACTGACTCAAACTATGTTTTTCAGAGTTAATGGGAAAACCACCATAAGCTCTCATTGCTCGTTTTTATGTAATATTTCAGCTGTTAAAACAAAAAGTCCAGCCTTTTCTAAAAGTTTGTTCTTTCCTTTCTATTCTTGCCAATTTGTTTCTTTTCATGGTTGCTGGAATCAATGATTTGAAAAGGGTTAATTATTTGTTGCATATTAAATAGCAAACCTCAAGTACAATAATTAGAAAATGAGTGGAAGGGATTCTTTACTTAATGACATGGAAATGCATCTAGTAACCTTGGTTACAATGGGTGCTTACTTTTTATAGTGTCAATGCCAATGGACATCTGCTCTGACATATCTTTGGCTAGAGATATGCATGTTATGAAATTAATGGGAATGAATCCACTTTGGAATTTCAATAATTCAGTTAGAATCTTATTTGGTTGTATATTAATGTGCTTTGTCCACAAATTCTCAGGTTCACACTTACTATAATGCAAAAAGTTTGAGAACCTAAGTTAAATGATGATATTATAGGACAATAAGATCTAGAGTTTACCCATGGTCCTGGGGAATGTATTTATAAAGTTTTCTTCACATGTTCTGAAATTTGGGTATTCAGAGTATGGTCTCCATTAATTTATTTCTGTCTTTAATTTTTTATAAGTTACTCTGCTTTGTAAATAGAAAAACTGGGATAAAAAGTAATTTAAGTAATTCAAAGCCTAGCGTCTTCAGAATGGGACATTTCAGCACAGCCGGCTCAGCACAGCCACCTCGCCACCACTGCAAAATCACCTCCACCAAGTCATCACAGGACAACTGAACATGCTCAATTTGCCTTGGAGACAGATCGCCGTGGGAAGCTGGAGAGACAGAGAGAGCCAGGCAGACAGGGGAATGAGGAGTGGGCACAGTGCAGAGCGGTGGGGGACTTCCGACCAGAGGGAGAGCTGGGCAAGAGGAGTGAAAATGGGATGCGCCCAGCCTCCATTGCCTCCCCCACAGCCCACTGCCATTGCCCCGAATGGTCCAAACTACAAACAGCCCAGAGCTCAGTGCAGCAGCTCAGTATACACATTGGCGGGCTGTGTGAAAAATGGGAAGCTCCTGGCCACTGCTGCTGCTTTGCATTATGTCTGCTCGTCTGCCCTTCTGCCTGACTCTCCCTCCAGTTGCCTGTGGCACATCGTCCCTGCCGTGAATTGGCTGTGTTCAGTTGCCCTGCAGTGATTTGGCAGCGGTGAGTTGGAAGAGGTCACGTGGTGGTTGGCGAGCCATGCCAAGTTGTCCTAGATCCTGGCATTTCCTCTATGGAACTTTGGAACTGAAATAGAGAAAAAGAGGTGAAGGACAACTTTTGAAGTCTGCAGCAATTTTAGAATTGTGAGGGAAAATTGTAGGAACGAGAACTTCTCTGTCTTTCTATATCTTGTTTGCATGTTTATTCTACTTCCAATCTCTCTCCAGTTATGGGCCCAATGGGCTGGAACGCTTTATTTACACATTTTCCTATTGGTGGGAATTATTTTGGGAAATCTCTTTCTCCATTTTGCTCAAAGTTGCTTCAGACTGTTGGAAGATGAGGCAAGAACAGATTAACAGATCAGATGTCCGATTTTTGGTACTGCTTTGATTAGATATCCCTTAGTCTAAGACAGCGGTTCTCAACCTTTTTCAGGCCGCGACCCAGACCTGCACTGCGCATTCGCGCGTGATGGCCCGCATTGCGCTTGCGTGGCATGCGCATGACGGCCTGCATCGTGCATGCACGGCGCGACGGCCCGCATTGTGCATGTGCGGTGCAACGGCCCGCATCGCACATGCGTGGTGCACGATGGCCCACATCGCGCATGCGTGGCGCACGCGCGGTGGCCCGCATCGTGCATGCGCGTGTGACGGCCCGCATTGCGCATGTGCAACGGCCTGCATTACGCATGCATGGTGCATGTGCGATGGCCCACATCGTGCATGCATGGCGCGATGGCCTGCATCACGCATGCGTGGTGCTACCCTGCGCATGCACGTGCTGCCCCCTGCACTGGCCGAGGGGAAAAGGGGGGAAAAATGGCGGACTGCATTGTTTGGCAACCCCCGTAAAATGGTCATTCGACCCCAAATGGGGTCACAACCCACAGACTATGTATTTTACCAAAAAAAGTTACTTTCAAGCATCATTATATACAAAACTAAACTATTCCATTATTTCAAAGATTTCCTGTTCAGAAAAGATTAAGACCTTTTTTAAAAAAAAAAAATCTTTTTTTTTTTAAAAAGAAGGCAATTGCTCACTTTTATACTAAAACCTAAATGAGAAATCGAGGCACAAGGGTGGGAGAATATGTAGTAAATTTAACCAGATTGTTATACTGCAATAATCATTCACATTAGCCAGAGTAAATGGTGGTAGCAATTATTCAAGACTGGAAGCATAAGTACTTTTGATGTTAATGCATCAAACAATTAATATTCATGGGACAAAGTGCCATGAACACAATCAAGGCAACCCGGGGGGGGGGGGAGAGAAAGAGCTTACCCTTTCCCTTCTCTTTGCAGCACTGACAAAAATCACACTACAAAATTGTTTGCACCAAGAATGACATGTACATCAGCCTAATGCAGGAGCAGACATTTTTTTTGCTAGTGGTGAGGAACTGTATGCATTTATTCTAAATTGATTTTTGATAATGAAGAACTGCAGGGGTGAATCCAAGCACCTAGGAGTGGTCATGACCACAATATTGACAGTTTGACATCCCTTCCCACAAATGCTTCTGTGAATGAGCATCTCTGGTTTCCTTTTCTTTGGGGTTTTCTGTTTTGAATAGGCTCTCTTAGGTGTGCTTAGCCTTTCTGAAGATTTAAAATAAAAAAAACTTATTCCTTTTATTTCTTACTGAAAATTGTGCCAAAAGTGTTCAGAATCTCTATTCCTCAGTTGGGGCGGCTCTATTCTAGGAGTCTTGGGGGCTGCAAAGAAAGGGCTCTGGAAGTGACACGGAGCCTCCATCACAACCACGAGTTGTCCATCAAGTCTTCAAGAAGAAGGAGGTAATTTCCAACCGAAAAAATATATGGGAAGAATTACCGTCCTTCCCGCGTCCCTCACACGCAACTCCAAACTCCCTAATGTAAAGGGAATAAATGTACTAATGATTCAGCTTAATATATTCTGCCAATTATCTAGCATATTTTAGATCCCTTTGGGATACATTTCAGGCCTTTAAAAAAAAGCCCACTCTTTTTACTTTTCTTTTTTCCTTTGCAATACTATTTTGTGGGTGGATGTGGCTGTGAAATTAAATTATACACACCTATGCACATCTATACGTATCGGTGAACCAGCATGCCCAGTATGCTATGTATGCTACTACCTCATTATACTTAACATATACAGCCTGTGCAGGATTCTCTTTAATTTACCTAAATTGTGTGCACCACTGTTTTCAGTGGGACTTAATCCCAAATAAGTGTGCATAGGGTTACAGGTAGACTAAACTTAACTGTTTTCTATGTTTAGTGGCTGTTTGAAGGATTTTTTTTCTTCTGTTCATTTATGTTCAATTCTCAGTCCCTGCAGTTTTCTTGACAAAATTTTTCAGAAGTGGTTTGCTATTGCCTCCTTAGGGCTGGGAGAAAGTGACTGGTCCAAGGTCATCCAGGCAGAACTAAAACTCCCAGTCTCCTGATTTCTAACCTGATGCCTTCACCACTATACTAATTGGCTCTTTGTTTGAAGTTGCGATGATGTTAAAAAAAAAAAAAAGCTTTGTGACCAATCCTTGAATTTACAAATGTTGCGAAGTCCTCCAATGATTGCCTTTCAGGTA
Organism: Bothrops alternatus; assembly: GCA_034064705.1. Taxonomy (NCBI): domain Eukaryota; kingdom Metazoa; phylum Chordata; class Lepidosauria; order Squamata; family Viperidae; genus Bothrops; species Bothrops alternatus. The sequence continues at coordinate 22,788,973 of JARGCV010000007.1, read as the reverse complement.
CTTTGCAAGTGGCTTGTGAAAAGCAGAGTTAAAAGAGAAAATGGAAGTAAAATCATAATTTGTGGTCACATGATGTTTAGCTTAGACCTCAGGGCTTCGCTTGATGACTGAAGGGGAAGTAAAGTTTTTAACCCATTGTGGTCGTGTGATTATTTTCCATTTAGCAACAGCAGTGCTTAGCAACAAAATTGCCAGTCCCAACTGTAGTCACTTAGTGACGACTGCCTATACTTCTTTAGGCTACTAGAACAAATATTATTTTATATTCAGGTTTAAACTAATGAGTTGGCATGTAGTATATGTGAACTATGAAGCTGCAGTTTGCAGCATTTTAGACTTATGTATGCTTATTTTATTACAAGAGCATTTTCTTTTCATCTGCTTTGCATGTTCTACTGATATTAGTTTAAATGAATTTTAATTTCTTGGATGCCATGAAGTCAAGTTCAATTCCTATTGATTTATGGACAAACTTTTCCTTTCTTGACTAGTTTTCAGTAATATCTCAAATATACTTGAATCAAAATTATAATCTAAACAAACATTTTATTATTCTGAAGGCCAGACAATATAATTAGCCAGATAATGTAATCGTGTATGTATTAGCTTTCTTATCAGTCATTCATAAATATATTCTTCTTAGATATATAACTAATATTTAAAATGTTTCATTCAAGCTCCAAACATAGCTTGTCTGATTGGAGCCAAGATGTCTAGTATAAAGCATACGATTCAGATAATAAACATGAAAAGGAAAAGTCATTTTTCTTCTTCTTGGCTTTCTAAATATTTTCATTCCTTGTCTATTAAATTAAGTCTTTATATAGATCACGGTACATTATTTTTGAAACAACATGTTACTTCTAATGCAATAATCCATAAAGCAATATATGAATAAAAAAAATCTTTTGGAACCCAATAAATAAAAATTTACTTTTACTTCAGATTGAAAATCAGCTGGATTTCTCCAGGGGGCCATTTGAGGTGGAGACTAAGACTGCCATTTGATGCTATCTACTTGGAAGGAAATCCTATTGAACTCACATCGAAATGTATATAAAAGAAAGAAAAAAAGGAAGGAAGGAAGGAAGAAAGAAAGAAAGAAACCATAGCCAACAATAAAATGATATAATATTAAATTCCCTGGGTTTCATTAACTTTCTAAACCCCATGTGTGGAAATACAACCAGATTTTCAATGTTCTCCAGAAAGCTACAAGGATCGGGGTCACTTTGATCCCATGTGGTATTCTCCAGAGGACAGAAGCTATGACAGAAGAGATACATTTCCTGGGTCTCACAAGGTGACATTTCTAAATAGCTAGGATCTGAAGCATGCTCTTCTTGCAAGATCTAACAAAATAAGTAGAAGCCACTGGAGAGAGAAATCTTAAGGAAATGTGTCACACAAATATTTCCATATCTCAAACTGCAAAACCTGGGCACTATCTAACACTGGGCACTATCTAACAAAATGAAATTCAATGGCGAAAAAAGTAAGGTTCTACATTTAGGCAAGAAAAACCAAATGCACAAATACAGCATAGGTGGCACCTTGCTCAATAGTAGTAACTGTGAGAGGGTCGTCTGAGTCCTAGTAGACAATCACCTAAATATGAGCCAGCAGTGTGCTGCAGCTGCCAAAAAGGCCAACACAGTGCTGGGCTGCATTAACAGAGGGATAGAATCAAGATCACGTGAAGTATTAATACCACTTTACAATGCCTTGGTAAGGCCACACTTGGAATACTGCATTCAGTTTTGGTCACCACGATGTAAAAAAGATGTTGAGACTCTAGAAAGAGTACAGAGAAGAGCAACAAAGATGATTAGGGGACTGGAGGCTAAAACATATAAGGAACGGTTGCTGGAATTGGGTATGTCTAGTTTAATGAAGAGAAGGACAAGGGGGGACATGATAGCAGTATTCCAATATGTCAGGGGCTGCCACAAAGAAGAGGGAATCAAGCTATTTTCCAAAGCACCTGAAGGCAGGACAAGAAGCAACGGATGGAAACTAATCAAGGAGAGAAGCAACCTAGAACTAAGGAGAAACTTCCTGACAGTTAGAACAATTAACCAGTGGAACAACCTGCCTCCAGAAGCGGTAAATGCTCCAACACTGGAAGTTTTTAAGAAGAGACTGGACAGCCATTTTTCCGAAATGGTATAGGGTTTCCTGCCTGAGCAGGGGGTTGGACTAGATGACCTCCAAGGTCCCTTCCAACTTTACTATTATTATTATTATAACCTAATTACACAATGGTGAGAGATACCTTGTAGTCCTAGTGGACGATCACTTGACTATGAGCCACCAGTGTGCAGCAGCAAACAAAAAAGCTAATACAATCCTGGGTTGTATAAACAGAGGCATGGAATCAAGATCACACGAAGTATTAGTACTACTTTACAAAGCCCTACTAAGACCACACGTGGAATACTGCAGCCAATTTTGGTCACCATATCACAAAAAAGATGTTGAGAGTTTGGAAAAAATTCAGAGAAGAGCAACTAAGATGATCAAAGGCCTGGCGACTAAAACATATGAAGAACAGCTGCAGGACTTGGCTAGTCTAAAGAAAAGAAGACATAGGGGAGACATGATAGCAGTATTCCAGTATCTGAGGGGCTGCCACAAGGAAGAGGGGGGTCACGTTGTTCACCAGAGCACCAGAGGGAAGGACAAGAAACAATAGTTGGAAACTGACCGAAAGCAATCTGGAATTAAGGAGAAACTTCCTGACAGTGAGGACAATTAACCAGTGGAATAGCTTGTCCCCAGAAATCGTGGGCGCTCCATCACTGGAAATTTTTAAAAAGAGACTAGACAATCACCTGTTATTTAATAAATAAATAAATAAATTCCAGAGATTGGGTCAGCAACCCAGTGTTCAGAATATTGCTGGCTCTTCTCTAACACTAACACTCTTCTCTAACAATTATCAGCTCACAGAAATTCTTTTTAAAAAAAAAATCAATTCTCATAGGAAATTGTCATGCATTCCCCATAATTTAGACTAAATTTAGTCAATCTGGGTAGAAAAAGAACAGCATCTAAAATCCATTTGTTTTGAAAATGAAAAATTTATTTCTAATATAGGAAAACAAGCATGTATGTTTTAAGGACTCCCATTTGCTTGAGAAATCTAATAGTTTTCTATTAAGTAATTCTGTGGATGCAGAATCTCTTCTCGCCATTCTTTAAAAATAAGGCATACAAAATGTATGCTTTCCATAGACTTCTATAGGAGTTAGAGTTTTGTTTCCCCGAGCATCTGTTCATCCTTCTGCTAAGACAACACTGTTATACTTTGGCTTTGCTTTCCAGAGCCACTTTGTGCAATAGCTTTTCCTTTTTCTCACCAAGGAAACTCTGCATACTTTAGGGGGCATTGGACATTGATGTGACTCAGTTTATGCAGTACACCCGTTATTTTGCTTGGTTTCAGCAATGGTCTATCTAAAAATGTTCCCTTGAGGGCATAATATTGTAGGATGAGATGAGCAGACGTAATCAAGCTGCTTTTCAGGCAGTCCCATCTGCTCTTTCTAGTCTTCTTAATGCAGAACCTAGATAAGATCCTGAGGTACCCAAGAGGTTTCCAGAGAACAATTTGAAAACCACTAACATAAAATTCCAGACCACAATCTGGCCTTTGTGCAAATATTTTCTACTATAGTTCATTAATCTTATATTGTTAGATTATACTGTCTGGATATTGCAATCCTACTTGAATTGCTTTTCCAATATATTTCAAGCAGTTAATATATGGATTTGTATACACAGCTTCTTATTGCATTTTCATCCTGTCCTTAGTTTTTAGCTTAGTTTCATTAGAAAGAACAGTCCTTTCAAAGTTCATTTGCTCAAGAATGAATATGGCCTACAAACATAATATCATTTACTGTCAATTAACTTTTTTTTTTTTTGGTTCAATTGTGTCCAGTTCTCAAAGAGAGCCGGGAAAAGTCCCTGCAGTTTTATTTTGCTAGGTTTTTCAGAAATAGTTTGATACTGCCTCCTTTCTCAGGCTGAGAAAAAGTACTGGAATCAAATCACCCAGCTGGCTTAATGCTCAAGGTCGTACTTGAACTCACTGTCTCCTGGTTTCAGAAGTCAAAAGGATGTAGAAATGGATGTAGTACCCACTGGAATATTGCAAACAACAGAAGAAGAATCAATAAGGATTGTAACTGAGCTATGCCAGCAAAGCTGGAGAGCTGCACATTGGTCAAAACATTGGAAGAGGTCAATCTACATTCCAATGTTATTGATACTTAAATGTGAAGAATAATCCAATCAGATTGAAAAGTTCAGATACAGGTATTTAATTTGATTACATGCATCCTCAGTCACTGAAATCATACTGGAATAAAAGCTTCAACTGGCCGCCACTGTCTTCACCATGAGAGGATTATATCTTTCTGTTCCTTCTACATATAAGCTGCTCAGATTCTTTCTTTTTTTACACAAATTTTATTAGTTATTTTAATTTTTACAACAAAATGCTCAAAGCACACCATGGTGTTAGGATAAACAATTATCCAAAAGCAAAACATTTATGCATATTTCAATCAATACCTCTAGTATTCCCTCTCTTTCCCCTTAACTAACATAGTTTATTTAAAATAGTTCAATCTGGTTTAAATTTAGTCAACCTATACCTGTTTCTAACACTTTAAAAAAAATTATGCAACCATAATCAAATTAGCTTTAAATACAAACTCTTATCAGTTCGGGTATTCCTTCCAAATATGTTCTGGTACCTTAGTTTTCATTGCAAATCCCATTTAATTCTTCTTCCACTAATATCCCCCAATTAAACTAAAACATTAATCTATCCTGTAGATATCCAATCTATCAACTAATCAAGCTCTTATAACTAACAAATAAAATCAAATCTTAAATTTTTTCAATCCATTAAACATAATTCAGTTCATGTCCAATTAAATTGTCATAACCAATGACATCGATCTTATCAAGCAAAAATCATCTTATTAGGTTAGTTCAAGATTACATAATAATTTTCTTACAAATAACCCTATTATCCTAAACAAAAAGAAAAAGAAAAAAAAGAAAAAAGAACAAATACGTTCCTAAAGGATTTAATATGTATTTCATTAGTCACTCCTTAGCTATATAAACCATCAATCAACTTTAAACTAACAAGATAACATCAAACTTTAAGATATTTCAATTCATTAATCATCAAACAAGTAAATCACTTATAATCTTGGTCCTTAAGTCAGTCCATAGTTCTAGATTGCCTTTAGTCCATTACTCAAAACTTTAACTTTCATTTTTTTTTAATCTTATTCTAGGTTTTTTCAAATGCCAAGTAGGTTTCCATAGCAAAGCTTCCTTTCCAACAGATAAGTCTCTCTTTGTTGCTTGAAATATCTTTTGAATCAGTGAGAACCATCTTGACCTCTGAATTGGCCTTCTGATTTTTTTTTGCATAAAGTCTCGCTTTAGAGTTCCAAGTCCCAGTCTTTGCTTTTCCTGATTCTAGACGCCATAACTGAGTTGCATATAGGGCAGAGTCAATTTCTCTTTGTTCTCAGTTAGGTCTTCTTTTTGTAGAGTCTGTTTAATAGAAGAATCAGGTGCAATCTGAAAGTTAGTTTTAAAGTTTGAGGAAGAGATTCTGATTCTTAGTTCTGTAGTAAGCTCTTTCATTGTAGCACATATTTCCTCTTTAGTCTCATAAATTTTCTCCAGAATAAGTTTGCAATTTATTATTTATTAAATTTATTATTTATTAAATTTCTATGCCGCCCTATTCCGGGAACTCAGGGCGGCTCACAGCATAAATAGAAATCTAATATTAAAATACTACATAATACATATATAAAAAATACATATATAAAAAAAGAAAACCCCTAAATTAAGAAACCATTCATTCAACAAACGTACACACAAACATACACTGGCTAGGAGCAAGATGTCAACTGCCCCAGGCCTGTCGGCAAAGATGTGTCTTAAGGAGTTTACGAAAGGCGGAGAGGGTGGGGGCAATACAGATCTCCGGGGGAAGTTGATTCCAGAGGGCCGGGGCCGCAACAGAGAAGGCTCTTCCCCTAGGCCCCGCCAGGCAACACTGTCTGGACCTGGAGAAGGCCGACTCTGTGGGCCCTAACCGGTCGCTGGGTTTCATGAGGCAGCAGACGGTCCCGTAAGTAACCTGGTCCGATGCCATGTAGGGCTTTATAGGTCATAACCAACACTTTGAATTGCGTTCAGAGACCAATAGGCAGCCAATGCAGCTCGCGGAGTGATGCCGAAATGTGGGCATTTCTGGGCAGGCCCAACACTGCTCGCGTGGCTGCATTCTGCATTATCTGACGTCTCCGAACGTTTTTCAAAGGTAGCCCCATGTAGAGAGCATTGCAGTAGTATTTAAATGTGAGTACAGCTCCATTTTAGGAAAAAAATTTCAAACATCCAGTTAACTTTCATATGAAAAAATCATCTCCTCTCCAATTGCAATATTACTTTTTAACCAGTAGATGTCCTCAGCAAGCTAAAAAGATAAATAAATCTATTTCCCCCCCCAAAGTCATTTCACTTTTCATTCTTCTTTCTTTACTCAAAAAAACAACAACAGCATAGGCTAATAATAAAGTTCATTAAAAAAAGTTTTTCCAATACCCCAAAGTACTTATATAAAAAAAACAACGTAATTTCTAAAACTTTACTTTGTTCCTTTGTTTGCCTTTCTTCCCCAAAGAGTAAAAGCTGCCTTTCCAAGCTAGGGAAATCTTTCCCACACAGCTCTTACAGGCAAAACACAAACAAAAAAAAAACGAAGAGAGGGAAGAAAAAAAGGAAAGGTCTCACCCGGATTCACCACGGTGGGTCTGCAGCTTAGATGTTCTTTGGACTTGCGGTTTCTTGCGGCAAAGCGATCGGCCATTTTATTGGCCGATCTTCTTCTCCATTGGCCCTCGGAGTTCCGTTCGGACAGCTGGAGGAGCCGCCGCTCCTCCGCTGCCGGAACGCTGCCTCCTCATAGGAAAGTCGCGCCCAGGGTGACTTTGGACCCGCATAAGGGTCCGCCGACGGAGGGAAAATTAGTCGGCAGGGAGAGCAATCTCCCCGCTCGACTAGAGAGGCTGCGACCGGAACTGGAAGTCAGCTGCTCAGTTTCTTTCTAAAATGCAGCTGGCCAGTAGAGAAGGAAGACATATTTTCTGCCTAGAAATAAATGTGAAGAAAACTGGGATATAATCATGACAGTTTATTAAGTCTATTTCTCCATGGAAAACTGATAAATGAATCAGTTTACAAATGTATGTAATTGCATCTATTAGTTTAATACTTTTTTCTCTAAAAAGGTTGAAAGCAACTGTGTTTGATAAGATTTTGTTAACCTCAGATGAGAAATTAATTAAGAAAATGTATAATTTTTTGTTAATTTTAGATATGGAAAGTGAACAAGTGAAAGAAACAATGATAAGATGGGCAAAAAATTTTGGTTATAATATAGAATTAGAAAAATGGCAAATGTTATGGGAGAGAAACTACAAATTAACAATGTCAACTTCATACAAAGAAAATCTGTATAAAATGTTTTATAGATGGCACCTTCCACCAGCAACATTAGCAAAAATGTTTAAAAATATGTCAGATAGATGTTGGAAATGTAAACATAATATAAGCACGTATTATCATATTTGGTGGACATGAGGGAAGGCAAAGGCTTATTGGAAAAATATACATATGTGGTTAGAAAAATTTTTGGATGAACAAGTGGATTTTAAACCTGAACTTTTTTTACTAGGCATTATGTCTGAAAAGATTAATAAGCAGAAATTATATTTAACTCTACATATCACCACAGCAGCAAGAATAATTTTTGCACAATATTGGAAGAATGAAGGATTGCCATCAGAGGAAGAAATAATCAGGAAGATATTGGAATGTGCAGAGATGGACAGATTAACTATGAGGCTGAAAGACAAAGAAGATACAAACTACTATCAAATTTGGAATTTATTTTATTCTTGGTTAGAGAAAAGAACGAAGGGTTAGGAATTGAACATGTATTAGCTTAGCAAACTCCAGACAACTTGTTGATTGGAAAAATTAACATATATTGATGAAAAAAATTAATAAAAAAAGATTGTAAAAAATAATAAAAAGGTTGAAAGCTTATCTTTTGCCCTCTGTTTACGTTATTTTTTTCCCCCCAAGCTCTAGCTGTAATTTTTTACAACTAGATAGGAGGATACTTTAAAAGGGGGAAAAAAAAGAAAATATAAGGATTAAAACCTGCATCTGAAAACAGCAATATTTTTCACTAAACAAACCCTGTGAGAATTTATGAAGTGTCCATGCCCAATCACTGAACACCCAGGGTGCCTTGAGCTGAAAGAGGAAGTGGTGTCTCAAGTAAAAACACAGAGAAAGAATGACCAAGCATTTTAGCATGATATTCCTGAGATACGTGTGCTGAATGATCTGGCTGATTGCTGTTAAGACAGTGGACAAATCAGAAATATACTTTAAGCTATAAATACAAATAAAATGAGCTTTTAAAGCTATGAGCAAGAGAGAAAGGAATACGTATTTTGGACCATCATTGGGACACAACAAGAGGTTTGATTTTGTGTCAAATCCATTTGATAGACAATATATCAATGTACATTTGCCATATAACTAAAATCTAACATAGAACAGATTTCATAATACTTCTAAGACATATCTATGAACAAACACACCTACTCTTCGTTATGCTATCTAGCAAGAGCAACTATAACCGTCTATAAGATGCATCTTTTCTGTCAAGAATTTCTTTTGTCCCGGTGCTTAGTTACAGTTGTGTTTGATTTCAGTCAATTATTATACTCAGTGAGTTGACCCAGTGCAGAATGCGAACTAGGCAAGGACATTCAAATGCAAATTAAAGTAGTGGTTACTAAGGCTATCACCTGATCGAAGAAATCTTAGTTTACTGATTATATGTCTTTTTACAACTGATTAAAAATATATGCTTGCTTTTTATAGGATGCCAGCTTTAGTACAGAAGACCCTTCGGAAAAACACTCCCCCTTTTCCAGTCATCAATAGGATCCATGTATAAATACGAAGTTTCCTTGGATTAAGGCTTATTTCCTGGTGATTTTATGTCTACATGTCCACTGTCTTCTGTCAGGATGTGGGATTTTTTGTTTAATTCCTAGGCTAATCTGGTACCATCTGATGCTCTTTTCCATCCACTAATCAGATCTAGCAATGCTTAGTTTCCAAACTCAGAAAAAGCTGGTCAGGTGTTGCAACCTACTGGACATATTGTTTAAAATTTGATGTCTGATGTCTAATTACATGTTATTAAGGGATAACATTTATCTATTAAATACTGTAGCCTTGATTTTGGCACAAAAAAGTAATTTTGTCTAGAACATGAATGCACAATAAAAAAAAATATTCTGCCTAGAGAGTATTTCAATTCAACTTTTCTTTCACATGCTATCTCACATTCATATGTAATGGCAATAGTTTTGGAGTTGGATGGTCTAGAAATTGGAAGAAAGGAAGAATGAATAAATACATAAATTACATTAGTACTGGTGACTAATTCTATTGTGGCCGATTTGTGAGATCCTGATGATGAACATGGGTAATAAACCTAGCTAACAATTTCTAGATATATTGAATTGGTATTTCTATCATTCAAAGTTGAATGGAAACCACTGAGAGAACCTGATGTCCAAAGGAACTTTTAGCTGCATTAAATGGGGTCATGAACTCTCCAACCTCAGGACGAAGCTCAATCCTGGATTCTTCCTTCCTTCCTTCCTTCCTTCCTTCCTTCCTTCCTTCCTTCCTTCCTTCCTTCCTTCCTTCCTTCCTTCCTTCCTTCCTTCCTTCCTTCTTTCCTTCCTCCCTCCCTCCCTCCATCCTAGATTGTTTCTTTCCAAAGTAAAAAGCACCAAAAGTAAGAACAGTTGCTAAGATTATCACTGAATGGTTAGCTAGACTTACACTTCACCCCTAACAAATATAACATAATTTACAAACCACAATAGTTAGGAATGAGCCAGACACTTAATCCAAAACAAATAAGATGTGCTTTTTCCAAGCAGCATCTTTTTTTTCTTTCTCCTTTTTTCCCTTTTTCTCTCTTTTAACAATCATAAATAACAATAAATGCAGCGGAAAATAGAGTATTAAGTATTAAGCTTAAAGATTTAAACCATTTTCATATAAAATAACTCTGCATTTTGCAACTTTTTATCAATATCATACTTGATATTCATTGTACAACTGAAGCAACGTCTTAGAAATTAATTTATCTAACTCATCATAGTGCAGCAATTTCCAGTTTCTATTTTATAAATATTATTCCAGATATTATCTGTTTTCTACAATGCATTACTTGTATTTTTTAATCAATAAAATAATCAACCAGGAAAAAATATGTGAGTCTTGTTCGTTGCTATTCATACAAATAATTTGTATTAATTTGTGTTAGATGTGCATGAGAAATGCAGAAATAAGTAATGTGAAAAGTGGTTTCACCCAATGATAAAGCAACTAAGATTTCTTCAGAGCTCAACACAAAGTGAGATTCAATTCTTTTGAGGAAAAATAATCTACTAAAGAACTAGTGAAGTTACTAGAGATAACCTGATGTTGCAACTAACACACAATGTTAAATCAGTTATGGACTTTGATATGATCCACTTTATGCCTCTTTATTCATAAATTGAAATTGGTAGAACTAAATAAAACTGTAGGCTATCTAGGAAATTATGAAAGAAAACTTTTGATAGCTCACAGATTTTCAGACACATCTTTTTCCTGTTTTGAGGTAGCTTCCTTATTGAACACACACAGGAAAGATAGGAAACATAGATAAGGAAAGAAAAACAACAGTAGGAAAAGGAAACATAGAGATTGGAAAATATGAAGTAAATATCCTTGAAGTGATGGATTTCAGGTAACTTTTGAAGTAAAACAAACAATAAAATTACATATTACTTTTTTTAAAAAGAGGGATAGATGAATTTTTATTTTTCTGACCCATTTCCATTAAAAGATATTTTTATCTACTCTAAAAAAGCTGGATTTGCTTAATGCTCAATTTCCTTTCATAATCCACAAAATATTAAAATTATACCCATTTCTAATATGTACAAGTGTTCTCTGTTATTGTTTTTGGTAAATGCATGCCAATTTGGTAGCTCACCACATCAAAATGAGGACTGTCTTTTAAAAAATCACCTGTAATCATGGAGGACATAATAGGATAACATTTATTTATCATTTAGATTTCTAATGCTGACTCTGGGTGGTACACAGATTAAAACAGATACAATACCTTAAAAAAGAAAACCAAAGTGAACATGACAGAACACCTACCTGTCAAACACACATATTTTACCCAAACAAAAATTGCACACCAAACTGACACACTTACATCTATCCCAGAGCTGGGGGTGGGGAGGAGTCTTCAGGTGATTAAAGGCTTTTAGAGGTCAGAGTAAGCTAAATGTCCATGAGGATGATGATATTCCAGAGGGCAGGTGCTGCAACAAAAGATGCCTTCTAGATGACTTATTGAAAGGAACATAAAGCATGTCTGCTCTACCAATTTATGCAAGACAAGCATAAATTATGGGAAAGAAGTACTCCATTATATACTGTAACTAGATCCTAAGCATGTTTCTAGCCTCATGCAAATATGGCTGGGCCCATGATTTCCAATCTCCTTTTTTCTGCTAAGACCCCTCCTCTTTCCATTAAAAAAGACAGAGGAATGAAGACACTGGCTTCCATACACCCCCTCCTTTTCCTTATGTTATTACTTCAAGATCAGAGGTCTTTTGGCACCAAGGATCGGTTCCATGGAGAAAGGTTTTGGGCACCAAGGATCGGTTCCATGGAGAAAGGTTTTTCCACGGACTGGAGAGTGCGTGGTTTTGTGTGCTGCCTGCATCCCATGGATGGGGCTTTGCTTGTTTGTGTGGACTGATTGCTGGCATGCTGCGGTCCGGTACCAGTCCACGGACTGGGGGTTGGGAACCCCTGCTCTAGATTCTACATAGCATTTTTAGTCAAAGAAAGATAGATAGTGCGGCATTTGAGACTTGTATTTTCTTTCAAGGCAAGGAATGATGTTTGAAACTGGTGTGAATATGGTAACAGGGCTATCTTGAGTATACGTTTCACCTAAGAAACCCCATGAATGGAGAGGATTCAAATGATCTTTTTGCCCCCAGAGTTGACAGGTCAGAGTGAGTCATTGGGCTCTTGTACTCAGATGAATCAAAAGCAAGAGCCATTTAGAGACCTAATATTGAAAGTTGATCAAGGACTGTTTGAGCATCTATATACAGTATGTCAATAGGGGACCCCAGCTGAAAGTTTTGTTTACACTTAGGAAGAAAATAAAATAACAGAAAGGGAGACATGGATATCCTTCGTGATGTGCAAACATTACAGACACATTCTTTGACAGACAGAAAGACAGGCAGGCAGGCAGGCAGGCAGACAGAAAGACATGGAATCTGCAGCTGAAGTGGGTGGAGGAGTTAAGAGATTGGCCAGAATCATTGAAGGGGAGGAAGTGGAGAGAAGCAGGCCCTTAATGTGCTTATCTAGTTGTTCTGTGGTGAATGCAGTTAACCTGGCCAGATTCTTGTAAACAGGCAAGAAGCAAGAAGCATACTGCTCTGATCAGCTCCCAGTGTTGTTCTGGTTCTGTCATCTGATGTAGTTAGACAGACAGACATCAAGCTCTGTTATTCTAATAAATTGTCCCTGCAATTTACAGTAGAAGAAGAGAGATAAATGGCCCAGCAATATATATATATATATATCCTTGAATCTTCTGACTTATTTTAAAGCAGGGATCCTTAACCCCCAGTTTGTGGACTGGCACCGGGCCGCGGCATGCCAGAAACCGGGCCGCGTAACCAAGTGAAGCCCCATCCGCAGGATGCAGGCAGCACATGAAACCACGCCCCTTCTAGTCTGTGGAAAAATCTTTCTTTATAGAACTGGTCCCTGGTGCCCAAAAGGTTGGGTGCTTCTGTTTTAAGGCACAAACTGTATAACCAATTAATTACTACTGACATATTACTATATTGCTGACATAGTAATATATGTAATTCTTCATTACATCAATTTACGAGGAGCCCACAGAGGAACACATGGCCTTGGGGATGTTAGTACCCTGAAACCCCTCCCCTGCCTTTTTAATTCTGAATTGTAATTATTTTATTCTGATTTTTAACTGTTTTTATTATAATGTCTATATACACTTTTTATGTTTTTATGTCTACTTGTATACTGCCTGAGAGTTGGGCAGTCTCTAAACATGATAAATAAATGAATAAACAAACAAACGAATGAATGAATGAATAAAATGCATTCTGAGTCTTATTCTAACTCCCTATAATTTTGTCCATTAAAAAAATTGACTATTAATCTATGCATTTATTTAAAATAGTTTAGAGGAATCAGCATGGGTATTGCTTGCAAAATACATACCTATATTTTGGTGATGGAGTACACAAAAATGGTATTTTAATAGTATAGTATTTAATAGAAATAGAACGGTATTGGATTAGAATAATTAAAATATATATATAATAATATTGGAGAAATTTGTTAAAAAGGGTACTTGGTTAAAGGCAAAGCAGTAGAGATGGTAAATAATCCAACAATGCAATCCTATGAATTTTTAGTCAGAAATCTCTGTTAATGGGATCGATTCATAAAAATTGCATAGGACTACTGCATCTTAAATTGGGTATAACCTAGCAGGTATGTAATCTGATTTTATTCTGGCACCAGGGAGTAATTCTAGATATATATTTTTTTGCCCTTATAGCTATAGCTTCCCTTCAAGCAGGCCTTATAAAAGTAAACTGAATAGGATATTGCATAAGTTCCAATTCACAAACCATTTATTTTCAAAGAAAGAATATACTGCTTGTAATTAAACCCAGCTGTAAAATTTATCTTCTTAAAGGATTCATGAAGCCATTGTACAAGCATGCAGAAATCTGGCTTTCATCAGCTGTGTTCAAGGAAAGGCCTTTTATATTTGTCCTGGCTCAAAATGAGAAAATATGGAGAGGAAGGCACACTGTCTAGTACGGGTAATGGGGCATCACTAACCCACATGGCTACAATTAACTTCTGTTGAATATTTGTTGGCAGTTAGCCTTGGCTATAGACTGGTGAAAATATGAAATGTGCACTCTGCTTATTTAGTTTTGATATGAAATATCTACATTTTGGTTTCAAAGTCTTTAATTAAAAATTAAATACTACATTACGGGATATTGCAAAGATATCATCCAGATGTAAATCTGTTCTAATCTTATCAAAGATCCCATTAGATTATGAATGGCTTCTTCTCACCCAGTGGTAATGAAAACAGATCATATTATGGGAACAGCACATCCAACAAGTCACTGGTTGAACTGCCTCATAATTTTTTAATTTTCCCCCTCTTTTGGTTAATGTACAAAGAATTGGGAATATACATTTAGCTTCCAAACTCCACTTGTGAAAGTGTAATAATGGAAAGCAATTCATACGGTATATTCTTTCATACAAACTCCAAACATTAAACTTAATTCTGTTGCATGAATTCTGTGAAAGGCCATGCAGGATCAAAGGACAGTTCAAAGACTGACTTGCCATAAAACATCCAAGATGATGAAATATCTGTAATTGTAAAATGTCGATACTATATTTACAATTTTATAGCAATGTTTAAAAGAGAAAAAAAATGATTTTTTTAAAAGAAACACAGTAAATATTCATCAAATTAATTAATTATGAAAACTAATACCAAAAAAGATATTAAAATTAAAAAAATACAAACTGAAAAATATTAGTGTATTAACACAAATCACCTAATTATACAATAAGTCATTTATGCAATAATGTATCAAGTTGTATTTCACCTGTTCTGGTAAAATATTATGAAATCTTTGACAATTGTATTAGAGCAAGGGTCTTCACACTTGGCCCTTTTATGACTTGTGGACTTCAACTCCCAGAATGGGTGGCTGAGGAATTCTGGGAGTTGAAGTCCACAAGTCATAAAAGGGCCAAATGTGAAGACCCCTGTATTAGAGCAAGAGCACTTAGACTTACATGCCTCACCATAGTGCTTTACAGCAGGGGTCCCCAACTACCAGGCCACAGCCAATTTGCAGTCAGGCTGCTCTCATTGCCCGGTTCCCCTCTCCTTCAACTGAGCCAGAATGCCAAGCCGCAAAGGGGTGGGGACTGCTGCCTACAGCACTCTCTGGGTGGTTTACAGAGTCAGCATATTGTCCCCAATAATCTGGGTCCTCGTTTTACTGACCTTGGAAGGATGGAAGGCTGTGTCAAGATTGAACTCCAGGCTGTGGGCAGAATTAGCATGCAATACTGCATTCTAATCACCAATAATGGAGGGGGCATTGGATTAGCAGGGGGGAAAAGTCCCTTTTAAAAATGAATACAATATTCTTTCTTGAATCCAGTGTTTGATATTTATATAATAATCTTATTTTTTCAATCTCTCAAGAATTAGTTTGGCTATTGTTCTAGTGATAAAGTCACTGCTTCTAAAAAATGGTCAACCTCCATAATTTTGGAATAAGACTGGGTAAATATTTTCAAGTTACAGATTCAAACATTTATGTATTATTTATATTTGTTACAATATTCTTCCAAAAATAAATCAAAGCTGGACATTTGGACAAACATTACCAAATCAGGAGTTAATGTCGACAAAGAAATCTACAGCCATCTTTTCTGATACATTATTTGAGGAACTGAATAGATTCAGAATAAAATATTTTTGATGGTTTGTCCCAAAGATGCTTTTTGTAAAGGCAACTGGACTTTCTTTATTTTTCCTTGAAGATGGTTCACTTCTCAGCCATTCTTCAGTTCTGACTGAAGAACTGAAGAAGCTTCTTGGATGAGAAGCAAAATGTCTTCAAGGAAAAACAAAAAAAGTCCAGTTGCCTTTTGACAAAACTCCTTTGAGACAGCCATGACCTGGATGACTGAGAATCTCCATAAACATTTTGATGGATTAATTTTAAGTTCAACACCAAAGAAGGTAACATTTGGCTTCTTAAACTTTTATAATTTAGATCAGCGGTTCTCAACCTGTGGGTCACGACCCCATTTGGGGTTGAATGACCGTTTCGCGGGGGTCGCCGGACACCGCAGTCCGCCATTTTTTCCGCGTTCAGCCCGTCGCGACGCGCATGCGCGATTTGGGTCGCCGTGCGCGCACCACGCATATCAGCCAATCGCGCCATGCATGCGCGGATCGGCACGTCACGCCGCGCATGCATGGTTCGGGCCGTCGCGCTGCGCATGGGCGGCGCAAGTGGGGTCTCAGCCTGAAAAAGGTTGAGAACCGCTGATTTAGATCAATCTATGTTTCATTATTGGACATTTTGTTTATGTATTTATTTGCATTCTGCCTTTATTATTTTTACAAATAACTCAAGACAGTGAACATATCTAACACACCTTCCCCCTTCTATTTTTCCCCATGAGGTATATGCCAAAATTTTAATATGTGACAAAATTTTCATATATCTATATGTATTTTTCTCTTTTTTGCAGAAATGTAAGAAATAATGCACTCACATATGCAAACCTGAAAGGGATCATCTACAAATTATAAGTTGATAAAATTTTGACTCAGTTTTTTTTAAAGTACTTTTTTAATGATTTAGAACTTGTTGCAGCTTCCTGCAGTCATGTGACCATAATTTGCAACTTTTTGCCATTTTCTGGCATAAAAACGGTATAAAATATGCATTGGATATGCTGAATTTGCTTAATACCTCTCTAGATGTCAGCTAAGGAGAGGATGAACCAGTTCTTGGCATGTCAGGAACTGAGTTGAGTGATAGGGATTAATATTCTGTGAGGGATTTGGCTGAAGCATAGCTACAGTAGAACAGTCCTGAGACTCCAGGTAGGGAAAACATGCAGCTGCAGTTGGTCAGGGATGAGGAAGAGGAACTGCCTTCTGCACCAGATGCAAGAATACATAGGGCAGAGAAAAGGCAGGAGCAAAGAAGGTCAATCAGATTACGTGTGAGGAAAAAGCCTCACCCTTCTTGATGGGCTGCACTGGAAGCTGGCTATTTAGCACAGCAAACAGATGGGGCTAATGCTAGGAACTGTGTGTTTTCTTGTTGTCATGATTCCTGCCTTGATTGAATTGACATCGTGCCTTGACTTAGATCGTGCATTGGAAACTCTGGACTTTTCTTGCCTCATGAACTCTCTTGTGTTATGGATTTAAGTTTCCCTAATGGATTTATTTTGACTGAGAAACTTTCAAGTGACTTGTGAAGTCTTTGGCATTGCTCTGTGGATTAGTATTGGTCTGCTCGTGGCTGGACTTAATTGGAACAGTTCTGGGTTTTTGGTGAAAGAAATTGCTGGGGAATATTAATAAACCCACTAAACCATAGTTACGTATGTGTGTGAGTGAGCAGGACAGCACACCTATAGACTCAAAATACTATGTTTCAACAAGGGTTGGAGGATCTGAATAACATTTACTGTGCAATCCCATGAGTCAAAAATAAAAATTGAGTCCTAAAATTCAGGTGTATGCAAATGATACTGATTGGAATACGAGAGATCTTATGAAAATACAAGGAAATTTAATTTACAGGGATCTAAAAATAATTAGTTTATGTACTGACACTGAAATGGTTAGATCCCTTATTTGATTTTGTTTCTATCTATTCCTATAATATTCTCTTTTGCTCTCTTCAGGTTTTGATTTGGAGAGGGTGAATTTTTATGACTCTACAAACAATCCGGAAACATTTCATAGAAGTTTTTCAAAATTATTTAATATCTCTTTTGATCACTTAATTCTTGCAGGAATCAAAATCTTGTTAGTGGATTTTCAATTGAATAAAATTACTCCTCCAAAGGAATGTGTTTATAATAAAAATGGAAAGAGATATCTACTAGAATTTAATTTGACATCTATGTGACAGGTACCTTATCTTATAACCAGAGACTATAATTTTATGTCCTATGGTCACATTCCTATGATAAATTGTTTTAGACTGGAGTATTTCTTTTCTCTTTACTTGACAATGTTTCCAATTCTCTAATCTTAAACATACTTAATATAATAATTAGTGGTTCTTTTTGTGCATTGAATCAATCCATTATTAGTATTTAATGAATACTACAGCCAAAGGATCTTACTAAGGAGCAATAGCCAGGATATGAAAAATGGCATGGCCACTCCTTCATTTTGCTAGACATCAAAATATTTCTGAAAATAACAATATAGACAAATCTGCTTTCCAGAGAAAATAGTTGTGACTTGCAAGAAACCAGTCATCAAATTCTATATGCACTTATTTCCTAATAAGTCAGATTTCAATAAATGCAATTCTTTGGGTGTGTAAGTTTGAAATTCTAATTCACATTTAAAAAAAAACCTTTATATTATATTTTCAATACACCTGTCCATATTTTTTCAGCCCAGATCTGATATCCCTATTCTATTCTGATGAACGTGATCCAAAATGTAACTGAATTTCTAGTCTTTGCTTGCTGATTTCCACGTTGCAACACATTTCCCTGAAATAAGGAAGCACTGAGTGATGAACAGGAATAGCTGAAATTCTGGCATTAATTAATCACTTCTATAAATGATTGTCACAGGCTATTCCATCTGGGATAACTCTCAGGAGATTGGAAACAGCCACTCACCTATTTCCACTCATTTTCAAGTCTAGCAACATGGCTTACCTAAGCCATCAGAAATAGAGACTGCTTGAAGTGGAGACTAATTGGACGCTATTTTACTAAATTTTTAGCCAACATGCCAAATGGAAAAAAGCTTTATGGAGTTCAATATTTATAAAAATACTTTAAAATGCAGTTAAGTTTTTGACTGGGAGAATTTGAAGCTAATACCTTATATTAAAATGAAAATCACTTTGAACCTTGGGTAAGTTTCCATTCTTCAGAATTTTTCCAGAAACTTGAATAATTGGGTCATGTACTTTCCACCCCAGGCATAAGGACAGAAGGTTCAAACAAGAAAAACTCCAGGCTATTGGACCACATGATCTTTTCTGTTGCTGGATGCTGAAGAGACAAGAGAAAGTGATTTCTTTTCAATGAACAAAGTCACGTTTTCTGATATGAGAGGGAGGGAGGGAGAGAGAGAGGGGGGGGGGAGGGAGGGAGGGAATTCCTCTGCAATAAAAATAAGTTATAGTGAAAGAAGCAGAGAAGTCAAAGCCAGTCAAGGATGTAAATACAAAATGGGGTAGAAAATGGGAAATATGCTCCTTCTCATTGAAAGTCTGCAACCAAGCTGCTAAATGTGTGATTCATTGTCATATTTCTCTTTTCAAATGCATTCCCCAGATATCATATATCGTGCCTAAATCATTTATAGCATACATTTCAAAAGGGCACATTATGCACAAAATTGTACTGTTTGTTCTAATTCCCTTTACTATTAAAAATAATGATACACAACTATTTCTTATATTCAGAGAGAGAAAGAAAGAAAAGGAAATTATAGCACCCCATGGAGGAATAATTTTTGCCTTTTCCCTAAGCTATCAGGGATCATGTGGTGACAGATCTGAATTTAAAGGAAATTTCATGAATGATGAGACTTTTAGGGCTGAAACACTCAAGGCAAATTTCCAAATTTTCTACACCAGCGGTTCTCAACCTGTGGGTCGCGACCCCATTTGGGGTCGAACGACCATTTCACAGGGGTCGCCAAACACCACAGTCCGCCATTTTTTCCCCTTTTCCCCTCGGCCGGCGCAGGGGCAGCACCGCGCATGCGCAATGCAGGCCGTCGTGCCGTGCATGAGCAATGTGGACCACAGCACGCACTGTGCATGCGCAATGCAGGCCATCGCGCTGTGCATGCGCAATGCGGGCCGTCACGCTGCACATGCGTGATGCGGGCCGTCACACCGCGCATGCACAATGCGGCCTGTCGCGCCGTGCATGCGCGATGCAGCCTGTTGCGCCATGCATGCGCAATGCGGGCCGTCGCACGCACACTGCGCATGTGCGATGCGGACTGTCACGCCGCGCATGCTCTATGCGGGCCGTCGCACCGTGCATGCGCGGTGCAGGTCGGGGTCGCAGCCTGAAAAAGGTTGAGAACCGCTGTTCTATACTTTAGAGGTGCTAAAGAAGGAGGAGGTTATTCTTCCAATTCCAAATTAAAAACAGATACCAGTAAATAAAGGTGAAGAAAATGTAAAAAGACTCATAGCAAACTAGCCTGACCAGATATTGGGGAATTCACTCACTCATCTTCAGATTCCATTTATTTTAGATGAGAGCACAATTCAACATACTGTTATGTATTGTTCCATGTTGTACAGAAAGGAAAACAAAATAAAACATCCGGTACCATCTTTATTATCTTTGTTTCCTAGTCTCCCTCCAAAAGGCTTGGGAAGACAGATACCAGTTAGTCCTCAACTTACGATCACAATTGGGACCAAAATTTCCATCACTAAACAAGGCAGTTGTCAAGTAAGTCATGCCTGATTTACAACCTTTTTGGCCACAGTTGTTAAGTGAATCACGCAATTGAGTGAATCCTACTTCTTCTTTTGATTTTGCTTGTCAGAAGAAAGCTGGGGAAGTTCAAATGGTGATAACATAACCCAAGAAACCGAAACCATTGTAAATACATGCTGGTTCCCAAGTGCCCAAATATGGATCCCGTGACCATCGGGATACTGCAATAATCATAAGGATGAATATCGGTTTTCAGTGCTATTGAATGGTCATTAAATGAATGGTTATAAGTCCAGGACAACCTGAATGAATCTAGGCTTCTCTTCCTCCCATTTTCTCCTTTCAACAACCAGGGCAGTAGATGAGGCTGAGAGAATCAAATTGTTCAAAATTTCACAGCTACTAAGATTGTTGGCTGGGCAGGTACAAAGATAGCCAGGGAAATTACTGAAGCCTGATAAACAGGCTCCTTGTCAGTCAACAGGAGTGCTGATTTACCACCAGCTTATCAGGTACTTAGGAGCGAGAATTTGGCAGCACAAGGAAGCAACAGCAATTGATTTCATAGCTGCCATCAACACTCCAATCAACCAATAAGAACCACACCCAACCAGGCACCACATAGAATAGCTTAAACCACACATTCTGGTGAGAGAGAAGCTCCCAAGGATGGACTCAGCACAAATCTGAAAGCTCAGAAGATTAAACCTGTAGTCCCAGTGATTGACCTAGATTGGATCCTATACATACTATGTTAAGAATATTGAAAACACTTAACTGTTTTCAGACCAAAGTGCTATTGTATATAAACAGGACCAACACATTTCTCATTACAAATGTTAACTTTTAATTATAAAAATGCACATGCTTCTAAATAAAAGCTATTCTTTTCATCTTCATAAAAAAGAGCAGCATAATGTTTACACTGATCTCCACAATCAAAAGAAGGTTAAACATATAAATAGCAAAGAGCACTATCGAGCATCAGGAAGCAAAGAACAAAACAACACATTTCCATGCATAGATGTATCTGTGTGAGAGAAAGATTGTTTTCTAACAATTTACTTTTGTCTGAAAGCAGATGTTACAGGAGCTTAAAGTTTCATTTCCCCCCAAAACTACTTTTTTGCATTTATAATGTGATAATAACTAAACAATTATCCACCCAATCCAAAATGAAATTTGTGTCCAACTTATATTAATGGTTTGGAAAGACATCTTGTAAAAATGAAGCATTTTTCTTTCAATGAGTAGAAAAGATACAATGTTAAGCAGTAGAATATTTTGATAAAGAAAAATCCCGAATTAAACACTAGAATAAATCAAGCCTAATAGAGAAATGGTACAGAATAATGTTATATAATTATCTAGTACTTGAAGAGATAGTATGAAATAAATATTTGGTAATGCTAAAATAAATCTCGGAGGAGGGGGGGAACATATCATTCAACCATTTGATCGTTATAAAATTTATCCATGCAAAATTTTACAAGTGTATCTATGTTAGCAATTTCACAAGCTCATGAACATTTGTCACTAATACAGTTCTTTGCAGGATAATATAGCCCTGCAGGGAAATTTATATTCTTAAAAGTTTAACAGTGTTAGGCGAGAACTTGAAAAACAATGGCCCCAGGCAGCATGGTGACCGAACAATGTTGAGCCTGACTTACTGCTTTTTTAAAATAATTTTTTTATTATTAGATATCCGTTTGTACATGTAAACAAAGAAAAAGTTCAAGTTAAAGCCATTCAACTTAATACAATCATTTTAAATTTGTAGACCTTCTTCACTCCGTATGTCCAAGTTTAACTATAAGCCAACTACATTTTACAAATTTTAAATTTCACTTCTTTTCAGATCAATCCATCGGACATCAAACAAACAAGTCATCTTATTAAAATTAATAATTTTCATGTCAATATACCCATCCCTTCAACAAGTACCTTCTTAGTCTATTTAATATATATCTTCCATTAATCGATAGATATATATTTGTACATGTAAACCAGGGGGAAATTCAAGTTAACTGCTATCCAACTTAATACAATCGATTTAAATTTGTAAACATTCTTCTTTTATTGAGTCAAGACACACTGACGCAGGAGGCATCCAGTTATCTATAGTTATTAACTGGGGAGACAGAACTCTTCCTCTGTTTATACTATCATAACAATAACCCAGACTATTATCTTAGGAGAGATCCAAATATCTTTTTCTCTGTCTGAGGATAGGCTGGCTCTTTGTGTCAATGAATAGTAAAGACTTACAATTATATTGTGCTCATTTCATTTGGAACAACTATTTATTCCTCTTTTAACAACTCTTGTAATCAGTATCATTTACCATTTTATTGAGAATATGTATCGCAAATTATGTTGTTTTTTAAATCATCAGATAACGCAACCTTGGTGTAATTGAATGTAAAAATTTTCAAGTTACTATCCACAAGACTTTGTGTGATTGCCAAGAGGAAGAAATGGAATATATAATGATAGAAAACCATATATTGTTCCACGTAATCAACGATCCTGTTTACATAAAGGCTCCATTTACAAAAAGTAAGAATGTAAGATTAGCCTAGTAAGAACAGGCAAAATTCATCCTAGTCCAAGATTTTGTTTCTCATAGTGGCCAACAAAATTCTTGTAAGAGACTCCTAAGCAGAAGATGAAGACTGACAGCTAGGTGTTTCCCCAACCACTGGTCTCCAATAATTAGATGCCATCCTTACCTGGAGCTAAAACTGATTTTTTTTTAAGACTAGTCCTTAATAAACACACCCTCCATGAATTTGTCCAATTCTTCTTTAAATCCATCTACATTAATGTGATAAATTTAACGAATTTATAGCAAATAAATTTAACAAATAATAATAATAATAATAATAAGGAAATTTTCCCCATCCACTTTCTCCAGCCACCCATGGAGGCTGTTCAGCATTATTTACAGTATATGTTCAGTTTCCATACTGCAACTTGTAACCTAAACGCATCTTATAAAGGTATCACTTTAAAGTGCTTAACTACACTGGTTTCCTATGCAGGTTAGGCTGTTTGCACCGAATCTATCATCTTTCTTCCAGGTAAAGATTGTATGGTACATGTGACAAACTGCATTCCCAAGAAGAGCTGGGAATGTGTTTAAGTCTACATTATGCAATAAAGCTACATGGGTTGATGACAATTGAGCATCATTGCAAAGCACTGAAAAAAAAACCTAAAGGAGTAAAACAAATAGTCACAACTTGACTACATGAAAAAAGTCAGTACACACCCTGCTGAATTTTTTACAACAGTCATGGGATTGCAGTCTCTTTTGAAGCTCCAATTTTTTTTAAAGCCATATAATCTATCCACTCCCTCAGGGTAAAGTTAAATTAACTTTTAATTATACGAACAATCTTTGCAATCTTTTGTTCTTAAGGCATCCTAGGTGGCCAGAAATTTAATTAAGGAATGGAAGAACTTACCCCATTTTATTTATTTTTACCATGAGCTTGTCCTGAACTTCAAAAGACTGCAATATCACTAAACAAAAGATCTATGCAATAAATGGTAATATTTGACCTTTACTGTTTAGCTTGATCTATCTGATATAAATATTGTGGTATGTTGGTGTACAATGCAAAAGATGTCTGCTGTTAGTCCCAAATATAGACTGAGATAGATTTAAGAAAGAAGATTCATGTATGTATAATTAAAGTAGCTTGATATATGCTAAACAAATGAAATGATCATGCAAATGTATGAAGCTTTGAATATATAGTAGTTTTGATAGAAGGAAAAGTTGTTATATATTTTAGAAATAATGTGGTTCTCAACTCTCATGAGCTTGTATGAACTGGCTCCAGCACATCACTGTTTATATTAAAAACACTGGAAAAAAGGTCTTCCCTTTCTTACTTACTCATCTACATGCCTCCATCATCTATATGACAAAGAGAGTATATACATGTCAAAAATAACCACCATTAAATGGGACTTCATCACAGTTCAGTATACATATATATCCGTGTTTGTCAACCCTAGCAACTGTAACAGGTGTGGACTTCAACTCCCAGAATTCCCCAACCAAGCATGAATTAAAAGCAGATTCAGTGGCCTGTTCTTCATCATGATCTCCAAGCATGGACGGAAGAGGTTTAACCTCTTTAGTAGCACTTTCATAGTTGGGCTGCAAAAATCCAAACAGCTAATGAATTATGGCATAGAAATACAAAACAAATTATAATAATAGTAAAGTTGGAAGGGACCTTGGAGGTCATCTAGTCCAATCCCCTGCTCAGGCAGGAAACCCTATACCATTTTCGAAAAATGGTTGTCCAGTCTCTTCTTAAAAACTTCCAGTGTTGGAGCATTTACCACTTCTGGAGGCAGGTTGTTCCACTGGTTAATTGTTCTAACTGTCAGGAAGTTTCTCCTTAGTTCTAGGTTGCTTCTCACCTTGATTAGTTTCCATCCGTTGCTTCTTGTCCTGCCTTCAGGTGCTTTGGAAAATAGCTTGATTCCCTCTTCTTTGTGGCAGCCCCTGAAATATTGGAACACTGCTATCATGTCCCCCCTTGTCCTTCTCTTCATTAAACTAGACATACCCAATTCCAGCAACTGTTCCTTATATGTTTTAGCCTCCAGTCCCCTAATCATCTTTGTTGCTCTTCTCTGTACTCTTTCTAGTCTCAACATCTTTTTTACATCGTGGTGACCAAAACTGGATGCAGTATTCCAAGTGTGGCCTTACCAAGCATTGTAAAGTAGTATTAATACTTCACGTGATCTTGATTCTATCCTTCTGTTAATGCAGCCTAGCACTGTGTTGGCCTTTTTGGCAGTTGCAGCACACTACTGGCTCATATTTAGATGATTGTCTACTAGGACTCCGAGGTCCCTCTCACAGTTACTACTATTGAGCAAAGTGCCACCTATGCTGTACTTGTGCATTTGGTTTTTCTTGCCTAAATGTAGAACCTTGCTTTTTTCACCATTGAATTTCATTTTGTTAGATAGTGCCCAGTGTTCAAGTCTGTCAAGATCCTTCTGTATCTTAAGCCTGTCTTCTGGAGTGTTGGCTATTCCTGCCAGCTTGGTGTTGTCTGCAAATTTGATGAGTTCCCCATCTATCCCTTCGTCCAAATCGTTGATGAAGATGTTGAAGAGCACTGGGCCCAGAACAGAGCCCTGGGGCACCCCACTACACACTTCCCTCCATGTAGATGCGGTTCCATTGAGGACCACTCGCTGAGTACAGCCGGTCAGCCAGCTACAGATCCATCTGGTGGTGATGCTATCTACCCCACATTTTTCTATCTTATCAAGTAGTCAGTTGTGATCTACTTTATCAAATGCCTTACTGAAGACCAAGTAAATTATGTCCATAGCATTACTCTGATCCACTAATTTTGTCACTTGGTCAAAGAATGCAATAAGATTTGTCTGGCATGATCTATTTTGACAAACCCATGTTGGCTTTTAGTAATGACTTTGTTTGCCTCTAGGCATTTGTTGATTCATTGTTTGATTATCTTTTCCAGGATCTTCCCAGGTATTGAGGTCAGGCTGATAGGTCTGTAATTTCCTGGATCCATTTTTTTTCCTTTTTTGAGGATGGGAACTACATCAGCTCTTTTCCAGTCCTCTGGTAGTTCCCCTGTGCTCCAGGATCTTTGAAAAATATAGTTCAGTGGTTCCAAGGTCACATCTGCCAGTTCCTTGAGAACCTTGGGGTGTAATCCATCTACTCCTGGCGATTTGAACTTGTCTAGGCTGGACAGGTGCTCACTTACCATTTTCTTGCCTATCTTAACTTGTGTTTCTATTCTGTTTTTTATGGCATTATTTTTGGTAGGTTGGTCTGTTTTTTCCCTTTGTGTAAAGACAGATGCAAAAAACAAGTTGAATAGTTCTGCTTTCTCCCTGTTGCTTGTCACCTTCTTGCAACTTTCACCCACTAATGGACCAATCATTTCCTTCACTTTTTTGTTTTTTACATGTTGAAAGAAGCTTTTTTTGTTATTTTTGACTTTTGTCGCAAGCCTTAGTTCATTTTGAGCCTTGGCTTTCCTCACTTCATCTTTGCAGGCTTGGGCTATTTGCTGATATTCTGACTTAGTTATGTGTCCCTCTTTCCACTTTCTATACTTGTCCTTTTTATCTTTCAATTTGTCAGAGAGTTCTTTATGCAGCCATGCTGGTTTCTTTTGAGAGCTGTTGTTTTTCCTCTTTGTTGGTATTGTGCTAGACTGTGCTTTTATTATCATATTTTTCAAAATTTCCCAAGCCTCTTGAGTTGTTTTCCCCTGGAGGATTCTCATCCATGGAATCCTTCCCAAGCCCTCTCTAAGTTTATTGAAATTAGCTCTCTTGAAGTCCAAGACTCTAGTTTGACTGTGTTCTATTGCTTGTGCTTCCATAATGTTGAATTCTAATATTGCATGATCACTTCCTCCCATGGTTCCTATGGCTTCAACACCTTCTAATTCTTATCCATCAGAATTTTACCAGAAGCATAGCAACACTATGCACATTTGGTTTGCCAATTTCTCTTCTCCCCTGTGGAAGTTTTAAAGAAGAAAAACTTGGGGTCAGTCAACTTGTGAGGGAGAAGTACTTGCAAATCAAGTGACTAGGGGAAAAAGGCTTTCCTAAATATAGATAAACTCTTAGTCAGGACTGAGCTTTACAGGTCTCCAGTGATCTAAAAATAATAATATCTTGATGTGCACAATCCATTTAATGTATAGGTTAGCCTTTAGGGAAGAGTTACATACTATTGCATGATACATTTCTTCTTCCTCCCAATTATAGAGTCAACATTGCAATGCGTTGCCAGAAAGAAAAATGATCACTATTAAAATTAACACTGAAAAAGCCATTATATTTTAGAAAAGGAATTCCCATTCTGCATTCAGGAAAAAAAAGTATGGAAATGTTCAAGCAAGATTTGGTACAAGCTTTAATTTCCTTGTGACATGAGTAAGAGAATACATCACTTGTTTGCTTTTTCATCCACATAGCTCTTTCTTCCTGTTATAAGTATTAATCTTTCATCATTTTACAAAATCTCAGCTTGGTGTGGATGCCCTTAGCTAACTGTACAAACATGGTGGAAAGCTCAACATAAAACAATTAAAATTACTCTCAGAGATGAACAAGTCATATCTGTACTTCTTAATATTAAACTATAAGGGAGGCTAAATGGTAGAGTTATGTAGGGCAGGACTTACAAGTTTCCACTTCATAAATCTGATTCTTAGTTACACTTAGTAACATTCGGAGAAAAAAATAACAAAAGCATATATTAATAAAAATGGGTTTATGGTATTAGTACCTCCCTCCTTAAAAGTTATGCAAACTGTTTGGAGCACATTAATGTATTTGGAATGAATTTATCTCTTAGTAATGATTATCAAACAATATATATGCTTGTAAATAGCTCCATAGCACATCCCTTTAATTGCTATGTATGTTCCAAGAAACTTTATAAAGTTATTGACGTTGCATAAAGCCATAGTATTTTCTTACACACACACACACATACCGCACACACATGTGCGTGCACGCACACACAAACACATAAACAAGAGATTTTATACAGTATTTCTACTGCTTTTTACCTTATTATAAAACCAGGAATTATACTTCAAAGATGGAGGAAGTTTACAAGACCTCTTGGGGTTTTTTTTTCAGTGACACATGAAAAACCCTTTCATGTATTAGATTCTTTCCCCAAGTGGAATAAAAAAAAAACAAATAGGACTGTTCTGCACATCCACCAGATGCTGCCCCACATCCAGGCCCACTGTCATCTCTTTGTCTGATACAGATAGGACAGTTTCAATCTTCATTTTCTTTTATTTCAGTCTTTGTTCCTTGACTCAGGGAAGAGCTGGAAAGAGAGAAAGACTGACTTCCGAGGGAGGCACAGAGTGAAAGTGAAGCAGATGGTTGTGGCAAAAGCCAAAGAACCAGTAAGTAATCTGGTTGTTCAGCTGAGGAGAGGATCGAGATCATACACGTGCTCCAGATGGCTGCTCCTTGTCAGGAGATCATCACAGGATGGAAGTCTTCTGTGGGTTTTAGCACCAGGAAATGAAGGACTTAGCCATCTCCCTTGCAACTAAAGTGGAGCCTTTTAAAAGACACTTAAGTTTGCAAGGCTCACATTCTGATCACTTTTGGAAATTGCCTATTAATCACCTTAAAACTAAAAGCATTGGAGACCTTTAGAATAACAACTTTGGAAAGTCTTTATCAAGTGAGTTTAACTTCAAAAAAGATTTAAAAAATAAAAATAATTACAAGCTTAAGACCTTAAAGAATTTAACAGCTTGTCATGATGAGTTACAGAACAGAACAGGTTGCAATAATTTTGAAACTATTTTAAATGTGATAAGCAATGAGAAGGACATAGAGAAAGATATGACACACAAATGGAACTGATGGATGATTTATTCACTAAAGCAGATGTACAACTATTGAACCAGGAAACAAATTTAGATAACTCTTTCTTACTGGATATACAAAAGAGTTCCATTAAGATCTTAAAGAACTGTAGTAGAAGTGATAAACAAAAGAAAAACAAACTTTACTTATTGGGTATACAAAAGGAATCTGTTAATGTTTTGAAAGTTATTTAGCTTAAAAAAAGAAAATAAAACAAAACCCTAGCTCTGGCACTCTCTTTGAAGGGGTTAAAAATAAGTTTCATACTCAAAACTCAAAGAAGGTATACAAGACTGACTTGTTCAATCAGAGCTAGAATTTGAGATAGCTGGATAAGCAATGGCCATGTAGAATTAACCAAGAAGGGTTAGGGAAGATTAAGCGAGCAAGGCCACGAAGCCTTCTGAAAGTAAAAATAAGAGACATTTGCTAGATCCTGGATTGGCCAAAGATAAAGAATCCTTGCCAAGGAGAGATTGATGTTGTTTGATGGTATTAAAGGAATGATCACAGGATGTAAGCTGTTCTGAGTAAAGCTTCTTTTTACAATTGACTGATGGTGATTTTGTCAATGCCAATGGTGCTCCAGATGTTTTGGGTTACACCCAAGGCACCTATTACTATTGGTACTATCTTTGCTTTCTTTTACCACAGTTGTACTATTTCTAAATGCAGGTCTCTGTGTTTTGTGATTTTCTTCAGTACTTTCTTTTGTCTTCTGCTGTCTCCAGGTACTGCTAGATCCACTATCCAGATTTTGTTTTTGTTTTTCTTACCAAAAATTGTTAAGTCTGAGATGTTATGTGGCAGATGCTTTTCTGATTAAATTCTAAAGTCCCAGAGCATTTTAGTGTCTTCATTTTCTATTTTGTGATCTCACAGTTCTTCCTAACAGTCAAAAGTTATTTCTTGCAAATATGCCAATGCGCCATTATTTTTCATGCCATTGTTTGTACTCAGTCTATGCAATCTTCTTGCAGCAGTTAACTAGGTTATCCACTGTTTTTTCAGCTTCTTTGCAGAGGTGGCACTTGCTGTCTGTTGCTGTCTTCTCAATTCTGATTTTGTATGTGTTTGTTCTTAAGACGTGATCTTGTGCAGCCTGAATTAGCCCCATTATCTCATTCTCCTTCAGTTTTCCTGCTCTTAGCCATTGCCATGTCTTCTTGTTATCTCCTTTGCCTGCTATTTTTTTATGTACTGGCCATGTATTATGTTGTCTTGCCATGCCTATTCTTCATTTGGTCTTTCTTATATTGTTTTTTTTTGTTGCTGTTGTTGGGTGAACTACTAACAATTAGAATATTGTTATGGCATCAGCATAAAGTTGAGTACAGAGAATAAGAACCAAGCAGATATCCATCCCTATATGTCAGATTCTCAGCATTACGTATACTTCAAGAATTCCCCCAAAATACTGCATTATGAAAACAGGTTTTGTTAAGATAAAACACTTGGCACTAACACTTAATTTCTGTCTATGTGCATGTACGTGTAGTGAAACTTTATCTTTGGGAACTTTTCCAGTGGCATCCATCACTCTAAGGGTATCTGTCTCCATTATTTAACATTAATAGTCATACCAGTTTGTGGCTGAACTGCAGATGTGGTTCATAGCTTTTCAGGGAATTACACAATAGTACTTAGTGACACTTCATTTCCAAGACAGTTTTGAAGAGACAACTCTTAGTGGAAATATTGTTATTCTACACAAAACTGTATAGAATTTTGTAGAGTACAATCATAAAACACAATCCTAGGAACCATTCTGCAGCATTCAGCAAAAGGTCCAGCACTTTATCACCAAAGGAGACATTTAGCAAACTCACATATGTGGCACATTGAAACAGGAGCTAATTAGTTTTTCTCAGCATCGGATGCACTGGAACATTAAATATTCATTCATCAAATTTTAGTGAATGTCAATCTTCATGTATGATTACTGAAAATCTCCAATGAATTCTATAAATGTCAGGAAAGATATACAAGCTTTATTATATTCTATTAAGCACTTTGTATTTGCAGCACTCTGAAACAAAGGTTGATAATCAATCACTTTGGAGAACTGAATAGATTTCATGCTTGGTATATTTAATTACCAAGGAGATAGCCCATCCATTCTTGGCAGGAATGCCAAACAGATCACATGGATTATAGGACTGCAGTTGCCCCTCATTTGCAGGATGTTGACATGTGAAGTGCATTTTTGCTTCTTGCATAGAGCACAAAGACAGACACATAAAAATATTCCAAGGTTGAAAAATGCATTGTGTTTGTGTTACTGTTTAACTTCTACTCCCCACACTGAACATATCAGAAATATATCTTTTTAGCATTTAGAACTGCATTATTATCACCTGGTCAAAACAACATAGAGCTACTAAATGCTGCTTGGCAATGAATGTTAAAATCCAGAATGGACAACAATACTTCAGTTCTTAGTTTTTAAGAAGAGACTGGACAACCATTTGTCTGAAATGGTATAGGGTTTCCTGCCTGAGGATGGGGTTGGACTAGAAGACTTCCAAGATCCCAACTATTATTATGATTATGATTATGATTATGATTATGATTATGATTATGATTATGATTATGATTATGATTATGATTAGTAGTAGTAGTAGTAGTAGTAATAGTAATAGTAATAGTAGTATTTCTAGTTTTTATTGTAGAGAGAGAACAAAATACTTCAAATGCAAAGGGAAAAAAAGACCTTTTGCCAAAAAACCTGCCAAGCCACACACTAAATTGAAAAATGTACATGGTCCTTACTATATGTCAGAGTATAGGATGGAATTTCAAAATCAGCTTTAAATTGTCTAAATATTAAATTAAACAAAAAACACCCATATATTTATAAGAAAAAATGGCTTTCATTTCCAAGAGATTATACATATGGTACACATATGTATAATTACATATGGTATTATTATTATTATAACAATTATAGAAATGTAACATTAAAAAAATTCTAGTAGATTCTTTGTTAGGTAAAAAAATCTACCACTCATACTGTGATAGACTACCTTTGGTTTTCTTATTGTGGGGGATTTTACCCCTCCTTTCCACTCCACAGCTCATAGACTTTGGTATCTAAGCCTACATAAATTGTGCATCACAATGTTGGTTGCTAAGTGACAATTACAATATGCACGACAAACAGCTCCCACACAGGCTTCTGGAATCTCTCAGACTGTGCAAATGTAGGTCTGCTTCAATGAACACTGAGAATTGTGGGTGATACTATATTGTGTTTCCATGGAATTGCCCCAATTCACTGAATGTTAAGCAATATGTTACCACACAATATGTTGTGAAAAAAGAAAAAAAGGGAAAAAAAGGAGTACAGCAAGAAGTCTGGCAGTCTTTCTTCCAAAAAGATACTACTCCACTAATCATAATTTTCATAAATTTAAAAATTAAGGCATTGTGCAAAAGTTTTTACTTTGTTTACTTCAAGCAGTCTTTACATTAAACATATAAGACTAACAGTGAATAATCCCTGCAAGTTGAAAACATGATAGTCAGTCTAGCAGATTATACTCTTTTTAAGAATATCCATTCACTTAAATAATTGGTTATGTCACTTAAACTGTTTTGGTCACTTTGATGAATGACTTATGCCAGAAGCTGGATAGCGGCAAGATCACTGTGATCTCTCTTACCGGTATAATTCCTTGTAGAAATGGAGCAAAAGAGGGAGCCAATGGGATGTTGATAGTGATAATGCCTCTATCTAGCTTCTGGCTCTATCATTACTTACAACTGATCCACAGAACCACTTGGTACTGTTGAACATGGTTGAAATTTGATAATAGACTGGGTATATTTTTGGGAAATGCATTGGTACATTATAACTAGTATGCCACTTCTGATTGCTCTGAGTCGTGTGGGATTTGGCTGTAGTTATCCACACCCTGTTACATTCCCTAATTAACTACCGCAGCATACTCTTGAAAAGTGTCTGGAAATTGCAATTTATGCAAAATACGGCAGCTAGGTTGCCATCTGGTCTAAAGTATAGAGTTTGCCAGCTGTTCATCAGACAAAATTTAAATGAGCAAGAAAGTCCCATAGGCTTAGGGCCTTATTATTGATTAAGGTTGAAGGTGGCAAGACTGAAGCCATTCATTCTCAGACCATATAGAAGCATTTTGTAAACTTGGAAGAGATTTTTCTGATTTTCGAGAGTGTGGGGAAAAAAAAAAAAACAGCCCCAAATCTCTTAACTTAAAAGCACAGGAGACATTGTCCCAGAATTTAAACCTGTGGCTGACACACATTTGATGCCCTAATTCTTCAATATGCAACTCTTCTACAATAAGCAGTAAACAGTATGCAAATGTGATACATATCTACTATTTCTTGTCTGCAGTAAAGCAACTTATCCAGCTATAATGAGCCCCTGAAGTCTGTGCTATTATTGAATATGGAACTTAGTTTCTGGACAGTTGATATTTATTGCTGTGACTGGTGTGAAGTCTGCTGATAGGAAATACTTTTGCCATTATAACTGCACATTAAGAAATTCAGAAGACGTCTTTCTGAAGATGAGAGAGCATTCATTTATCTGGATGAATGTAATTTTCTTTGCAGTGTTATGGAAGTGGTAGTTTTTCCAGGAACAAGTGAGGTAGGTAGGACAGCTGACAAAGATTCAAGTACAAAAAGCAGTTACCGTATGTACTTTCCTTAGATCCAGGCCATATGGATGCCAATGAATGCTAACGTACCTACTTTATAAATGCTAATTTACCTATATTATGGTGTGTGAGTCCTGGTTGGGTAATCAGGTGTACTTGGGATGATTTGATTGCAAAGAAATAAACTGACAGAAAAAAGCTTACAAGCCACTGGAAACAATCAGTTTTTAATCTTGATAGTTCTGAATGTTCAGCCATTTCCTTGAAGGTCTTTGCCAGGCTATATGAAATCAAACTTTTAAGGGTACACCTGGCCAAGCTGAGATCCTCAGAACAATGCTATTCTTTAAATCATTTGTTTTGCATCCTGAGTGAGTATGTCATGAAATAACCTTTAATCCTATGGCTGATATTAAGCTACCAAGCCAATTTCCTGATAGGTTATATATTGGTATTATTTCATCCTATCACAGCTGCTTATAAGACACAATTTCTAAAGGAACAAAAAAATCTCGAGAGCAAGGATCATAGAATGAAAAATCTCCACAGCAAGAATAGAAATGTAACAGCTTGCTCTGAATCCCTCATTACAAACTCAGAATACAAACATTATGGAATGTAATTCCTTAGAGAAAGTAATTAACTGGTCAACATTAAGAAAAGAAGAAATAGGGGAGACATGATAGCAGTATTCCAATACTTGAGGGGCTGCCACAAAGAAGAGGGGGGGTCAAATTATTCTCCAAAGCACCAGAGGGCAGGACAAGAAACAATGGTTGGAAACTGATCAAAGAGAGAAGCAACCTGGAATTAAGAAGAAACTTCCTGACCGTGAGAACAATTAACCAGTGGAACAGTTTGCCTCCAGAAATCGTGGGCACTCCATCACTGGAGATTTTAAAGAAGAGGCTAGACAGTCACTTGTCTGAGATGGTATATGTCCTCCTACTTGAGTAGGAGGCTGGACTAGAAGACTTCCAAGGTCCCTTCTAAATTGTACCCAAAGATGGTATTGAAATAACCTGAATATCTTCTCCTAACATTATTCTCTAACCTTCTATCCAATGTGGACCTAGCAGATGGATGAAGCAATTCCTCGATTTCCTTTCATCTTATCCCTGTGATGCTTAGGCAGATTTAAGCTCTGTGGACAAATTAAAGAACAAAAGATTAACTGCAAACAGTACCTCACAATAATTTAAACAACAACAAAAAAAGATACATAAATCTTGAGCCAGAAATGAACCTCACACTGCAAAAAAAAAAAAAGAAACAAAAAAACAACAACCTCAGACTTTGGGAAATGAGATTGGACCATTTGACTGTCCTGCTCTGCTTCATTTGTGATATCTGAAACTATAATCTTTGCATCAGAAATAAATGCATAAAGAAAAAATGTAAGAGTAACTTGAATGCTTCTCTTGGAACAAAATTGCACCACACTAAAGCAGCACAAAAGATAGGAAGTGTAAATTATTTGTATATCCTGTTTTCTCTCTCCTGATCTTCCAATAGTGAAAGTTGAAATTATTTCAGAACAGAGGGGGAAGAATATTTCCACAATGAGAAAAAAATGGAAATAAATATGTGGGCCCACTTGCCCTAGACTAATTTTGGCTTCTGGACAGAATAGAAATAAAATAAAGAAGTGTGATATAGAAGGAGAAACATTTCCTATAACTTTCTTCCACAATCCTACATTTTATGAAGGAAAATTCCCCCCATCTTCTTCTTACTTTCTTTTATTAAATTAAACACTTTGCATCTGATTTACATCAATAAATTTATTTTCCTATTCTACTTAAAAAGCACTTATAGTATCTTACAGCAGCGGTTCTCAACCTATGGGTCGTGACCCCATTTGGGGTCAAACGACCATTTCGTGGGGGTCGCGGGACACCGCGGTCCGCCATTTTGTTTTTTGTTTTTTGTATGTTTTTTGTTTTATTTCATCGCGTGCGCTGCGCATGTGCGGTTTGGCTCGTCATGCGTGCGCCGCGCATGCGCGGATCGGCTCGTCGCAGTCCGCCATTTTTTAATATTTTTTTTTTGGTTTTTTTGTTTTTGTTTTGTCATGCGCGCCGTGCATGCACAGTTCGGGCCATTGCGCGCACGCGCGCCACGCATACACAGATCGGCCCATCGCGGTCCGCCATTTTGTTTTTGTTTTTTTGATTTTTTTAAAAAAAATTTTGGTTTTTTTTCATCGCGCGCGTGCCGTGCATGCGCGGTTCGGGCCGTCACGCGCCGCGCATGCGCGGATCTGCCCGTCGCACTCCGCCATTTTGGGGGGGTTTTTGGGTTTTTTTTGTCACGCGCGCCACGCATGCGCGGTTCGGGCCGTCGTGCACGCGCCGCGCATACGCGGATCGGCCCGTCGCGGTCCGCCATTTTGTTTTTGTTTTTTTGATTTTTTAAAAAACATTTTGTTTTTTTTTTGTCGCACGCGCATCGTGCATGCGTGGTTCGGGCCGTCGCGCGCACCGTGCATGCGCGGATCGGCCCGTCGCGGTCCGCCATTTTGTTTTTTTGTTGTTTTTTTTGTCACGCGCGCCACACATGCGCGGTTCGGGCCGTCGTGCACGCGCCGTGCATGCGTGTATTGGCCCGTCGCGGTCTGCCATTTTTTTTTCGTCGCGTGCCGCTGTGCATGCGCGGATCGGCCCATCATGCGTGCACTGCGCATGCGCAGATCGGCCCGTCGCGCGCGTGCTGCGCATGCGCGGATCAGCCCGTCGTTTGCACGATGCGCATGCGCGGATCGGCCCATCGTGTGCGCGCGCACGCACCCAGGTTGGGGTCGCGGCGTGCATGGGCGGCCCAAGTGGGGTCTCAACCTGAAAAAGGTTGAGAACCACTGTCTTACAGGGTAGTTAAAAACAGGATTAAATTACTGGAATCATATTCTGCATTTTATACTTCAGTCCATTCAAATGCCTTCCAAAAGAAGACTGAACACACAATGACGTCTCATTGCAAGGAATTGCTTTTAATCATAAGTTTTATACATGTGACAATCCCAGCTGTAGATTGTCATCTTGGTGTTATTCTGAAAAGTTCTTCCTAAGCAAGCCTGGGTCCATATTTATTTATTAAATTAGCCCATCTCCCTTCCCAAAAGGATGAACTTCATGCACAATTAAAATTTGGAAACACACTAGTAGGCAAGAATCCAAGACTAAATCTGATTCCTAAATACCAAGAGGACTATGTACTTGTTTATAAATCCTCCCTTCCTCATGATGTAAAGGTAGTTCTTAATTCCCATTTGAAATTATAATAGTTCTAGTAACAGCAATGGAATTCATCAATAATGTAAGTTAGGAGAAGTAACATGTCAATGACAAAAGTATCAATGCATGGCAGGAAAAAAGTAACATTTAGGGTGTTTTTTTATATCTATATTTTACCAAATATTTTTTTAAAAACACACACTTATAATAGCAATAAAAATGACAATGACTTATTATTTTTAAACCAATCTCCAACTTCAGACACAATACCTTGATAATGCAAATAACTCATTCTGAAACCCTATAAAAAAACTGGAAAGGAACTAACAGAATAACAAAGGAAATGGCTATTTTAAACTACCAAAAGTATTTATAGTTACTTTTGAGCATCACAGTAAGATGGAAAAATAAAACAGAATATTCATATAACATGTCAATGGTATTTGGATCAGTTCACATAGATCAGTGGCCCCCAACCTTTTGGCCAACAGGGACCAGTTCTGTGGAGAGAGGTTTTTCCGCAGACTGGAGTGGGGTGTGGTTTCGTGTGCTTCCTGCATACCACATATGAGGCTTTGCTTGTTTGCACAGACCGGTTTCTGGCATGCTGTGGCCCGGTGCTGGTCCCTGGACTGGAGGTTGGGGATCCCTGCCATAGATTATAGCCTATTATGGTTTATTGCAGCAATAATCCTTCCAGGCTTCAATAGGACTGAATGAAATTTCAATATTGGTGCTTGCTTAGAATATTGTTACATGTTGCTCTAATATATTCTTTACAACACAATGTAAGTATTGTTCTCATGGTTATAAAAAAACTGTAAAATGATTTCCTTGTTAGATTCAGCATTAAAAAAGCCAACTATTCGACTGCTTAATCATATTCCTGGCTTTGTTTTCTAATATTCTATATCTTGAACAAAACTTTATTGAGCGGTTATGTAGCATGGACTTCTTATAATTAACCTCAGTGTTGCTTTAAGGCAGGGGTTTTCAAACTTGGCCCTTTTATGACTTGTGGACTTCAACTCCCAGAAAAGTCATAAAAGGGCCAAGTTTGAAAACCCCTGCTTTAAGATAAACTGAGAGACTAGAATTCAATGCCAACGATAATGAAAGGAACACATGAATCACCAAATTTAGTTTTAGACATTCAGCACCTGGTCACACCTATAACACATAAATAGATAGAATACATAACGAAATACCTCTTTCAAACATAGTATATCACCTGTATATTCACACAGAGATGTCCATGAAATCCATGAGGTCTATTTTAATGGATTTCACCCAAAGGAAGCAACGAAAATACATTAATAGGTCTATTCATTAAAAAGGTAAGACCATGCATGGAAGGACACCGAGTACTGATTGCTCTATTTTACAGCCCAATTTTAGTAATGCATATTTACTATAAAGCAGCTTTTCTCAAACTTGGTAACGTTAAGATGTGTAGACCTCAACTCCCAGAATTCTCCAGATAGCATCTTAAGACTGCCAAGGGTGAGAAATGCTGCTATAGAGATGCTTTTACTTTTCAGTTACAGGTGTGGAAGCAGCTTTTGGTTAGCAATGTCCACAGGATCTTGCTGCTTTCATGAAAAGGACAAAAGCAGCATTGTGGTGTTGCAGTGGAGGTTCTGCCCCTTTAGATGGGCGTGAGATGTTGTACTGCACTCAGAAAAAAGGAAAGGCTTGCATTACAATATCACATCATTGCTTTCCTCAGTATGACCCTTTTTTGTCCCCTATTGCAGTCTTTTGCATTAGCTTTCTTTACCAGGGGCAGCAGGCAAAGCTGAAAGCAATACTGGGCAGCACTAATATATAACATACCTATCAAGGTAGTATTGTGACCCTATTTCTCAGCATCACTTTTGAGGGTTTTTTACTCAAATCTACATATGAAATCAGATGATTAATTTATGTCATAAAGTTGAACATATATGAAGCCCCAATAACTATTATAGTGGAAGTAGCAGATGGCAAAGCTGACAAGGCTATGAATGTTGTTTAATTTTGAAAATTATTTTACAAGGCATTTGCTTACAAACCTTAAATAGCATAACAACCACTGCATCTTGGACCAAGTACTTGACATATTACTTGAAATACTTTTTGAATGGCTTAAAGAAAAGCTATGCAGTACCAAAGCAAGAGAAATCTCAAAGTGCAGTGTTGAACTAGTAATAATTTGAAGCTCAGAATAATCGAGTTGCATTGCGGATAACCAATGCCCTTAATGCTTACCAGCTGTGTTTTTTTTCCCCAAAGGCCTCTCCCATTAGATTACAAGTTACCCTTTCTAAACATCAATTGCCTCAATACTGTTAATAATGCCTGCTAAATTAGACTGTTGACATCTGCTAACTTTTGTCAATGGCATTTTGGGATTTCCTTTGGTGGTCTCTGCTGTTACTAGGAAATCATGTTTGCTGCTACATTAACTAAAGAGAAGATAAGTAAAGCTTTGCAATGAGTTCCTACTAAGAAAATAACTAAGTACTGTAGCAGCTAATTCTCTACCCACATTTCAGCAAGGGTTCCAAAACCACATTTGCATTCAGTCTGTTATATTTATTTAGTTTTAAACTTTCGGCCTTACCTATAATACTGTAGCTGAGATTCTAGCTGCTGGATATAGGTCTGCAGTTGAGACACTTTATGGGCTTTAGTTTCTAGCTCCTTTACTTTTCCAAGGCTGTTAAGGATAACACATCTTGCTTCTTCAACTTTCTTCCTCATTTCTGCCTTTTCTCTTTTTAAGCTGTGGTTGCAACCTTCCAGGGCCATGAGGGCTTCATGAGAGTTCCTTAGTTCTTTTTCCAGTTCTTGGTTAAACCTAATTGCTTCTTCAATTTGTCCATCTCTAGAAGTTCGGATTAATTCAACTTCCTTTAGAACACTCTGAAGGCACTTGGAAGTCTGAAATCTATTGTTAACCTGTTGTCTCCGGCTGCCTATAAAGCAAGTCCCATTTTCCTTATGCTGTGCATGGCTCTTCCACAATCCCACCTACAATCATCAGGAGCAAAATGAAAAAAACAAAATATTGATTAGAAGCAGTCAAGGTTTTAAACAAACACATTTCTTCTCAATGCAATTAATACATTTGTCTTCAACAAATGTATCAGTAGCTGAAAAATGATCATCATCCAATGGCTGAAGCAAACACGCAAGTGCCCATCATGCCTTCTGTTTGCATTATTTCACACAGGAATTCTTGTGTGCATATTCTTAAATAGAATTTACCGCCATTTTGGTTACCTAGATTGCATGACTCTGCTTCCCAATGAAAATTTAGGTAAAGATTAAACAAACAAGGTTGAGTGGCAGCATCATGCATTAAGACTGCAATCATGAATCCAGTTACCTCAGTGAAAGATGCATTTGGTTCTGAGTCAAGACGCATAAAATTGCATTATAAAATATACGCCAATGTAACTATGAATGCTTATCAAGAGAAACTGTAGTCTTAAGTGGCTCTTAATTTCTTGGTAAAATAGGACATTGTGAAAGGTTGAGTAGTTTTCATTCTAATCCTATCTAATGCTGCACCTGAAGTGTACCACATTGCTGACTGTGAATTATGGGAGTTGATATCTAATGCCTCTGAAGATCACCAAGCACGAGAAGACTGCTCTAGAAGTTACTAAAGTATCAACAAGTAGAATACATAGCTAAGAGTGCATAGTATAAAAAACAAAATCTTGCTTAAACCAATATTGTCTTCATTAAGGTAATATATTTGAAAAACTGTGCCTTATTGTATTTTCAGTAAGGGATGTTGAAGGCATCAAGAAATCATGAAAAGCATAGTACTCAATCCAACATCACTATTACTCAAACTCAGCATTTTTTTTCATAAGGGTATCCAGAGCTTCTTCAACACATTCCAAAACCTCTCTAAAACTGTACAGAACTGAAAGCAAGTGAAGATATTAGATGGGTATCCTAGAGCGAATGGTCAATGGTTCTTTTGGGGGAGGAAGTATTGTAGGGGACAAAGGACTCCTTATAGTATTATGGTTAGGGGGCAGAGGAGGAAAGGGATTTCTCTCACTGTCCTTGTTCCCATGTGTGCACAGTTTAATTTATGAAAGGGAATGTATAATTCTGTGTTCTTCATGCATGTTCTAAATTTTGCTTTTTTATATACTGATATCACCTATACTGTAAGTGAATGTAAGTAACCCATATTATTTATTTATTGGATTTCTATGCTGCCTATTTCACTAATATGACTCTGGGCAGCTTATAACCTGTGCAGGCATAGCCATCACGCAGAAGTCGCCTATGCATACGCAGGTAATATACATGTAGGTGTTCCCAAAAATAGTAGAGTGGAGAAAGAAAAGCAGAAATAATCCCATTCCCTTCCACACCATTGCATTCACTGCAATGAATTCAAAGAGGAGGAGTACATAGTTAAAGTTCTCTTTCCTTGACAGGAAGAAGCTGAAGAAAGAAAGTTGGCTCTTAGGATAGACCAGGAGTGTCAACTGCCAGCCCGCGGGCTGGATGAGTGATGGCGAAACTGCACCCACCCCATTGCTAGCAATGGGGGAAAAGTTGCGATACATTGAGATACGTCACATGATGTTGGGAGTTTGACACCCCTGGAATAGTGGGCCATCAGTAGGTGATGGATGAAAAGAGCAGAAATTTGTTCTGGTTAGCAAGAGCTATCAACAGTTATCCATAAGTCAAACACATGAGATAAAATTGTGACTTCAAAATAGAGTATGTCATTCAGCTGAAGCATTGTGCTATAGTTGGACTTATTCATTTATTTATGTATCAAAACTGTTGCTAAATCTAGATTCATGCTGCAACAGCATATTAAAATAAAATGAAATGTTACATAAAAAAAGTAATATAGTGCTTCACAAAAACAAGCCAATAATGAAAATGACTTATTAGCTAGCATTTGGGTTGTTGATGGGTTGGCTATATATATATATAAAGCTGTTCTGCTGTTTTTTTATTTCTTGAAATATTAAAATTCATGGGGTTTTTTAGGATTCAACTGCCTATTTAAAGATAGTTCCATGCATGCTGTACAGCAGCAAGATCTGGCCAGTATTACAAAGCTGACAGGATATAATAAAAGATAATTTCCTGTTTTGCCTGACAGGGAGATCCCATAACAAAAACATGGTAGGTGCACTATTTGGAACTTTTGGATGGCCCAGGAGAATTCTAGGAACAGCTTAAAGGAAGAAGAGATGGGGGGGGGGAGATGGAGTCATGTTACTACAAGTAGTAGAGATAAATTGAATAGGAGAGCCAGGGGAAAAGACAAGAGACAAGATGGAACTTCCCTGATGAGTAGATCCATCAAAAATATAGTGAAAATGTAAAATTTGCATATATCGTAAGTCTTTGGCTCTTGGTAGGAATATATGCATCTCCAGATGCACGTAGAGAGCAATTAAAAGTAGAAGTGGATAAAGTGCTTATTGGAAAAGATGTATCTACTTATTTACTAAGTCACAGAGTTATTCCAAAATATAAGCATATCAAAGAAAATGCTTCAAAGTGAAATAGGTATGTATTAGACAGTTGCCTCAGACAGATTTCTGCTTATGTTACCTACCTATCTGTGAACAAAGACTACTGACCTTAACGACAATTAAATTTTAATGGGCATGTAAATGGAATTGAATTGTTAAATCCACTAAAGCCAGCGTATTTAATTCTGCATTGAAGTTATATTAAAATCATGAAATTATTTATCATGGTAAGCTATGCTATGAGGACCCAACCTTTTTTATATTAAAAAGTATCAATCTCCTTGTTATTGAAAAGATGCGCAGGAATGAAAATGAATGCAAGTCTTCAAATATTAATGTTATCTGACTTTCCCCTAGTATATCCTGTTTCAATAGGAAAATACATGTTCTTTCTTCATCTTTGCCCTCCATACTTTATTTCAGGAGTCCCCAGTCCCTGGCCCACAGCCTATCTCCAAGCCTTGAGCCATTCAGAACTAGGCCATGGAAGTGGTGGGCGAGCACATGCGCACACATCCCCATTTGTGCAAACAGCGGGCAAGCGTGCTGGCCTGCTGCTCACGCAGGACCATCCCCTCCCCACTCCCGATCCACAAAGCTGAAAAGGTTGGGGAACTCTGCTTTATTATTATACCTTCAGTGGAGTCATAGATAGGATTTTCCCACTGAAGTCAATGAATTTTCCAATGCAACCAAAATTACACTTATTCAGAAATACATTGAAGTCAGTAAAGCCATGGATGAGTGCTTCAGAATGAAACTTCAGAAGTGCTTATCTTTGACTGGACAATCAAAAATAAATATTAATATTATTTTGTTGCAAAACTTGCAAACATAACTGCAGTCAATTGAAATTATTCTAAACCGATTTTTGCACCTCACCAGTTTGCCCCCGCTGACCACAAATCTGGGTCTCGATATCCTTGCCCAGAGGTAGCCTGTTCAGGTTTTGGGATGTCCTGGTCCAGCAGCTTGCAGGCAACTTAGTGCTGAAGTAGCCACACAGCATCTGAAGCATGCTTTTCTGAATTTCTAGTAGAGTGCTGTCATTTATATCGTATATGAAGACCACAATGTTTATGTGCCATGTTGTCCTTTTGCCACTGACTAACAAGACTTCAAAGAAGACAAAAGCTAAGCAAAATATTTGTGCATCAGTCCCAAAGCCAATAACTGTCAGTGATTTTAAGCAATCTTTGTTGCGTAATCTTTTCAATTCAACACACTATAAAGAGAACCAGGTTTGAATAAAAATTAAAAAGTTACAAACTTTTTAGAA
Organism: Bothrops alternatus; assembly: GCA_034064705.1. Classification (NCBI taxonomy): domain Eukaryota; kingdom Metazoa; phylum Chordata; class Lepidosauria; order Squamata; family Viperidae; genus Bothrops; species Bothrops alternatus. The sequence goes on along the minus strand of JARGCV010000007.1, from coordinate 22,745,328 downwards.
TGATTCCTATCGCAAGAATGTTTGCTAACCTTCGAGAATGGATAGAAATCAGGACTTTTGAAGTTATTTATCACTGCTATTTTCTTGGTCAATTAGAATTTGCATTACTCAAAATATGTCAACACCAAACAATACACCCCTATAAATAAAGGAGCTGCACTCTCTGTATGACTCGTTAGAAAAAACAGGGCTGCTTCTTTGTCACAATTTACTCTTTCCCCTTCACTTATAATATCCCACTATGGCAATAAAACTCACTCCTTAGTATGTAATAATGATAAGGGTTGACTTTGGCAGTTCACGAAAACCCACCTAAGTCAAAGTGCATGCTTTATACACAATAATAGACCATCCCACAGCATATCTCTCCGCTTGTTTGCCAGGGGAGGGCTGGTTCCCAACATTTCCCCATTCTCCTTTAAGTTGTCCTGAAAGAAAATAGAAATACCAGTGTGTCCCACACACACACACACACATTCTGAACATTTAAATTGGCTGCAACATCTTTCCCATCCCTGGCTGCAAATGAGATTGCTCACTAACAAGGTAAACTATAAGTTTGCTGAACTTCACCACATCCAAAATGTGCAGCCTGAGGCAGCCACCTCACTATCCCGAAGGGCAGATAGGTCTCAGGAAGGTATTTAGGACATTCTCCAGTACCCTTTCCCTTCCTCCTGTCTTCAGGTGCCCTTTCCCAGAGCAGACTAGTGGGCAACTTTTGGGTGAGCATCCATGTCATTCAGGATTTCTCACACCCCACTGCAATCTCGTCTGAAAAGCGTTTAATTAAGAACACTCGGGAATGGTTGGGGGCTCAGCTTGGGGCCTTCACGCCCACCCAGGCAGTGTAACCGGGGTCCGGCAAGGAAGGCTCAGCAGCTCCAAGGCGCGCTCTTTCCGATCCCTTCGGGCTCCGCGGCGCAGCAGGACTTCCCCGCCCGCTCACCTGGAGCGCCAAGCACCGGGCATCGCTGCTCTGCAAAGCCGCCCTCATGTCCTCCACCAGTTCGCGCAGGCTGGCATTTTCCTCCTCCAGCTTGACGATGCGATCCTCCGCTTGCTCCAGCGCCACGATCTCTTCGTAGCATTCCCGGGAGCACGACCCGGGCGGCGAGGAGGAGCTCGACCGAGCGCTGCTGCTCCGCGCCGGGCAGCCTCTGCCCACCGCCCTGCGCCCCGCCGCCGCCGCTTGCTCCCGCCGGCGGCGAAGCGGACTGCGGAGGCGAATCTGGGTCTCGATGTGCTCGCTCTCCTTGCCCAGAGGTAGCCTGCTCACCCCCGGGACGCCCTGGTCCGGCGCCTTGCAGCCGGCCTTAGTGCTGAAGTAGCCGCACAACTTGGCGTGGAACTGTCGGAAAGTCAGCTCGGGCGAGAGGTTCTCGCAGAGGCCGGCGCATTCCTCCGGGTCGGCGGCCGCCTCGTCGTCGTCCTGCAGCCCCAGCACCAGGCAGAGGGTCTGGTAGTCCTCGCCGGGGATCTTGCCTTCGCCTTCGCAGTCCAAGTGGTGGAAGATCTCTTGCAAGTACTGATCCAAGCCCGTGGCCAGCACGATGATCTCGTTCTCTACTCCCCGGTCCAGCCCGTAGTGGTAAGCCAAGGCGCTCACCAGCCACTGGGTTCGGCGGGCCGGCCGGCTATAAGGGTCCCACACCTCAGGCGGATCCATCCTCGGGCGCTGCCGCCGCCGCCGCCGCCCCCTCGCAGCTCGGCTCGCGCTTCTCTTCAACCATTCTTCCCTGGCTGAATCGAGTTCCCCGGGTCTGGGTGGGCGGTGCTCCCCGAGCCAGCCACGCCCCCTTCTCGTCTTCCTCCCCGCCATCATGGCCCCGCCTCCAGGACCGAGAGCGGAGGTGCTACCAGGGCTTCGCAACCTTGACAACTTTAAGACTTGTGGACTTCAACTTCCAGAATTCCTCAGCCAGCTTTGCTGGCTGAGGAATTCTGGGAGTTGAAGTCCACAAGTCTTAAAGTTGCCAAGGTTGAGAACCCCTGCGACTCTGGAGGCGCGAGTGAGCATGCGTCTCGTTTCCTCGGTGTAAATGAGTTTAACGAAGGATCTTTTCTTAGAAGATGAGCAAACTTTTTCAACGGAACGAGCCATAAGGTAGACTAGGAATTTGGGGGGGGGGAATCAAGAAAAGGCATTGACCGTGTCGAGACCATCTCTAAGAGTGCAGCTGAACTGAGATGAGTCTTCGCCTTATTTTTTTGCCTCCATTTATAGAAGCATTTCCAAAAAGTAGCCCCGATCGTTAACAGTAGCAGCCATCAACATAAATCAAATTAAGAAAGTCAATACAAATGACAATATTACAAAGACGTGCTGGGCAAACCTCAGAAGCATCATATTAGAATACAAGAGCTGCCGTGCCAAGCCAACAAGTCTGCTTTGCTGCTTTGCTTTGCCCCCGCAAAGGTGTATTTTTCTGTATATCTACCTGTACAAATGTTTGTCGTTGCAGTATTGCATAAAGAGATGAAAGCTGCTTTCCTCAACGTTTTAACAGAAGATTTCCTTTTTATTTCCTTTTTCCAAAACCAGAAGAAAATTTTTTTCAAAAATGAGGCAATTTTCACATCACAGGCACAATTTTCAAGCAAGAAAGGTATTTGGTATTCAGATGAAGAAACAAAAGATGCTTCGAATAGTGTTTATTTTTCAATACATTTGGCGCAGTTCCTGCAATTTTATTCGCTAGGCATGGTTTCTTTGTCAAAGTTGTTCAGTTGCTAAGTCATGCTTGTCCTTCCGCGACTCCATGGACCATAGCATGGCAGCCCCCCCCCACACCGGTTTTCCACTGTCTCCCTGAGTTTGCCAAATTCATGTCCAATCTTTATGCTTTCCTCTCTTAAAGTTAATTATTGCTTGTCCTGTTCATTTGTCTATGTAAATTGGTGGATCTCCGTGAAAAGTAAAAGCAGTCATATCTGTACGGAACTATAAAAGGAAGAAAAATGTCACAAAATAGTGGTCACAAAATAGTGTGTTATCTTTTAATCAAGATAGATATTACAAAAACAATGATGTCACTCTTGTCAGAATGTAATTTTCATTATGTGTTAACATAAGCATATATTGTTTTTCAGTAATTTGTGAAATATGTTGATGACACTATCTAACCATCTCATCCTCAGCCATCCCCTTCTTTTTGCTTTTAATCTTTCCCAACATCCTCTTTGCACATTAGGTAGCCAGGGTATTTAAGCTTCAGCTTCAATATCTGTCATTCCAAAGAACAGTCAGGATTTCCTTTAGGGATTTTCTTTAGGATTGACTGATTTGATGTCCTTGTAATCCAAGGGACTCTCAAGAGTCTTTTCAGCAGCAGAATTTGAAAGCATCATTTCAGCACACAGCTTTCTTATGGTACAAGGCTCACAGCCATACATTACTATTGGAAAGAACAAAGTTTTTAACTATACAGACCTTTGTCGGCAAGGTGATGTCTCTGCTTTTTAATATGCTGTCTTCTTTGTCAAAGGGCAGGAACTAATTTTTAAATATATATCATTGCAAAAGAAACAAAAGAGTGTCCCGCCATCAGCGGCTGCGAATTGATTGTGTTTGTATGTGGTATGAATGTGGTTCATTTTAAAATTGTTATTGTATTCTTGTTGTGAGCCGCCCTGGGTCTTTGGAGAAGGGCAGCATATAAGTGTGAATAAACTAAACTAAACTAAACTAAACTAAACTAAACTAAACTAAACTAAACTAAACTAAACTAAACTAAACTAAACTAAACATCTTTTTAACCTTTTTGATTTTGTCTGCTCTCCAAGATCTGCTCAGCCACTTGAAATTACTGACTGATACTGGAGTTTTTGAATCACAAGTCCCAATTATGCAAGAACGTGAAATTCATTAGTTGTTATTTGATCTGAGCATATCACGTCTACAGCAAATGTCTGTTCTATTTAGGAAATAGTTTTTTTTTAAAAGAAGAACAACAATAATAGTCAAACTTCCTCTCACAGTTCACAAATTTCACAAATTACTGAAAAACAATATATGCTTATGTTAACACATAATGAAAATTACATTCTGACAAGAGTGACATCATTGTTTTTGTAATATCTATCCTGATTAAAAGATAACACACTATTTTGTGACATTTTTCTTGTGACATTTTTCTTCCTTTTATAGTTCCGTACAGATATGACTGCTTTTACTTTTCACAGAGATCCACCAATTTACATAGACAAATGAACAGGACAAGCAATAATTAACTTTAAGAGAGGAAAGCATAAAGATTGGCACTAATTTTAAAATTTCTAACAATAGGAAAAAAACTCAGCAGAAAACAGTATCTATGAAAAAATAAAGATACTGGATAAATATATCAGTGTATTGGATGACTAAGGAAATCTAATGAAGTTCAAATATCCAGTTTCACATTCCCACTTGGCCACAAGTTTCCCTGAGTAGCTTTGCACTGTTTTTTCTCAGCCAATGGACAACAGAGGATTGTTGGCTTAGCAATAAAATTGCTGGGTCTCCAATATGTTTTGCATCACACTTTTCTAGAGAAAAAGGTGAATATGAATGCAAATAAATAAACCTGCTATATTTAGAAAAAGGGAAAAAAAATAAAGCAAGAGTACTTCATTTCTGGATTACTCATAAATTACTGGTAAGTGCTATATAGGCATTTTATACAGGCATCTATCTTAGAATCTTAAATTCATAATTTTTTTTAAAAAAATCAAGCCTGTTAAGGACCTTAAGCAATGCCGTCTGATTTATGGGTACAATCCAGAATGCTGCTACTCAGGAATAGCAAAGAAATGGTTTCCCAGGAATAAATCTGGCTATCCTGGTGGGGAGATTGAAGGAATGCCAAAACTGTTATTACAGAGGGCAGTGATCAAATAATTTGGTCAAATAGCTTTGAAAAGAGCCTGTAGAAACAACACTTAGCCTATTAAGTAGGATCTCTCTCCCTCCCTCCCTCCCTCCCCCCCTCTCTCTTTCTCACACACACACACACACACACACACAGAGTTCTCTCTCACACACACACACACAGAGTTGTGAGTTCCTTAATTGGCCATTAAAAACTGCAGAACTGGTCTTGGTATCAGAAACAGGCACAATTTTTGCTGCTAAATAGTGAGAGTTCAAAAAAGATTTGTAGCTATACCATTCTAAATGTGGAATCATGCTGGGCAGCCCAGTAGCTTTTTTAATAGGAAAAAATATTCTTAAGTGAACCAAGGCATCAAAGCAGGTCGTAGAAAAAAGAAATGGAAATGAAATGAAGCTCAGCCACTGCTCAGCCAACTAAATGAGGGAAAGCAATAGGTCTGCAAGACTCAAGGTTAATTGTATGTTTGGGGGAATGATATTTCAAAAAGTTTAATGTGATTCCTGGCTGCAACCAAGATAGGTCTAAAGAGAAAAAATGCAGATAGATGTTCACCTGCCTGTTTCTCAAAAGGGAACCTGCTGCTGATAACAGGATTTCTTGAATTCTCCTGTGGCTTAAATATCACTATGATCTTTGTATCCATTATGTACTTCAAAACGGCTTATTTTTTCTCATCATGCCCTGGATTGGCTCAAGCAATTCTTTCCTATTGCTGGCAGTGTGACTACTCTAAATCTGACAGGCAGTTCATTAGCAGACTCTGTCAAAGGAATTGCTAATCAATTTAATCAGTGGAAGAAAGTATTCTTTTCCCTTTCATTTCATTATGCCAAGGATGTATTGACAATAGCAATCAAGCCTTTTGTTCCAAATGGTTCCTGCAGACTTTTCCAACAAGCCTCTCTCCCTCACAATAAAATACAAACGAAACGTAATCATTAAGGTAAGGTTTTTAGAAACAGCAAGTGGTTATAATATATTGCACTACATAAAATTATAGCCACCCGGTCTGACTTCTCTGAAACAAAATGGAATTGCATGCAGTGGAATCACAATATGAGAAGAAGGCTAGAGCAGCGGTTCTCAACCTGTGGGTCGTGACCCCATTTGGGGTCGAACGACCATTTCACGGGGGTCGCCAAACAACACAGTCCGCCATTTCCCCCCCTTTTCCTTAGCTGTGCTACGCCATTTTTCCCTTTTCCTTAGCTGTGCTACTCCCTCTTATTCTATTGGTTTTTGAAAGCCAATAGAATAGACTCTCTTGAATAGAGTCTAATTCTATTGGCTGTCAAAAGCCAATAGGAATTGTCCTGCTAAGCCTGCCAAAAGTCACAGTCTGCAAATGGTGCTGCTAGTTGTCTGCACCGAAGGCGAGCGGTCCGGAACTTTCCACCCCTCCCTGCTGAGCAACTACTAAAAATGTAGAGTAAAAGAGGGCCATGGGTGGGAGGTGGGAGGCCGGTGGGCGCAGGGAGAGCAGCTGGCGCATGTGGGGCCCAGCAGATGCCTTTCCTCCCATGGGCTGGGCCAGCTGGTGGCCCAGCCAGTGGTCGCCCTGCGCTGTCGCTGCTGCCTGCCACGGCCGCCCAGGAGCACCTGAGCCTGCCTGCCGCCACCCTGAATGGGCGGCAGTGAAGGTAAGGCTAGCGGGGCAGCGGCAGGTGCAGGGAGAGTTTTTGGTGCGCGTGGGGCCCGGCGGTTGGCTTACCTCCCTTGGGCTGGGCCAGCTGGTGGCCCAACCCGTGGTCGCCCTGCGCCATCACTGCCGCGGCCGCCCAGGAGCGCCTGGGCCTGCCTGCCGCCACCCCAAATGGGCAGCAGTGAAGGCAAGACTAGTGGGGCAGCGGCGGGCGCAGGGAGAGATTTTGGCCCGTGTGGGGCCCGGCGGGTGGCTTACCTCCCTTAGGCTGGGCCAGCTGGTGGCCCAGCCCGTGGTCGCCCTGCGCCGTCGCTGCTGTGGTCGCCCAGGAGTTCCTGGGCCTGCCTGCCGCCGCCCCAAATGGGCGGTGGCCTACGCCTTGGCTGGCGCAGGCGGCAGCACCACGCATGCGCGGTGCAGGAGGTAGCACCTTGCATGCACGGTGCTTGACAGATCGGGGTCGCGACCTAAAAAAGGTTGAGAACCGCTGGGCTAGAGCAATTTCTCGGTATGCCAGCATATAGCATCTGGAACTCAGTTTCTAATTATTCTTGCTGTTGTCAAGAAAGCAAAAAAGAGTCATTTGCTTCCTTTTTGCATCAGTGGTAATAGCATCTAGATTTCCAAACTAAGATTCCATCTTTCACCCAGTAATCAAAATAAAACAAGTAATCTACTGCTTGTGAAAGGTTTATATTGAATGCTCAGAAAATATGGGATCATCACATGGATGAACAAATTTTGCAGTTCTTGTCCAATAAATTAATGATAGGGTATTTATTGCATAGAGGAAGCTATGCATAGATGGAAACTATGCGGAGTTGGAAGCTACAGAGCTTCCAACTCAACGTTTTAAGAAAATTCTTTCCACCTTGACTTGCCTGTTAAGAAAAGCAGTGGCATAGCATAGTGTATAATCTGGTATGCACATCAGTCATGTAGGACTAGCCCATGTTTAAGGTAGCTTTTTGTGAGAATTGGGAAGTTGTCCTTCAGTATATACAGGGCACTCTACAACATATAGAAAAGAATGATAATGGAAAGCAGATTACCTTTTAGGTCGTAACCAACATTATTTATCTTGTCTATAGAATCTCTTGGAAGTTACCTCCTATAAAAGACAGTTTATCCATTATAATTATGCATTGCTGACAGGAACTTTCCAGGATGTCAGATAAAAAATATATATTCCTTTCTATAACATTAAATATTCTTTAACTATGTGCTTGTGAGAGAAATATTTATACTGCTTTTGAGAAATTGCATATTAGCCTCCTTGACTGGACCTTTAAAAAAAAAACCCTTTTCTGAAAATATAAACATTCTCAGTTATTGGCAACTGCATTCAAATGTTTAGTGGGACAGATGTATCAAAGCAAGCATTTAAAAGCAAAGTGCTTGCAGACGTCTTATAGCAGCACCACTCAAAACCACAATAAAATTCATCACTGTTTTGCATGAAAGATCAAAGTGGATGATTCCAATGTTCATTGCTGGAGTTGGTTAGAAAAGAAGTCCTGCTTTCTTGCAGTTCTGTGTTCATTTCTAGCATTACAAGAAGGAAAGTTGTTGCTAGAAATGAAAATATGCTTTTCAACATAAGCAGCATTTATATTTTATTATCTTTTACTATTTCTAGGCAAAATGTTACTACCTATGACGTATGACATGCCATACGCTAAATAAATAAATAAATAAATATATTTTTTCCAGGGCAAAATAATATCTCAGATTCCAAAAAGACAATTTAACTGAAAATGCTACATTATTTATTTTTACTAAATCAAAAAGCAAAGCAAATGTTACATCTTTTTAGGAGAACAAAGCCATACACATTGGCTCTGAAGTACAGTAAATCCCTCACAAAAGGATTGAGCACAGCAGTTTTATTTGCATGCTCAGTGACTGCATATTTCCAAAAGGAAACCGTAAGAGTTGAGAACTTGCAGCACTGATTTCCCCCCTCCCCACTCCACACACAAAAGACTATTGCTATATGATCCATTATGCTCCTTCTTTCCTGGCTTGGCCATAATGATTAGGTTCACACATTTCATTTTACTTAAGCACAGTTGGTTGACTATGGAGAATGAACTCATACAGCATTACATGCAAAAGGTTATGGTTCAAGAATTCAGGCACTGTCATGGGACCTATTCTTAGATAAGTGCAGAAAGAGATTTCTGCTCTTCCACATCGTACTAAGCCAGCCTTTTGCAAAATTGTTCACCTTGAACAAGCAATTGAGCCAATAAACAGTTGCTCAGTTTTTCCTGATTTGTTCCCCAGTCTAACAGAATGCTATCAAGGAATTAATGTAAAGGAAATTAGGATTCTGCCTGCTGGTCTATTAGCAGAAGAATTTTCTGAAAACTGAACAGAATGGGCTCAACTTTGATGTAGCAGGAGACATTGACAAAAAGAAAGATTGCGTTCAAAAATGTTTTACCCAGTGTACTCTACAGGAGAGGCAGTTGCTCTTAATGCTACTGGCCACTTCCATTTTTAAGCCCCACTCTCCTCTCTCCCAGTCATGGAATTGTTTTGGGGGTTTGGAAAGAATTCTAGAAGGCAGGCTTTCTGATCTGTTCCTGTCCTATTTTATCATGAAGTATGAACCCAAAGATCTACCTTTCCTCTTAAACTGAACAATTAAAAGTCGGATACTTTGCCTCTTGAACCCTTGGATGATTTATGTTGTTAACCCATTTGAATTAGCATTAGTTTACTATCAGAGTCATTGGCACAGGGCTAGTTTCAATTTTAACTTTTGGATCGCATATTTTCCATTAGCTGAAATGGTCTAGTTTCTTGTGTTTTTTTTTTCTTATTATCTGTTGATGTTTCTCTGAGTTCAGTTTTGTATCCCTTTTTCTTCATTCTTTGTACTCTGACCCCTGGATTTTCAATACTCTTAATTTCAGTTTCAGAATTAAGAGTAGAGTAGAGTAGAGCAGAGCAGAGCAGAGCAGAGCAGAGCAGAGCAGAGCAGAGCAGAGCAGAGCAGAGCAGAACAGAACAGAACAGAACAGAACAGAACAGAATAGAATAGGTTTATTTGGCCAAGTTTGATTATATACACAAAGAATTTGTCTTCGGTTGTTTTGTACATGCAAAACAACAGAACAATGATAATCATCATCTTAATACCAATAGGAGGACGGAGTAAGAAGGATAATAAGGATAATAATAATGCTACAGCCATACTAGTAGGGTGAACACTCATAGGCATTAGACAACACTGTGAAAATTAGGTGTTCAGCAGAGTGATGGCCTGAGGAGAAAAACTACCTCTGTGTTTAGTTTGTTTTGGTCTGCAATGCCCTATAGTGCCATCCTGAGGGGAGGAATTGAAACAGTTTATGTCAGAATGTGAGGGGTCTGCAGATTGGAGTCTGTACCTGTCCTGTTTGGTTGCTGTACCAAACCAGACAGTTATAGAAGTACAAATATAAAACTCAAAAATTCCTCTGTAAAGCTGGATGAACAGCTTCTGAACTTCCTGAGTTGACGCAGGAAGAACATTCTTTGTTGTGCTTTTCAATGACAGTTCTAATGTTAGGTGTCCATTTCAAGTCATTTATTTAGTTATTTATGCCAATGGTATTCAGGTATAATTCTCTATGATAATGACTATGACAAAAGAAACAAAGATAATATCAATCATAATAAGAGCCTTGGGTGTAGCACCACTTGAACACGGTCAGCATTGACAAATCACCATCAGTTACAAAAGACAGCTTTATTTGGAACAGCTTACATCCTGCAACAATATCTTTAAAACCATCGAACAATCATATCTGCCTACTCCAGGTCCTTCAGAATAAATCAATAGGTGGATAAAATTGCCAAATCCAGTTTAAATATCTGGCTGACTGCAGTGAACCATAAAAATAGAAAAGAGTTTGAAAAATCTGAAGTCAAAGCTAAGTGGTCGAAGTATCATTAAAGCAATCAATACTTAGGCAGTCCCCATTATACTATGTACAGCAAGAGTAGTTGACTGGACCCAGATAAAACTTGGTAATTTGGATGGAAAAACAAGAAAACTAATGGCAATAACATGCTTTGCACTCCAAAAATGATCAGCTACATTTGCCAAAATCAAAAGAGGGCAGAGGACTCTTATAGGTGAAACAAACTGTGGAGGAAGAGAAAGATGGCTTGAAGGACTATATTAAGAAAAGCAAAGAATGACAGCAACTGGAGATTGGGACATGTGGCTGGGGGAAATCTGGCATTTGAAGTCCACACATCTTAATATTCCTGAGGTTGAGAAACACAGATTTATACACACAAACACATTGCTGGAGGAAAGTAAACCAGAGAGGATTCCTTTAATATGCACACTTGCCTAAAACCAAGAATATCCTTTCTATTTATTTATTTTTGCTCTGAACAATCTCAGTTTAATTCAGTGTGAGAATACTAGAGAAAGAAGTAAAACATGGCTAACAAGTCTGGTAAGTCACAAAAAATATGTTCTGCTGCAGTTGTATTCCCTCCACACCATCCTCAGTCCAGTTAATTTACCTTAAGGAAGTTGTATCATTAAGCTCTCCCTGAGTTTAAAAGGAGACTGCTGCTTTTGGGCTAGAAAAAATAATACTGTACCTAAAGTTTCCTTCTTTGTCACTGCACAAAAAGTAATGTGTATGGGCAATAACTGTACTAGTCTTGTAGGAAGTATGTGGATTGTTTAGGGGGCAACAATTTTGAAAGCAAAGTGCTTTTCTGCCATCTTGGGGACCAGAGAGAAGCTACCACATGGTTGTTAAAATAGGCTCTGTTGTGCGAAAGAAGATGGTAGTGATGAGGCAAATCATTTTAAGGGCTATTAATGGAATACATCTATTCATGCTGTCCATTTTTCACATAGTTCTGTTTGTGGCAGGCATCTACATAACCAAAATTGTGTTTCCTGATCCCTGTTTCCATTTTTTTAAAATCCAGAATTCATAGTCGGCAAAATCCATTTCTTATACCCAATAGAAAGTAAAGGAGAGTACAACCATTGCTTTCTGGTTAATTCTGAATGTTTCATTTTATTTATTGTTCCTGTTGGTCAATGGACTGATATTCTCTTTGGTGTGTTAAAGCCAAGCTCCAGGCCAAATGTATGGATTCTTCTCTGATATTATAGCCAGAGGTTGAAACCTGAAGCCCCTGGATGTTAAGTCTGTGCTGTACCACCAGGCTCCAGCCTTGTATGCTGAATCTTTAATTTGAGGTTATATAGTTGATTACATGGTACTCCAATAATATGTATGTTTAACTTGTGAGCTATATGGTTGGTAGCCTTGTAAGCTAGACTCTGATGTGAGTCTGTCTTCTTTGTTATGCTATGGGTAAATGGGAATAGTTGATTTCTATTTTTTGCATTAAATACTGTTTCTGCCTTTCCTTACAGAGGTCGCCAATATGTATTCAAATCCATGTTGTTTTCATTTCAACATTTTACTACAATATCAGGTTATTCTTATTGCTCTTTTTTGTGAACGTCCTTTTGTTTCTATATTGAGTTCCTTGATTTGTCCTTTGCAAACCATGTTCTTTTTCAAACAACAATATAAGTTTGTGTGAAATTATTGTTCCCATTATAATAAAACACATGCTCTGGGCCATACATATTTGAGAATGTTGGTACTTCCATGTAGACCTAATCTAACCAAACACAAATCTATGGACTTGGATAAATGGAGAGATGATTTATAATTTACTTCCAGGCAAAGAGGTTTCTGACATGAAGACTGCTGCTGAGTTGCTTGAATTGCTACAGCATGCAGATTTCTTATTTGCTTACATAGACAATGTTACTATGGGGTTTCCCCATCAGTGGCACTTAGTTTAGTTTTATTGAAGGGGAGGAGAGAAGAAAAGCAAGGAAGGAAGGAAGGAAGGAAGGAAGGAAGGAAGGAAGGAAGGAAGGAAGGAAGGAAGGAAGGAAGGAAGGAAGGAAGGAAGGAAGGAAGGAAGGAAGGAAGGAAGGAAGGAGGGAGGGATAAGGAGTTTCCTAAGAGAGATAAAACCTTTTTTTCTGGAATTTATAAACGATGCATTCTCTAAATTCTGATGGTCATGCTATTCCACCAAAGTAACACATTGTGTTGTTTTCTGCTGAAAGTGTATATAAATGATGTCACAGGGATATTATGCCACAATCATCCTCTCATTGTATCTTATATAAAAGTCTCTTCCGGTGGAATTTTGTGGCTGACAATAGTGTTGCCAGTCACATTGAAGGAGTAGAAGCTTTTACTACACAATCTTTATTTCCCTTTTAGTTGTGATTTTTTCTTTTACTGTCAGATTGCACAAATTTAAGAGTCCTATAGTGGAACATCTGGATCAGCCTTCCCAAACAAATGGCTATAAAAGTAGAGTATTCCAATTAAAGTTTATATTCATGTTCCTATTTAACCTAAACATTCAATTGATTCATGTTTCTATTATGTGTATATATGTCATGTCTTAATTGATGACATAGTTTGCAAATGTAAAACAAAATCCTAATACTTTATTCAAAGTTCTGGAATAATTAATTTTGATATAGTAGTTATATTCTGTAGCAATCATAAAGTATGTGGAAGTCAGCTATGTCTATAAACATCAAAGTTCTGAAAATATGTTAACCAGCAATTATTTAATGAATTTAAGTTCCTGCATTCTGTGGATCTCTAAACAAAGTGATGTATTCTTTGAATATTATATTATATATATTTATATTTATTCAATTTCTATACCGCCCCTCTCCCGTAGGACTCGGGGCGGTTTACAACCCAATAAAAACATATAAAACAATAAATATTTAAAATTAAATTAAATTAAATAAATACAAGGCTGTTACTAAAAACCTGTTAAAAAACCCAATTCTAAAACCCGAACAGCCTTGTTTAAAAATTTAAACAATATTAAAGTAAAGGAAAATGGGTATAATGATCTATTCTGAACTTTCTGCAAATTATTATGCTAAGTTGCATCTGTTATTTAATCTGCATATATCAAGTCAAATGAATCTTCACCCAGAAGAAGTAAAACAAAAAGATCCTAGGGCAGATGTTAAACAATTATCAATGGTCTTGTCCCGATTATTTTAGACAATTGATTTGAAATCTAACAACATCTTTACCAGACTATTAAAATGTCACCTTATATTTTATTACAGCACCTGCAGTTTCCACATGAGTGGTGATTGAGTTTCTCACTCACTTCTTTCACTAAAATAAAAAGACTAAAGTATTATTGAAGGAAACCGAACCTTTGTCAAACTGTTAACTGCCCAGCTGCTCTTCTTCTGATTTAAAGAATAGAGATTGAATATTTTGAAAGATGAGTCTTTGATTTAACTATCAGGGTATTAAAAAAAAAAGAAAACACACATCAACACAAAAGCAATTTATGTTCACATACATTGAAATAATTAAATATACCGATGCTGTGGGTTTGTGGCACAAACACTCTCTTTTCCCCTTTAACTAGAAAATACCACAATTGTGTTCCAGATTGAAGTTCCTCTTCAACTGAAAGAATTCATTGCAAGTCACCCTAAATATCTTATTCTAAACAAAAGCTTCACTAATAGATGTATAATCACATGATCACATAAATGTATAATACCCATTATATATATTATCAAGAATTTTTTAAGACTTCAGACAATATTCTAGTCATTAGAAACAGGAAGCTTAACATAGTACTATTTGCTAAATTAACTCATTTTCAGCCTACTGTTTATTGCATCTATTTTATTCCTGACAAACTTATCTCAGGGGTGAGATATTTCTATTGTTTATGGAAAATATGTCTGTCCCACATATCTTTGACTAATAATATGTTGCTAATTAGAATGCTGCTTTCTTCAACATTAAAGATTATTGCACCCTGACAGTATGATGTTACTAGTATACAGTAATAAAAACTGAAGGTAAAGTTGATAGTGTAAACTTCTGACTTTAAATGAATACTGTTACTTCTGAGAGATCTTCAAGGACAGCTCCATGTAGAGTGCATTGCAATAATCCCATCTTGAAAGGATCTGGAAGATCTCCTGATCGAAGAGAGGGGGCAACTGGTGCACAAGATACAGAGCTTGTATAAAGGCCTTCCTGGTCACAGCTGTTACTTGCTCTTCAAGCAGTTGTTGTTCAGCTTCCAAGTTGTGTCCGACTCTTCGCGACCCCATGAACTACAGCATACCAAGCCTCCTGTCCTCCACTGTCTCCCGGAGTTTGTCTAAATTCATGTTCATTGCATTGATGACACTATCTAACCATCATATGCTCTGCCGTTCTCCTTTTGCCTTCCATCTTGCTCAACATCAGGGTCTTTTCCAATGAGTCCTCTCTTCTCATTAGGTGGCCAAAGCATTTGAGTATCTTCTCATTAGGTGGCCAAAGCTTCAGTATTTGTCCTTCCAAGAACAGTCAGGGTTTATTTCCTTTAGGATTGACTGATTTGATATCCTTGCAGTCCAAGGGACGCTCAAGACTCAAGCAATAGTTCAATAATTCTCAGGATTTTTTTCCCCTCACCATGTATATGTATATATCTGAAGTAGTCTGTGTTGTTTCTCTGTGTCATATATGTGAGTGTATGTGGGGGTATGCATAATTTTTTGTCATGTTTGAGAGCTGAATGCAATGAAATTTCTGTCATGGTTCCAACAGACAAATAAAGCAGAACTCCGAGGCTTGCAAATTCCTCAAAGAACATGTTTATTAGTATTGGCATGTCAAAAGTGAAACCAAATCTGGAGACACATGTAACAATTCCCCAATACAAAGTTAAAAACTATGCAAGCAACTATGTTTCCCAATACATCTTCTTGGTGTGCTTTTTATGCAATGTCCAACCACAGTCTCGGGAGCAGCCGATGACCTTGGTTCCCATGGGACAAAATATTTATTTGCGCCCTAGGAGAGAAACACCTGCCACTACCCCAGGATTGAACTCTCAGCCTTCTGAATAGGATGCGAGCATCTTTACTACTAGCCCTCACATTCTTCTTCAGGACAATCTGTGCTGGTCCCTAATTTGCAAGAAAAACAGCCTCTAAACTTTAATTTGTAGGGGAATATTGTAGACATAGCCAATGGAACAGAGATAATGCATAAACACTCAATATATGCTCAGTTATGTTACTACAATCTTGGAATATTTCATATATATTTTAATAAAATGTGTACACAGTTGAAATAGAAATAAAATAGAATTTGGGCCAAATCAAAACCTCACTAGTTTTAAGTAATTCAAAATAAATCAGCAGTTCATCTATAATGTATAATGTTACACTATCTCACTGCATATCTCTTTTCCATCTGTAGGTATAAGAAAATTTAGAATTCATGTATTACCAGCTGTGGTTCTTCTCCAGTCTCATAATCCTCTTAAGAAAGTTTGTACATATTTTTTGTATAAATGTTATTAATTTTCTAGTTTTGCAATTGTAAGTACTTAACAAACAACGTGTTTTCTGGGTCCATTAGTAATTCAATGGTACATATTAACTTACTCAATCTAAATCCAATACTACACTATCCAGTGCTTCCTCCCTTCTTCTGGTGGTATACGTTTTTCCACACTAGGCAAATACAATTCTTATTGCTGTTAATACATGTACAATTGAATATCAACAATTTTATCACATATTTCTAATATTATACATAATATCAATAGTGTCATTTTAAAGTATCTTTTCTAACCAAAACATATCTCAGTTGCATTTGCACTTAAAATCCATTTGTTCAATCAATATCTTTTTCCCACTTTTTAAAAATTTTCATTTCCCATCAATGTTCAAAGAATCTCTATCACTTATAGTTTTCTCATAATAAATTATATTTGGGTAACCAAAAGCTTCCCTTATTCAGACTCTCTTAGCATTTTCATATTTCCCTTTTCATACCAAAATATAGTATTCTAGTTGCAGATCCTATTTTTCTAGTTATAATAATACTTTTATTTCTAACAATTATCTATTCTCTTAGCCATGTTCAGACTATTTAATAATGTAATATCCAATCTAATGGGTCAAAATCTCTATTTTCCTCAGTCTTATTCTAGCTTTCTTCCTTTGCCAACTAACCTTCCAAGTCAATGCATTTGAATCATCAAGTAGTTCTTCCTCTATTTTTGTGTATATTGTTTGGAATAAGAAAGACAATTTAATTAAAGTATTTTTGGAAGAACACTCAGCCCATTTATATTCATTAAACAGCCTCCCTCCTCCAATTTTCCACAATTCTCCTAACAGCTTTATCTTCTGTTCGATCAGCTCTTCTTCCATATGCTCAAATGTGTTCTGAGATCTTGACAAGTAAGATATCTTTTCCTTTTCCGGTATTATCACTATGTCTTCTAATTCCTCATTTGTCTGAATCTGTCTGTTGCTTCCTTCCTTTAGATCCTCCATCTTTGGATCTGCTTCCTCTAATTTTCCTTCTATTTTCTGGGTTACTAGTTCCTTCTTTGTGGTCTTTTTCTGAATTTGTAGGTTTAGATTAGAAAATTGTTCTTTTATCTCCTTTGCATTATTTTTAGTCTCATCATGAACTAAGGGAATTGTCTCTTGTACGGATTTCAATATAGAATTTCTTTCTGAGATTCATCAACATTTTCTTGTTGGTATGTCAAGCTGGGGGCTTTGAAGACAAGTGTTAGGGATAGTTTTTTTTACCATGTAAGGCTAAGTATGGAACATCCATTTTGTTTTTGTATGTAGTCTTTATACTCCAATCTATTTAGGGATTTAAAAAATTTCACTCAGTTGTCATTTGAACTCCAACTTATCGAGCCAGCCCATCAGTCCATCCTTAAGCCTCTCATAAACAAATATAAGCAAAATTCGGCCTCTCGGCGGCTTTTGATACCATCGATCATGGTATCATGCTGCAACGGTTGGAGGGGTTAGGTATAGGGGGCACTGTTTTGCGGTGGTTCACCTCCTTCCTCTCCGGCCGGATGCAGTCTGTGTTGACAGGGGGTCAGAGGTCGACCCCGAGACCCCTTGTATGTGGGGTACCTCAGGGGTCGGTCCTCTCGCCCCTACTGTTCAACATTTATGTAAAACCGCTGGGTGAGATCATCCGTGGTTTTGGTGTGGAGTACCATCTGTACGCTGATGATACTCAGCTGTACATTTCCACGCTGAACCACCCCAACAATGCTCTTGCCATGCTGACCCAATGCCTGGAGGCCGTGCGGGTCTGGATGGGGAAGAATGGACTCAAGCTCAACCCTTCCAAGACCGAGTGGCTGTGGTTACCGTCGTCCCGGTTTAGTCAATTGACTCCTTTGTTGTCTGTTGGGGGCGAAACAGTGGCCCCCGCAGAAAGGGTTCGCAATTTGGGAGTCCTCCTGGATTCACGGCTATCTTTAGAGGACCATCTGGCGGCCGTGGCCGGGAGGATGTTCTATCAGGTTCGCCTGGTACGCCAGTTGCGTCCCTTCCTAGACCGGGACTCGCTATGCACAGTTACTCATGCCTTCGTCACTTCCAGGCTGGACTATTGTAATGCTCTCTACATGGGGCTCCCCTTGAGGTGCACCCGGAGGCTTCAGCTGGCCCAGAATGCGGCCGCGCGGGTAGTGACAGGAGCGTCGTGGCGCTCCCATGTAACACCGCTCCTGCGCGAGCTGCACTGGTTGCCGGTGGTCTTCCGGGTGCGGTTCAAGGTGTTAGTGACCACCTTTAAAGCGCTCCATGGCATCGGACCCGGATACTTACAGGACCGCTTACTGCTAGCAAATACCTCCCACCGTCCGGTACGCTCCCACAGAGAGGGCCTCCTCAGGGTGCCGTCGGCCAGACAATGTCGACTGGCGACCCCCAGGGGGAGAGCCTTCTCTGTGGGAGCTCCAACATTTTGGAACGAGCTCCCCCCGAACTCCGTACGATGACGGACTTACGCACCTTCCGTCGGGAACTGAAAACTTTCCTTTTTCAACAGGCCGGCCTGGCATAGAAGCTCCGGCTCCAACCGGGTGAAAATGTTTTAGGGGGATTGTCTAATTTTTAGGATTTTTGTAATTTTTAGGATTTTAGGATTTGTATATATTGGGTTTTATAGATTTTATGGCCTAATTTGTTTAATTTATTTTTAAATATTTTAATTTTGTACATTTATATGTTTTTTAAATTTTAAGGCTGTAAACCGCCCCGAGTCCTTCGGGAGAGGGGCGGTATAGAAATTTAATAAATAATAATAATAATAATAAAAATTCAAGTTTTTCTGTCCAATGAAAAATGTATCCTTTTTGTCCAGAGAAAAAAAAGCAATTAAAAGTTGTTCATCAATCAAAGGTTTATAATCCAAAGTATTCCATCATCTCAATCAGTAATGAATGTTTCTTCTGTCGGGAAATAGCTCCACAACACAGGTCTAAAAGTCAGTAGTATTGTATTCGTAATCCAGGCAGGCCAGTTTCAAAATAGTTTATCATTTCTGCCAGACAGATAAGCAGCCCAAAATGTTTTTCCCCCTTTTCCCAGCTGCAGTCTTCAAAAGTGAAAGTTTCAAAGGACAACAAAAGTCTTATCTGAGTCTGGGCTTCAAGCCAAGTTTCTTTTAAGCATAATGCATTGCAGTGCCATGGTTCGCCACTAGATGTCATTGACGCCTCTTTTTAAATCCAAACTTATATTGCAAGCTTTTCAAGTCTTTTTTCTACAAAAGTCTCAAAAGAACTTTTAGTCCCCAAATTTCAAAGCTATATATGTTTTGATTCCAAATTAATCTTGTAATTTTCTCTGTTTTCCCCCCAAGCAATTAGTTCACCACTTTTCTTTTCCTGAGGAAATGGGGTGGAAATTTCCCTTCCCTCTCTCATTGGGGGGCATTCTTTGCTTGGGCAGTTTTTTTCCAGGAAAAAGTCTTTAAGTCATAAAGAGAGGATAAAGTCTCATCCAGTTCCATCCACATTGCTCAAAAATTGCTCATTAGAGCTTATTTTCTTCAGTTGTCAGCAGCTTCTGACTGGCCACACCAATGTAGCCAGTCTTTCCCCCACCAGTTTGAAGGGCTTCCTTGTATCAAACAGAAGAGCTGCTGCCCCTCAGTGATTAACGAGGGTGCCCTCCTTCTTTGTCGCCTCTCTGGGGCAACTTTCGATCCTTTTTAGGGTTCTCAGTGGGGTGAAATCGAATGTGTAAAACAAGCCCTGTCTTCCTGCCCCGTTATGCCACGACACCTCACCGGAAGTTGGATTGTACATATTATGTAGTTGGGTGGAAAATACTTAAAAGAATCAAGAGGTGTACATGATGGATATTGACTGTTTTCATAAACTCCACAGATGATATATTCTAGCTGGGGTTGCACAAGTAGAAAGTGATAAAAATGTTTTACATAGTAAGTTGAAAAAGTCTGATAGCAACTGTTATGTCTGGTCTCTCTCAGCTCATTAAAATCCACGTAAATATGTCTTTAAGAGGTTTATTTAACACATTTCAAAAGGATTCATTTCAAAGCAAGCTGCTGGCATTTTTTTGTTGGCCGGAACGACCAAATCAGATCTATTTACATTTAGATAAACATGCTCTCCTCCTCCTACTTCCCAATTAACTTACTCTTTCTTTATCACATTGTCCAAGACCTCATTATTCTTCGGTAGGTTTTCAAAACACCAGAATTCCAACGCACTGCAAAAGTTTTCAAGCCTCTCCTTGATTAACGTTGCTCGTGACAAAGGCGTAGTCTTTCTTTCCCCTTCTAATATAGTGTCCGATACGTCACTTCCCCCCATTACTTCCTTTTTCCAGTTAACTGACACCTGCGCTTATCAAACCTTCGGAACCTCGGATCAATCCATTTATCTTCTTGTTCTAAATCTGACTCATCATTTTGAGAGTCTGATTCAGAATGCATACAGAGCTCCTCATTATCTAGCTCAGCTGCCGGGAGGGGCAAATACCCAGAGGGACCTGGCTGCTCCTCCTCGGCTGCCGGGAGGGGAAAACACCCAGAGGGGCCTGGCTGCTGATCCTCATATTCTGACACTTCCCAAGCTGGTCTAGGGACACTCACAACAGCAACATAGTTAATTTTTGTGAAGAGCTGGAAGCAAATGACTATAAATAGAAAGATTATATAGGTAACTTCCAAAGTATTTCTTAAATAAAATAACCACTTATATATTAATAAATAAGAGTCAGTTTGGTATAGTAGTTAAGGCTCAAGGCTAGACAGCAAGAATGGTGAGTTCCAGTCCTGCCTTAAGCACAAAGCCAGGTGAGTGATCTTGGGCCAGTCGCTCTTTCGGCTCTAGGAAGGAGACAGTGGCAAATGGCTTCCAAAATCTTGCCAAGCAAACTGCAGGGACTTGTCTAGGCAGTTGCCAGGAATCAACACTCACTTGAAGGCATCCCCCAAAGATTGTTATGCACTACTCCCTTATTTGTATGATACATTTGGGGGATCCTCCAGTGCGTTGTTCTTTTTACATGTAAGCCTTAAATAACACTCCCTATGTAGTATTTATTTTCAATATGCAAAGTACTTTAGATACAAACACACTTTCATAGACAGCAGATCTTTAGTCTTCCTAGTGGACAAAAGGAAAGATGATCTGAAAAATGTCCGATTGAATCCCAACTATCTATAATACACACTTTCTTTCTGAAACTCCAGAAAGTGGCTACCAGTGAGTATAAAACCACAATAAACTAGAGACAATTAAAGTCAGATTCCATGGCTGCACTCACATCTGCTAAATATACTAATATTTCATAGTTGGATAAGGTACTCAGCCAAGAGGTTGTCGACCAATTTCAAACACGTTTGTGTGAAATTGACTTTCCATGTTGATTTCAATCCAGATATGATCCAGCTTTAGGACAGAAACTGTTATCTGGTGGCATGCTTTTGTCTGACAACAAGTGGGGAATGCCATTCTCTAGTTTCTTTAGGACCACGAGGTAGCTTTTGATACCATCAATAATGGTATCTTTTCTATGGTTCTCCTGTTCTTTGACTGCTTTTTCTGGAATTTGATGTTGAGGATTTATAACAATGTTGCATAGAGTTATGTCCTGCAATTCCTCGGACTCAACGTTACTCTCAGAAAGTGGGTTGAATTGTTATTAATGTGAAGATTATACCCAGATTTAAATCTACTTTCATCTAATTCATGGAGACAGCAGATGCTCCAAAGTGATGCTTGTATAACAAACTTGAAGAGGATGAATAAATGGAAGCTCAATCCAGATAATAGAGAGTGATGATCAATCTGTACTAGACAAGGTTGCATTCAGCAGTCCTGGATCCATAATTGTCACTAAAGCAGCGGTTCTCAACCTATGGGTCGCGACCCCATTTGGGGTCGAACGACCGTTTCGCGGGGGTCACCGGACACGGCGGTCCGCCATTTTTTTTCTCCTGTCGCGCGCGTGCGCTGCGCATGCGCGGTTCAGGCCATCGCACGTGCGCCGCGCATGCGTGGTTCGGCCTGTCGCGGTCCGCCATTTTGGTTTTTTTTCATCGCGCGCGCGCCGTGCATGCGCGGATCAGCCGTCGCACGCTTGTCGGGGTCGCGCCGTGCATGGGCGGCGCAAGTGGGGTCTCAACCTGAAAAAGGTTGAGAACCACTGCACTAAAGGCATAGGAAAACTCAGTAAAGAGATTTTTTTTAGCAATTTAAGGAAAAATATCAGCAATGGTTAGCCAAAACAGATCAGGTAATGGGTTCAGGTGGATGTGTAATTAAAGATTCTTGATAATTTTTCTGTTGGATTGCTGAAATGTGCTGAAAAGAGTTACCTTTGATGGTGGTTCAAAAGCTTCAGAAAGTCAAAAATAGATCTATAATATATTTTATATTTTGATACTTTCTTTTTCTTTAAATTGTTTTAATATAATCATAATAATTTCCTTGGGAAGGACTTGATCAGAGGATAAAAATGACAAGTTCAGTCTAAACATCTGGCTAGGAGACCAGCCATCATAATATATATCCTGTAACAATAACTTTAATATTGAAAAACCACAATATCTGCCCATCCCAAATCCTGGGGAAGGACTTAAGAGGTGGACAAAATAGGTGTCAGATCCAGTCTAAACATCTGGCTGACTGTGGCCAATACCAATATTTTTGCCCAGCAGTTCTAGGTATATATGTACAATTTCTTAAAAAGTCTGCTATCCCTTACAGATATTCTAGCAATCTCTCATTACTGCAATGAATTAGATTATAAAGGAAAGTGTTTCTTAATTATGTCTGTACTTTTGGGGTGGCCTCTCAGGGATCTGTGCCAGATCCTCATCTTGATTATCTTTAGTCAGTTTGATTTTCAGTGCTTCATCTCCACTGGGATGGTACATTTAATATATTGTATATCTTAATTAATTGCATCTATTTTATTATCTGGATTTTAATTTATTTTTATTGGGTCAGTAAAGTTGGGTAAGTAAATAACTTTTGTCTGGTTTTGGTTTTGCATACATAATGAACCCAGCCTTGTAAATCATGGTTTATGACTTGGCTTGTGTGAACTGAGTGGCTCATTCAATAAGCTATGGTTAAGGAAATGTGGATCAGTGCCCTGGTATAAGTTGAGGTCTGAAGGCTGCATTTGATCTTAAAGCTACTTTCTGTGTTTCCCCCTAGTTGCCGAGAAACTAGATATGGAGTAGAAGCTGGTTGAAGTTTATTTGTAGGCTAGGTGAAAGAGTGGGATGAAATGATTGGCAGATTTAAAAAAATCCTACTTTTAGTTAAATGTCTGTTTTGGTGTAAGAGAAAAAAGGATTCTAGAGAGCACTTCCCTCTTGGGACTTCCTTCTTCTGATTTACGGGATAGGTTATAAGACTTGAGCTTCAAATGCTGAGATTAGTTATTTGCAAAACGGATGTTTTGTGACCAGCCTCGTCCTTTACAACAGTTATTTTGTGAATCCTGCTTGCTCCAATGGATCGCACCGCACAGAATCCTGCAATAATGACAAGAGAAAAATCCCAGAAGACGAATCCCGGAATTCGAGCGCGCGTCATAAAACTACATACTGTACGTTGGAAGGTTCCACCTGAGTTCCATTTTTTTCCCCCTTAGCGGCCTTGGAAACGCGTCCGTTGCACGCAGGCCCTTTCACAAAGCGAGGCCACGGAGGCTGCCTGTGTTATTAGGAGCCTGCACAGGTAGGGCCGGTGGTCTTCTTAGCGACGATTCCGGCCTCGTTGCCAGCCTTGCTTCGTAGTCTCTTGGGTCCCTGGCCGGTTATTATCACAGCGGGAGTTATCGCGGGGTGGGCAAAATAGCCGCCGTAACTACTTCTGCTCTCTCCTCGTGGTCGGGTTGTTTGAAGAGCCTCTGGCAGAGCTGCTGGCCCGGCAGATTCTGTTCCAGCGCCAAGCGCAACACACCGGTTGCGAGGGCGGGCAACTTCTAGGACCGAAAGGGGCCGAGCGGGATTCTTTGGCGAGGCGGAAAAAGCTCGCATCCCGGACACTTTTGTTTCTGTTGCCAGGCGCTGCGCCGGCTGAGTTGAGTTTCTCAACGAGATTTGTTCAGTTGGTACGGGCTCCCTCCTCCGGTCCAACTAAATCCCATGTGCGGCCCAGGAGTGTTTTTTTGTATTTTGTTTTGTTGCGGTGGAGGAGTTGCTGGCTGACTTCTTGAACTTGTGGCGTTGATCAGTAGTTAGGCCGTCTCACTCGGTTGGCTTGCTGCAGGATTACGTTCGAGACTCCGTTCTTTTGAACCGGCTGCTCCTCTCTCTGTTTGCCCGACACGACAGGTAGTAACGCTGAGCGGTCTCGTCTCGGTTCGGAAACTAAGCAAGATCAACTCGGGCGCGTCCTTTGAGGACAGAGGGGCAGGACTCGTTGCCGGCTAGAAGGGCAGAAGGCTATGGCAAACGGCCTTTGCTCCTTTGCCCAGACGGTGTTTTTGTCCATGTAGTCCAGGGGTTCTCAACCTTGGCAACTTTAAAGACTTCTGGACTTCAACTCCCAGAATTCCTCAGCCAGCAAAGCTGGCTGAGGAATTCTGGGAGTTGAAGTCCACAAGTCTTAAAGTTGCCAAGGTTGAGAACCCCTGATTGTAGTCCCTCGAAGTCAAGCTAGAAGTCAACCCTTCCTATTTGGATGGAGGGTTTTGTGCTTGATGTGCCCACAACATAGAATAACAGAGTTGGAAGGGACCTTGGTGGAGGTCTTCTAGTCCAACCCCCTGCTCAAGCTATGCTGGCTCAGGAATTCTGGGAGTTGAAGTCCACGAGTCATAAAAGAGCCAAGGTTGCCTACCCCTGCCCTAGTCCATCTCAGTCTGCCCAGTCGGTGGGACTTTCTGGAAACAGGCAAGCTTCCAGTGGTCCCAGGCCTGGAAGAGCGCTGAGGGGTGTTCTGTTCATATGTTCAGCTTATTTTCTTTAAATTGCCTCCCAAGCCTGCATAAGAATTGCAGCCTGAATAGGTGCAGGCTTCTTAATTTAAACAGTTCATATCTAGTTGTCACATTCTCATTTTTGAAAATATTTCTAAGTCTGGGAGTGTTGCATTTACCAAACAGATTCAAGGTCTCCAAGAGGTAACCATATTCATGCTGGCATATGCCTTATGTAACAAATGCTGTACAACTCCCTGATTTATGTTTAAATTCCACAATTCCAGCTAAACATTTTTTGCTTTGTTTTTATATAATTTATATAAAAAAAGCTTTGCTTGGTTGATAATTCCCATCATTTTTTTTCTTTCTGGTAACTTTTAGTTGCATATACTAGAAACTACAGATCTTACTATTGCAGTTATTAGCTGCTGTATCAAATGAGAGAATAAAAATCCTTTAATATTATTTTATGAAAAACATTTCAAATAATATTTTGAAGCAGCTTAAAATATTTAAAAACCTAATTAAAACAGTGTTAAAACAATTGAAACATACACATTAAAAGCAACAAGGAACAAATAATAGCATTAATCTCTGCCATTCAAATAGGGAAGACATCTCATTGCTGGAAACCTTCTCATGATGCTACACCATCTGGGTATGCTGAAGAAGATAGAAACAAATCTGTTTAATTAATGTAGTAGAAATATCCTTTGGTCTGACTTTTTTTAGTAAAATGATGTAATTAAATCTGATCCAGGATTAACTCTCATTTTTATTTCTGGATTCTACTTCTAGTTAAAAATAACCAACCTTGGGAAGTCTCTTGTAGACTGCACAATGCATATGTCGTGGTTCAGATAGATGAGACCAGCAAAAAGAACTCCAAGACAAAAAGGTTTCCTTAAAGAACATATTTATTTGGCTACATAATATCAGCACATTCAAAACTGAACCCAAGACTGAAACACCCCCCCAAAGGTTACAAAGTTAAACTTCACACCCCAGTAGTATGTCATAAATCACATTCCCCAATTAACTATTTGCAGGGGTTTTCTAACTAACGTTGCAGCCTGCCAAAATGCAGTTAACAACGACCTTGGTTCCCACAGAACAATTTATTGTTATGTCTAAGATAAACACTCATCCCCCCTCCCAATTCTATGGCAACCAAAACCGAAAGGAAAATGGCTTCAGCTAATTTCGTTTTAGAGTTGACAGCATAGCTAGATTGAGAAACTCTAGCAAACTCTAGGTTGAGAAGGTGAAGTCTAATTAGACTTTCTAATCCAACTGATTAGAAAGACATGTTTTTAAATTACTGTAATATTCTAAAGGCTAATTAAATCCAATTTACCTTGTTTATGTATGATTTATACTTGCCAAGATTACCCAAGGCAACTATTTTGTTTCATCTATATGAGTTTCGTACCTGATTTTATGTCCTTTTGCAATCTTAGAAGACTTTTCTCTAAGCAAAGAAACAGTTGGTCTTTACGTTGTCTAATCTTTATAAATATCAGCCTTAGATAATAAGATAAACAGTTGGAGGTATCCTGGCAAAAGTATTCATAATAAGTTATAATAACATGTTAGTAAAGTGGCTACTGATCCCAAAATGACTATTTACAAATTGATTTGTTTGTTTGTTTTTAAGTAGGAAGAGGAACTTTTCTGTGGGCTAAACCAGCATAATACTGAACTGCAGCTTAAAATCATATTTACAAGCATAATAAAACAGCAGTTCGAAAATTTCTCCTCACTCATAATATTGTACAGATTTTTGCAATACCGTATTCATTTCTCTATGCAACTGGATAGCATATACTACAGAGAATATAGAGAATGATGGGAAAGTTTGCATGTAGATATATATCAGTGTGCTGCTGCTCATTTAAATTAATGAGACTGCTTGCTAATGGGTCATTGATTTCAAAGTTAATCTCATTTGTCTTTCTCTGCATTTTATCCATTGTTCCCTTAGCTTTCTAGTTTGATTCATTGGGATGCAGTTTGGATAATGACAGCTCTGCATTTTATTATATTAAAATATGCTTTTCTTTCTTGAACACACAGTTGAAATCCAAGCTTGTGTTTGTAGCAAGGTGACATATGTGCGTCTGCTTGTTCTTCTTGCCTTAAGAAATTATTTGAAATGAAAAGTTTCATTTCCTAATCCCTGGGTAGGATTTATCTGGTTAAAGCTGTATTTTTAATCTATCTAGTCATAAGGTTTGAATACTGAATGTAGCAGCATATTGGCAGCTTTCTGTCTCTGTGGTTCTTGATACATCAGGAATGCTTGAATGGAAACTTGCTTGTTTATGTGCATTGCCATTGCTGGTTTGGACTGCTTGATTATAGGTGTCAGTTCATCGTAAGTCCCGTTGTAGTTGTCTTCTCTTGTCTTTGCACCTTTTGGTTACTTTGCTTTGTATTGATAGAAAACTTGTCATGCAAAGTAGATGTCAAGATTGCCACGCCTTCATGTGGCATTAAAAAAGAATAACTTATAGTTACTCAGGATAGCCAACTAAGTGTAAATATATGCATTACATATTCTTTTCAGCCTTGGCCTCTGTCTCAAAGTGGTTTTCAGGCTGTCTCTTTACTGTAGCTCATCAGGGTTGCTTCATGATGTTCTCTTATGCCAGGTATGAAGGACCTGCAACTTTGCAGACTTAATCTTGAATGAATTTGCTCTCCTTCCTACCTTCTGTGGTAAGAGCAGCATTTTGAGGGCCAGGCTTAATCTTAGAGTATCTGTAAGTAAGGCTGTTTCTCAGTGACTGAATGTCTTCTGGTGAACTTGGCTATAAGCCTGAGAAGGAACTTACAAAAGATGATTAATTTTTTTAACCTGATTTGTGTGATGTAACAGCTTACAAAACAAACCACCAATGAGTGCTTTGCAACCAAAAGAAAAAACAACAACACTTTGCTATTTTAAAATTATGTCTGTATTCGATATGCAGAAACTATATCACCTTGTTCAAGGATGATTCAAGCCCAGAATAAAACAACTGTTCACATTCTGGTTATGTTTTGTGGGCTGTATGTTTGTTGAAAAGGACATACCAATAAAGTTCTTCCAACTTCTCTTTGGGGAGAGTTTTAGCAGAGCATAGGATGGCTTCCTGCATTTTTAAAATAATTAATTTTAGAAAGAAAAACAGAGATCAGAAGAAATTAGAATTATTAATAGTTGGATTTCTGTCCCAGGATGGCAAGTAAACAACTAGATCCTGAGGGAGAAAATGAAGAGGAAGAGGGACCTGAGACAGATCTCCACACACAATATTCAGACAGCAGCTATGTATCTGGAAGCCCAGAAATGTGTGGTGGTGGTGGCGGCGGCGGTGGTCATCCTACTCCTGAGGATGAAAATCAAGCATCCATTCACTCCATGAAAAGCCAAGAACTTGATTTTCACCATCTGGTTACCTGCACATTCTCGGTTTCATTGGCTATTCCACTTACTCTTCCAAGTAAGTAAATGGCATTGTGAGTTCTTTTGAGCATGTTATGCAGGGTTTACCAAGTACTGCATAGGAGACTTGAGCATAGAAAGGCCCTTACATTTTTGTCATAATATTTAAATAAGTCTATACCAGGGGTAGGCAACCTTGGCTCTTTTTATGACTCGTGGACTTCAACTCCCAGAATTCCTGAGTCATAAAAGAGCCAAGGTTGCCTACCCCTGGTCTATACTATATCAAATTAATGTTATAAATCCAATCCATTGCTGATCTTTGGAATATAAAGATGTGAAAATTGTATCGATTCTGTTTCAGCACAATTTAACTTTTGCAAAGCACTGATACAGATGGGAGTGGTACAATAGATATGGATAAATGTCACACACTGCGTTGGCTTTTTTTGCAATTTCTGAGTTCTGGTTTATTAAATATTTGTTTGGGTGTGGAAATAAGTATCTATAGCTACTGTATACCTAACGCAACACGTCCTAGGGATCCTATAGCTATTTCTGGGGAAAGTGAAATGACTCTGGTGCTGCCTATTCAGCATCTAATATTGGTACAGATTGCTGTTGGGAAGGATGAATGAGGATGGATGTTTATTTGAGCATCTTTTGGTAATTTTATCTGGTATGTATGGATACATTTACAAATATTTAATCAAAACTATGAGATAACTAAATATTGTTGTGCTTTCCTTACAATATTTGTGGCTTTGGAATATAACCTATGCAGATTAATTATGTAAATATGTTAAGTAAATATGTTAACTATGTTAAGGTTATATTTTTGGAGGTAAAATGCCAATCTTGGAGATTCTTAATGAAATAGAACAATTCTAACAGCAACACTTTCACTTTTGCTCTTCCAATCTTGTTTTCTATTTTTATTTATTTTCAGCAACTAAACCTTGGCAGTCTTCTAAACCAGAGATACAAAGATCTGGATCTAAAGCAAAAGAAGGATTTATTCCAAAAATGCATCGTTTTTATCATATGGAGTATTTTCTTCTACCAGATGATATTGAACCTCGAAAATTAGATTTGGTATTGTTTGGTCCAGTGGCTAAATTATTTCTGGATACAGAATCTAAGGTAAAAAAAAGATAAAACTGTTTATTGTTTTGCTATTCTTAAATAATCATAATACATTCCTGAAGTTTGGAAATACTGTATTCCAGTTTTATATTATATCACCAATGTTGTTAAATATTGGAGAAATGAAATTCAGTAGGTGGAAAGTTGAATTAGACTACTGTGATTTCTTACCTTTTATGACAAATGTTCTACCAGATAATTATGAAGAATATGATAAAGATAGGATTAAAGCTTGACAGAATGTGGCCTATGTCAAAGAAAAAATGGAGATTAGAAAACCATTCTGCATATCAGAATGGAGTAAATTCAACAGATGAACGTTTAGAATGAAGAAGCTAAAGTAGATAACTTCCTAGGTTGGATGGATTTGTCAGAGGCTCTTTTATCTTAATCAGAAACCCCATGCAGGTTCTTCTGGTTTACATTCAAGAGAATTTGGTTTCAATTCAAAGCAGCCCCTTTCCACCTAATATCAGCGTCTAAGGTAAATAAAGATGGGCTCGTGGGCCATTTAAGAGCCCAGAGTGTGAAAAGTCATGTTTTATCCTACCTACATGATCTACTTGGCACAATGTCCTCTATAGAAAATCACCATGGAAAATTGGCTAAATTGCTAACACTTTGTATAGGAAGAATGACATGTGCATCTGGAGATTTTTTAGTAAGTTTTTAATAAGATGATGCCCTTCTTTTGATCTGTTTCTGAGAGTGGGGCAGCAAGAAGATGGAACACTTCTTCAGATTCCAACAGAACACAGAGGATTATGCTTGGTGGCATTGTGGCTGGAAGGACATCTGTATGCCTTTCTGCACTTTACAGTGCTATCCAAAGGATGCTTAAGACACGAATGATTCTTATCATGTCATTCTGACCCAGGAAGCTGTGATACTCTAATAAAGAGATGAGACAGGAGCTACTATGGCATCTTCTGAAACCTCTCTACATTCTGCATCAGGCTCTCGGATCACATTTGACAACAGAGATCATCTTGGCCCCAGAACAAATGAACATCACCAGAATGAATCAGTTGGCTTGGAGCTTCTTTAATACAAGTAGTCCTTGACTTAAAATCACAACTGGGCCCCAAATTTTTGTGGCTAAGTGGAACATTTGTTAAATGATTTTTGCCCCATTTTATGACTTTTCTTGCTGCAGTTGTTAAGTGAATCACTGTAGTTAAATTAGTAACACGGTGGTTAAGTGAATCTGGTTTTCCCATTGATTTTTCTTATCAGAAAGTCGCAAAAAGTGATCACATGACCCCAGGACATTGCAATGATCATAAATGTGAGTCAGTTCCAAGTGTCTGAATTTTGATCACATGACCATGGTGATGCTACCACAGTCGTAACTGTGAAAAAGGGTCAAAAGCCACTTTTTCCAGTGCTGTTGTATCTTCAAACGGTCACTAAGTGAACTGTTGTAAGTCAAGGACTACCTGTAATAGTATAGAAGACAGAAACTAGTAGCATTGGCAGCAGGGGTCCCTGAAATATTAAGCTATTGCTTTAACAAGGAGTTATTTTAGAGTCTATTCTTGTATATGATTAAAAGGTGCCACTTACATAGCTTTCTCATATACACCAATTCGTTTTTGTTGCACTATTTTCTTTGTCTTTGACACTTAGGATATTAGTGGCTATTCTCTTGAACCCATTACACATATTACCTCTAACATTTTTAAGAAGGCAGCCATAGTTAGGAGGATTGAAGAATCTCTGCATGTTCCACTATACAAAATGATCCTAAGGCCAGTTTCCTGATCTTTGCCCAAAGTCTATTTCCATGTTCCATTGAGCACAAAAGATTGGCCTTTATAATATCAGTCTGGGCCCAACCTACTCCAGAGAGTGGCACTTGGCTGTGAGCATTTGGATGTGCTTCTAAAGTATATTAGAGAGATGAAGAGATGTTTATCTCTTACAAAACGTCAACGAAACAATGTCGTTTGGCGGGCCCTAGGGGGAGGGCTTTCTCTGTTGCGGCGCCCACCCTCTGGAACCAACTACCTCCTGAAGTCCGCGTTTCTCCGACCCTCCTGGCCTTCCGAAAGAATTTAAAAACCTACCTCTGCCGGCAGGCCTGGGGATGATTGTTGATTGTGGTGTGATTGATGAGTATGTATGGGGTTTGTATTTTTAATGTTGTTCGGATTTGTTCAATTGTTTTTATATATATGTTGTAAGCCGCTCCGAGTCTTCGGAGAGGAGCGGCATACAAATCCGAATAAATAAATAAATAAAATAAAAAGGACAGTTGTTTTTCCTTGCACAATTAATGGATGAGTTTGAGAGGCAAGATACCACTCCCAGTTCAAGGCACCCTTTGTAAGAGGGACAGCTATGTCATTAGTCTTAACCACAGAAACATGATTAATATAGTTTTATAGCAAATCATCTCCCTTTATAGAAGATTGTAAAATAAACAGGTTTACAGTTTTGAGCTGCACTGAGACACAAGGGATGCTATAAACTGTTCCAATAACCTACTCTAGGTATATTGTAACATATCATTTTCAAGTCCATCTGACTCGAGTGACCAAGAATGGTATTGGATATATTCT
Source organism: Bothrops alternatus (assembly GCA_034064705.1). Lineage (NCBI taxonomy): Eukaryota > Metazoa > Chordata > Lepidosauria > Squamata > Viperidae > Bothrops > Bothrops alternatus. The sequence continues at coordinate 22,713,353 of JARGCV010000007.1, read as the reverse complement.
GAACTACTTTTCTGGTTATCCAAAGATGGAATCCACCTACGTTTTCCAACAAACTGACCAATATTTTGAAAGCAGATAAAAAAAACCCTGTGGCTTCTACAATTCACATTGTTGCCCAGAGGAATTAATTATATCTGCTTCTAGTTGTGATGATGAAAAAATAACATGAATGTGGTGATATCATAATGTAAACCCTATCCTTTCATAGGTGTCCCAATGTTAGTTGGAAATACACAAGTCACAGTGTTCAAATATGGTGCTCATTTCATTATTTGTCCCTGAAAATGGTAGTGGCTGTGGTTAGTTTACTTTCAGAAGGCATACTGAACTAAGTGAGCCAGATACAAACTCTAGTTTCTTATTGGGATTATGACTTTTGGTCTTAACTATAATCTTTAGTACAATCTACAGTTAACATGCCCTGAAAACCTTGCCAGTAAACTGACTTACTGTATTATACACACATATTTGCAGTTGAACTTAGATGACAGAATAGAAGGTTGTTGGCAAAGGAGAATTGTAAGTTGATATTGTATTTTGGTGATATATATATAGTTCCTGAGAATTTTAACTTTTTTTTTTTTAGAATCAGTGGTTCTAACTTAAAGTGCTACAAAATCTGCATGACATTATTTTAATAGTTAAAATATTAGAAAAAATAGGATTAATAGCATATGAATAGATAAGAAGCTCCTTAAATGTGTAGAATTGACATAGTCTATTTTACATTTTTCATTGGTCTGTTTTCTTTATCATAGCTTTTTTTCTCCTTTCCTTTCTTGCTTCTATTGTCATTTTGATAGCCAGGGACTCCAAAAGACAATGAACGAAGCAGATTAAAAAAGCCATCCACGCTGAATATTTCAGTAAGTGCAGATAAGATTTTGGGGAAAGGATGACAATAAATGATGTACGAAGCCCAGGATGGATGACATTAATTTTATTTTTCTGTGCTGATGCATTGTGGTATGTTAGAAACTTACTATGAGGTTTCAACTTGACAGTAGGTATGCTTTGATCCAGTAGTTTTATTTAGTGATATTTCCATGGGTGCTAAAATTGAATAAGTACACATAATGAGCGCAGTCTATATTTCAAATAATTTTAGTTTAGAAGTTTAGTGTCGTGGTGAGGGACAAAAAAGCATGAAGATAAAAAGTATAATGGTCATCACTTGTTAACTGTTACATATTTTAATGATGTTTTAATTTACCTTTATTATGGTACCTATTGGCACGACTTTGTACCAGATACGGATTTCTGCCTCCTACGTTTTCCAACAATATTTTTCTCTAAAAAAGACTAGATAAGTAAATATATTGCAGAGAATGAGGAAGCTTTATATAAAAAGGGTTTGATAGTCCAATTGTGTTTCAGTTAAAGGCTGAAGTCTTCAGTACTTGAAGGATTGTCCTTCTTAGTATGTTCTTGCTTGAACATTAAGATATGGGGGAGAATTCCTACATTAAGGGAGATGCATTATGTAAGGAGCATCCCAAGCTTACATCAACATGGAGCATTTTGTAGCACCAAATGAAGAGCTGTGGCGGCGCGGCAGTTAGAATGCAATATTGCAGGCTAATTCTGGTCTGATCCTGACTGGTTCAAGATTGACACAGCCTTCCATCCTTCCAAGGTCAGTAAAATGGGGATTCAGATTGTTGGAAGCAATATGTTGACTCTATAAACCGCTTAGAGAGGGCTATAAAGCATTGTGAAGCAGTATATAAGTCTAAGTGCTGTTGCTATTGCTGTCTGACTTTTTATTTTTGCAGTTGAGATGGTAAGTCAACTACAGCTTTTGATTTGCTTTTTTAAAAAAAAACTCCTGTATGACCATACAGATAGTTCTCAACTTAAACTTACAATAGTTCATTTATTGACAATGGCACTGAAAAAAGTGACATGGCTATTTTTCACACTTAATGACTGTTACAGCATCCCCATGGTCACACGGTTGAAATTTGGATGCTTGGCAACTGGCATGTATTTATGATGGTTGCAGCTCCTAGGGTCCAGTGATCCACCTTTTGCAACCTTTCTAATAAGCAAACTCAATTGGGAAGCCAGATTCACTTAACAACCATGTTACTAACTTAATAACTGCAATGATTCACTTAAGAAAGGTCATAAAGTGGGGCAAAACTCAATTATCTGTCTTAGCAACAGAAATTTTGGGCTCAGATGTCAAAAGTTGAGGACTACCTATACATCAGGCAAAAGGGATTTTTTTTATAGTATTCAGCTTATATTTCGTTTTTTGGGAGATGACTACTTCATAGTAACGAGAGAACATCATTTGAACATGTAAAGTCTAGGAGTCAACCCTTGGCTTCCGTAACTAAAAATTTTTCCAGTACTATATAGAAGAGCTGTTGCCTAACAGAGTAGTTAGTAATAGCCTTGATGTGCTAATACGGTGGCCTGCTATAAAATATTTCTCTGTCTATATTGAGTTTATTTATATTGTTAGAGAAATCTGCCTGAATTTAAAATTTAATCCCTCACTGATTTGTCTTTCTAGTGCTTTAAAAGCATGTTCTTTAATTGTGACCTGGAAAGTATTGTTGATAATGTATTGTTTCAGTAGTATTCTTTTTTTTAAATAGGTAGTAAAACCATGGCTTGAAAATGACCAGATATGGGTTTCATGGAACCACAGCATTGAAATTAATATTACCAATGAGTTTCTAATAAAACTAAGAGAACACAGCATAAAATTAAGGTTATGGGATCTCAAGGAAAAGGTTTGTTCAAAAGCCAGGTTTTGTAAACTAAAGAGTAATGTACCACTATCAGATCAAGGAGAATTTGAAGGTAAGTATATTTAAGACATCACTACTCTTGAGTCAGTCTCTGGCCATATAATAGAATTAACATTTTTGATTGTTTACCTGTACTACAGTCTTCAGTTATATATCCCTGACTTTGGAAGAAACTGATAAGTGTTGGGAAGTGTTTAATGGAATTTTTTAGTTGGAAATGGTACTATCAGACTTCTGATATTTTGCCACCATAAACAAATAAAGTATAGTTACTTTATTAAAGTTAGCTAGATCTTCATCCAAACCAACTGAGGTAAAATCATGTCCATCAACTATTATCCAGCTTTCTTTAAAGACTTTCTAAGAAAAGACTAAAGATTTACAGAATGTTTATTTTGATCTTGACAATTCTGTCCTACATAAGGGAATTGTTAAAAGTATACAACAATATCTATATCCTGCTTGGTAGAGTCTCTGGACTGATATCAAAGCTATCAGCATAATTCCTGTTTACTTACTCATTTATTTTCTCTTAATAATATAAGCACATAGTAAACAAATTGTTAGCTGTGAATGCAACTTTGTACTGCTTTTTCCTATTCAAGGTAATGTCAAGAATATGGTTTTGTATCAGAGAGAATTCTTACAACGTAATGAAGCCAAACCCAGTATCACAAAGGTTAAACCACTAGCACCCTTTGTGCGAAAACAGATAAATGCTTTGTCAGGTATGATACTGTGAACATAAGACTCCATTATCATTTATACAAGTATTTTGATATATACGAAGACAATGAGCTTCAGCTGTGATCTTATTTCATGCTCTGCTGTTCCTGTGGTAACAGTTAATGTAAAATGCAGCAATTACTTGTTTGCCTGTTTTTAATTTCTTTCCTATATAAAAAATAATTCTGTTTCAATACGAGTACCACGTTACAATGAGATCTCATTAATTTCTAGAAGTTAGTTCTTAGTTTGGGTAAGATGCTTTAATGCAAAAATTGTTATACAAACTTGTTTGCCATGTACTAATTACATGCTGTTGGGTTCTGTCTCTTGTCCAAACACGGGTCTGGCAAAGGTATCTAACTAAATTTATAAATTTATGTGACTAGATGACATTATAGGCTGTTTTTTAAATTTTGTTCTCATATTGATTCGTATAAGCCATTCTGATTTTAAAAAGGATGTACTTAAGTTAATTCAAGTACTTCTCTGCCTGACACTTGTTTTTAAATTCAGCATACTTATATGTTGTAAAAAAGCAATTTCCCTTTTCTCGCTCCCTTAAAGTAAGCTCATTAGGAGAACAGTTGATAAAAATGTGTTTTATTTAAACAGATTTCAGCTTTTTTAACTCGACAAATGTATCCATTCAGTTGCTGTTTGAAGAACACAGCTTTTGTTCAAGTCCTGACCTAATTTCCACTGAGTCGTTGCCTTTCTGCTGAGCGTAGTATCCTCTGTTTCCTGCTTAAAATTGTGCTATCATTTTGGTGTGATATATGAGATGTGGATAAATATTTCTTAAATTGATGAACTTCTTAGATACTACATTAAGTTAGGATTTTCTAATCACCCATTATATTCCACAGCTCCTACTTAAACTGTTCATAGAGCAAACACATTTGCAATGGTGGGTGAAATCCTGAATCATGTGAGGGGATTTTTGTCCTCTCCTTTTCCTCTGAAAATTTGCTTTGGAAATTTGAAAATCTCTGGAGAAGATTTTGAGAATGTACTGGAGCTGCAAGGAGAGGGCATCCTTCCTTCCAAGCAAAACTAGGCTCTGTCCATGAAACAGGGGACTCTGTCCTTGAAACTCTCTCAGTGAATTTCAGGCAAAATTCCAAAATGATCCTCAGTAGACAGTGTTTTTATTTAAAAGGCACAATATGAGAGAGGCTTCTTTTCAAATCCATAAAGGAACTTAAAGTTAAAAACAGCCCTTTGAATTAGATCAAGAACTCTGTTTTGGGTTCCAGTGCAGGCAGTCCCTAACAAGATCCAGTGAAGATAGAAGAACCTTAGCAACAATTGCTCATGTTACTTAGTTCCACTCAGCAGCCTCTCAGGAACCTTCTGGATGCCATGAGCCAGGAGTAGTCCAGAAAAGAGGTGAATCAATTGAATTTCTCTGACAGATTTTCAGCTTTTGTTGAGTGTTTCTCAATGTTTGGGACCCATGTTACAGTTCTTTGAAGTGCTGTGTCTTTATCGTTTTTTTCTCTTTTGATTGCAGTTTTTCACGAGAGAAATCACAAGCCTCTTAACCAGATGGGTCTATTAATTTATCACACTTATAATTCAAGTGGACAAGTCTAGAAAGATATACTAGTTCAGTTATGGGACAGGGCTGTGCAGAATTTCGAATTTAAAGTGAAATTGCTTCAGAGCATACAGGAAGTGCTGTACAACTCTGCACGCTAAAGTTAAATATATTAATCCTTTTTGCAACCCCATAGTTTTCTGGTGATTCCTCTGTCTTTTTTCTTGCATAACACTTCTCTTTATGCAATGTCACAGATGCCAAAAAATACAATTGAAAAAAAATGAATATCTGGAATCTCACAAAGCCTCATAGAATACAGAGAACCTTTAAGATTGGCTGTATAATTTAGTATTTTGGCTATTTTAGTTTTTTTAATAAAATGGAGATTGCTGATTACCATCTATTGGTATCATATATTTGATTATACACAAGAGAAACTGTGTTCCTGACTTTGATTTATTCCAGATGGTTTAAAGCAAGGAGTATACTTTTAATATTGGATTAAAATTATGCCATTTTGTACTACAACCTTCTTAGAAAGAGGTTTTCTATATTTTAAAAAAATGCTACTCAATTATTGGTATTCAAATCTTACTCCAACTTAACTTGGGAGAATATTCCCATTCAGTATACTGATAGTTATTCATGAAAAGGCATGATTTGTATTACGCTATGTAAGTTTACTAATCCATCATCAGCCTCTTACAATATATTACCTGTCTTCCTACTTCAGCTGTGAGCAAGCGCATGGAAAATGAACCCAAGGCTAGTGATCAAAAATACTCTCGGAAATTTAGTTTTCCACAGCCTCCTGTAAAATCTGATGAATCGAACCGTTCACTGAGGTAAGTCTATAGGATGTGCAAATATTAGAATATCTTCTGATTAATTGTGACACATATTTACTCTGCATATATCAATAAAATTAAAAATGGCTGTTTTCTTTCACTTTTTTTAACAGAAATTTTATTGGTTTTTTTAATTTTACAAGAGAATGCTCAAAGCACACCGTGGTGTTAGGGTAAACAATCATCCAAAAGCAAAACATTTATACATACTTCAGTCAATACCTCTAGCATTCCCTCTCTTTCCCCTTAACTAACATAGTTTGTTTAAAATAATTCAATCTAGTTTAAATTTAATCAACCAGTACCTGTTTCTAACACTTTAAAAAAAATTATACAACCATAATCAGATTATCTTTAAATACAAACTCTATCAGTTTGGGTATTCCTTCCAAATATATTCTAGTACCTTAGTTTTTTATTATAAATTTTATTTAATTCTTCTTCCACTAATATCCCTTAATTAAAATAAAACATTAATCTATCCTATATATATCTAATCTATCAACTAATCAATCTCTTATAGCTAACAGATAAAATCAAATCTTAATTTTTTTCAATCCATTAAATATAATTCAGTTCATATCCAATTAAATTGTCGTAACCAATAACATCAATCTTAACAATCAGAAATCATCTTATTAGATTAGTTCAAGATTACATAATAATTTTCTTTACAAATAACCCTATTTTCTAAACAAAAAAAAGAAAAAGAAGAAAAAAGAAAAGAAAAAAGAACAAACACATTCTTAAAGGATTTAATATATATTTCATTAGTCACTCCTTTTTTCTCTTACTTGTAACTCATAATCTTAATCTTAATCCTAAAATCAAATCGTTGATCTAAATTGCCTTTAACCCATTATCTCCCAATATCTCTTTTTTAGGCTAAAGTGTTAATCTGTCCTCAAGCTATATAAACCATCAGTCAACTTTAAACTAACAAAATAACATCAAACTTTAAGATATTTCAATTCATTAATCATCAAACAAATAAATCATCAGTAATTTCCATGTAGATAAGTTTTATATCTTCCATTAATCCCATTTTTCTTACATCTAATTTATAATCTTGGTCCTTGAGTCAGTCTATAGTTCTAGATTGCCTTTAATCCATTACTCAGAACTTTAACTTTCATTTTTTAAAAAATCTTATTCTAGGTTTTTTCAAATGCCAAGTAGGTTTCCATAGCAAAGCTTCCTTTCCAACAGATAAGTCTCTCTTTGTTGCTTGAAATATGTTTTGAATCAGTGAGAACCATCTTGACCTCTGAATTGGCCTTCTGATTTTTTTTTGCATAAAGTCTCGTTGCTTTGGAGTTCCAAGTCCCTTTTCCTGATTCTCAACGCCATAACTGAGTTGCATATAAGGCAGAGTCAATTTCTTTTTGTTCTCAGTTAAGTCCTCTTCTTGTAGAGTCTGTTTAATGGAAGAATCAGGTGCAATCTGAAAGTCAATTTTAAAGTTTGAGGAAGAGATTCTGGCTCTTAGTTCTGTAGTAAACTCTTTCATTGTAGCACATATTCCCTCTTTAGTCTCATAAATTTTTTCCAGAATAAGTTTACAGTTTAAATGTGAGTACATTTCCATTTTAGAAAAAAAAATCAAATGTCCAGTTATGAGCCGCCCTGAGTTCTCCGGAATAGGGCGGCATAGAAATTAAATTAATAAATAATAAATAAATAAATAAATAATTTTCATATAAAAAGATCATCTCCTCTCCATTTGCAATATCACTTTTTAACCAGTAGATGTCCTCAGTAAGCTAAAAAAATATAAATCCATTTTTCCCCCAAAGTCATTTCATTTTTCATTCTTCTTTCTTTACTCATAAAAAACAACAGCATAGGCTTTTAAAGTTCTTTAAAAAAAATTTTTTTACGATACCCCAAAGTACTTGTATATATATATAAAAAAGCAATGTAATTTCTAAAGCTTTACTTTATTCCTTTGTTCGCCTTTCTTCCCCAACGAGTAAAAGCTGCCTTTCCAAGCTAGAGAAATCTTTCCAACACAGCTCTTACAGGCAAAAAACAAACAAAAAAAAAGAGAGGGGAAAAAAGGAAAGGTCTCACCCGGATTCACCACGGTGGGTCTGAAGCTTAGATGTTCTTTTGACTTGCGGTTTCTACGGCAGAGCAATCGGCCATTTTACTGGCCGATCTTCTTCTCCGTCGGCCCTCAAAGTTCCGTCCGGACAGCTGGAGGAGCCGCCGCTCCTCCGCTGCCGGAACGCTGCCTCCTCGTAGGAAAGTTGCACCCTCCAGGGCGACTTTGGACCCGCATAAGGATCCGCTGACGGAGAGAAAACTAGTCAGCGAGAGCAATCTCCTCGCTCGACTAGCGACGCTGCAACCCAGAACCAGAAGTCTTTTCTTCCACTTCTGATGCTATGGTCATGCTTCATTTTTAGTTAGGTGAAAGAGGTGTCTTAGCATGACATCTTTTGAACTTCTGCAAACAAATAACAGTGTGAGTGTTGGTGACTGCCTTTTTATCTAGTCTCTGCAGCTGCTCAGTTTAGAGAGAGCTAAAGGTGAACTCTTTCTTTGACATCATACAGCAGATGGATTTGGGTGTTCCAACCAACTTTCAGTTTGGAAAATTTTGATATTCACAAACTATTTTATTCAGCCTTATTTTTCCATCACATTGTAGAAACTTTGGCTTGTTTCAGTGCCTTACTACTAAATGGAGGTTCAGACTCCATATACTGAGAGATGGTGTCACTACAGTTAGAATGAACCTGGGACTCTATTGCATACATTTGTTTTGCTGTCCTTTCTACACCAATTTATGTACAGATATTTCTTTGCTGTCTAACAACATCTGAATCTGTTATGAGATTGTGTATATATGCTCCTATATCTGTTTAGCAGTAATAAAACAAGATAAAGTTTCAGTGGCTTGCATATTATTTGTGATACTTTTATACTTCTCAGTTTTGCAAAGCAGGTGATACTTGCTATAGCTGCAAAAGAGTTAACTAAGTCAATTCTTCCTTACATCTACTTAGGTTCTTACTTTGATTCCCCCCCCCCGGGTTCTGCATTTCACTCTTTCATTGTTCACCTATTCTTCATCCCTACCCCCAATTCCTTTAGCTGATAATTTTCTGTATTCCAGACTCTTAAGACAAACAATTTGCTTCAAGGTCGTTTCTTCAACAGGAACCCTCCTTGTGCCAATTAGCAGCCTGTCATTTAAGAATATCTGGAAGTTTCGGCTGGTGCACGTGGTGTGCATAGTTACTGTACTGTTCTCCAAGAATTGTACACATTACACCTTTGCTCCACCAGCTGCGTTGGTTGTCAGTGTGCTTCCAGATCCAATTCAAGCTGCAGCCTTTAAAGCCATACATGGCATGGGACCAAGTTATTTCTGCTCTGCCTCTCCCCAGTTATATCCACCCATCTCAACCATTCTGGCAGAACTGGCATGTTATGAGTCCTATTATCCAGGGAGTTTTATTTGTTGGGATCTAGGAGGAAAGCTTTTTCTGCTGTGCCTCCGAGGTGAGTCTGGGAGAAGACCTTCAAGACATGGTTTTGTTAACTGACCTGAATCCCACGATAGGCAGGAGCCTGCTACAATGGTTACATAATAGTTATCTCTTTGTTTTGGGTGCTTTTTTTGCCATTTTGGTTGCTTTTATCTTTTAAATTAGTTTTGGTTGTATTTTCAATTGATGTATGTCTATTTGGATTGTTTTATTGTGTATACCACTCTTATGGGAGATGAACAGCTATATACTGTAAATGTAATTACGGTAATCATGACATTTTCTCTCAATTTGTTGTCTGCTGTCCTGAAAAGCCACTCGTCTCCATGCAAAAAGTTTTAGGTACATGGAATTTTGCATTTATTTGGCACCTGTCTGGCAGAATTATTGACTTTTGTATGTATTTTTTTTTAATTTGCCTTATGATCGGATTATGGACAGATTCCAGAATTATGAAAACAAAAACAAATAATACAAAGATTAAAAAAATATAATACATTAATAAGCAGCCCAGATGTAATAGTGGGCTTTCAGGGGGAAGCATGGCTGTATAAAGACATCTGTATGAAAGTGAAGTCGATGACTGCAACAAAGACCAAAGTAGTGCCAGGGTACACTGGTTCTTCAGAACCCATCCAGATAAGAGGGGGGGGACAATCGCCTACATGCCCTCAGGAGGCTGCTTCTTGTGAGGAGACCACAGGACAGGGGTCTTCCCCAGGTTTGAGCACTGGAGATGAAGGGATTAGCTATTTTACTTTCAACCCCAATGGAATCTTTTTAAAGGGCAGTACATTTGCAAGCCTCACTTTCTAATCACTTTTGCAAATTTCCTATTAACTATCTTACCTGAATGTAGGTTGTTAGGGAGAATGTGTTCTGTATTGGTTCTGTTTCCTTCTTATCTGTCTTATTGCGGTTTTTTGAAATGATGTGTAAATGTGTCTATTTGCCCAAATGCCAAGCTTTCAGGAATTCCGTAGTGGTTTTTTTTTAATATAGCTTGATTTAGGATGGTCATGTTTCTCAGTTGAAATTAATGCTGTGACATTGAGTGTTTATCATATCTTCTGATTGATGTTCATGGACGTGTTCTGCTAGTCTTCTGCATGTCTGGCCTACATAGTGGCTATTACAATCTATAGCAGTGGTTCTCAACCTTTTTCAGGTTGAGACCCCACTTGCGCCACCCATGTGCGCCATGACCCCGACCTGGGCGCGCGCGTGCGCGCAACGGGCCGATCCACACATGCGTGGCGCGCATGCGCCGAAACAAAAAATAAAAAACAAAATGGCGGACCGCGACGGGCCGATCCGCGCATGCACGGCACGCACACGACGGCCTGAACCATGCATGCGCAGCGCGCACGCGACAAAAAAAATAAAAAAATAATAAAAACAAAAAACAAAATGGCGGACCGCGGTGTCTGGCGACCCCCGCGAAACGGTCATTCGACCCCAAATGGGGTCGCGACCCATAGGTTGAGAACCGCTGATCTATAGAATAAGAATAGAATAGAATAGAATAGAATAGAATAGAATAGAATAGAATAGAATAGAATAGAATAGAATAGAATAGAATAGAATAGAATAGAATAGAACTGGAAGGGTCCTTGGAGGTCTTCTAGTCCAGCCCCCTGCTCAAGCAGGAGAACCTATACCATCTCAGACAGGTTGTCTAGTCTTTTCTTAAAAATCTCCAGTGATGGAGCGCCCATGATTTCTGGGGGGTAAGTTATTCCACTGATTGATTGTCCTCATTGTCCTTAATTGTTTCTCCTTAATTCCAGGTTGCTTCTCTTCTTGACCAGTTTCCAACCATTGTTTCTCGTCCTTCCCTCTGGTGCTCTGGTGAACAACCTGACCCCCTCTGCCTTGTGGCAGCTCCTCAGATATTGGAACACTGCTATCATGTCTCTCCTATTTCTTCTTTTCTTTAGACTAGCCAAACCCAAGTCCCATTGTCGTTCTTCGTATTGTAGATGATTTCTGGGTTGTTTTTTTTTTTTTTTGAGCTATTGGATCCTTTGGGTTGCTTAAGATGTTTTGAAGGGTTTTAGTTGTAATAATCTGTTGAGTATTTCTGAGATGTTTTTGATATATGGCAGTATTGTCGTTTTCATAGCTTTTATAGATAAAATCAATAAAATTTAGCACAAACAGAACACAGTAAATAAAAGTCTAGGAGCCAAAACAGAAAGAACAGCTTCTACAGACTCTTGAAACAGCTGTTCTACCTATTTCCCTTTAACTTGATTTGCCTTCACTCTGGAAATTTCCATCAATTTGAGATTGTGGGAAAGATGTTAAAATCATTTCACATCTCTGTAAGCAGGCTATACCTCTCATTTGGAAATAAATGAGATTGGGAGATCTTGAAGTTCTGGAAATAGATTATTGCAAGGTGCTAAAATTATTTTGATTTTTTTTGAGAAAATATTGAGGCATGTTGCTGTTTTAAGATTTCTTGATTTACTAAATTTCTTATTTTACACACAACTTAATTTCCCACTGTATAGATCAAATATATGTTTCTTAGTCACATATTTGCATTTTTTCCTAATGTATTTTTTTCACTTTTATTTCCCCAACAGGATAACAAGCCAACCCTACATGTTAACACTTAATGATAACTATAATAAAAGTACTACAGTCCTATTATCCCATTTTTGTAGACATGTAATAAGTTAATGTTGCCAAGGAAATAGACTTAAAATATTCCTTGGCAAACATTTTGTATGATGTGAGTTTGACATTTCTGAAAAACTGACAGTAATAAGATTTGTTGCCAAAAGAAACAGCTTCTTTTATCACACTTGCATTGCAAATGATACTATGCCAATCAGTGTAGAAATATTTCTTCATTGCTGCAAAGAGATTTTCTTCCATAGTTACTCTGAGCTGAGTGCTGAAAACTAACTCCTGTTTAAAATAATTCAATAGCTCTTAAGCCATTAATGATGTTTTTATAGAGACTAGCTATATCATTATTAGCCATTATCAAATGACTGGTATAGCTAGAAATTAGAGGAGGGGTTAGTGTGAGTTGATTTCACCTGTCATATGTATTTATACCTCACATCTATAAAATGGAGTATGCATTCCAAGAATGCATATTATTTTTTTGGTGGTCTCTTTTAGAATAAGGAAACCAGAACTCACTGTCTCCTGCTTTCTAGTCTGCCTTAACCATTAAATTAAGCTGGTATGTTGATAGAAGCTGTTTGTTTACCAGTGCCTGCAAATGTGTGACATGTTCACTAACTCTTACTGCTAGAAATCCTCAGTTGTCTAGTTGATTAGTCTACACTCCCAAATGTTCTGTTCTGGAGCTTTTCCTGAGAGCCACAGGCATGCAGAGATTTTGAGTGGCTCTTTCCGTAGAGTAAGGAAAATGACCTTGACAGAGATAGGCGTGATTCTGTTACTATTTATAAATGTAGTGTTAGCTTGATGTGGAATTGATTTATTGGTTTGCTTTGACATCAGTCTTGCACATACAGTGTTTTACCATCACTACCACCCCAATTCTCATGTGAATTAAACAATTGCCACGCAAATCTTTTGTGCATTCTTTCTCTTGTTTTGGACTTTAAGGTACGTTTTTTTTCCCTTGTAGATTTGTTAAATGATTTGGCACATTTCTCTCAAGGTCACGATCCTTACTTTCTAGAATTTCACAACCCCTTTGAGTGTTTTCAGCATTCACACATGTCTAGTAGATTTGAGGGAGCCTCCAAGTCTGCTGTGCTGTGCTGAGTGTGAGTTTATGGAAATTGTAGTTTTTACATAGAGAAAAGAGATCAGGTTGGAGAAGGCTGGTCTGTACATTTGTCTTCACAAATTGTGTTCTCGAGAATTATCTGAGCTAGTCTGTCCTGCGTTAACCTCCTCAAGATAGTTATTAGGTTATAGGATTAATCCCGACAAGACGGAGTGGCTGTGGGTTCTCCCTCCCAAGGACAAGACCAACTGTCCGTCCATTACTCTGGGGGGGGGAAACTTTGAACCCCTCGGAGAAGGTTCGTAACTTGGGTGTTCTCCTCGATCCACAGCTGCACTTAGACCAACATTTGGCGGCTGTGACGAGGGGAGCATTTGCCCAGGTTCGCCTGGTGCACCAGTTGCGACCTTATCTGGACAGGGAGGCCTTGCTCACAGTCGCTCATGCCCTTATCACCTCGAGGATCGACTACTGCAATGCTCTCTACATGGGGCTACCCTTGAAGAGTGTTCGGAGACTTCAATTAGTCCAGAATGCAGCCGCGCGAGCAATCGTGGGCTTACCTCGGTATGCCCACATTTCACCAACGCTCCGCGAGCTGCACTGGCTACCTATTAGTCTCCGCTCGCAATTCAAAGTGTTGGTTATTACCTATAAAGCCCTACATGGCCTAGGACCAGGTTACTTGCAGGACCGTCTTTTGCCTCATACCTCATCACGACCGGTCAGAGAGCACAGAGTTGGTCTTCTCCGGGTCCCGTCGACCAGTCAATGTAGGCTGGCGGGCCCCAGGAGAAGGGCCTTCTCTGTTGCGGCCCCTACCCTCTGGAATCAGCTCCCTCCGGGGATTCGGACCGCTCCCACTCTTCTGGCCTTCCGAAAAGAATTAAAAACTTATTTGTGTCGGCAGATCTGGGAATGATTGGTGCTGAATGTTGGATGAATGTTTTTTTTTTTATTAAAAATTTGGGGTATTGTTTTATTTTATGATCATTTTAATTTAATTTATATTAGACTTTAATGCGATTGTTATTATCTATGTTGTAAGCCGCTCTGGGTCCCCTGGAGAAGAGCGGCTTATAAGTCTAATAAATAAATAAATAAATAAATAAATTTGTTTTGTCATACCTGGAGAAGAATGTGGATTTCCAGAAATAATCATTTTAAGCAGCACATCACCTTTTTGTTCAATATTTATAAAAAAAAGCCAAAGAGCAGTCAAATAAAGCAAAACAGTGTTTTCATGTCAAATTCTTAGCAAAAGCTAGATATTTAGAATTAAATATTACAAATTGAAAAGAGAAGTAAGAAAAATATTTGAAATTTCATCATAAAAGAAAAAATGCAATAGAACAATAACATGTCTCTTTTTTATGATAATAAAACTATTTGTCATGAATATTCGAATCATTATTATTCAGGTGATAACAAGTTAAATAGGGAAGGCTCTTATTTTCTGACCTTTCCTCGCCACCAGCGTGAAGGGTGAGCATTGACAGATGTTATTGAGCCAGCCTATAGCATCTGATTTGCACACTTATTTCCAGGAATACATACCTTGGTGGCACTCAGAATACCTGGGGTGAGGGTGGCAGGTATGGAGGATGCAGAGCAGTCAGGTCTCTGTCCTTTTTCTCCTTTGGGTTCCAGCAAAGATCTTAATGGGGTTATAACACAGATAGTGCTGCATCCCACGTGTTCCTGTGTCTGCAATTAGTAGATTGAACACGTGTTTCCAAAGAACTTTGCAATACCTTTAAACTTTGCAGCCACAAAGTTCATCAGTTCTATGTTTTAATCTGAACACTTGACTACTTTTGTTATTATTGAATTTATTTTTGGTTCCTACTATAAATGAAGCCATCTATGGCCTGTTTTCTTCTATTCATGTCTATATCGTTAAATGCAGATAATGAGATACAGGTACCATTTCTGTTCTGACTAAATTGTACTCGCTTTTCGAATTGTTCTGGTTCTTTTTATTTAAGAATTGAAAGGAGTATTTCACTACAAGAAATTAGAGTTTGATTTGTAAAACTGGGGCTGAGGGTGGGAAAGAGGCCTGCACTGGAACATTGTCTACAGTTGTTGTTTTTTACTACCACCAAATGTATTTGGGTTTGGGCCATTTCACCCTGATCAGATTCACTTTCTCACAACAGCTGTCCATAATGTTGCTGGCTTAAGCAATATAACAGAACAACAGAGTTGGAAGGGACTTTGCAGGACTTTTAGTCCAACCCCTGCTCTGGCAGGGAACTCTATACCAGGGGTAGGCAACCTTGGCTCTTTTAAGCTTGCCTACCCCTGCCCTATACCATCTCAAACAAATTGTTGCCAGCCATCTCACTTTGCTGCATTTGTGTTTCAAATGCAAAGGAAAAAAAATCTGGGAAAGCAGGGAGATTTAGAATGGCTTTTAGAATTATTTCTAGTCTCTTGAAAATAGCTCTGTGCTAGGTTACCTGATTGGGAAGAGAAGCAGAATGGGACTTAGAAGAGCAAGTAAAATCCTGTGCTGTGGTCTATTTTTTCCTCTCATGTGGCTGCACTGAGAGATTTTTTTCCAGGATTTTGTCCTCATAACCTCTAGCCAGATTAGGTCCATTTTCCTTTTGTCAAGATCTCTTCCCATGCCACATTTTATCCAATTGTGGTTGGTTGTCAAAGCATTTTCCTGTTGAACGACAGATAGGCAGAGGAAGGGAGAAATTTGGGCCTCTTCATATCATTTCTTTCCAACATTCCCTTGGCTGGGAAAGAAAAATAAGCTTGGACAGACGTAAGGACAGTGAAGAAGGATGGGAGAGGACTAGGACTGACAGGGAGGTCCCAGGGAGAGGGATGAGGGATTACAGTAGGTAAGAATTCCTACCAGAAATAAATGCCCCGCCCTGCATCCTGGAGCAGGTACTGCAAATATATTCTCATGTGTTTCCTTGGGATTGAAAACTGAGCTGATTTACTTCTGTAATTAATTGGCTCAGCTTTCACTGAGATTTTCAAAGCACCACAATATTGTTAGGAGCATGCAGCATGGTGCAGCCCTTGTGGGGCAACGTTCCATATGGCCTTATACAGGCAGTTGGACATTCATCAACTCTTGGCGTAAGTTTAGCAAATGTTTATTTCACAAATAGGTTTGTTTTTAATTAATAGGCTGTCCTGCAGGCTCTGCTGTGAGTTTTGCAACAGCTGCAAGACTTGGCAACATTTCTGTGAGAGAAAGAAGCATTTCATTATAATCTACAGCTCTGAGCAAGTTAGATCATACAAAGAAAAATTATAAAATAGTTACCAGTTCCACTGCATTTCTACTATTTTGTCGCTCTCTTCTTAACTATGTCCCATAAATGCTAAAGGCTCCTATGTATGTGTTTTTTTTTTACAAAATCTAGATATAATGCGCAAGAACTAAAACCAAGAGTTGGAAGTAAATCATTCCAGCCAAAAGATGGATAATCATAGAGGAAATTCAGAATGCCATCTGCATTTTATCCCTTTTATTTCTACTTTTTATAAAGGGAACGGTTAATTGATTTGTTTTCCAGCAGCACCAATATAAATAGTACATCGTATTTTCCTCTTTATTCCTTCCTTCCTTTTTAAGCACACTCAGTTTTTCTGGGAGTATAGCGTCTTCTTTTAAAGAAAAAACCATTCAGGAGGGTAAAATGATAAAACAGAAACACCATACATCACTGTCAACAAAAACCAATGGGGGTAAATCGCCAATTTCTTCAGACAGAAGGGAAAGAGCGTCTATAGGTGAGTACGTCACCGAGATTCAGGCAATCCTGTACATTTTCTAGGAAGCAAATGCTACTGATGTTTTTTTTTTCTTTCCAAATGAATATATTGATGATTGCAATTTTAAATAATGCAGAAATCTATTTAAGATAATAGATTTAATAAGCAATATCATAGTGAACTTTAACCAATGTTAATGACAAATTTGTAGGTGATATGTGGAAGACAAGCAAATTAATACAGGTAGTCCTTAACTTGCGACCACAATGGAGTCTAAAGATTTCTGTTGCTAAGTGAGTCAGTTGTTAAATGAGTTTTGCTCCATTTTACAACCTTTCCTATCACAGTTGTTAAATAAATCACTGCAGTTATTAAGTTAGTAATATGATTATTAAGTGAATCTGGCTATCCCCACTGACTTTGGCTTGTTAGAAGTCACAAAAGATGATCATGTGACCCTGGGGCACTGCAACCGTCGTAAATATGAGTCAGGTGCCAAGCATTTGAATTGTGATCTCATGATCTCACAGATGCAGCAGTGGTTGTAATTGTGAAAAATGGCCCTAGGCCACTTTTTTCAGTGCCGTTATAACTTCAAATGATGACTAAAATAGTTGTATGTCAAAGACTCCATATACAGTGTATTGACAAACCAACATTTCTGACTTTACTCAGAAAAAGAGGATTGTGGGTAAATCTTCCAAAATACATATTTGGGGTCAAGGTTAGAATTCTTTAGTTTGGTTTTTTTTCACCCGAGGATCTGAGCTGTGCAGAGCTGTAAAATTTCTCCACCCCTTTGACCTCCACTTCCGCTAGATGTACTACATAGGACTCATTCAAAAGTTTGATTCTGTTTACACCGTGTGAGATTGACCTCTAATTCATGTGGGCTAGTGCCCTAAGTAACGTTTTTAGGGGGAAAGTGTCAGGCAAGGACATTTCCTTGGAAGTTAGTTGATGGCAGCAGTCTTTACAAAACTACTATACCAAGACAGGACGTAGAACTGGAATGTGTAATACTTCCCAGTTCAATTTCTTGACGTATTTCAGCTTTTTGAAACATTGCTTTATTCTAGAATTGCTTACTGTTCGGTAAATAGTTGGCCTTCTGTTGCTTAATCTAATCAATGTACTGTTCGGTTGAGAGCACATTTCTGCATCCTTCAGTATGGATAGCAAATAGCTATCGGAGTTTTATGAAGTAAACTCTGTAATAATCTGTTTTTAAGCACTGAAAACAATCCCATCTGGATTAGTCACTGAAAGCAATCTTTGACAAGGTTAGATTAAGATAACATCATTCTAAATTAAGATTGAGAAAATGAAAAACAAGTAAAACTAATGTATGGTGCTCCCATGTGTCCAGAGTTCCTTATAATTGAGCTGTAATACTTAACAATAACATTACAAGTTTGCAATTGTGTGCCATGGGCAATGGATGAATGAACTGCTGCTCAGATTGAGAGAATTGAATTGCAGTGCAGAGAATTTAGTAAGACACATCGGGGACTTCCTGATTTCATTCTGCCTGTCCCATTTTTAGCATGCCTTCAGGGCTGGAGATATATGTATGTCCATCATGCTCTTTCCTTTCAAGATATGCAGCATTATGCAGAGCTGAGAAGTAAGATATAGTGAGGCAATGTGTCAGTGAAGATTCTCAGTTATCCAAATAGAGTTGTCAGGAAATTGAATGATGGCAACTGGACTCAAACCCAAAAGAAAAGTCCAGTTGTTCATGATTTAGCTTCCAGTTAGTGATGCAATGAAATTAAAGCTAAATGTAATAATCACCTTTCTGTCTTTACAAATCAATTTTATCCAAATTATAAATTAATTTCTATAATTTTCCAGCTTTTCTTCACTCAGAAAAGAGGAGGCCATCGCAAAAAGGTAATGTTTTCAGTGCTGACAAGAAGTCAAAACAGGCCGCTCAGAGGTCAGCTGGTAAAGAAGCTGCTGCCTTGGCAGCCCAGGCAAGGAAGTTTGGAATAGCGGTTTTGCACCTGGACCTCATGCCTCTTCTAGCAGGTATTCTCCCCAGAGACAGGTAACAGGGAAAATGGAAATATAATGAAGGAATATCAGGGGGGGAGATAAATATTTGCAAGATGGCGGACATAGCATCGTGATCCAAGCCCCACTCTCCTGTACCTGTCAACCACAATAAAAGTGCCATGGCTGTGTCTTGGCACCTGGGCAGATTTGGAACCTTGACCCCAGAGGATGAGGATAAAGATCAAGCAGCTTTTCTGAGAGATGAATGATTGTGTGATTCCTTTTCATGATGAGATGCAAAATTTGAGTTGTGGGGCTGCCAAGACAACTTTTTTTTTTTTACATGAAATGGGAAAAACTAGACAGTGTGAAACAGTTTCAACAAGGCTAATGTCAAGCAGGATTTCCTTGTGGTCGTTGTGAATTAAAGTACAAACAACCTTGCTGGTAAATCTCATGAAATTGCTAGTCTTAAAAAAAATGTCCAGCCTTTGTGTTCATTTGCATAAGTGTTCAACTTACATAATATTCTGGGGGGGGGGAAAGAAGGGACTGATTCATATCACTTTATAAAACGTCCTGGTTTGTTTGGGGTTTTTTTTAATGGGCAGGTCTTACTCAGGAAGGATTGAAAAAGAGCCCAAGTGAGACCTCCATTTCTTAGTGCAAATAGGTTTGCAAATTATATAGCCTGGAGTCCAGTGACAAGTACCTAGTTGATTTTCTGTCTCAGGTGTTGCCCAGTAAACAGTTTATTGCATCTTGAGGAAATCAAGTTTCCTGAATGAAATTCACTGATGAAGTTTGTAAAGTCTGCCTATAATTTATGTCTCTCTTCCAAGTTGCTTCAAGGCTCATTGAATTCTACTGCTGATTTGTAGACTCCCACTGCTGACGCCCCTTATTGTATCCAAGTGAGAAGCTTGGACAAATAAAAATGCCTTTTGGAACCTGGGCTGGTGCCTGCCTATCCCCTGGAATCTGGGTGTTCTGATCTCTGACTGTATAGGGATTTTGAGGCAGTACTTTGCAGCACTCTCTCCTTTTTAGAATTTCTTAGTACCAAAAGAGTATTATTAGACTGATCATTACCATTTAATTTTTAGGCAATCAGTAAAACCTAGATCAGGGGTAGACAGCCTTGGCTCTTTTATGACTTGTGGACTTTAACTCCCAGAATTCCTGAGCCAGCATAGCTGGCTCAGGAATTCTGGGAGTTGAAGTCCACGAGTCATAACAGAGCCAGGGTTGCCTACCTAGATGATATGGAAGCATGTTGTCTAAGCTTATCTCTTGGTTGATCCAAAACCATTTTAGTGGTTTAAATTTTTTGTAACCTTCCAAGCAAACAGAATAATTTTTTTGCAAGAGTCCACTCTCTGTGTGTCTAAGGCTCTTTCAAAATGGACAGTTCTATACTGTATGGAATATAATTCAACAACACATTTATTTGCCTGAACCTTTATTTTCTTGCAAGTGTTCATCATAGTAATAGCTAATCAATAAGAACTACTTGTGGACATGACCCAAACATATATGAAACCGGCATAGACACTGCTCTCAAAATGCACCTCAGTACGGAAGCCATATTCAGTTTTTACTGCATCTATTCTAAGAGTTTAAGAGTATTTCATTCATCTTTCAATATCTCCTTTCATCTGGGCAATATAGTTTTCTTCTAAACAAAATATTTTCCTAGAAATAATTATCTCCAGGTATTTGATTTAATCACCATAAAATATAAATATATCTTTTACATATACACAGCTGTTTGTTACCAATTGGCACAATATTACATGAATTCCAATTGTATTCTTAGACTACTTGCTATATTGTACAGTTCTTACCAAATAGTATTCATCTTTGATAAGAAGATTGCTAAGAATTATTCTTAGTAGGTCCCATCTATGGTGTATATATTACTTGATTGGTTCCAAAGAAAGTTTTTGACTGAAAACACTTGACTTCAATTAATCTATTGCTTCATATACTTTCCCGCCTCCTCTTTTATTATTTCCTAGATATTGGTGCTTTCTGAGTAACTTGGACTAACTACATCAGAATTTGCAAACGAGACTATTATAGTTGTATCCCTTTATTTTCTGCTTCTTGGCATTATCTAAGTAGTAAAAGTGAGAACTAGTTCAGTCCACTTATATTTTCAGCAGCAACAGGAACGTCTTGCTGCATTAGCATCACCCTTCGGTCAATCCTAGCAGGTGGCTGTACTTGTGGCTAAGCAGGGTTGGCCCTACGGTAGTTCAGTGGTGGCGAACCTATGGCACGGGTGCCAGAAACGGCACTCAGAGCCCGCTCTGTGGGCACGCACGCTGTCACCCCAGTCCTAGGCCTTCAGCTGGGTTTTATAAAACCTTTTTGCTTTAGGCCTCCGCCGCCATGTGCAAAAAAAAAAAAAGGTTCAATCAGTCAATTTCAACTTCTCGTGGAAAAAAAAAGATCTTGCAAAGTTGAAATTGATTGATTGAACTTTTTAGTCCCTCCCAGTCTGCCGTTACCACTGCAGCCACACTCACCCAATTGGCCACGCCGACCCAATGGGCCACACCCAGGCCAATGGGTCACACCCACCCAGCACACGATGATGCACAAGTGGGATTTGGGTTGCAATTTGGGCACTCAGTCTCTAAAAGGTTCGCCATCACTGCCCTGGTTAGTAATCGGTTGGGGGAACACTTGGGAATGACAAGGTCGAGGAAGTCTGCTGGGAAAAAACATCCTGGAGGCAGACAGAGACAACCCATTTTAGTGTTTTTGCAAAAAAAATTGTACATGGTCTTGTCCATGAAGACAGCAAGGATCAGGCTCAACCTAACAAACTTTACATTTTTTATCTGAACAGTTATAAATAATTCAGATCCTTCTCTCCATCTGCAGGTGAATACTATATAGCCAGTCGATGGGAAGAGAATTCCCCCAAACTTAATGAAGCATACTTAGGTTTTGCTATAGACAAACCTATTATGAGTGAGAAACACAAAAATGACTTAAATCCACTGATTATTAAGATTAAGTCTGCAAAATGTCTACCAAATACTCCTGTTCCAATTGAAGAGTTGCAGGTAATTCTTTTTGGTTCTATATTGTGATAATAGAGAGTATTCTGGAGCAAAACAATAAATTTTAAAGTGTCTTTTGTTTCTGGATTTGAAGAGTATTTATAAATAAATTTATATATAAATGTCCTGAAATGAAATGTAGGAAACTTTAATTTTTCTAATGCACAGGCACTCACTAGGCCTCCTTATAGTAATTTTCTGGTAGGGGAAACCTTGACTTTTGTAACACAGGGACCACTGTTGAAGGTTATTTTTCATTTGATTGTTTTTCAGTCTGATTTAAAAGAGCTTTGAATGAAGCATCTTTATCTTTTTTTAATCACCCAGCAAAGGATTCTCTCATTCTCCTTTCCTCTCTGTTCTGCGTCTCTGTCTCCAGATAAATTTATTTAGAAAGCTTTATCCTTCATAAACATTCAATTCTTCTTGCTATATTTTTTCACTAAAAGCCACTTCAATCCTTCCTAATACTGCCATTATTATTGTTGTTTTGTTTCCACTTTATATCTTACTTGACCTAGGGTGGGGGAGGACTTCTCATTCCCCAATCCTCTTATATCCTATCTGTATAATTCCTACTGCAGTATGAAGGGTTCTTGGTGCTCTCTAAGCTTGGTGGTTTTCTTGCAGACGCTTCATTACCCAAACTAGATAACATCAACACTGCTAGTGATGTGGTTTTTTTTACAAAGTAAAAAACAGGATTAGCACTGATGAAGTTATCTAGTTTGAGTAATGAAACATCATCAAGAAAACAGCCAAGCTCAGGGAATGCCAAGAACCCCTCATTTCAACTCTGAGCTACAAATATTCTCCTTTATTGGTATCTCTCCAGTGTGTCCACACTAACTGCTAAGTTATGGATTTACTATATATCTCACTCGTCAAACTAGCATAGACATGATGGCTCTTGCAACTGGCTGATGTTAGACATCAACCATTGTCCATTATAGTGGGATGTCCTGAATTTTAAGTGCTGTAGAATTTCCTCTTGTTTGCCCTTCACAATTTAGATCTAGAATGAGCACAGAAATCTATTTTCACATTGTAATTCTGATAATTTGCAGTCTTTTGATCCAATTGTGTTTTCAAGGTCCTTATTGCTGATGAGGATAACAATTTTTCTACCATCTGCTTGCTTAATTGTCTGCTGCTTGTTCTGTCTTCCAAAGTATTTATATCATTCATCCCTAATCATTCTCTCTACTAAAACAGATAAATCCCTGAAGATAAGAACAAAATATTCTCTTAAATCATTATTCCCTTAATTCATCATGAATTTACTCTTCTACTTGATTAATGTAAGGATTCTTTTGTTCCATTTAAGAATAGCTAGCATCATACCTGAATCAGATGAAAAAGAAAACAAAAATGTATTGTTAACATACCAGTGACATCCCATTTCAGTTCCCAGTCTGACCTAGATTTCATAAATAGATACTATTAGTGTGTTAGATAAGACAGAAACTTGTGACTTAAGTGCTTAGCTTAATATTCTATCAGCATGTGTGTCATGGCCTGGGACTCAGATAGAGTCCAGAGAAGCTACTTTAGTTGAACCAATTGAATGCCAGAATCAGGGCACATTGAGCCAGGAATCATTTGAGGCTAATCAAATATAGGCACAATCAGAATAACCAGATGTTGATATACAGCTTCTAAGCACTTGTACTTGGAGAGCAGAGGAGCTCATAGCAAAGATGCTCAGTAAGGCTTCTTGCCAATCAAGAATATATATGCTTTAGACACAGCTGGCTTCAGCCTTATTTGAGAGGCAGCTTTGACTTAGGTTTCCATGTTGGAAACAATGGTCTGATTTCCTGTATCTGACCATGTTGTTGCCATCTGCTTTATAGGCAATCTAAAACTCCCATCCTTGGAAAGGATGACACATCTTGCTTGGCTCTCTCAATTTTAGATTTTTGATTATTCTACGTATTTCTGTGGAAAGTGAAACTACCTTATCTTCAGAGATTTATTTATGTTCCTTTGATTGTTCATACTCAAGCAACTCAAGTTTCTAGCAACCGTGTGTGTATGTTTGAAACCTGAAACAGGACGTTATCTTCAGAAGTTGATATATCAAGTATCTTGCCATGTGAGATGTGAATGAACACAAGCTTTTTTCAGTTGTTAGATTAGAGAACACTTGCTTAGGTATGTGTGCTTGGAGTGTTCTCCATGCAACCATCCCTCTTGGACCATCATTGCTTTTTCCCCCTACTTTAATTTCTTCGATGTTTTCTTTTTGATTGTATTTTGACAATCGGTTATTTGTATACTAAATAAACTTAGAATCAACAAGTCATATTTATACTAAACATTTATACTGTTACTTTGTCTTTTATAGAGAACCTGCACTCCTGTTTACTGCAAATACACTTTCTACAATATGTGTCCCCATTATACACAAGGTCGAGATCATGGAACTGATGTCTTCTTTAAAGATATCAATGTGATTCTTGTAGGAACAATAGACCCTAGAAAATTCAGTGAATACCTAAGAGGTCCAGACTTAGAAATTGAAGTTCATGACCGAGACAAGAAAATGGAAGATCTCAAGGTGAAGCCATCTTTGTTTGGAGAAGAACCAGGAGACAGCAAGCTAAGTGACATAAGCAATGTCACTTCGAAATACATGGTCCAGAATTCCATTACAGCCCAAGAAAATATTTGTAGCCTGTATGGAGTAACTAAAATCAACTTGAGCAATTTATTGCGAGGGGAAAAGACCTTGAATTTCTGTGCACCAATTCACAACAGCTCAGTTCAAGATACATCTCTATTCCATGGACAAAACACCAGTCCAGGGGCTAAGAAAACAGATGACTCTCAGGTTGTTCAATTTCCAAATGGGAATTATGTAAATGCTGAGTCATATCTTAAAGTGAGAGTTGAAATAAGTGTACCATTAGGTCCTGCAGAGGAAGAGGGCGCTGCTGCTGCTGCACATTGTCCATATGGCTGCATCATTTATCTTTTTGATTATAATAATACATCATTCTTACACTATTTGATGCAGGAGATTACAGAAATTAATGCAGAGGCTTTCCTACTTGATTCCTATCCCATAGATACAACTCAAAAATCTCTTAATACTTTGAAACTGAATCACAAACTTTCCTTAGAAGAGATTTCTCTGCTAGATATTATTACTGGGTTTCACATAATTGACGGGTCCATTCACCTTCTGATCCTGGAAGGTTTCAGAAATAAAGCACTTAAGAGGATGTGGAATAAAAAAATTGATAGGTAATCAACACCATTTTACTGTTAAAATTACTTTTTCCTGTGGTTATCTACTTCTGAAGGTAGTTTACAAGATGTTACATCCTGACATAGTAATGGTGATAAAATTCAGAAGTGATGTCAAGAGTCCCTGGTGCTCCAAATGCTCAGCCTGTGAACATTTCATAGGTGACCCACTCCATAGATTTATAAACAGAAGTATTAGATTTTTCCCTCTTAGACGGTGGCTCAAGTGTGCCCTGATGTTTTTTTAAAAAATAATTGTGCATACTGAAACAGTATATTAGAATGAAATCTATGCCTAAACATTTTAAAAAAATGAATAGTGCTGTAGAAATTGGTAGCTTTTTATATTTGTTATATTTAGACTTTCTCTGATATTTGAAATATCTATATAATCTATCTATCTACTGTATCTATCTATCTGTCTACCTACCTACCTACCTACCTACCTATCTATCATCTCTCTATATATCATCTGTCTATCATCTATCATATTTATATCTTATCTATCAATCTATCTATCTATCTATCTACCTACTTACCTACCTTCTATCTATCTATCTATCTATCTATCTATCTATCTATCTATCTATCTATCTATCTATCTATCTATCTATCTATCTATCTAATCTTTGAGTTATTTGGATATTTTGAACATCTCTATTTTGTATGTTAGGAATCCACTGTAACCAAATCATTTTTCCTATGAATGGTGAAATTCATAAAGCTGAATGACTCTTAGGTACAAAAGATTCTATTTTACACAATTCACATTTATATCCATTGCTTTTTGAAAGAAGATGCTAGGCATCAAGGGACTGATGTAGTTCAGGATTTACACATGGGTTGGAGTGTGGGTGGATAGGGAACCCACAGTTCTTTCCCTCCCTCCCCATAACTTCAATCTAAATTGACACCTTTCAGGGAGTTAGGGATTGTCTGCCAGCCATTTGGGAGGAATAAGAGTCCTATAAAGCTGTACTGTATCTATTATACCTTGGATGAAAACTTTTGTATTGCAGTTAATACTTCTATTCATTAAGGAAATGGTTTTATTTTAGCACTAGTCATATTCTACCTAAGACAGCAGTTCTCAACCTTTTCCGGGGCTCGACCCGCGGGGCGCATTGCGCATGCACAGCGCAACGGGGCGTGTTGTGCATGCACGGCGCGGCGGGGCACATCATGCATGCGCGGTGCGGCAGCCCGCATCACAAAGGGGAAAAAATGGCTGACCAAAAAAAAATGGCCGACCAAAAAAAAAAATATGGCGGGCCCGCATCGCGCATGCACAGCGCGACAGCCCGCATTGCAAAGGGGAAAAAATGGCTGACCAAAAAAAATGGCCGATCAAAAAAAATGGCAGACTGCGGTGTTTGGCGACCCCCGTGAAATGATTGTTTGACCCCAAATGGGGTCGCGACCCACAGGTTGAGAACCGCTGACCTAAGAAGAATATAACATATTTAGACTATTCTTTTGACACTGAGTTTGTACATTTACAGCACACATTTCTTTGCTAATTCTAAATAAAAAACAACCCAGAAGAATGTGAATTTAAACTTAGTTACTTCTAACCTGGGGGGGGACAATGGCTCAGTGATTAAAGAAACTGAGATTGTCAGCTGGAAAGCTGATAGCTCAGGTTTGAAACCTGAATGCTGCAGAACGGGGTGAGCTACCATTATTTGCCTCAGCTCCTGCTAACCTAGCAGTTCAATAGTATGCAAATGTGACTAGATAATTAGGTATTCTGTGTCCTTGGGCATATAGTCATGCTGACCATATAACCATGGAAGTGTCTTCGGGCAATGTTGGCTCCCTGCGCTAAGAAGTGGAGTTGAGCATCACCCTTTAGAGCCAGACATGATTGGACTGGGGAAACTTTTTTCTTTACCTTTACTTGTAACTTATTCTGTCATATTCAGCCTTCAGAGATGACCACAGTGTTCGTAAAAAAAAAGCTTTAAAATATTTTAAGTGTAGGATATTGATGTTCAGGTCTTTCTCCATTCCCCCCCCTTTTTTTGCAAGGATTAATCATGATAGTTCAGATGCATAGTCCAGAGAAAGATAAATGTATCTTTACTATGCATCACCTTCAAAGACAAAGCCAAGCAGTTAGATCAGCTTTTGCTACACTGTTAGATTAAAATTTTACAGTACAAGACTGACTTAAGACACAGTAGAAAAAGCTAGCTTTCTTCTACTTGTATGATGTTATTATTGTGCAGGACCAGGAAATATTGTGATGATCCTTGGTGCTGAAATATTGGTCAACTCTTCCAGGTAGCCTAAACTAGGAAACTAAAGTCGTGCAGGCTACTACGGTACTACTTTTTATTACAAGGTTACAGTAAAAGAACCTTGCACATCTGAATGTGCCTCCCCACTCCCTCTTTATCTTCACCAGAACTAGGGAAGATCAAGTCTTAAGAGGCTTTTTCAAATTACATTTATGCACAAGACTCACGTTCCTTTTGTCTGACTCTTGCCTTTGGTTGTAGCTCTTCCCCCTGTTCCTCAAGGTTATTCCTGTGCCTGTTACACATATCTATTTTAAAAACAACAGAATGTCTCACAAGACATATGATATGTAGTTTAACAGGACACAATATTTAGACCAAACTATACTTGAATGTATTAAAGTGGCAAGTGCCCTCCTCTTCTCATTCACACTAAAGGGAATGCCTTTTGAGCCCAAAGCTTCATGTTATACTTGCTTTTTGATGCACACCTTTTGTTTTATATGCAAATTTCTGAATCAGCGTTATAGGGAGTGCATAGATAGGAGTAACATATTTGCTATATTTGGAGAGTTAAAATGCAGTTCGTTCCAACATAGCATTAGTACAGCTACAAGGAAGAAAGCTGAACTGAGTACTTCATTTATAGTCTCGCCTTTATTTCTGCAGAATGTTAAATATGCTGAATTTGGCAGTAGCTAGATGTTAATTATTGCAGCAATCTTTCGCAAGCAGAGATCTAGGTTTGCATTTGAATGGCCTAAAGCAGCTGGAAAAGTTCATAATTCTAATTGGCTTCAGTTCCCCCCATCTCAGCAAGCCCTATTTTTATATATGGACTGGTCTCAAATGACGAGAAATGCATGTTTCAGACCAGTAAACCATGGTTGGTGCAGGTTTTCCTTAGTTATGCTCTTTAAAAATACTGGGATTTATTTTGCTGGGATTTACTTTTTCAGGAATGCCGTTTGTGTCTTCATGTTGCTTTTACACAAGAGTAGTTTTATTGGAAAAATTGTAAAAAAACTGATATGCAGTACAGAGATTTATTACTTATTTCACAGGATTGGTATCTGTGTTTTAAAAGTCAAATTCCACAGAAGCAATGAGGGCTTTATTAGTTAATGTAGTCCAATTTCCTATTTTACAGGGTGCAGGAAACAGAACATGGGAGATTACAGATATTCTATAATTCACACCTGTCTTTTCACAAGCGGCTGTATATAGATCTTGAAG
This sequence comes from Bothrops alternatus, assembly GCA_034064705.1. NCBI lineage: Eukaryota > Metazoa > Chordata > Lepidosauria > Squamata > Viperidae > Bothrops > Bothrops alternatus. The sequence continues at coordinate 22,684,682 of JARGCV010000007.1, read as the reverse complement.
CTATCCTGCTTCACATCCGTCTCTGCAAGCCACTGTCAAGCCTCATGAAACAACCTTTGTTATATATCAGGGATATGGTTCCTCAGCCGTGTTTTGAAGCTCTTTCCAGGTTACAGCTTTGTTAGATTGTGGCATACAAATTATGTAGTTTTAGAAGTTGAGTATGGTAAGGATTTATCTTGGGTTGGGGTGAGGGTCTGGCAGAACTCAGATTTTATGGCCTCCACGATAGCTGTAGGTCTGTCCCAAGTAGTCTCAGTCTGACTCAGGTGAATGTATAGTGGGTTTTGTTTTGTCCCTGAATGCATAATCTGATCCCTTCCCTGTCCAGATGAGATTTCTTGCTATCTGGAACCTCTGTAGAACTGATTAGAAAACAAGTACTCAGTGCTACACCCGAAAGGAGTGGAGCAAGAGTTCTGCAAATGATTTGACATATTGAAAAATAAACAGTAGACAATATTTATATTTAATAAATACTTAATATAAACTTTCCATGACTCAACTGGAGAAGTTCTAAGTTTACCTGCAAACGTATCAGATTGGACAGTAGTTAATAGACATAGTAATCTATTGTATTTGTTTCTTATTCATTGTCAGTGTGATTGGTTTCACTGTTTCAATTCTTGGTCCAAAGTAATTGTTGCTATGTGATTTTTTTTTATTAAAAAGAGATGCAATCTGCTTTTCAGCAGTACAGTTAAGGTGAAAAATTTAAAACAAAGAGTAGTCGGGTTAAAAACAAACTAATAGTTCCCTTATTTAAATTACAGCACTGATCTTCAGTTGTTCCTTCTTTCTTTCCACACTGCAGACTTGATTACATCTGCCACAGTAAGAAGCTAAGGGAAGTGATCCATTACAGTCTCTTGCCTTCAGCAGAAATGATTACAATGTTGAGTCAGGAGTTTGGGGTTCCCTTGACTAAAGCTGACATGTATGCAAGGGAACCCCCGGAGATCTTGGAATCATTCAGTAAAATGCAAAAGGATCCAAGCATGAGGCAATATGGGTGTTCTCACTTGGATAACCACAACGAGAAGTATGTACTGAGAAAAAAAGAACAAGAGAGCCAGGCACCACATAATTATATCCAGGTGGGTGAAACGCAGCAGTGAAAATAGCCTCGCAGAAAGAATTGGCAACCTGTACAGATTTTATTAAGGTGAATTTTTAGCTGTGCTGGGTGGGGCTCATCACCAGATGCCAGCTTCTGTTATGCAGGTTCCCTCCCCCCCTTTTTTAATGCCATACAGCTGCACATACAGTTGGTCCTCAACTTACAACCATCCATTTAACAACCTTTTGAAGTTACAGCGATGCTGAAAAAAAATGATTCGTAATTGGTCTTCGTGCAACTGTTGTAGTATGCCCGTGATTAAAATTTGGGTACTTGGCTACCGGCGTGCATTTATGATGATTATAGCATCCTGGTGAACACCATTTTTGACCTTCCCATGAAACGTCTGACAAGCTACATCAGTGGGGAAGCCAGATTCCCGTAACATTCTCAGGGGAAAAGGTCATAAAATTGGCCATCGTTCACTTAGGAACTGCATCTCTTTTTAATGATAGAAGTCCCAGTCCCAATTGGGACCGTAAGTTGACTGGTTCCTTAGCATGCAGATTGGAGCCCACGTGAAAGTAATGTCTCCATTCCAGGGAAATTTGATCAAGTACAATCTCTATATAATCTTAATGGATTCGGGAATACGTTTGTGAATGATTTCTGTATTCAGTGAATCTGTTCTTGTGAGGTAAATCTAGTGCAGCCTTCAACCATATCATCCTATTTGGCCAGACACTTATTCAGAGGGCAATTTTTCTAGTACAGGTGGTCCTTGATTTACATCCGTTCATTTAGTGACCATTCAAAGTTACAATGGCCCTGAAAAAGTGAGTTATGGTCGTTTTTCACTCTTCTTCACACTTTTCACATGGCTGCTGCAACATCCCCAGGGTCACGGGATCAAACTTCGGATGCTTGGCAACTAATTCATATTTGTGATCATTGCAGGGTCCCAGGGTCATGTGATCACCTTTTTTGATCTGACATGCAAAGTCAATGGGGAAGCCAGGATTCACTGAACAACCGTGTTACTAACTTAAGAGCTGCAGTGATCCACTTAACAACTGTGGCAAGGAAGGTCACAAAACTGGGCAAAATTCACTTAACAAATGTTTCACTCGGCAACAGAAATTTTGGGCTGAATTATGGTTGTAAGTCAAGGAGTACCTGTAATCGAAGGGCAAACTACTGGTATTTTTGTTTGTATGGAAAGCAATTGTGTCCTAAAAATAGTATTTTCTCAGAAAACAAATCTGAGGAATAATTATGCTAGGCCTGACAATTCATAAGATGCCAGCTTAAAGGGAGAAGTACTTTCATCCTTTAAGACACATAGCTGTCTTAGAAAGCAGCCATCCCCAACCTTCCCACCTTGGTGGCCTGGCCCGGCGTGGGGAGGAGAGGACATGTGAACTGTAGGCACATGTGCATGCACACAGCTCCATTGGTGTGAGCGGCGGGCACATGCATCCTCCATTCGAATGGAAGGGTGCTTACGCTCATGTGCAAAGGTCCACTTGCGCGAGCGGAGAGTGCTCGCGTGCGAAGCTCCATTCACGTGAATGGAGCTTCGCACGCAAGTACAAGCTTTCTCTACTTGCATCCTCCATCGTGTGAGTGGAGCTTTGCGCACATGCGCCTGCTGGCCCATCACTCGCGCAGCCCGGTTTCAAGCAGGCTGCTGCCCAGTAGTGCACTGCAGCCCGGGGGTTGGGGACCCCTGTTATAAAGTACTATCCAATTATTGCAAATGTTTGAAGAATTGCTTTTAGGACTGTTTGTGATTTTTTTTTTAACTTAACCATTTACTTCTAACACAGGGGTTCTCAACCTTGCAAGTCTTAAAGTCTTAAGACTTGCAAGTCTTAAAGTTGCCAAGGTTGAGAACCCCTGTTCTAACATAATATCATAACTAATTTTGTGTGAGAGATATAATTGAACTGTTATCTAAACTAAAAGCAATTGGCTGCTAGCAGTCAGCAAGACACTGTTCATTCACAAATAGAATTCGGCTTCTACTTTTCTGTTACCTGCAGAACATTGCCTTTAAAGTAGCATCTTAGGAAATCCTTTTTCAGAAAATTGGCAGAGAGGACAGGTTTAATTTTAATTTACTGTTCTAATGCTTAATGGAAATATGTGTTCTGTATTTGCCAGTCTAATTACTGATATTTTCCAAAGTATTTAATATATTTGCGGGGAGGAGGGGAAGAAATGCATTCAAAGCTAGTGTAATTTTACATGTTCATATGTCTTTCAGTCCAATATTGAATATGTGAACTTCCTCAATGAGATATTTGAAAGAGAAATCCCAAGAACTATCAGAGCTTTCCCTTTTGGTGACATTGCTATCTTTAACTATAGTTGTCAGACATTAAATTCAGCAGAAATTGCAAAGAAGCTACTTCGACAAGAAATGGCAAAGGCAAGGAAACAAGATTTGTCTTTAAATTTTTTTCATGTTTTTTCCTAGAAATCTACATTGAAACGTCTAATAGTCTAGGCATGTTGTTCCAGGACTGCTGAAATTTCAAATTGGAGAGCAGAGAGCTAGATACTGATGTGCCTCTAGTGCAGGGGTTCTCAACCCCTGCTCTAGTGGTCCTCAAAATTTGGGCTGCCTCAATGAGGGGAGAGAGGAGAAAAGTGACTTGAGAAGAAGTGTAAAGAATAGTAGTTTTCTGGGCATGAGATAAAAATAAATAAGACTACCGATGGTCATCCATTACAGGCTTAATGTTTGAAAATGGAAGTATTAAACTTCGTTAACATTTTGCAGTAGTGGCGAATATGTAGGATGAGGATGACGATTCATTCTCCGAGCTTCTGGGTTGGTTTCCAGAAGTTGGTTGGTTTCTCCTGTTTAGGAACACTGACATTGACATTCCCTAAACTCCACTGAAGTTGTTACCTAGCCTGTTAACGAAATGTTCGGAAATGGAAACCAACCCCACAAGCTCAGAGAATGAACCGTCAACCTCATTTGTTAACAGTTTTTGAATTTACTTCAGTAAATACAGAATTAGACAAAGGCATGCAAATGTGATACTCTCCAGATATGTTGGGATAAGTATTACTGTGTATTCTAGACCAGGGGTGTCAAACTCAATTTCATTGAGGGCCGTATCAGCATTGTGGTTGCCCTCAGGGGGGGTAGGTGTGACCAGGGTGGGTGCAGCCTACTGGGTGGGCGTGGATAGAGTCAGTGTGGCCTACTGGGTGAGCATGGTTTCAGCAGGCATTGGGGCGCTCTCCTCACAGCGCCGAGAGGTTGAGCCGGGTGGTGCGAAGCTCGCCAACTTTCCACCTTGCTACCTGCTGAAACTGGGCAGGCTGGGGGCTAGGCTGCCCTGTTTAGGGTGACTTGCTCTCTCCTTGATACGGGGAGGAGGGAGGAACCTTTGCAGGGCAATGCCGAAGAATTTAACAGCTTTTTCACAGACAAAGTCGCTCAGATCCGGGCTGACTTGGACTCCAATTGGAATGCAGTGTCGGCTGACAACGAGTCAGTCGAGATGACAGAGGCCCATCTTAGTCCTGTTGAATGGGAGAAGTTTGACCTGGTAACTCCTGATGATGTGGACAAGGCCATGGGAGCTGTGAGTTCGGCCACCTGTTTACTGGACCCGTGCCCCTCCTGGCTGGTTTCGGTTAGCAGGGAGGTGACACGGAGCTGGGTCCAGGCTGTTGTTAATGCTTTATTGAGGGAGGGGTCCTTTCCGGCTCCCTTAAAGGAGGCACTTGTGCGCCCCCTCCTCAAGAAGCCTTCCCTGGACTCGGCAGTTTTAAATAATTATCATCCAGACTCCAACCTTCCCTTTTTAGGGAAGGTTGTTGAGAAGGTGGTGGCACTCCAACTCCAATGGTCCTTGAATGAAACGGATTATCTGGGCCCTCAGCAGTCTGGGTTCAGGTCCGGTTACAGCACAGAAACTGCTTTGGTCGCGCTGATCGATGATCTCTGGCGGGCCCGGGATAGAGGCTGCTCCACTATCCTGGTGCTTCTTGACCTCTCAGCGGCATTCGATACCATCGACCATGGTATCCTTCTGCGCCGGTTGGAGGGGCTTGGAGTGCGGGGCACCGTTTTACAGTGGTTCACCTCCTACCTCTCTGACCGGTCGCAGTCGGTGTTTGCAGGAGGTCAGAGATCGGCTCCGAGGCCTCCTCCATGTGGAGTTCCCCAGGGGTCTGTTCTCTCACCTCTGCTTTTTAACATCTACATGAAGCTGTTGGGTAAGATCATCTGTTGACACGGGGTGAGTTATCAATATGCTGATGATACTCAGCTTTATATCTCTACCCCGTGTCATTACAGCGAAGCAGTGGAAGTGATGAACCGGTGCCTGGAGGCTGCTGGGGTCTGGATGGGTGCCAACAGGCTCAGACTCAATCCCGACAAGACGGAGTGGCTATGGGCTCTGCCTCCCAAGACAATTCCAACTGTCCGTCGATCACCCTGGGGGGAGAAGTTTTGTCCCCCTCGGAGAAGGTTCGCAACTTGGGTGTTCTCCTCGATCCACAGCTAAGTTTAGAACATCATCTTTCGGCTGTGGCGAGGGGGGCATTCGCCCAGGTTCGCCTGGTGCACCAGTTGCGGCCCTATTTGGACCGGGAGTCCCTCCTCTCAGTCACCCATGCCCTTGTCACCTCGAGATTCGACTACTGTAATGCTCTCTACATGGGGCAACCTTTGAAGAATGTCCGGAGACTGCAAGTAGTCCAGAATGTGGCCGTGCGAGCTGTCTTGGGTCTCCCAAGACATGCTCATATCACCCCAGCTCTCCGTGAGCTGCACTGGCTACCAATTGGTCTCCGAACACAATTCAAAGTGTTGGTTATGACCTATAAAGCCCTTTATGGCAATGGACCAGGATACTTGCGGGACCGTCTTCTGCCTCATGAATCCCAGCGACTGGTTAGGGCACACAGGGTTGGCCTCCTACGGATCCTGTCTGTCAGGCAATGTCATCTGGCCGGGCCTAGGGCTAGGGCCTTCTCCGTTGCTGCCCCAGCCCTCTGGAACCAGCTTCCCCCAGAGGTTCGTACTGCTTCCTCCTAGCTTTCCGGAAACTGTTAAAAACGTATTTATGCCGACAGGCTTGGGGCATATGAGCTGTGCTCTGCCCCTGGGCCTAGGAATGTCCCTCCATCCACGACTGTGAATTGACTGTGCTTGTTTGTTGTATGAATGTGATTAATTTTATTGTATAATTTTATTGTATTGTTTTGTAAGCCGCCCTGGGTCTTAGGAAAAGGGCGGCATATAAGTTTAAGTAATAAATAAATAATAAATAAATTGCACTTCTCATCAGATTCACACCACCCAGCTCAGCTCTTGGCGCTGTGAGGAGAGCGCCCTGTTGCTTGCTGAAACTGGGCAGGCTGGGAGCTGGGCAGCCTCGCGTTTCTTTTTGGATTTGCGCCATCTGGCTCAGCCTCTCGGCGCTGTGAGGAGAGCGCCCCACTGCCTGCCGAAACCCCTTCCCCAGAGCCCATCAAGCCAGATATATGAAGTAGGTGAGGGCCATTTGCTGGCCACTTCCAGGTGATGGGCATTTGTTCATTCCTCACAAAGGTGACACCTCCCCAGCATGCACCTAGGGGGTGGGGCTGACGCAGCAGGGGCTGGTTCCAGACAGCCTTGTGGAGCTAAGTCTGAACGCGTTTCAGCATAGATGGCCACCACAAAATTGTACATTGGCTCCCGGCCGGCCAGGGCCAAGGCAGCGGGGACCATTCCCTCACTGTTTCCAGGATGCCTTCGCAGGCCACATGAAGCCACTTTGCGGGCCTTGTTTGACATGTCTGTTCTAGACGTTTGGACCTTGTTGGTTGAGGTACAACTAGTTGTAGTATTGCAGTATGAATGACAGCAAGTTGGAGAAGGCTGTTCTCTGCATTGGTCTAAGATGAATTCCACTAGAGTTCAGGGTGTGTGTATGTACAATGTGTGCATATATAATTATATATATGTGTGTGCTTTTTTTAGATGCCAGGAAAAAGATTTGCTTATAATGAATATCTGTCAGGTATGTTTGACCCAGTGGATGAGGACAGTATATTAAAAAAACGTATTCAACTATCAAAGAAATTGTGGTTGTATCCTGGAGGGTTTGCAAATCCTGGATTTAAGAGCAGCGCAGACTCCAACAAACATCACCGTAGGCCTGATGAGGCACGAGTGATAGAATTAAGAGAGGTAACTATAAGTTTTAGATCCCTATCAACTTGCCATATTTATCATCTACTAGGAACAGCATGCTTCATCGCTACACTGTGAGGAAAATTCAAGAATTGATATTTGTCTCAGGCCAGATTAATTGAGACTAAATTCAGACTTGAAACTCACTCCAATGTTACTGGTAGATGTTTTATTGTTGTGAGGATATGAAGCAAATTTCTGCAGAGAAGTTGATCAGTAGTATATGCTTCAGTAGTATATGCTTATCAGGTTATGCTTGATTTGTATTGATATTATTGCTAAATTTAGTGTAGCATTTTCTTTGACCAAGTGACAAAATTAGTGGACCAGAGGAATGCTATGGATATAATTTACTTAGACTTCAGTAAGGCATTTGACAAAGTAGACCACAACCTACTACTTGATAAGATAGAAAAATGCAGGTTAGACAGCATCACCACCAGATGGATCCGTAGCTGGCTGACCGGCCGTACTCAGCATGTGGTCCTCAATGGAACCGCATCTACATGGAGGGAAGTGTGTAGTGGGGTGCCCCAGGGCTCTATTCTGGGCCCAGTGCTCTTCAACATCTTCATCAACAATTTGGATGAAGGGATAGATGGGGAACTCATCAAATTTGCAGACGACACCAAGCTGGCAGGAATAGCCAACACTCCAGAAGACAGGCTTAGGATACAGGAGGATCTGGACAGACTTGAACACTGGGCGCTATCTAAAAAAATGAAATTCAATGGTGAAAAAAGTAAGGTTCTACATTTAGGCAAGAAAAACCAAATGCACAAATACAGCATAGGTGGCACCTTGCTCAATAGTAGTAACTGTGAGAGGGATCTTGAGCCAGCAGTGTGCTGCAGCTGCCAAAAAAGCCAACACAGTGCTAGGCTGCATTAACAGAGGGATAGAATCAAGATCACATGAAGTATTAATACCACTTTACAATGCCTTGGTAAGGCCACACTTGGAATACTAAATCCAGTTTTGGTCACCACGATGTAAAAAAGATGTTGAGACTAGAAAGAGTACAGAGAAGAGCAACAAAGATGATTAGGGGACTGGAGGCTAAAACATATAAGGAACGGTTGCTGGAATTGGGTATGTCTAGTTTAACGAAGAGAAGGACAAGGGGGGACATGATAGCAGTGTTCCAATATCTCGGGCTGCCACAAAGAAGAGGGAGTCAAGCTATTTTCCAAAGCGCCTGAAGGCAGGACAAGAAGCAATGGATGGAAACTAATCAAGGAGAGAAGCAAGCTAGAACTAAGGAGAAACTTCCTGACAGTTAGAACAATTAACCAGTGGAACAACCTGCCTCCAGACGTTGTGAATGCTCCAACACTGGAAGTTTTTAAGAAGAAACTGGACAGCCATTTGTCCGAAATGGTATAGGGTTTCCTGCCTGAGCAGGGGGTTGGACTAGATGACCTCCAAGGTCCCTTCCAACTTTATCATCATCATCATCATCATCATTATTATTACCTATTGTTTAAATATAGAGTCCAATGCACATTTAGTAAGGTCTCTTTGTTTCCCTTAATTCTTGTGAACAGGATACACTTTACAGCGGATCTGAATTTGATTATAACTGATCAGGACCAAAGGCTGGTCTCTAGATTTCTCCATGAAACATATGGAAGATACTAAAGATCCTTAAATTGAGGAGAGTTATATTATGGGCAGCCACATTCATTTGTCAAATACTACATAAATATTTTTTCTTTTTTCCTAACATTGTTTTTGTTTCTCTTGGACCATGCTGTAAAGTTCTGCCTCAGCTAAATACTCCCAAGAAAACAGAACTTTTGAAACTTGCCATTGTTGCAACAGGAACTTTTATTGAGAGATAGTGAAAGCAGAAAGGCTAGGCAAGATCTGAATAATTCCCGTGCGAAACATTACATTAAACCTCTCTTCAAAACTCCTCCCAACTGCCGAGTCTAAATCCAGCCAATCCACAGGTGTGAAGTTGTTATGGGAACTGGCAGTTGAAGGAGTGATAAAACTCTGTTCCCTGGCCTTGCATCTTCTTCTCAGTGGAGCAGAGATAAGGCAGATAGCCCTAGGCACATTCCTCCCCCTTTCACACCCAAAGAAATACATCAAAGCTTGAAAGAACAAAGCAGAAGAAACACATCCCAGAACCCACAATCTCCCCCCTCCCAACAGAGAAAAAGCTTCCCCCCTCCCAACAGAATGGCAGCGCTCCGAAAATGATTTGAGGGGCCTGACACATGTGATTTTACAGTGGCCATGGCACCTACAATGGCAATTGCTGTTGCATTTTCTTTCCCATTCCTTATCCCAGATAAAAGCCATTTACTTTGTTCAAAACTTTATTTTCTATAGAACAAACAGGTTCACTACTCACCACAGATTTTCTAAAACTTCCTGAAAATAAACATTTTGATTTGCATCAGGGTCACAGTCATTTCAAGGTTCTTCACTAATACTATACAGAAATCAGTTCTAATCGGTTATTTCTGCTGTCCAAAGCATATTTTGACAACAAATATACATTTGATAGGGTACATGTATATTAAAATGGTGGACAATTATAAACAGGGATAAAAAGAACTGATGATAATTGAGTGGTGGCCCAAAAGGCTTTGAATGTACAATTCAAAGAGATGTCAATAGTTTTGTTTTCTAAAAGCTTTTTGAAAATCATTATTTGAGGTTAAAATTTCCCATGCTTCTGCTTCAAATCAATCTGTGGCAAAGATGTCACCAAAAACTAAAAGAAAGATGATTTTTAATTTAAGATTACTGTCTCCCTCCCCCAGGAGTAAGCAGAATATTTATATCTATATGTGTGTGTGTATGCACACACACACAGGCATATATTTGCACACACAAACACACACACGCACAAAATACTATACACACAGACACAAATGCATACATACATAAAATATAATACAAAACAAATTAGAACATGGTTAAGGCATTAGGCTAAATACTAGGAGATTGGGAGTTGTAGTCCCACCTTGGTACAAAGCCAGCTGGGTGACCTTGGGGCAGTCACTCCCTTTCATCCCTAGGGAGGAGGCAAGGAAAAACAACTTCTGAAAACACACACACACACACACACACACACACACACAAACACGGGGCCAGGGTAAAAAATCATAATTTTAAGCTGCTTCAAATCACTAATCAGCCTATTCTGAATTTGAAAGACATTCAAGATGCTTGCTGTCATTGGCACATTTTGCAATTAGGAGTTTTTAGGACTTTTAATTTAATTTAATAAAAACCAGCTGGGCAACTGTGGACCTCTCTCTCTCTCAACCAAACTATCTCACCGGGTGCTTCTTCTGGAGAAGCCTCCCAACAGGAGAGGGAAGGAGTATTAGGTTATGTTCACCTCTCCCCCCCTTGAGTTATTTGCAGAAATAATAAAGATGGAATATAAATAAAATAAATTGATAAATTTATGATGTTTCCTTCCTTCATTTAGAAATGGCAGGAGAATTTTTTCAATGCTAGTTTTATGAAGCCAGTTCTGGATCGGGATAGATGGAGTTGGGACAAACGGCATGCTGATTTTGAGCTTTACCAAAAGCCTGTAGTCCAAAACCCGGTTCCTGACCCTTGTAGAGAAGGTAGGCACTAGATTCCATTCCAGGGCAGTTCTAGATACTTACAATTGTTATACTTTCCTAGGAATCCAAATCAGGTATACAGTTACAGAGAATATTTACTGGTCAGTTTTGACTGAAGTTAATAATATTAATCTGAGTTCAGTGAATAGTCAACATTGAGCATCACCAAAGCAATTTTTCTGGGCATGCTTTTTGAGAAGGGCAGTGTTTTCTCACCTCAAAGCTTTGGGATGTGCTCTTCTCTGGACTCCTCCTGTAACATTGCTACAGTATTTAAAGGCAATGTGTTAATTTGTGTAGTTGATCTACTTCTCCTTCCAGACCTGTAAATGTCCTAGCAGTGATGTCTGGGAGATTGTCTCAAAGGCAGAAATTCTTATGACCTTCCAAATATCATTGAATTGCAGTCCCGCATAGTTGTAGCATAGCATGCAGGCCATATATGCTATTCAGCTATAATATTGAGCAAAAGCTACACTTCTCAAAAAGGATATGCCTAGGTAGGTTTCCTTAGTGATGCTCAATGTTGGTTATTCACTGAACTAAGATTAATATGATAGATAGATAGATAGATAGATAGATCATATTGGTAATAGATATGTAGATAGATATAGACAAAGATCAGCATGGATAATGTTTCTCTAAGAGTCTTATGTTGGGGGTAAAAAGGTTTACAGTGGGTTGTATAATTTCTTATATTTGGGTTTTTAAAATTTCTTATCTAACTTAAGAAGATTATGGTTTGTTCACTAAAATACGAGCAGCATATGGGGTTAAATGTGAGTACGCTTACATTTAATGTATTATGTAGCCTCGCTGCTACTAATTTCTAGATTTTTATAGTGTCTCACATTTATTCTAGATCTAATTCCAGAATTAAGCCAGAAATTCTATTAAAAGTTAATTGGAATTGAATGAGTTAACAGAATTGTTTAGATGTAAGGATCTGACTGACACTCTTCTTACAATGTCTTTTCTGTGCCATTGATCAACTGGCGCATCTGAACAAAAGAGCCTAAGATACAAGCGTCCTTTAATACTGGGCTGAAAGTTCATCGGTGTTGCCCAGCAACAGAGCTTATTTCTAGTGGACCCAAAGCCAGCTGTCAAGTCGCTCGCCTTCAGGGTCTCCTGAAGGATAAACCAGTCAAGTTATCTCTAAAGATGCAGGTAAATCTTAGTCCTCATTTTTGTATAGTTTTAAAATTTTAATCTGCATAGTTTTAACATTTTAATCACTTTTCAGTTTATCTTTTTATAATCTGTAAGCCGCCCAGAGTTGTCTTATAGGAGAGATGGATGGCATAAAAAATTAACAAAATTGATTATTGAAAAATTGCAAATATGTTGTAAGCAGCCGTTGCTCTAATTTCTGGATTAAACACCACTCTGTTAATCAGGCACCAACAGTTTCATCATCACTGCCTGCCGAAATAGTCCAGAGATGTTGCAGATATATTGTGTGGCTATAATCTTCTAACATATTTAAATTTATGCTGAGGCTGAGGAAAAATAAAATCAAACAGCATTCTTCTAAATCCCAATCTTTCTCATTTTAGTCTTTTCCAGTTCTGGGAGTTTTAGGTAACATGGAAGAGTGCAGTCCCTGTAAAGGATTTGTTCCTGGTGCTGACATTCACCACAGCTTGATGTCAAACCACAATATTCCGTGCTATGACAGGGCACACAAAGAGTTTAAAACTCTGAAAGGAGCAGATTTCAGGTATGTCACCCGACAGATAAGTAAATGGCAAAAAATCTTTAAGAGTGTTTACTTGAATGTGTGTGATATTGAACAGTTACAAACTCAAAGGATTTAGTCAAGGGATCACTATAAACAGAAGAGAAAATATTTAAACCTGGCTCCTCTGCAACCCATTTAGCATCTAAGGCAGGGGTAGGCAAGCTTGGCTCTTTTATGACTTGTGGACTTCAACTCCCAGAATTCCTGAGCCGGCATGAAGTCCGCGAGTCATAAAAGAGCCAAGGTTCTTACCCTTGATCTAAGGCAAGATATGCAGGTCTAATGAAATCAATGTATGTAGTCAATTCAGTTCAGGCTCCCAAGGCCACGCTTCCCTGTGTGACCATGAATCTTGGATAATCCAAGAAGCAGGCTTTCTTTTATTCCTTTTCTTTCGAGACACGCATGCACACCCTATACGCCACTTTTATTCTAAATTACTGTATTTGTGATTGGAAAACTAAAGAGTTTCTTTTATGGACTTTTCACTGAAAGTGAAGAAGAAAGCTTGTGATTTATAGATGTAATGAATAGGAAGGAAAGAATATGAAACAGGAAACCATTATGTAATCATAAATGCATTTATGACTGTTGTGAAGAAGGCTGGAAACTTTGACTGATGTGACGATCTCTTTTTGGGAGAGGATTTACACCATCACTTCTCAAGCCAGCACTTTGTTTTAATTTTACTCGATCGAAACTTGAATATTTAGCATTGTAATCTCTTTTAAACATAAGTTTATTCTACTCTAATTGTTGATGCTTTTTTCCAGACTGATTTGTCAGAATCGTTCATATCATTACAAGAGGTACCCCACACAGGATTAATTTTTGAAGAAACACATCTCAGCAATGGATAAAACAGAGAATGAAGGTAATGTGGCAAATGATAATTGTAGGCAGTGTACATGTAAAACAGTTGATAAAAGAGGCTGTACCCTGGAAATGTACTGGTAATATTTTATTTATAGCTAATGCTTGAGTTATGACGGTAATTGGGACAGGAATGTCTGTCAGTAAGTGATGCACTCATAAAGCGTGCTATCATGTGACTATACCGCATAGTGAAAGCAATCCCACCAGTCCTTATTACCATTGTTGTGTGGACTGTGCCTTATTAAATGTTAAACCTCATTTGACTGTAACTTGTGAGCTCTTGTTGGTTTCCAACAAGCAAAGTCAATACAGAAGCCAGCAGAAAGTCACAAGTCTCAGAAAGCTTGCAAGCAGGCTGGTGGACAGGTAAGCGGCTGCTGTAGTGCTGTGTGAATGTGGCTGGGCTTGATTTTGCTGCTGCTGCTGCATGTATGTGTTCATTCTATGATGAAAAACATTGGGCATCCATATTTTAGTATTGTACAGCAGCGAACTGAAAAAACATGGTCTCATATCTGACCACATGTACTTTCTATTGCTGGGGAGGGAAGGAGAGAAGGAGGGAGGAAGGAATGGATAGATAGATAGATGATAGTAAATCATCCTCTGGAAGCAGGCATATGTAATTTATTACTTTATTGTATTTTATAAAATTGCACTGTAGAATATGAAACCGTATATGTTATTAGTCATGCAATTTGCCTCAGATATAAGAATATATCTGAAGATGCAGTCTGAATACATTCAGTTATTATGTTTGCTCTCTGGCTCCAGTAATATTTTTCAGCTTTCAGAAAGTTCTGTTTAGGGGGTGTGAACAAATATAAGTTCTTTTTTCCAGCACCTGTTTTGCCACTTTTTTAATGCTGTCATCCAGGTTTTCAGGAGAATCTAGAGATAATGGAAACAGAAGCAATTGTTCCTTTAAAGACAACACCTAAATGAGAAACAAGACAGTATATACAAGCTGCTAAGCAGATAGCAACAAGTGCATATTCTTAATTAAGGGAAAGAACGTATTGTTGGGAAAAATGAAAAGCCTGCTTTGACCCACGTTCTAAAGCAGGGGTTCTCAACCTTGGCAACTTTAAGACTTGTGGACTTCAACTCCCAGAATTCTGGGAGTTGAAGTCCACAAGTCTTAAAGTTGCCAAGGTTGAGAACCCCTGTTCTAAAGGAACGGGTTCAACTGGTACATAACCTGAAGATGCGCAAGGGGTCTCCTAGCCAGGACTGCTAGCTTCTTATTGAGCAGGAGTTGTGAGTCTGGAAGGATCCCTGGATTGTGCACAGGGTCTATTGTGGGGCAGTACCATCCACCCAGAACCAAAGACAGCAAGTTCCCAAATCCTGATGGTCTCAAAACCTAAAATCACATAATCTTGTCAGATCTTGTCAGTACCTGGCCCATCTAGGCTCAGAAGGGGACCAACGTCAAATCTGGTTAATAATTGGATAGAAGATTTTCATTTTTCATTTCGACTTATATGCCGCCCTTCTCCCCAGACTCAGGGAGGCTCACAACAGAAATATAAGTACAAAATACATAGGTCACTTAAAAAATGGTACAATATAAAACTATGAAACTATAAAAACTATACCCACTCATACAACATACACTCCCAATCAAAGGCCCAGGGGCAGAGCACAGCTCACACGCCCCAGGCCTCTCTGCAAAGATGTGTTTTTAAAAGTTTACGGAAAGCTAGGAGGGAAGGAGCAGTACGAACCTCTGCGGGAAGTTGATTCCAGAGGGCTGGGGCAGCAACAGAGAAGGCCCTAACCCTAGGTCCCGTCAGACGGCACCGTCTAGCAGACGGGACCCGTAGGAGGCCAACCCTATGTGCCCTAACCGGTTGCTGGGATTCATGAGGCAGAAGACGGTCCCGCAAGTATCCTGGCCCATTGCCATATAGGGCTTTATAGGTCATAACCAACACTTTGAATTGTGTTCGGAGACCAATTGGCAGCCAGTGCAGCTCACGGAGGGCTGGAGTGACATGAGCATGTCTTGGGAGACCCAAGACGGCTCGCGCGGCCGCATTCTGAACCACCTGCAGTCTCCGGACATTCTTCAAAGGTTGCCCCATGTAGATTTTGAGAGGGTATCAGATCAATAAGCCAGATCCAGAAGCCCCTCCCCCCCAAAAAAACCTGGAAAGACAACGACAAGCCATCTTCCCAGCAATGGCAACAAAATGTTATATCCATATCCATGAAATCACCAGGAATAAACTTTTACTTGAAGGATTTTTAAAGATACTTTGTTACAGCTGAAGCAACAATACTGAAGTCAATTGCAACACTTACCTTTTTGTAATGATACTATTGTGTAATTATTCTCAAAACAAGCTTCAGTGCAGAAAATATTTGCAAGCAGCACCTAGAAATCAGTTAAGTTATTAGTGGTTTGAAGTGATTCTGTTCCGAAGTGTACTTCAAGAATTTTAATGCAGTTATCCTGATATATGTGGTTTGGACACAAAATCGGCTTATTGAACTCTAGGTACACTATGTATCTGTTTAGCAAATAGAAACTGACTTGCTTTGTCTTTCTCTCCCCCTTCCCCTCCCCCACCCTTCATAGTGCCTGTTGCCTCACAGCTGAATAACTCCATGACTGAAATTTGAAAGATTAATAGAAGAGTTTTTTTATTAGTTGCCTGTACAATAATCAGAATCTAATAATAAATTCAAACCTTCTGAAAAAAAATCCTTTAATTTTTACATTTTGTTCAATGTTTGGTTTTGTAATCTGACAATCAGCTTGAAACATTGGCTTTGTCCTTTAAGACAGGGGTCCCCAACCCCCAGTCCATGGACCAGTACCGGTCCGTGGTATGCCAGCAACCAGGCCGCATAAACAAGGAAAGCCCCATCCACAGGATGCAGGCAGCACACACAACCACACCCCCTCCGGTCCACAGAAAAACCTGTCTCCATGTAACTGGTCCCTGGTGCCCAAAAGGTTGGATACCTCTGCTTTAAGACATACTTTTCAATATCGAAATTCTAGCAGAAGAAGAATAAATTTACTAATTCACTGTTAAAAAGCCTACTGTAACTCATCTGCTAGTGGACACAGGATAATCAAAAATAACATGCTAGGCATGTTCATCTCTAATATCTACATGCAAACTTTGTACATGGGGCTCCATTTAGCTGATAACCATAAGAAAATTATTTTTAAATAATTTTTTAAATAATACCATAACTGGAAATCAACATAAACCTTGTTTTAAGTTAAAGTAAAAATAATCTGAATTTCCCCCTTCTGTCTGCTTCATTATATTGACATTTAATTTCATCATATCATTAAGATGTAAAACAAACTCACCTCATGATCATGATTACTCAAACCAATGCAGATAGATCGGCTAGCCCTGGATATGACTGCAGTCATTGCATATAAATTAATAACAATGTTTGCCACTTTTTTAAGAACCATCTGCTCATCCACAATAGTCTAGTATTAAAGAAAACAGTAATAATCACTAGCCATAATGAATTGTAGTCATTTTAAACAAATAAAGTAATCATTGTATTGCTATACTGACATGCATCTTGTAGGCTATATTAATTTCAAAATTGTCAGATAATGGAAAACAACCAGATTTATGTAAGGTAGTGTTTTAGTGGAAGGAAATGTCAGACATTTAATTTCCCTAGATTAGGATATAACAACAAAAAAGTGAGAAGACAAAAAAACCCTGATTTATTATTCTGGTCAAACCATGTTTACCTTGCCAAACCTTATTAGTAAACTTTCAACTATCTTTCCAAACTCAAAGATGTTTTGTTCAAGTTTCTCGACACTTTCCTGCAAAGAAAAAAAAAATTAAACACTATTTTCATCTCAACTTGAGACATGGTCATAAGGTACATATTTACATGACTGGGTAATTTTTATTGGTCTTGAGTTTAATGGCTCATATTATGCACACGATGTAGATAGCTATTCAAAATTAATATGTTAAGAAAATAAGTGATCTTTTGTTGGTTTGTTGATTTTAATACAAGCAGAAGGAAGTGGTCAGAAGGAAGAACATATGTTTTTAAATGTGTTAAAGAAACCAAAGCAGAGTTAATGCTTGAACATAGTTTTTGCAATGAGATTATCTTTTAAGTTTTCTTTTTGATAATTCTTTCCATTCTATTACCAACCCAGAAAATATATTTGCTTTCTTAATTGCATGCAGGCTGAAGAACTCATGGGGGTTAGTAAAAATGACCTTGCTCAGCCAGTAACTTTTATCAGCTTTACACCTGCAGCCAATTGAAATACACATTTCAAATAAATGCTCCTTATTCCATAGAAGGGTCATTTAGCTCTTCACACATCAAACTCCATGGCTTCGCTATTAGGCATAAATATGATACTGATACCAAGAACAAGGAAATGTAATGAAGCATTATAAGGTAGTTTAGTAAAGCACTCCAACCGCAATTTGGTTTGTATTTATATTAACTGATATAGGATTGGTAAATACAAATAGTTGCATAGATTTAACAATTTTTCAGTGAAGCAATGAGTTTCTAAGCTTATGCAAAAACTCCAGTGTAAACACCAAATTAATTTTATCTTATTTATATCATTCCTTTTCTAAAATGTGAATAGTAGGGTAAAATATTAATCATTTGAAAAACAGATTTCATTGACAGCAGCAAGAATTAAGCATACAAAAATTATCATTGAAGCTGGAAATCAGCAAAGTCAATTCAGTAAAAAATAGTTAGACAAAGAGATATCTTCTTAAGGGGACCGTACAAAAGATTACATATGCTTTTTATGTGGACAGTCCTAAGTTCTCCAGGCAAGTTTTCCAAGATGCAGGAAAGCTATTGGCAGCCAATTTGCAGGATGTACTTAACTGAATCAATGAAATATCAAAATGTACCATGCAAATCCAACAGTTGGCTACTTCCAGATTAAGATCCTGGCTGAACTAACCCCAAAGTACTTGCAGTTCTTCGGAATAGGGCGGCATAGAAATCGAATAAATAATAATAATAATAATTTAATGGTAACATGACTCCATGTAGCCAGGCTCAAAATCACAAGAATACTACTGTTATGTTTCCTAGTTTAGTTTATTTTTATCCCCCTTAAAAAAAAAAAACAACCCACCACCAGAAGCTACAAAGGATGATTTGTAAAAAAAAAAAAAAAGTCCCTTCATAGCCAAATGGGCTATTCCTCCTTTAAGAAGAAACTACAGCTAGACTGCGCAGAAAGGGGCAATTTCACCAATAAAGGACTAAATCAGGGGTTCTCAACCTTGGCAACTTTAAGACTTGTGGACTTCAATTCCCAGAATTCCTCAGCCAGCAAAGCTGGCTGAGGAATTCTGGGAATTGAAGTCCACAAGTCTTAAAGTTGCCAAGGTTGAGAACCCCTGGACTAAATGATCCAAATGCGCTTTTCAATCTTAGCAACTTTTTAAAGATGTGTGAACTTCAATTCTAATAGCATTCCCCAGCCACTATGCAGCCAGAGAATTTTGAAAATGGAGATCCATACCTTTTAAAATTGCCAAGGTTGGAAAATACTGGCCTAAACTATGTAAAATGAACCGTATTTTGTTTCCTAGGTAATAAATGGAAGAATTTGGTATTGCACTAAGAAGCCTGGAGGACTGTTAATAGGTGTATCATTTTTCTACACGGAACACTTACTTTGAGAGTGGGATGAACTTCTCCTCCATGCCCAATTACTTCTATGCTTGGAGGCTTGCTGCCAAACAGACTGCCCACAAGTAGATTCCATATCACTTTTACGTTTCTTTTCTTGAATTCTCTGCAGGAGAATAATTGTATTAAATGGCATACCCATGTAATACTGTGCATAATTGTCCTTTTCTTCTTCTTCACCTAAGTACTCAGTTTATTCAATATTTGTTTCCCACTACTTTTCATTCTTCCAAACTGCTGCAGCTTCGGTTCATGAGGAGAGATGGAGGGCAGGGAGCCAACACTTGTCAGCACAGGAGCAGCCTTAAGTATGAAGTGACAAGAGCTCTACTTTGAAAAAAAAAATGAGACTCCTGCTTTTGGGGGGGTATTCGGGTATTCAGTGGCACGATGTGAAAATGCATCTTAAAACTTCAGCCAAACCTAAGATGCCCCAAATGCAATGAATTAAGAGGGATCAAACCGTCTTGGCTGCTTTGATGACCACTGTCAAGTATCAGTTGTCTCTGAAATGTGCTTTGTATATGCCTGGATTTACTTTTAACCTACCAACTACCCACCAAATTGATTTGGCTGCCCATCTTACACACAGTACATTATTCTGGGTGGCTTACAATAACCAGCAAGAAAACAATATAAGTAAAACTCTATGAACAAAACAAACAGAAATGGAGTAACAATACAATAAATGAGGTAATCTACAACAAATTCACAATATTTGGGTATGTCTAGTCCAGGGGTAGGCAACCTTGGCTCTTTTATGACTTGTGGACTTCAACTCCCAGAATTCCTGAGCCAGCATGGCTGGCTCAGGAATTCTGGAAGTTGAAGTCCACAAGTCATAAAAGAGCCAAGGTTGCCTACCCCTGGTCTAGTCTAATGAAGAGAAGGACGAGGGGGGACATGATAGCAGTGTTCCAATATCTCAGGGGCTGCCACAAAGAAGAGGGAGTCAAGCTATTTTCTAAAGCGCCTGAAGGCAGGACAAGAAGCAACGGATGGAAACTAATCAAGGAGAGAAGCAACCTAAAACTAAGGAGAAACTTCCTGACAGTTGGAACAATTAATCAGTGGAACAACCTGCCTCCAGAAGTGGTGAATGCTCTAACACTGGAAGTTTCTAAGAAAAGACTGGGCAGCCATTTGTCGGAAATGTTATAGTTTCCTGCCTGAGCAGGGGGTTGGATTAGAAGACCTCCAAGGTCCCCTCCAACGACATCATCATCATCAACAACAACATTACTACTACTACTACTACTACTACTACTACTACTACTACTACTACTACTACTACTACTACTACTACTACTACTACATAAGCCACAGCTATGTTGGCCTCATCTTATATCCTGGTCTGGATTAGAAAGATCATGGCCTTCATTTCTTAATCCTTGCAATATTTTCAAACATGATACAGGTATAAAATGGGGCAAAACTCATTTAACAATGAAAATTTTGGGTTCAACTGTCCTAAGTGAAGGACTGCCTGACATATCATAGCTACTGTGTTATCAGCAGAAACAGCGAGTTCACATCTGCAGAATCCTTATTATCAGATAAGCTACCTCGAGTTTCCTTGATTACATACCCTTTCTACTGAATTGATGCCAAGTCACAGCATCATTAGTTAAATGACTAATATAACAAACATATTTTGTAGTTTTCATCAAGTTACAATAGGCTTAACTTTAAAGGAGAATATTTGTAGCACAGGGTTGAAATGAGGGGTCCTTGGTGCTCTCTGAACTTGGCTGTTGCAGACATTTCATTACCCAAACTAGGTAAACATCATCTAGTAAAACTTACTTTAAAACTATCCTTCCAGAATAATACAAATGGACCATTATTAAAACGATCCATTAATGCAAGCTGCATATTCTCAAGAAAAAAAAGTTGGAAGCATTATTTTCCTTTAGTGCTGTTCCTACTGATCAATTTTCAATCTACATCCAGTATTAATTCAGTTAATATGATTATTTAAAAGAATTACATACTTTATTTTTTCAGTTAAGATTTTGCCTGCATATTGCATGCCTGTCAAAGCAATATACATCCTCAAAACTTCATTTGTTCCCTGAAACAGAAACAGAAATATTTGAGCAATTTAAATCTGTACTGAAGTCAGACTTGTATTAAGTGTTATTTCTGTCAACAGCTTGCAAAGATACATTTAAATGTTGTTCAGAGTTTAAAAGTGCCTTACTGTTATAAGACTATGGAATAGTTGTTATGATGTATTTTCTCTGAAAGCGTAACTATAAGAATTCATATTTACCTCAAAAATCATAAGTATCCTACAATCCCGGAGATAGCGCTCATATGGATAGTCTTTTATGTAGCCAAGGCCTCCAAGAATTTGTAGCGCTTCACTCACACAAACCCAAGAACCTTCAGAACTGAACACCTGTCCGTAATCGTAGGAAAAAAACCCGTTATTCTTACATAAGTTTTTTTTTAAAAAAACTTAGCAATATAAGAAGCACTTTAGTTTAAGTTATTATTAAATTTTGTCATGCTAGTGGGATGAAGATGTCAAACCATATTTGGAATTATGAAAAATAGCATGGGCTTTTTAAATGGGGATAGATTTATGAATAACAACTGCTGAATTCTACAGAATGTGAAGATATGAGCTATTACTTTTTGCCTCTCGCAAGTGTTCATAATAAAAATGCATTCATTTTAGACTTCTGGACTAAGCAAACAGGAATATGCTACTAAGTTATGTTCCTATGGAATATGTTCTGATTTTTTTTTTTTTTTGCTTTCTTCTGCTGAACCATGGTGGTGCAGTGGTTAAAATGCAGTCTTGCAGGCTAACTCTGCCCACTGTCAGGTGTTTGATCCTGACCACCTCAGGGTTGACTCAGCCTTCCATCCTTCCGAGGTTGGTAAAATGAGGACCCAGACTGTTGGGGGCAATATGCTGACTCTATAAACTGCTTAAAGAGTGATGTAAAGCACTACGGAGCAGTATATAAGTCTAAGTGCTATTGCTATTTGAAATATTTATACTGCTAGAAATTCTACAATACTCCAATTATGATATAGCCATTCTTTAGTGCCACTGAAAAGCAATATTCTGAAAACCAGAGTCAGTTCTCAACGTTCTCACAGAATGAACGTTCTCTATATAGCATTCATGTGTGATATGAATAAAGCTAAACAAGTGGACACATAAGATATGCAAAGCCCCAACTGAATTTGAATAAATTTGCATTAATTTGTGAAATCAATGTAATGAAATTTGCATTACTTTCATTGATAATTTCTACAATCCTACCTGCATTTGGGAACCCATCTAAAACAAATGACTTGTATTGGGGTTTATAGTCAACTTACAATATAGTAAAATCTTAGTAACTGGCAAACTGGAACAATGGGCCCTATACAACAAAATGAGTTTTAATGTGGAGAAAAGCAAAGTGTTACATTTAGGCAGAAAAAAAATCAAAGATGTAAGTACAGATTAGGTGAGACCTGGCTCAAAAACAGTAATTGTGAGAGGGACCTTGGAGTCCTAGTGGACGATCATTTGACCATGAACCAACAATGTGCAGCAGCAGACAATAAAGCTAATACAATCCTGGGTTGTATAAACAGAGGCACAGAATCAAGATCACACGAAGTATTAGTACCACTTTATAAAACCATAGTGAGACCACACCAGGAATACTTCAGCCAATCACAAAAAAGATATTGAGACCTTGGAAAAAATTCAGAGAAGAACAACTAAGATGATCCAAGGCCTGGAGACTAAAACATATGAAGAACGGCTACAGGATTTGGGTTTGACAAGCCTAAAAAAAAGAAGAAATAGGGGTGACATGATAGCAGTATTCCAATATTTGAGGAGCTGCTACAAAGAAGAGGGGGTCAAACTATTCTCCAAAGCACCAGAAGGCAAGAAACAATGGTTGGAAACTGATCAAAGAGAGAAGCAACCTGGAATTAAGGAGAAACTTCCTGATAGTGAGGACA
This sequence comes from Bothrops alternatus, assembly GCA_034064705.1. Taxonomy (NCBI): domain Eukaryota; kingdom Metazoa; phylum Chordata; class Lepidosauria; order Squamata; family Viperidae; genus Bothrops; species Bothrops alternatus. Next base: position 22,661,514 of record JARGCV010000007.1, on the reverse strand, counting down.
ATTAGCCAGTGGAACAGCTTATCTTCAGAAATCGTGGGCGCTCCATCATCGGAGGTTTTAAGAAGAGACTGGACAGTCACTTATCTGATATGGTAGAGGTTCTCCTGCTTGAGCAGGGGGCTAGACTAGAAAACCTCCAAGGTCCCTTCAAGATTCTATTCTATTCTATTCTATTCTATTCTATTCTATTCTATTCTATTCTATTCTATTCTATTCTATATTCTATTTTCTATTCTGTTCTGTTCTGTTCTGTTCCGTTCCGTTCCCATTTCTATTCTTCTATTCTATTCTATTGTATTCATTTCAATTAGATGTACAGAGTTTTGCAGATAAGCAGTCACATAACAACAAAAAAGAACTGAATTGATACAACCAAACAAAAATATTTAACTAGAATAGTTAGAAATGAAGAAAATGAAAAATATATTATAGATTTCTTGCTTTTGAACATTAGCAGAAATATTTCTAGCCTTACACCAATATCTCAATAAAGCTTACTTTAACAATGGCAGCTTCAACCGAGCAATCTGGGATTCCTGGCCTGTCCATCATTCCTGCAGTGAGATAGGCCATGCTTTCCATTACATAAGCTTTCCTAGCCATAAGGGCAAATTTCTCCTGGAAGATTTATTTAAAAAATCCATTATATTTAAATATTCTGCATAAATTAAAAATAAGATTAGAACTTCTCAGTTTCAAGAAATTATGATCTAATAAATGATTCTTATAAAACTTGCAATAATTTATTTTATTTACAACTACTGTCCTGTAATTTTTTAAACAATTGTTACAATTTGATGTTGCTCAAAGCATGTTAAATTCCTCAGTATTTCTCAAATAAATTAAACAATTTCTTATTTACCTGAATTAATCCAAATTCGCTCAGGTTTTTATTGAACTGTTTTCTTGTACAAGCATATTCTGCAGTCATTTCTTGAAAAAGTGAGAAAAGGAGGCAATTGAATAAGCCTATGTATTAGGACTGAGTCTGAAAAGCAACATATTGTTTAAATGTGTCAATAAAAAGCAATTTAGAATTAAAGTAACAAATGAAACTGACTCATCTCTCAGATGGACTATACTTACATTGAAATCCCAATGAAACTTTTGCATCAGTTTGTGGCACCATCATGCAGTGCTAATTGTTTTTATATTTACACATTTATATTGAGATCACTGACAGTAGTTGCCTAATTTCACTGATGTGAATTGTAATTTTGCCATGTTTCAAAATATTATTTTAATGACTTTATGTTCATTTATTTCAAATACAAGAAAGAATGGCATGAACTTCAGGAGATTTAAAGGCAAAGTTCATTTTAAACATTCATATTTACCTCAGGTAAAATTAAAAAATAGTTTTTTTCAATGGCTTGCACATGTTTTTCTTCCAAACAGTTGTATAAAGTAGGTAAACGAAGAATACTCTTTTTGAGCACAGGACACATACAGTTTGTTTTTAAATGTAATGTGTGCTCTGTAACAAAAACAACAACAAAACCCTGCCTAATCATCATAGGCAAATCATTTCCAGGAGATTGAGTAACAAGAAGGTAATGGTTCCAAGTCCCCACGTGATAGGTATTTATGAGTCTCTATAGCACAATAGAAACTTGTTTCCTCCACCAAACCGTGTGATTTTCATTAAAAATTATACATACAAACAGCATGTATCAGGACATCTTGAGAAATTTTAGAGTTTCTCCAAACCACAACTCCCTGAGAACATCATTCCAGGGTCCACCTAGCCCAGGGGTAGGCAACCTCGGCTCTTTTATGACGCACGGACTTCAACTCCCAGAATTCCTGAGTCAGCATAGCTTAGTTGCCTACCCCTGACCTAGCCTTACAAAGGTATTAATTACAAACTTTCTCTCTAGCACCTTTCTCAACTTTGTAACTTGCTGCACTAATGTCTATGGAGATTCTCAGTCATCCAGGTCATGGTTGCCCCAAAGATGCTTTTTCATGAGGCAACTGGACTTTGTTTTTCTCTGAAGACGTTTCGCTTCTCAGCCAAGAAGCTTCTTCAGCTCTGACTGGATGGTGGGGAATGGAAGGAGTTAAATAAATATTTAAATGGAAGGATTTAAATAAATCCATTCCCCACCATCCCAGTCAGAGCTGAAGAAGCTTCTTGGATGAGAAGTGAAAGAAAAACAAGAAAGTCCAATTGCCTCGTGAAAAAGCATCTTTGGGATTGCTGCACTAATAAATAAAAATCTCAACTGAGATCAAAATAAAGATCTGCATGTAATTCCTAAAGAAAATACTACGGCAAACAGATGCAATAGCCAAAACTAATATATATAAGGATATGACAGTAATCTTTGCACAAAAGGTCCCAATACAAGATCTTTAGCTGAACTTGGCAATCTAGAAGCTTAGCCTTACCGATCAGTTTCTTAAGCATTCCAGCAGAGGCACTGCCCATGCTAAATCTTCCACTGTTTAGAATATTCATTGCAACCTGAAATACAGATGGGTATAAGGAAGATGCAAATGGTTTTTCTCCCACAGTTCCCTTTTATTCAAAACCAAGAGTGGGTTTTTTCATTTAGCTGGAATTTTGGACAATTGATCAAGGTATCTTGTGATTAAGGGTAATTTGAAATTCACTCTAAATGTCACAATAAAGTGTACGGCATTATCTCTACCTCTTACCTTAAACCCTTCTCCAACTTCTCCAATAACATTCTCTATAGGAACTTTTGTATTTTCAAAGTGAACTTCACAAGCTGTAAGATTGAAAAGTATAATGAAATCAAAAGACTTGCAGATTTCAAGACTAGGAGTAAGGCCCAAGACTAATTAGGGAGCCCACCATTCTAATTTCCAACTCTTCCCATTCCCTAGTTTAGACATAACCTGTGGCTGTTGCCAACAGGACTATGTGTTATATTTGAAAAATTCCAATTAGATGCGGGTTCTCAATGAGGTGAATAGCAGATATAAAAAGACTGAGATGATGAGAAGAGGTGTGTGTGCAATTCTCTGACTCCAGATGCTGTGTCCTGTGTTCAGGACTAATTCATTTAATTCATCAAAAAGTGCTACTTAAAAGAACTAGAATGTAATATGTAATGTAATACATCACATATTAATTAACGTACATGCTATGAAAAAAGATGATCCCTGTTCTAGACTCCTATACAATTACAAACTAACTATAACGTGTGCTAAGAGCTGGTGTGACATTAGTCGTCCTAAACATTATTTGTGTGGAATACATGCTACAAAAATATCCATTTCCAATCATATGCTTATGCTGAATAGTAGGTATAATTGCACAAATCATAAATTACATTGAGTTTCTGATACAATGTTATTTTCAGCAGGACAAAGATGACAAAAGGACATTAAAAATGGCATATGAAGTCCCACTATCTGCCACTAACTTCAGTTAATGAAGGATACAATTTACAGAAGAGGATAATAATGGCAGTGGGGTTTTACTTGGAAAATTACAAATATTCTAAATGCAGATATGAAGTAAAAATGTGAATGTGATCATGCAACTAAAAATTTTCAGAAAATATATGCATATAGTTTTTTGCCAATCAAAAAATTTCTGTCCCAGACATTTTAGAGAAAGTTGTTGACAAAAACACTGGAATTGCTTTTGAGGTTTAGTAAACAATTTGCACTTGTAACTTCCAAAATAATGTGAATACAATTCTTACTATTAGATCCACGTATACCCAGTTTATCCTCTGCTTTTCCATTAGTGATTCCACCAAAAGCTCTTTCTACAATGAAAGCGGTAATTTTGTCTTTGAATGCACCATCTTTATCAACAATATCGGTTTTTGCAAACACAGTAAAGATATCTGCAATACCACCATTGGATATCCATATCTGCAATTGAAAGAAAAGAACACATTTTATGTCCCACTCAGAAGAAAAATAAAAGTTACTTCACTAAATACGTATGAACTGATAAGCAGATGTTGTATCTTTAGTATTCATCCGTAACATTTTCTCTTCGGAAATAATTACCGAAGGGTGAATACAGATCTGACAAACTGGATTCAACACTGGGAAATGAATCCTTTTAAAACACTAAATGGTTAGAAAGTTCACACAAAGAAAAGCACCTTTGGATACACTTGCTTTCTTATTAGGTTATTTTAGTATTGGTGCAATTCACTCTTGTAAAAAGGCTGATATCATCCAGCTAGCTTTCTCTTTAGACACATAAATCGCATTGGTTAAATCAACATTGACAAAGTAGCCTGTTCTGTACCTTTGAACCATTTAACATGTAATGCTTTCCATCTTCACTCAAGGTGGCTCTGGTCTGAATGGATGCAGCATCGCTTCCACTGAAATACGGGTAAATCAAGAAAATGAGATTTGGTAGCTGAATTGAGCTACTGAACTCAAAACCCTTTCCCTGTCCAGAGAAATCTAAGTCTGAAAAGGCTAGGCATTATTATTCTTCCAAACATTTAAAATAATTCCTTAAAATGGTTCTTAAATTGCTCCTTTGAGTAACAACAAATGGGAACTTAATGTACACCCAATAGAAAGACAGGCAAACAAATTTGTACACAAAGATGGTCACTGTCAGATACTCTTATGCAGGATACGTGGCAACAGTTTCTCCACCTTGCCTGAAGCTTCCACCCACAGAAGAAAACTACCCAGCTTTGCTCTCTGGAATTTGTGTCAAGACCCGCAGGGGAGGGTCTCTCAGAATGATGACAGGGTGGCCTGCATTCATTGCAATTTCACTATGCCTTGCTCTGAGTGAAGCTTCTGGCCTTGTCATATGCCTTTGTGATTGTCCTGGCCCTTTGAAAAAAAAAAGCAGCTTATAAACTCTCTGGATCATCTATCACAGTGGTGGCGAACCTATGGCACGTGTGCCAGAGGCAGCACTCAGAGCCCTCTCTGTGGGCACACAGGCCATGCCCCGGAGATGGCAACCGTCCCTCTTCAACCAGCCGCCCACTAACTCGCCGAGGTCCCACATGGCCGGATAAATCTCAGCACCCATGCGCTCGCTGGCCTCTGTGTGCAGGGGCCGATGGTATCAGGCAGCAGCCGCCCCGGCCCCTGCTTCACCTTGCCCTGTGACAATGGCACCCCTGCCCTGTCTCACCTCACCCGGCAGGATGAGCCTCCCGACCACCGCCCCACCTGGCAGAGACTCCTCTGGATCTCCCCCAACCCCACTGGTGTCCCTCCCCACGAGCAACATCGAGGTGATCATGCCCACCTTGGCCACTCCCACCCAATCTGCCATGACCATCACAGCCACGCCCACCTGGCACCCGGCGATAAGTAGTTGGGTTTTGGGTTGCAGTTTGGGCACTCGGTCTCTAAAAGGTTCGCTATCACTGATTTATCAGCTAGTTGTGGAAAAACTGACACGGAGAAGAGACTATTAACTCCCCTTGAGTAAGGAGGAGGACAGCGACATTTCTCCTGTCTCCCTTTCAGTCTGTTGCTGCTATCATTCAATAGCAAGGTTCTTCCCTTTTGCCTCACCTTCACGGTTTCAGCAGAGCCTGCTCCCCCAACTTGTCTGTCCTTTGTCTTTTCTTTCAAACTAAATATAAGACAGTCTTCCCATTTTAAAGGCACAATAATTGTGTGCATGCCCTCCGGCTTCTCTCTCAAGTGTTTGTCATGTTGGAGCAATTCCAGTAAGAAAAATGTAATTACATAGGCAGACATGGTTCATTCAGATTCTAAGAACAGATTAAAAACACAGCAAGAATTACAGGTGGTCCTCAACATACAACCGTCCGTTTAGGGACCGTTTAAAGTTACAACGGCACTCAAAAAAGTGATGTATGACCGTTTTTACACACTAATGTGGAAACATACTGTTGCAACATACCCATGGTCATGTGATCGAAATTCGGACATTTGGCAATGGACTCGTATTTATGACAGTTGTGTGTCCTGGGGTCACATGATCACCTTTTGCGACCTTCTGGCAAGTAAAGTCAATGGGGAAGCCAGAATCACTTAACAAACATGTTACTAACTTAACAACTGCGGTGATTAACTTAACAACTGTGGCAAGAAAGGTCATGAAATGGGGCAAAACTCACTTAAGAAATGTCTCTCTAAGCAATAACAAAGTGTAATATTGACATCCTAAATTTTAATTAATATTGATATAACGCTTTTATTCTCCTAATTTCATACTTTAAGACAGTGGTGGTGAACCTATGGCACGGGTGCCAGAGGTGGCACTCGGAGCCCTCTCTGTGGGCACATGTGCCATTGCCCCAGCCTTGCCTCCCCCTGTGACCCCTTCCTCACCAGCAGCCCCCCTGGAGGAGTCACCCCTGAGCGTGGCCCACATGGAGCAGCGCAGCCAAGGACACGACAGCCAGGCAGCATAGACAAGACTCTGCTCTCACGCCCCATCGCACACAGTTGATGCTGTGGGGTGTGGGCAGAGGCTGTGGCCGCCATGGTGCTGCTGGGCTGCCTGGGCGATCTGCGGCAGGCCCTGGAGGCTGTGAGTTGCCCTGCAGGCAGGTGGGGTGGGGGCAGGGGGTGGAGCGGGACGGGGCCAGTTTTGGGGCACTCGGTCTCTAAAAGGTTCGCCATCACTGCTCTAAGATATATAAATAATGGAATGTCAATGTGTTTGTGGGGTGAGAATTAATTAAATATGGTATTTACTGCCTTAGATCATTCAAAGTTTAGCAAGAATTTCTTCTTGCATCTCTGCAATTGTTTTGTGACATGGATAAATATCTACAACTCTGAGCTTCTGATGAAATGAAAGGTTATACTTGTCTGTAGGCATATCTGTCTGTGGTGAGGGAAGAGAGGAAACGTGGCCTCTTGGACACCTTTTTTCAATGAACAAGACTTCTTCCATTCTCACAAGGTTTGTCCCAGACACCAGGGTGAGCATATTTGTTAAACACCCTAGTGGATTAGCATTATTCTGATAAATGCAAATAGGAAGCAGAAAATGGCTTAGCTAAGGCCACAGGGCCAATTCTTGACTGGAAATCTTTCTCACCAGGGATCAATCTCATCTGTAAATAAATTTAATCTTTTAATGAGTTTATTACAAAAATGCTACCTTCCTGGTTCTGTGAGACAAAATGCTGCAATGTGCTCCCCAGAGGCCAGTTTAGGTAGATACTTTTTCTTCTGTTCCTCAGTGCCTTCAAGTAGGAGCCCCTGCCAATAGCAAACAAATAAACCAACCAGTTAGACAGGGAAGCATTTTTGAATTATAGGTATTGTGATCCAGAAACAAGCTATTCCTGAGGGCCATGTCATTCCAGGAAGTGGTATTCTGAGTGTCGTGTCTATGGAGATTCTCAGCCATCCAGGTCATAGTTATCCCAAAGGTGCTTTTTCACAAAGCAAGAAAGTCCAGTTGCCTTGTGAAAAAACACCTTTGGGATAATCTGAGTATCATGGCTTCATGTATGGTCTTCCTAAACTGGCACAGCACCTGTTTCCAGAAATTATTAAATGAAAGGAGCACTGACATGATGATCATTCAGTTAGGTAATGAAGGCAATTTCATTAAGAGCTAACGTAAACTCTTCAGAAAACTGTATGAATTAGTACATACTAAATTTTAAAATTTCTCAGAAGTTAAATGTATTTATCTAAACTGAATATGGTGCTTTTGTTTTGGCCTAATACCTATTACACAAATTGCTCTCAATGTTTATAAAAACAGAGTTGAGAATCTTACTCATTATTGCTCAAATCTAAGATTTCAATTTATCATCAACCTTCAATTTAATATCTCTCTCTCCATCCTTCCCCCCCCCTCTCTCTCACACACACACACACAAATTTCCTATTATCTCCAGATTTGAAACACTCTTATGGCCTTAGATAAACACAAATTAATATTTATTTATTCGGATTTGTATGCCGCTCCTCTCCGAAGACTTAAAAAAGGAAAAATTACCTTTAGGCCTATAGCCTGATGAGCTGCCAAAGTTACAGCAATAGCTCCATCTTGAGAAGTTATTTCTCCTAGACGGGCATACATTGTGTTCGAAAGACCAAGGCCACCTGGAAAAGATGTAATCAAACAAAAAAAATTGTGTACAACACAAAAAATAAATAAAATTGCTTTCTGATTTTTAAAAATCTTTTAAATTAACTGAGGTTTTTATTTTCTTAGAAAATACTTTCTGTGTTTATAAAAGTAAAGAAAAAAAAAGCACTGACTCTGTTTGGGATTGCTTACTATACAATATTTCAGTTGCAGATCCAGCCTCGGTGTCTGCACCTGTCTGCAGCTCTTTAAAACTGTAAATCTTCTCCTGAGACTGACAGGAAAAATATATATCATATATACTTGTGAATAAGCAAACATTTTAGTTCCAACCCTTCCCCACCACATATACACACACAATTGCGCTTGGCATATTTTTATGCTATTTTGGTTAACAATTCAGAGGTCAGTTTATCCATAGATGGTTTTATATGCAAGTATATATGGTACTTCTTTTAAAGAGTTGCAGAAAAGTTCTGTGTTCGAGTCCCAACAAACTCCAAGGCACTGTTCTGCAACCAAATCTTATAGAAAGCTCAGTCTTATCCCTTAAGCACCTAAACAGAAATATAGCCAACTTTCTGTCAAGATTGTTCCCCATAAAATATTATTTAATACCTGTTTCCATTCTGTTTCACTAATATAAAGCAACTCTATATAGGGTTTCTTTTTTTACACATCTATCATGAAGACTCCAATGCCTTATTCTATAATCTTGCTTTCATTACCAGCTATGAGATAGGACTACTGTACCCATCAATGGTTTGTAAGTCTAAGTGTCTAGGCCAGGGGTAGGTGACCTTGGCTCTTTTATGACTCGTGGACTTCAACTCCCAGAATTCCTGAGCTAGCATGGCTCAGCTTGGAAACCTTTCCCTTTGCCCTCAGCATGGCTGGCTCAGGAATTCTGGGAGTTGAAAATCCACGAGTCATAAAAGAGCCAAGGCTGCCTACCCCTGGTCTAGGCAAGAGACAGAAAGATGGGGAATATCTTATGATTGTATATGCTAATTTATATAGACGTGTATTAAGGGGTTTCCTGGAAGAATCATGTTCTTTTGAACAAGGCTACTAGTAATAATAACTGTAAGTGAAAATTTCAACTTTACTAGCCCCCAAATACTACAAAGAAACAGCACGACTACATCAACTCAAACACAAATAGAAATTTTAAATCTACAAGGAAACAAGAAGATTTTCAATTCTTGGAGGTAAATAATTAAAAACCTATACAGGAGGAAACTAAAATAAAAAAAATAAAATAAAAAAAATGTAAATATGTATAAATAAATGTGTAAATGATCAAAGTATTTCTTGCTCCCAAAGAGGGAAAAATACATTCATTTTCACTTACCATATTCCTCTGGTATCTGCATGCCAAAAAGCCCCAGATTCTTCAGCCCATTAAGAGTTTCTTGTGGAATTTTAGCATCTTGATCAATTTTCTTAGAATCCACTAAGGAACATGAGAAAACATAGATTATATCTGATCGATAATTAGATGACTCAACAGTTAAGATTATTTCAGCACACAGTCACAACAGAAACAAATTTGTTCATTCTATTTTAGTGACTTATACTTATTTAGTTATAAAGTTAGCAAAGGATTTATGTCAGGCCTGGGCATTTTATGGCCCCCAAGCCACAACTGGCCTTTTGGCTATCTCTGTCTGGATCACATGAGGTCAATCAGAAATTAGAAATCAAATGTAAATAACATGTACTCTTACTGGTAGCAGCTAATCAAAGCCATATAATTTGCTACTTTTTATAAAGTGATAACATTAACATTGAGCAGAATTAAGCTCAACCTATTGGTTCAGCCCTCCACAATAGTCCCAGTTTCTTACATGACTCTTTGGGAAAATTAATTGCCCACCCCTGATTTATGTGAATATCCTTTCTTTTGTTTTAATGTTATTTCTCTGGCTGTTCACAACCATTCTGGCTTCCAAATTTCAGCTAAATTTAAAAGAACATGAAGGAACATTTCTTTCTAACAGAAGTAAACCTCAGATATTAAAAATATGTCCCAAAATGCCATCAGCAAACATTTGAAATATTTTTTCAAACACTCAGAGAATAAAGGAGAAAAAAAAAGATAACTTTCTGAAAAAATACAGATGCAGGTTCTAGCACAGCATTAATAAAACTCCTTGGTATGATTCTTGCTATTTTTCACTTTTTGCTAAAAAAAAAAAATACAAATAAGCAACCTTGGACATTTGTTAGTATTATATTTTATTTTTATATTTGGCATGATTAAAACCCTTTCAAAAAAGATTTTTTAAAAAAAAAAGTCCTCAGGAGGGCAAAATTGTACCTTCTTCCTGGAAAAATTTTTCCACTGGTGCTACGAAGTCATTGATTTCTTCCAATTCTTCATTGCTAATTTCAGGATAAGGAAATACTTCCTTCTGAAATGACAGATTTTAATGACCTTTTTTGTAAAAAAAAAATAGTTGTTTATGGTGTTCAAAGAAATGGTCAGGGCCATTTAAGTCAGGGGTTCTCAACCTTGGCAACTTTAAGACTTGTGGACTTCAACTCCCAGAATTCTGGGAGTTGAAGTCCACAAGTCTTAAAGTTGCCAAGGTTGAGAACCCCTGATTTAAGTGATTGAGTTCAGCTTTCTGCAAGTCAGCTGTTTCTAAGTCCAGGGGTTCTCAACCTTGGCAACTTTAAGACTTGTGGACTTCAACTGGCTGAGGAATTTGCCAAGGTTGAGGACCCCTGGACTAGTCTCTGCTTGAAGATATCATGAGATGGGAAACCCACCTGCAGCCTACTAGGTATCTGATCTTACTATTAAACTATCCTTAATGCTTTATCACTATTTCATAAGAAAGCAGATATTGTTTATCCAGGAATGAGCCATATAATTTAAGGAAAAGGGAAATGGTAACTTCTAATCATCTCTCTTTCAACACTTCAGAAGCTCATTTGCATTTTCTATAGCGTCATGTACTTTGAAGCTGAACTGGTAGAAGTTCCTTCTGCTCAGGCTGCAGCTATCCTCTCCTTTAAAAAGTGTTTTGGCTCTTTCAGATGTGAAATATTTAAATAGTCTCAAAATCCTGTTTCCCTCTATCATAACCTTTGGTGGCTTATTTGTGGTTATAAGACAATTTATTATAAAATTAAGTAGAGATGCATCAGAAAAATCAATACCAAAACATACAGAACACTTCAAGATAAGATAAAGGTGAAGCCACAGCATCTACTAATTAAGTCACTTCAGGACACATTTATCCAAAGTTCTGACCCAATCAATACCAGAGAAAAAACAGGTTTTCAGGGTCTTAAGAAAGGCCAGCAAGGTTGGGTCCATCCAATCTTGGGAAGGAGGTTGTTCCAAATGCAGGTGCTACAACAACACAGAATGTCCCAGAGCTTTAGATTAGAGACCTTCCCTAATCAGGCAGCTACTGATTAAGCACCTTCAATAATTTCACTGTGATATGATGAAGAACAGAATAGCACTGTGTGTAATGAACATATTTATGGCGCAGCACTCTATGGCATATTATTCATGGCAGTCCTAAGCTTCTTTGGTTTAATGTGATGTCTGATCTAAAGAAATGTTGGCTTGGGCAAATGTGAATGGCCAGACTTGTGTAAGCGAGTGCTTGAGATGGAGGCTTTAGCCTGTTTTCAAACTGGTCAAATGATGGGTTGTTGATGCAGAGGTGCTCTACACTGGTAGCTCCTCACATGGTCTATTAGTCTCCTGAAAATGCAACTGACACAAACAGAAGATCTATCTGCCAGTCCACCAGCCTTCTGTAAGACTGACCAACCTCTGTTCCCAAATAGCCCAGCTGACAGTTTGATGGGACAGAGGAAGGAGGTGGACTAAAGCTCCCAGTAGTGCTGCAGTCTACCAACCCACAAGCAGGGCTTATCTTTGGATAGAAGTATACCCATATTACAAAAGATTGGTACATAGTTTTACTATTCTGCCTGTTGCTCTGGATAGATGGAGAAACTAGTAGAACTCCCATTAATTTCACCTCTGCTCCAAAATATCCAAAACGAGATAAGTGTCAGAAAGACTTTGTAAGTGATTATAATGCCAGGAAATAACCTATAAAGATTGCTGGAAATGAAAGATGCAGATGACTCCTACACCTCTGAATGACTTCGCTTACCATATCTATACAGATGATGAATAATTTGGGTGATAAGACAGAATTCCATAATATAATTGCTATGGGGTTTAAATCTCTCCCACATTCCCCACAACCAGCACAATTTCTGGAGAAGATGTACAAGGAGTGGTAAAACCATGAAAAATCAGTAGCACCCACACAGAACTCAACTCTCCACATAATGATACTACTGTTAGTATGAAAATTTGCTCAAAAGTTTCAAAAGAATTAACAAATGTATACACTCCATGTTCTTTTCCCAGTAAAGGTCATCCAATAGAGTGAACAAGATTGTTTCAGTGTCATTTCAATGTCAATCTAGGACAAAAGCCTTAATGAACACAGCTGATCTATTCCTTCCTTCAGAAGATATATTCCTTAGTTATAACTACTGAGATCTGAATATTCTTATTGGTGTCTGGTATTTCTACAACCTTTCTGAAAAGCTATATAATTGCTTAGACCAAGCTGGCTACCTTTCTCTTGTTAATGTGATAAGATTTTATACAAAATGACTGAGCAATATTTAAAAGTACTTTGTAGATCCTTGCCTCAAGAAGTGATGTTGGCTGGGCTGGGCCCAGAAATTAAGCAAATTGTGACACCCTTTTGGGAAAAGTATACATTTGATATGAATAGGAGATTACAGGGAATAGGATTATATACTAGGCTGGGAAGGCAAAAACTTTGAAGAAAACAATAGCAAACATTTTGTAGTGTTGCAAGAAAATATCCTTAGTGTTTACCAAGTTCACTAATTCACGATTCAAATACCATATATCTAAAGTTCTTTGAAAATAGAGAGTGCTGATTTTTGGAAAATAGTTTGATAATACATTAATATATTGACCACTAATTTCCCTCCCGTAACCCAGTTCTCTATAGTAATATCTAACTCATAAGAAAGTTACTAATAAAGTAGAATATTTGTAACCAACTACAAAATGACAAGCCAACTAAAACTTTCAAAACATCCTAAGTAAACCAAAAGACACAGCAGCCTCAGGGGAAAAAAAAGGAGTTAACTACAACTGGTGTAATAATTGCAAGAGTCACTACGTAGGACAAACAAGCAGAAGAGTGGCAAAACACATGAACACCAACCAAGTCCCAAAACGCTAGGAAATTTCTAGAAGTTGTTCTAGTAAGTTGCTCCTTCCCAGTGCTTTTTCTCCCAAGGAGTTCAGCTACATAATACAAGATGCCAGAGATGCAACGTGCATCCACTTGTAGCACCACTGCCTGCACTCCATAATATATACCCACTTGTGTGGTGCCAAAGCAGCCACCTATACATCCTCCTGCATCCTACAGCCATTCCTACCCTGGCTGCTTCCCTTATCAGCACTAGTCCTTGTTACCTTCTGGGAGGAGGGGGGCTCTGTGGTATCCGAACCAGGACATCCAGATTCAGCCACAGTTTCGTTCCATACAGTATAAACCTTGTGAAGTCTCAAGCTTCCTCCTTCTGTTATATATTCAAGATGGACAGTGTTTAATATTCATATGTTATGTATATGTAGGGGTGTAGGTCTATACATATGTTGTATATAGTATATGTTGTATATAGTATATTTAGGTGCGTGTCATGTATGTGTTCACTTTGAGAACAGGCAACTAAATTTCATTTTTGATGTGTGTCGTAAAAAATGTCAATAAAGCTTATCTTATCTAGTCACTCCCAGCACAGCTGCACTAATGTAACACTGCAGCAGCCACTTATCTGCCCATTGGCCTGCTTGTCAGCTGTCTGAGAATTGCAATTTACTGCCAGTTCTTCACTGACTTTAATTGTTGGCGTTGGTAGAAAGTTGTGAGGAAATCCTGCTTAACCATCCATGATTCTCACTTAATGATGATGGCAACGGGGACTGCTGGGATTACCATCATTATTAAGTGACACTTGACATTATGCTTTATGACCGTCTATCGATCATCTATCTATCTATCTATCTATCTATCTATCTATCATCTATCTATCTATCTATCTATCTATCTATCTATCTATCTATCTATCTATCTATCTATCTATCTATCTATCTCATACTGTTTAATAATTGACCTTGAAAAGCTGAACATCATTATCCTCTGGTCTGCCCTCTGAGTGGATCCCTCCCTTCCCAAAGGTAGCTACAGCTTATTTGAAGCTACTACAGGTATCATCTCCAACATCTACATAGCTACAAACGCTGAGAACTGAATTCGAGCAAAAAAAAAACACAACAGAGGAGAAAAGGTGGTTTCCCCCCCCCCTTAATTCTAACATGAGAATCACCATCCGCAGTTAAAAAGCAGATCCCTGCTTCGCCAAGGGATTTCCTGAGACGCTGGAAACCTGGGTCTTACTCTCCACCCCTTAAATCCCAACGTCCCCAGCCCAAGGAAACCACGAAGCTTTCGGCGGCCTCACCCCTTGGAAGTTTCCCATGAAAAGCTCCTTAACAAAAGCGGGCCGAAAGGAGCCGGTGCGAAACAGCCTGGCCCCGGATGGCAACGCCGTTCGCGCCGCTCGCAAAAGCAGAGCCAGCCCGCTCATGTCTCCGGCCGCTGCCCGTCCTCTTAGCACCAGCGGCGAGGAAAGAGCGGCGCACGTTGGTGACGCAATGTCTAGTGGCCTGCTCAAAAGGCAGGTTCCACCTTGCCCCAGCTCCGCCCGTCTTAGAGGCGGTGGGAACCTGCGCGCAGTGTGGACATCCTGCGCTAATGTGCAAAGGAACTTCTGAGTTACCCAAACCTGTTCGGATGGGAGGCGAACCAGGAAATGAAAGGCGTAGAAATGAAACCTGGATTTGGATCTGCAGTGGTTGATTTTGACTTTTGCGGCAAAACATTTTGGAGGCTTCTCGGCCCCATCTCTTTTTAGCTCAGGGGTTCTCAACCTTGGCAACTTTAAGACTTGTGGACTTCAACTCCCAGAATTCCTCAGCCAGCAAAGCTGGCTGAGGAATTCTGGGAGTTGAAGTCCACAAGTCTTAAAGTTGCCAAGGTTGAGAACCCGTTAGCTGGAAGAGTCGTAGAATCGCTTTTTGTGGCGTAATCATCTGCTCATCCTCTCTCGAGGCATTCTGAATGTTTGATCTTTATTTTTTTTAATCATATTTCCCCACGTCCTTTCCCTCCCTTCGTGATGCTCGGTATTTACATTTGCACTAACGCGTACACTTTTCTCACGCCATTTGGTTTATTTTTAGATGTCCGTTTGTACTACTTTATTTCCATTTTAATTTTATGTGTTGTATTTCTCAATATCTATGGAGATTCTCAGTCATCCAGGTCAGGGTTGTCCCAAAGATGCTTTTTCAGGAGGCAACTGGACTTTCTTGGTTTTCTTTGAAGGCGTTTCACTTCTCATCCAAGAAGTTTCTTCAGCTCTGACTGGATGGTGGGGAATGGAAGGATTTATATTCCTTGCAGAAAGCTGGTCATTTGCATTCTTTTAGAGCAGCGGTTCTCAACCTTTTTTAGGTCGTGACCTCCGATCTGTCAAGCACCGCGCATATACGGTGCTACCTCCTGCGTCGTGCATGCGCGGTACTGCCACCTGCACTGGCCGAGGCATAGGCCGCCGCCCATTCGCAGCGGTGGCAGGCAGGCCCAGGCGCTCCTGGGTGGCCACGGCAGCAACAGCGCAAGGCGACCACAGGCTGGGCCACCAGCTGGCCCAGCCTAAGGGAGGTAAGCCACCCGCCGGGCCCCACGCGCGCCAAAAACTCCCTGCGCCCGCCGTTGCTCCACTAGCCTTACCTTTGCCGGCGCCCATTTGGGGCGGCAGCAGGCAGGCCCAGGCGCTCCTGGGCAGCCGCGGCAAGCAGCAGCAACAGTGCAGGGCGACCACCAGCTGGGCCACCAGCTGGCCCAGCCCAAGGGAGGTAAGGCACCTGCCGGACCCCACGCATGCCAGCTGCCCTCCCTGCGCCCACTGGCCTCCCACCTCCCATCCCTGGCCCTCTTTTACTTACCTTTTTAGTAATTGCTCAGCAGGGAGGGGTGGAAAGTTCCAGACCGCTCGCCTTCGCTGCAGACAACTTGCAGCACCGTTTGCAGACTGGGACTTTTGGCAGGCTCAGTAGGGCAGAGACAGCCTGGACAATTCCTACTGGCTTTTGAAAGCCAATAGAATTAGACTCTATTCACAGCTAAGGAAAAGGGGAAAAAATGGCGTAGCACAGCTAAGGAAAAGGGGGAAAAATGGCGGACTGTTGTTTGGCGACCCCCATAAAATGGTCGTTCGACCCCAAATGGGGTTGCGACCCACAGGTTGAGAACTGTTGTTTTAGAGTCTTTGAAGCCACTTGGAGGTTAGTCTGTGTCCTCAGGGTCATCTGAATGGTGCAAATGGGTGTGTTGCCTTCTTGGAACAGCTGAAAGGACTGTTGTGGAGCTGTGCCTTTTGCATGATGTTTTCTGCCCTGTATCCCTTCACTGTTGAACACAGGTACAGGCTTTAGGGGATGAATCTGTGTTGTATGCATCTCAAAATGAAATGGAAATGGTTTCTGTAGTTGCATTTTTTCTGGAAATCTGTTCATATTCCTGCACCATTTGAAGGATGTTCGTCCCAAAGTGCATAGTTAAATGTCTATGGAGATTCTCAACAATTCTCTAAAACAGGGTTCTTAAAACTTGGCCCTTTTATGACTTGTAGACTTCACAGGCATGCTGGCTGAGGAATTCTGGGAACTGAAGTCCACAAGTCATAAAAGGACCAAGTTTGAAGACCTCTGCTCTAAAAGAATGTAAATGACCAATTGTCTACAAGGAGTATACCATCCAGTCTTCTTGGATGAGAACTAAAACATCTTTAAAGAAAAACAAAGTCCTCTTGAAAAAGCACCTTTGGGATTTCCTAATAGTATTTTTTTTAAAAAAAGGAGCAACCTGAGTGATCTTGCTTAATTTTTCTAAAAAAAAAAAAAAGATAAGGTTTATAGTAAAATAGATCTGCTTTGGACTTTATCATCTGTTGAATCTTAAGTTTGTGTTTTTAGGAATGCAAGATAGTTTCTGTCTGGTTGCCTGACTCCACTACAACTCAAGGCACCTTACAGTTAAAAATAAAAAATAAAAACAACATGCATAAAGGAAATAAATAGTATAGAAATTGAAACCAAAAGGGTTCAAGCCATAATCTGGGATAACAACCAGGTAGTTGATAATTATATTTAATATGTTACAGTATGCTCAATTTTTATTGTAGAAGAAACCAATTTAGCAGAAAAAGTGCAAGAAAGGGAGAAGTTTTCTACTAATGACTAATTTTTCCACACACCTGCTTTTTGAATATTTTAAAATGTAATTTTCTTATTTATTTATTAATAAATTCTGTTCATTTGAACAGCATGAGAGACATTGGAAAGCAGACTGGCAGGGCTACATCTAATTTTTGAAAATTTCCGTCTCTTCCTCCATCTCTTTTAATACCACACAACTGAATAAAGAATTCTGGAGAACCCAAATACTTACATTTTTGTTGCCCAAGACTTCACCTTGGTTTTCCAGATAGTTCTTGCATTTTTGGCAGAAAAGGGCCAGTCACTCCCTCTCAGCCCAACTCACCTCACAGGATTGTTGTGGGGAAAATAGGAAGAGGAAGGAATATTAGGTATGGTCACCACCTTGATTTATTTATAAAATAACAAAAAAGATAATATAGTACCAAATTTTAGTTGCCATTCTTTATATGGTGGTTCTGATGTAGATAATGAGGTTGTGCCTACCTTCACTTACTAATAAGGCACACCAGAGCTTAATATTGTAACACAGCCTTCACTCCACACCTCTGGCATTTCAAGACATTCCTCCATTTGACTAGGGTGGGTTTTTTTTAGATCCTGAATGTTTTTCATCTTATACATTCTGATTTTTCTATTTCAAATGATTTATAAAATTATTTTACGTAATATACCTAGACTATATACCCAATTAAAAGTGAGGATTTTTTTTCTAGTGTTAATGAAAAATGAGAAATACCACACTGTAATTCCTTGATGAGTTTAAAATGTTTTGGATGAAGAGAGTTTAACAAACCAGTTAAATCAAATAACAGAAGTTATGCAGAGAAGCTATTTTTATATGATGAGAGAAGATTTTAGATCTAATCCTACAATATTTTCATGAACAAATAACCTGAATGTCACCAGGTCTTGGTTAGATAAAGGGATTCTGATTAAACAACACATATAGAACAGGGCTATTTAGCTCTGATTGATGAAGTTGCTTGGATAAGCAATGTCTCAGATTAACAAAGATTGGTCCAGTTGCCATGATTCAACCTTTTGACACCTTTGGCCTGGATGATTGAGTCTTCATCTACATATGTAACAGGGCTTATTAAATACATTAGCTAATGAGTTCACTATTGTGGTTGGTAAAAGGTGTAATTTCTTCCTATATCAAATTTGACAAAGATTACCTGGATGATCCAACTGGCTATGAACAATATTCTATAGAGAGAGGAAAGTGAAACTTTTCAGCATTATAAGATGTTTGGAGAAAATGAAGCATCAGTGCCAACAGAAGAACTTAACCCAAACATGAGATCTTGGCAGTGGATATATGATTTGGCTTTAGAACCTCAGGATTTGGATAGCTTACAATCTTGAGAGGACAATGGATTGTATCAGCAACTTCTACAAGACAATGTCAAGATACTGTATCCACCCGTGAACTGAAGTTTAATCTGGGTGATGAGAGCATGACAACAATTTTAAACAATGAAGGAAATCTACAAGAGTTATGACTAAAGCATAACGTATTTTGTAATGGTTAAGTCAAAACATTGATCTTAACCCAGTTAAAATTGCAACATGACTCAGTGAGTAGTTCAGTGTGTTGCAGCAATTCTGTATAAAAGAATGGGCCAAAATATCTCCAAGTTGGTGCTCAATAGATAGAAAAATAATTGTTTGAAATAACTCCTGCTAAAGGAGACACAAGAAGTTACTCAATCTATTCACATATTTTTTTCTCACAAACTTTTATTACTCTTTATATGTCCTTTACTCACTAAATATGTCTCAATGAAGATATTTTAGATTCATATGTTGATTAAAGAAAATAGTGATTGTTGTCTACAGGTGAATTCTATTTTAAGATATACAGCCATATTTTTAAATTATCCATTGTTACTTTGGTGAGTCATTAACCTATTTCAGTAACATTTATTAAGAGATTTCCATATATTATTCAGAACATGGCAAACATTAATTTTATGACTAAATGACTAAAAAGTTGTTTTTCAATTTAATGTGATGCTTTGTGTAATTGTTATTAACTTCAAACTGTTCAATTAACAAATGTTAATTATTAAATTTTCACCATTTAATAATAAATTCTTTGATAGCCAGACTGAAAACCTCATCTTTCTAATTTTTGGAGAGAGAGTCAGAGTTCATATGATAAAATTTATTCATTTATTTCACAAAGTATTTGCAAAAATTCATAATTAAAAAGTAGAAGCGGTATATAAAATAGTTAGAAAAGTGGTCAATGGAAAAATACACATTTTCATAAGAAAAATAAATTTCATTCCAGTTTTGAAAATATTGATGTAATTATTAGTATATTGATCTCAGTGACCTGATGAATCTGTTGTTTCATTAAATATGATTACAGGTAGTTCTTACAACCTTTCATTTAGTGATTATTTGAAGTTACAACAGCAATGAAAACAATGACTTATAGCTGTAGCACTTAGACTTATATACCACTTCACAGTGCTTTACAACCCTAAGCGGTTTAGAGGCAGCATATTACCCCCAATAAGCTGAGTTCTCATTTTACCGACCTTGGAAGGATGGAAGGTTGAGTCAATGTTGAGCTGGTGAGGATCGAACTGCTAGCCTGCAATACTGCATTCTAACCACTGCGCCACCAAGGCTGTCTTATGACCATTTTTCAACACGGTCATTGCAGCATCCCCATGGTCATGTGATCAAAATTCCGATGTTTGGCAAATGGCTCATATTTATGATGATTGCAGTGTCCTGGGCTTATGTGGATCACCTTTTGCAGGCTTCTGACAAGCAAAGTCAATGAGGAAGCCAGATTCTGTTTATAATCATGTTACTAACTTTATAACAGCAGTGATTTACTTTATAACTATGGCAAGTCAAGTCATAAAATGGGGCAAAACTCACTTAACTGTCTTGCTTAGCAATAGAAATTTAGGGCTCAGTTGTCATAAGTTGAGGGCTACATCTATAACTTTAAACTTAAGCACATTGGAAAACACAGAAAACAAAAAGCTATTTAGAAAACTAGTAAAAGCTTATTACTATGCTGAATAAATTGCTGAAAGTGTTGTAGTGCTGTGTTATCTTGTTCTGCCATGCTGGATCAACCCAGCATCTGTAAGGCTGGAATATTCATTTTTAGCAGTTAATAACTGCTATAGCAATAATCCCTTTTGACAGTAAATTCTGCAATTGTTTAGAAGCACCTTTCAAAATGAGAGCAGAACACAAGCAGAGGGGAAGTTAATATCATTCAGATTCAGGGGCTGTTCTCCCTTGCCGAACTTATGTCTTTTCTAGAGACTATTTTCTAACTTAGTTTTTTGTTTCCCACATCTCTCCGGGTGCAACGGAACACCAGTTTATCGTTGCAATAGTGAATAGAAACTGAAGTTCAGATTTTTTGTGAAAAGCCTCTAATATGAACGCAACACAATTTATTTATGGAGCTGATATGAAACAGTTTGTAGTTACTCAGAAACTGGATTAAATAATACCGTTATAATAAATATGCTGCCCAAGCAAAACCTGCATCTTAATTGATTTCCTGTGATTTTCTTAACAAGGCTCAATACTTTTGAGTCAGTGACTGTCCCTCCCCTTGTATTGTTTCCAAAATGAATATATGTCCTCCAATGTGATGTATGCTTTTTAATAACTTGGGAAAATAATGAAGATAACATACATCTTAGTATTTTGCACAGGAAGGAATGGTAAATTATTTGGGAGTGCAGATAAAAGGGGCAGATAATCTTATGAGGGGCCTTTGGTTGCTCTCTTGAGCTTGGTTGTTTTCTTGCAGACGTTTCATTACCCAAACTAGGTAACATCATCAGTGCTATTATCACTAGCGCTGATGATGTTACCAAGTTTGGGTAATGAAATGTCTGCTAGAAAACAACCAAGCTCAGCGAGCAACCAAAGGCTCCTCATTTCAACCCCGAGCTATAAATATTCTACTTTATGGAAAATCTTATCCTTGAAATATTTATCCTATTTATATGCAGACATTATAAATACAATAACAATTGGGATCACCACAGCCGGTTTATGCCATAATCTTTCAACTTTGATTTTCAGATCTTGATTCTTTGTGATATTCTCCAATTCTTTGTCTTCTATTCTACTGTGCCTACACTTTCTTCTATTCATTCAAAGTTTAAAAGAAGAAAGTGGGCAAATTTGGTGTGTTATGAGCCAAGATTTTATCAGTCTGATTTGAAAATCCCACATTTTCACTCATTTTTGACTATTTTTTTCAACTATATGTTCCCACCAATTTTTCATTACTGGTACATGTTCTAGTAATATTGCTTCAGTTAATCATTTTGGCAACTATGTTATGTCATATATACTTCAGTTGGTGTAATCTTGCATGAGCTGAATGTATTATCTATTATTTCTTTGTCTCCTTCACACACTCTGCACTTTGAATCATCTGATCATTTTTCAAATTTGGCAAATCTTTTTCAATTCTATTCACTAGTTCAACTAGCTGGCTCTTGAGTAGTCAAAATCAAGCCTATAGTTTTTTTTTGTTCCTTGTATCATTAATATTAACATCATTACTAATGTTCCTTACGATGATTATAAGGGAATAGTACAGTAGTTGATGTGAAGCATCTATAGTGAGCATTGCATAATGATTACCAATAATACAATGTACACTGCAGATCCATTATCTGAAATGAATAAATAAATGCAGTAATCCGTCTTTCCTTATTTTGAATGTAGTATTTCTCCTTAAAACAATGCAAAATGAGATATCCAAGAATTAAAGTGGCATAAATAATTTTATTCAATTAATATGAAAAAATATATGTTCTACAAAGAATGAGAAACTGGGTGAGTTCAAAGTGATTTATTTGATTTCCCACATAATCACAGTTATAGTTTAACAACAATAAAGTCTGATACTACTTACAAACAAATGCATATTAAAATGAAAGCACTCTTTCCTTTCCAACAGTTACAAAATCTCTTGAATCTCCCTTTACAGAAGCTTCTCGTGAGCATGATGTTTCTTGAAGTCTTTTAACAGTCTGCATTCAATCTAATTCTAACAGTTCAATACTATTCAAAGCTGGGATTTAGTTCCTAGCAGAGACAGGTACTGTATTGTAACTTGTAAAGTGACTGCAGACTTATATTAATACTAATTTACACACTATATACAGTTTAGAGAATTAATTATTCTTCCTACTTGGTCCTGTTTCCACTCCCCTTTTTCCCTCCTTCAAAATTGTATCTTATGATTGGTCATTTTTTCCTTGTATGTACACACTTTTTTTGCAGGCAAGGTGTGATGTGATGATATTTTACAATGGAAACAGCAAAACTCATGCTTAATTGCAGAAAATGCACAGCTGTATTTGAAACAGCAAGTCAACATGTAAAGTGTCATTGTTAAGTAGCTGCTGACTGCTTTTCAGCTCATTTAAAAACCAAGAAACGAGGTTTCAGCTGCATGCAGTGCTTGATGGAAAATCATCCTACAAGTTATGCTTTTTAAGACTTTTAGCAATACAAGACATTTACATCATAATAGGATAACTTTGGTTTTCTTTACATTGATTTACATTTCATTCTTAATTAAAAGAAATATATAATTAATGGTTGTCCCAGAAAAGATATTTTTACAAGGTCCATTTTTTCTTACAGTTTTCACTGAGAGAAAAAGATGTGATGTTCAGTAGTGCTTTATACTGTTTTTAATCAATAAGGAAAACATAATACTTTCCAATATCTACCTTTTAAAAATTAAATCTATTTTCTTCAGTAGCATATACATTGTAATAATGATTACTTTTGTTTTGCAAAACAAGGAGAAGTCGGTTTTTTTTTCTTTTAAACCTAGAGGTATTTCCCTTCCTTGGATGGTTTGTCTAAATGGCAATAACACTGGATTTTTATGAAATAACATATTGGTTGAATGGATGTATTGAATATTTTTTATATTTGTTAATCATCAAAATTTGTGATGATTACCTTTTCTGTATAATTATAAAAGATAAAACCTGTATCTAACTAAATGCATATGAATCTAGAAACCTAAAATCTTTCATTGATTTTCCTGGAATATCAAAACAATGAGTATAAAAGATGGATAGCATTTTTAAAATATGCAAATAGATAATACAGATATTAATGCTTGAAATGTAAAATAATTACTATCCAGTCCATTGCTTTTGAAATATGCAAATTATACAATGAGCAACACAAAGGAAAAAATGCCCTATCATATCTTTTCTGGAACAACTTATAAGTTACAATTCAACTTACTATTGGTACAAAGGTTTGAAGAAAAGCTGACATATTTAAATATGTTAACATTTTACTTCAACTAATATCAACAGTAACACTGAAATACTTTGCAAATATACGTTATGGAGAGTGTAGCCTCAATACTACTAACATTAGATGACATGCATACAGTTGTATTATTCCTTATAAGAAGAAAACCCAAATTTAAATGTGAAGAGATCCTTGGATTGTGATGTTCCCTCTCAGGTAATCTGCACAATCTAGGACAGCTTGGATAATAACATTATTTTTATTAAAATTTCCTATGAAGTTAAATTAGATGGAGGGAAAACCAAAAACAGGAAAAGGTGTTGTGTATTGCATACGAAATAATTGTCAAATTTAAGCAGATTGTAAGTGGTTGTTTCTGCTGAATGAAAGTTAACAAAACTACTGAGCTTATTTTTGCTGGTACTCCATATAATCCATATATTAGAAAATGAGGGAAGAAAACTGGAGATCAGAAATCACCAGCATAGTGATGTTTCATACGTTATGACTTCTTTCAGAAGCAATAATATGTTTTTGTTTGGCTTTACCCATCTCTCACCGGAACATTTTTCCTCCTCTTCTTTTAAATCAACATTCAGAATTCTGCTGGTGCAGCTCTGCGGTTCCTTTTGTTTCTTTTAGATGTAAAGTCGTGACTGAGGTGGCTCAAAATGCTGAAACTACAAAGTATGCTCCGTGTATGATTTTATTTTATTTTTTTTAAAAAAGGATTTAGGCTTACAAAGAAATATATGGTCTTGCAAATGACTCAGTACAACACATAAGCAACAACAGCACAGTTGGATTTTACAAGATGTCTTGGACTAACTGGACTATGACAGTTCGAGCAGAGACTCAGCCTGCTGAGTGCTGGATAAAACTAACAAAAGTGATGAGAAAAATGGTGAGAAAATCCTGCTGCCAGCACATGGCTACATGGAATTACAATTATAAAAATCTATACTTAATACTAAAATAAACTTTCAAGTTTCTGATTGCTTTCATGTGGAAAAAAAGTCTGAAGTTTTTATTGATTAAAAACTGAGTATTAAATGGTAAAGAGGCAATGCGGCTGAAAGGAATGGATGTTGGTTATTTCAGGGTCTGAGATGAATGTTCATGCAGCGTATGTAAATACCATCTATGTAAATCTCCATGTGTATTTATTAAAATATACACAAATACAAAACAAATGTAAACTATGTAAGTTCACAGTTATCACAGCCTTTAAAGTGTCTAAGAACTGGAGGAACCAAAATGTAGAGAAAACCTAGAGTAAAGGTTGTCTCATGTTGCTACTGTATAGTTACTGCACCTTAACTAGTTTGCTTACCTGAAATAGCAGAGCAGTTATAATACTGAATAAGTATATTATACTAATAGAGTACAAAGCATATTTGATTGCAACAGTTATATGCTATGTTATTTGGCACATTTTGCAAAGATTGCTTAAAGATTTTATTTTCTCAAGTCCATAGAACTTGCTCAATGAGTACTGAAATGCCTGGAATTTGTTCCTTAGTTTTTTGGTCTACACTTCCATTTGCTACTCATCTATTTTACTGCCCTTTATCAGTAAGAGAAATTATGGAAAAGTATATATTGCTAACCTTGTGGACTGAAAAAACTTTTTTCTAAGCATAAATGTTAGCTATACAGTCTCTCTCTCTCTCTCTCTCTCTCTTTTTCTGTATATATTTATATCTATATCTATATATATATGTCTATATTTATATATTTATATTACAGAGTTTACTTACGTATTTTCATCAACCATATGAGGTCTACATTTTTTGCCCATTGTAAATTAAAGAGCAAGAATGCCACATTAATTTTATTTCATAGTTTTCCTTTTATTTTGAGTAAGTTATGTTTTCATTACTTGTTTAAAATGGTCATGCGGATGAAAAAAGGTAGCTTAACGTTTTCAGCAAGCAGCATATTTTCAAGGCTACTAGAGAAAAAGGAGGGAAAAGGTCACCACCAAACTGTTAAGACCAGCACTGTGAGGTTAATATGCATTGATCCATTGAGTCCTTAAGGCAAAGGAGTCAATTAAGTTGCTTCTGGTTCAGGTCTTTTAAAATAAATTAAAAAAATAACCAGAATTATAGGCTGCTTCTGTTTCCTGTAAGTGCCTTTACATCTAGGCCTAGAGCTACAGCTGTGGCTGGGTGGCTGGCTGGCTTCTAGACTATTGTGCTGATGCCGCTATGCTTGGGCTTCGTGCTGGCTGAAGAAGAAGGGGCTATTGGCTGTGCATGGTGATGGGAAGGATGTGCCAAATGAGGAGGGGGCAAGGGAGGATGGGAAGCGTGGGAATATGGGGTGTGGGAATGTGGCAGGTACGAATGCTGGGCATGAGCTACATGCTGCGAGTGTGGCCCATGATGGTACTGGTGCGGATGCTGGATGTGCTGGGGCGGATGATAGTGATGGTGATGGTGATAAGGAGGTGGGTTCTGCATATGGCAGTACTGAGAGTGGTGGCTGTGCACTTGTGCCTGGGTCTGCCCTTCAGCCGGACCCGGGTGGTGCATGGCAGGAGGATGTGGAGAGTGCTGCGGGTGTGACATTATGGGAGGGTGCTGAGGTGGCAGTGGTGGGCCGGATGCTGAATGGCCTTGGGAAGGCTTTCCTCGCTTACTACCAAATAAGGACCCTAGTAGTGAGGAAGAATTAGGCATAGTCTGGTGAGGGCGAGATGGACACTCTCGGGTTGATGTAGCTCTTCGGCGCATATGAGGACTGCTAATGATGGACCCCTAAAAAGAAATTAATAGAAAATAAAAATTAAAAAAAAATCTTAAAAATATGTGTAAAAGAAAAAGTTCACAATGACCATCATGTTTTCTTTAAAAGCTCATATGGAGAAATAGCTGTATGAACTGCAGGAGAAATCTGATTGTCTCTTTCTTTTTCTGCCAATTTCTTTTTTCAAGTTGTAAGTGGGTAATAAATACTAAGTATGATCCATTAACAAATACTGGTGGTTTTCTTAAGAAAAGAACCCTGAAATTATTAAATCATAAAAAGTAATAAGTTACCACAAACTGTTTGATTTTGCTTTACATTCTTTACCCTACTAAAAATATAGTCATATTATTTATTTTTCTCTTCAAGGACAAAAATATATACAGTTATGTTGAATTAGCCTGAAGGCAGTTACACATTATTAATAGTCAGATTTCATGGTAAATTTTTCAGTAGAATTATAATTAAAATAGCCTGATTCTCTTTGTAATGTAGAAAATAAGTATTTTCTTGCAAATAAATTGCTTCTATTTGTTTGCAGGTTGATGTGCTGTCTAGTATTTTCAACTATTTATCTTTTAGGTATCCAAATTTCTTGTTAGTCTCTGGATGCTTTTGTTTTCTTTATAGACAATTAACTGCCAATGCTTTGTGTGCTATTATGTGGACTGCACTCTATTCACTTTTAACATACATACATACGTACACACACACACACACACACACACACACACAAATCTGCAGGCTGAATTCAAAGACATGAACAATATATAAATGGTTTGAAGATGAATGAAATCTCATGAAATCCACATTGAATTCACCTGTTTTATTTGTTTTCTTTTCCCATGCCCTATCTATGCAATTCCATGATGTCACGACTGCATACATTTCACAATTTAATTAGAAAGTAAGCAATGTGAATGACTAAGCATGAATTCAATATTTTGCGTTAAATAACGAATAGCACAATAAGTGCACTGTGTAACAAAGAACCATCGGGCCTTTACACAGGGACCAGAGTGACAGTGGCAAAAGGGCACATCATATTCATTTAGTCATGCTTGTAGGAACAGAAGGGGATAACAGCAGCTGAAATAAAAAATGGTGCATGATCTAAACAGACCAGAAATAGTGTTGGTTTTTCAAAGGCTAAAACTATAAAGCCTTGGCATGCATTTTATTTGAGGCAGGCAGGTTGTATGTTAGAAGAAAAAAAAGAGCAAAATATGTATATAAAATAAAGGTTTGAAATGCACATCACATCCAGCTAGACATCAGTAACTTCCTACTTACTTCCATATTGCTGTCTAGCGATCCTGCACTGCTGCGTCGCCCACGCTTGCCTGCCCAGGACATGCAATACCATAGATTAGAGACCAAGACAAGACCTGGGGAATCAATAGCCACTTTCCCTAATGCATTGCAGGACTTTTTTCTGGCAGCCTGAAGATTAATTCTGCATGTTGTGATAGCCCAGGAATTGTTATAGAAGTACACAGTTAAAATTAAACTCTACGCACGCTGACTCAAAAGCAATTTCTCTATTTTTCAGTGGGCCTTGTGCTCAGGTAAGAATGTAATTTACACTGCTTGGAAGTCGCTGAGAAAATTTCTATTTCTTTTAATGAGGCTGAATCCAGACTTAGTGTAAGCCTATTGGAAGCTATGGTACTTAATTTAATCATTAATAATTTTATACTCCATGGATTTCAATGATACCTGCTTTAAATATGACCAAGTCGGAACATAGCTCCTGATTTATGATAGAAGAATTAGAAGTTAAAGCCACTAGTTTCATTATAAATTTGTCTTATATGTATTTTTGTGGATATCCATATTTGGGCATTTTAATATATATATTTATAATTATACATATAAACAATAATCTGTGTATGTGTATGTTATCCTGTAAATGTTTATATAAAATGGCCATACTGGATAGGATTTAAATTTTTTAAAAACAATGGCTATGCATTTCTCAAAATCTATTTAAACATTTTTAGTTGCACTCAAGATCTTCAAGTATGGTGACTGCATTTTGACTTACAGATTTGCTACTATTACATGATAATTATCTGAAAGATAATAGATTTCATATAATCACAACAAAGAAAACTAAATTTAATTTTACATACAACAATGATTAATCCAATGATATGTCCAGATTTGTTTGTTTACTGTGCAGTGCTTATATACTTATATGGATTTACAATGTTTTTTAAAGATGGATGCTTGGATCAGGTACTTCACACTGAAAGTTTGTTGAGTGTCGATTCCTAGCATAAGGGAACTCACTCTCCCCTGGAAAAACACAGATTCCAGGACACCTCTATGGTAATTTTACTTTATATGAAGTGTAACATTACGCCATAATAATGATAATTTATTCAACTTGCATGCCATCCAACTCTCAATGATTCAGAGTGGCTCTAAATTTAAATCGAAAGGAGGTAGATTTAAAATGGGAAGACTCAAGTTAACTATTAGATTTGGGAATGTGCCAACTGTGGAAACAGCATGGAAATAAGCAACAGCCCAACGTGCTGTTCAGTAGAAATGTTCAACATTACTTGTTTTGTCCTCGAGAGAAAATATACTTTCTGTCTTAAGAGGTCCTGCCTTATTAAATGTGAATGAAGATTTAGAATAAAAGGGGGTGAAGGCAATTAATTAACGGCTTTTTGACAATTCTAATCATTACAATGGTTATTGTCTAGACCAGGGGTAGGCAACCTTAGCTCTTTTATGACTCATGGACTTCAACTCCCAGAATGGCTGGCTCAGGAATTCTGAGAGTTGAAGTCCACGAGTCATAAAAGAGCCAAGGTTGCCTACCCCTGGTCTAGTAGCCAAACAATAATGTAAGGTGGTTATATAATATCTGCTTCTGTAAGTAGTAGTTAACAAAACACAGAAAGTCAAACTCAAAGGGATAAGAAGGAAGCATTCCACTTCTTACTTTACAAATGTCACAGTGAATTCCACAAGAATGAAATTGAAATTCAATGATAGTGAAGAAAAGTTTCAATACAAAAATAGAAAAAAAATAGAATAGAAAAAAATGTAAGATCCTAAATTCTACTGAGTGAATCTCAATAGAAAAAAAGAGTAAAATCCTAAGTTCTGAGATGCTTTGCAATACCCTTAATTATTTTAAGGTAAAAGTAAAATAGAATATTATATAAATAGGGTGAATGTAATGTATCATTAGTCAGTTAAAAATATTGATTTAAAATAAAAAGCTGTCATTCAAATGTTACTTTTCACAATAATAAGCTATTTCATATTATTCTGTGTAATGAGTTTCTGGTTTTTTAAAAACAAGTACAGTATGGTATTCATCATTACATTTTTACTTACAAATGTGCAAAGCCTTTCAAAGAAGTGCTTTATATATCACAAGATAGTTCGTACAATGAAAATGTCTTCTTCAGAGAATTAAAGCAGATATTTCTTTTTCCGGGAAGCGAAGTAAGAGGTAAAGCAAAGAAGCAAGGCATGTAAGCCCAGAGAAAGATATAGCTGCCTTTCTGGATCTAGGAATCATCCTTTGTAGCACAATCACATGGTACAAAGTATCTCTTTCAAAGGATTTCCACAACCCTGATAAAATATTTGTTAAATTGGGTTTCTTTCAAATAGGCATGGCTCTCCTTAGAAAATCTCCATTCTAGATTATGGTTACCGTAAGACCTATTTCATAGCTCATACAAATCCTAAAGTTAGAACTATGTAAGTCTGAATGAAATTACATGCTGTCCTAAATCAGCTTTATTTATTTTATTTATTAATTTTTTATGCCACCCATCTCACTGATGCAGAGACTCTGGGCAGTTTTACAATATAACATAATTACTGAATGCACTTTCATATATTTTTAGGATTTTTTTTTAAAAAAATGTGTTTAGGATAAAAAAAGTGTCAGTCCAAACTAATTCCTCTATAATTAGTTCAGGAATATTTTAAGGTGGCATGTTTCAGCTTCTATTAATGATATAGTTTTTTATATGATAACTAAAGTGGTAAACAATATAAAGGTGAGATAAAAGTATGATGATGGAAAATTTGATTAATCTCACAGAGGGTCACTCATGTTAAAAATTAATATTTGTGATCCCAGTATAAGTTGTGCAAAGATTTTTCAACTCTTTATTGAATCTAATGATCTACTAATGAGATTCAACTCTGAATGTAAAATAAAATGTTGCAGAACAGAAGCTTCAGGAGTTTAATCACTTTTTTCTACGGTCCAGCCTCACTTCCAATTGTTGTTCAGCTTTCTATGTCACTAGCCATGCTCACTCCTCACTGAGATATTTGGAGGTGGTTGGGATCTGCAATTTTTATGAGGATGTCTGTAAAAACTGTTCTCAGTCCCAGTTCCACAAACTCCTTGATTTATGCCTTGATTTTTAAGTAATGTCTGTTGTTGAAGACATTTTAAAATAACTTCTCAGTATCAATCAGAAATGACTGATGCAGAAGGAAACTTGCTGTCCTTTTAATATTTATCCCTCCTAACCCTCTTTTTCCAGTTTCCTCAGAATTCTGGAAGTTGAAGCCATTTTAATGTTGCCAGCATTAATCAATTGTATTCTCCTTCTTTATCCAGTTTTCATTAGAGTTTTTTTTTATTCCTTCTCTAATGTTTCCTTTGGATAATTCAGCAAACTACAGGGTCATTTCAAGTTTGCCCTCTTATGCATGGATAGTGATGTTCCGGGTCACAAGGGAAAGCAAGAAAAATGGAGTTAGAAAGAAGAGATATGATGCTTGTAACCTAAAATATATTTATAGTATGAGGGATATTACCTATTACTAGAACAGGCAAAAAGCCTATACTATGATGGAAAACCAAAAGGAATTCTCATTATTCCTTTGCCTGAGAAGCTCAGAAACAGTTAATGTGACTGGCAAAGAACAAATAAAATATTTAAAAAATTATGCAATAGAAAGCAGAAAATCAGATGATTTGTTATAATATATCTCAACAGTTTCATAAAGGATACTGTTACTATCAAATTCATCTCCTAGGGCAGCGGTTCTCCTATGGGTCGCGACCCCATTTGGGGTCAAACGACCGTTTCGCAGGGGTTGCCGGACACCGCAGTCCACCATTTTTTTTGTTTTTTTTCGTCACGCACACGCCGTGCATGCGCGGTTCTGGCCGTCGCGCGCACGCGTGCCCGCCCAGTTCAGGGTCGCGGCACGCATGGGCGGCGCAAGTGGGGTCTCAACCTGAAAAAGGATGAGAACCACTGTCCTAGGGGAAATAATCTCTTTCTAATTTATATTTTAAAAATCTTACATTTTCATTGTTACATGGAACCCCAAATCTCTTTATATAAACATAGTCTATGGAAAGTGCAGTAGAAAAAGTCACCTTAATATTGTTAAAAATTACTTATTTATATATTAAATTATATGCCTTCCATCTCACTTAGCAAAGCAAGTATTCAGTAAAGAGGGGAAGATTTCAGAATAAATATATTTTTATGTAAATTCAATATTTTTAAGTTTTCCTCTTCTTTTATTTCATACATATTTTGGGGAGTTACCCTAAATAACAACAAAAATGAAAATAATCATAATTTTACTAGCAATTTAGCAAGTACTGTGAGTCAAAGAATTTTCCAGAAATATAGAAACTGGTAATTTCAGGTCTTTAAATAAGTAGAGGGCTCCAAAAAGACATTAGATGGTCATCTGTCAAATATAGTAGTTTCTGCATTTAAATTTAAGATTGACACATCTCATGTGTGTTTGTGTGTGTGTGTATCTACCTTTCTTGTAGGAGAATCAGTGCCAAAACTGATATTTTGGCACAGTTAATTACCTTCTGTGATCCAGTGTTTCTAATTTCTTTTTCCACATTTAAAAAAGATACTTAAACTGGATATTATAGGAAAATTAATACCCATAGTTAATACCTGTAGTTCATGTCAATATTAGTAACTACTTGCTCCTAAATTACATCATATGCTATCAAGGAACATGACAACTGAAAAGATGCCCTTTGTATTATATATTTTCTTTCAGCCTGAAGAACAAGCAATCAATACATTATTGATTTTATATATCCATGTCAATACATAATATAGGATTTAAGGGCTATGTTTATTGGAGAATACTCAGAAATCTAACTTAAGTGCGCAGAGCAATTGGATTTAAAGACATCAGAACATCTTACATGTTGAGAAGTTAAAGTATGATATATTTACTATAATAATTCTGTACCGCATGCTATTATAGTTCTCTAAAATAAATGTTAAATAGCATTTGTTGATTTGGAAAAATCAAACTCCAGCCCTGGAAGCCTTGTTGTGGCTTCACTTCAATCTTCCCCTTGAAGTTAGTAGGGGAGCTGCTGTTGCTTCTTCTGAGTTTCCCAGCATTCAGACTGCTGCTAGAAGCCACAGCTCATACAATGGAAGAAGCATATGATGGCAATCTCCTTCTCTCTCTCTCTCTCATCTCTCTGACAGTGAGAACTTGTAATAGTATGTGGAATGATCTTGGGAGACAGGAGGAAGACTCTCAGCCTAGTCATCTGATAAATGAAATTTTAGTCCAAAGGAAAAGGAGTAGCAAAAGTGACTCAGAAGAGACCCTCCCTAATTTTGGGGAAAGTAAAAGTGTGGGACAGGAGGAAAATTTTTGAGACATGCAAAGATAAAGCTGGTATTCCTGGATGTGGTTCTCATCTGGACTACTTTGCAAGGCTGACACTCCTCTGATTCAAACAATCAGAGCCTCTAGCTTCTGATGCCTGGTAGGCTGGCTCACACTCTAGAAGCTTTTCTCACCTGACCTGACCAGGTGATTTGCTCTATGTGGACCCAAGAAGAAGAAATTGTGGTATCTGCCTGCCTTTATATTCACAATCCCTATTCAACCTTTCCCAGTGAAAGCCTTCAAGCTTTTTTGGAGATAAAGCTTGCAAACAAGGTGCTGGGAAGCAAGGAAGACCATGCCAGCTGTTGGAGGTTGGATTAAAGGTATGTAAACTCAGAAAATGAATAGGACGCCATATGTGACCTCCAAGATTAGGGCTAGGGCTGAGATCCTTAGCATAACCAAACATGGCAAGCATAACATTTGGGAATAATTTTGACAACTTTTCTCTAAAACCTCTCTATGAAAAAATCCTTTGTTCTAGATGTTATTCACACCTTCTGCATTAAGATTCCAGGAATGAAGCCGATCCATCTAGAAACTGGATTGTCTCTTAAGCCTTTAATCATTTACCAATCTACTTCACATTTTATTTCATTATTTTAGTTCTTTTATTCAAATTAGCAACAGTGAAATTTCCTAATGATTTTTATGCTTGAACTCATTCCTATAACTACAAAAGCCATTTTATTATTGCAGAAAAGGCCTGATTCTCTTTCTTGATAACAGCTAAAATAATCTGTTTAACCCCCCAATCGACTCCATTTGTATTTTCAAATTAACTGCACTGCACAAGCCCAAACATAAAAGTTCCATAATATTAACTTGAAAAATATTAAAGTTCAGCAAACATTAATATGTTCATCACTTAAGCCCTTCATCCTGACATCTATGTTTGGCTCTGGAGAACAACTGTCAGTATTGCCTATGCCAGCAGATGGCATGTGCTCTAGGCATATTAACTATTTTGTGATCCTTAAAAATTCATCTTGTTTATTGTAAAGAGGCAAGATGAAACTATCTACATGATAATGTCTGAAATAAGAAAATGAGAAGCTCCTATTAGGATGAAATATATTAATTCATAATCCTCTCAGATAATCAGTACAACAGTGAAATTCCTGTTTCTAAAAATGAATGTGGCCATTCTCATGTGAAAATCAAAAGCCAAAAGTGAAACCATTCTTAAATGAAATTACATAACAATTACTGAGATTTCATCCAAATCATATAAGTACTTTTTAAAGACTTAGTAAATCTGTTTCAGTGAAATTAATATAGTTAAAGGTCACTGAATTTCCTTCTAAGTTGTTTAAAGTGAATAAAAAACTATGAAACAGAATATAACCTGCAAAGATAAAGAATACATATGCATATATTCTAATGAGCAAATAAATGTTTGTATGTAATGATTCATACTGCATATTAAGATTTATAGATAGAATATTGATTGTATCCCTCTCATCATACATTAAATTCAAAACATCTGTAAAATGAACATCCAATACTTAAGAGCTGCATATTACTTTATCGAGTAATGAAAACAAGAAACAGGAAAAATATTAATTAAATCATGTATTTATAACGGATATATTTAATTTAAGATGATGTGCATGATGTTAAAACGCAGAGCAATACTAGTAGCAACAGTAGGAATCATTCTGTGTCTAATATTATGCACGCATGGCTGAAATATCCTGCTTGACATGCAAAATGCACCACTGATTTCCAAATGTAATAACAGAGGTATTTATCTAATTCCTGCATTCATAGAAAATGTATATAATCCAAAACCAGGTATATAACATATATATATTTCAATATATGTTAAACTGCTATCACAATCCATTAAGCCACAAAGCAGTAAGGCAAAACTGGAGTAACTACTTTGCCATGATGGTTCCCCACCATCATACTGGTAAACAGCAGTACAATATAAACATAAGCCACATTTGACAAAATCTATAATTGTTTTCTGAGCAATATAATTAAGTAACATCAATCACACAGATATGTCTGATCTGTATTTCTCTATAGAATTTAGCAGGGCTTCACTCAATTTCATTCATCAGTATTCTACATGGATACAAACAATCACAAAAAGCATAAGCAGCAGCCAGTACACAGTGATTTGGGTGGATTTTTTTTCTAATGAAATTAATAAATAGAAGAAAGCGAAGATAAAAAGCAAAACTAATTATTCCTTGTAAAAATATATATTTCCATTTATTCCTCTTTAAAAATACGTATATAAAAACCACCTATAGCAATCTAATATTTTCAAATGTAAAGGAAAAATAGAAAATAAATTTCTATATCATTTTTCCAAATTGATTTCTAGACTTTCATGTTCACAGGTGCATCTTTCTAATACTCCAAAATTAATCTAAGAGAGAAGAAATGCAAAGCTTACCTGCTTCAGAAAGATCTCTAAGGGAGCTGCTAAGAGCGCTCCTTTTGAGGCCTTCCCCCGTGGCATAGCTGTCATCCAGGCAGGCCCGGTTCAACGTTCCATTGCCAGACTCTTTTTTCAGGCTAGAGCACTGAGACATGCTTGGTCGCACTACACCTTTCTGTTTCTCTAATTCAGCTGAAAAAAAGGTAAAAAAAGAGTTCTATGATAAATCAAAACCTTCTGTGTACTGTATTCCAGTAGGTCAGAAGTACATTATTTTGGCCACACAAGAAGGTGGAACCTCTAAATTCTGTGCTATTGCTGCTGCTCAATGTAGCTTCTATAACTCCCCCCAAAATAAAAACTACACACATACACATTTATCCCATATCTCCCACATCATGGACATGCTTACTGTTTATTTGTGAATTTTACATTTTACATTTTACTTTGTTTCTTCATTTTATGATACTTATCTATGATAATAATAAATTTTAACTATAATAGAATAGAATAGAATAGAGTGGAGTGGAGTGGAATGGAATAGAATGGAATGGAATAGAACAGAACAGAATAGAATAACAGAGTCCAACCCCCTGCTTAGGCAGGAAACCCTGTACCATTTCAGACAAATGATTGTCCAGTCTCTTCTTAAAGACTTCCAGTGTTGGAGCATTTATAACTTCTGGAGGCAGGCTGTTCCACTGATTAATTGTTCTAACTGTCAGGAAATTTCTCCTTAGTTCTGGGTTGCTTCTCTCTTTGATTAGTTTCCATCCATTGCTTCTTATACTGCCTTCAGGTGCTTTGGGGAATAGCTTGACTCCCTCTTCTTTGTGGCAGCCCCTGAGATATTGGAACACTGCTATCATGTCAGCCCTAGTCCTTCTCTTCATTAAACTAGACATACCAAATCCCAGTAACTGTTCTTTATGTCCCCTAATAATCTTTGTTGCTCTTCTCTGTGCTCTTTCTAGAGTCTCAACATCTTTTTTATAATGTGGTGACCAAAACTGGATGCAGTATTCCAAGTGTAGCCTTACCAAGAGGCATTGTAAAGTGGTATTAACACTTCACGTGATCTTGATTCACATTAACTTCTGTTAATGCAGCCTAGCACTGTGTTGACTTTTTTGGCAGCTGCAGCACACTACTGGCTCATATTTAAGTGATTGTCCACTAGGGCTCCAAGACCCCTCTCACATTTACTAGTACTGAGTGAGGTACCATCTATACTGTACCTGAGCATTTGGTTTTCTTGCCTAAATGTAACTAACCAACTTTTATATAAATACATGCACATGATATGTTTGGATTTATTTATATATGTGTTTCTATTAGAGCTGTGCAAAGCACTTGAAATAAGTGTTTCATGAAATATATAATTAATTATAGGTACTCTATTGTATCTACCTTGGTACTTACACTCTATTCTGTGTTTTTCCATTTCTTGTACTTCTGCAACAGATTCCCTCAGATCATCTGTAAATTTCTTTCTGTCCTGGGGATTTGGAGCATTGAAATTTATTAAAACTTTGATATCTGCTCCTGGAACAGCTGATGTCAGTCGTATGCCATTTGGATAATCTAAGAGGTAGCAAAAAACATAAACAAAAAATACCCCATTTGTATTAATTCCATTTCATTATTTCTCCACAGTTCCATGTCTAAAAAATATTTCAATAAAGGATTTCTATTACTGCATAAACACACTTTTTTCCTATTTCTTCTAAAGAAGAACTTCAGAGATTTTCCCACACTGTACTATACATTTCTAAGACACACTGAACTACGAGGGCAATTCGGAAATAAACCTCCATTTGGTTATCAATGATGGACACTCGCAGATTCAGAACGTTTATTATACACATTAGAAAAATACAACATTACATTTCTTTTATACATAATCACCATTCAAATTGAGGTACTTGTTATAATGTCTTACAAAGTTTGAAATTCCTTAGTAGTAGTCACTCAGTGTGAAATCTGAGCTATGGGTGTGTGTGTGATCAAAAACATCCCAACAGAACTGCTTCAAAAGTTCTTGGGTTCGTCTAGCAGTGTGGGGGGACGAGCATTATCGTGAACTAACATCACACCAGAAGTGGTGCCACCAAATGTGAAGATGCCAAAGGAGTCCTGCTAGTGAAGTTCATGGAACGTGGTTCGACCATCAATTCAGAAGTCTGCTGTGAAATGTTACGAAAACTCGGATGAGCCATCCATAACAAGTGTCAGGGCATGCTGATTTCCGGTGTGGAGATGTATTAGGTTGCAGTTTTCTAATGTGTATAATAAAAGTTCTGTATCTTCGTTTGATAATCAAACGAAGGTTTATTCCTGAATTGCCCTCGTAAATCACCATTTCTCACATTAGGTATTCGCACAGCTACTGGAGAGCATAATTTTAGTAAATGTTTGAGTGTGTCTTAATTCCTCTTACAGCAATGCTTTCAGTAATGTTCATATTTTCAGAATCTTTAGGGGAAAAAAAACACTTAACTTAGAAAGTCTTTAGGAAAATCAGGAAGTATATCCTGCCCTTGCGGTACTGTGTTTCCCGAAAATAAGACCCTGTCTTCTTCTCTTTTTTTTCCCCTCCAAAAGAGGCACCAGGTCTTATTTTCAGGGAGTGTCTTTTCCACTCACCTTGCAGTGGTGGGACCAACAGCCCTGCCACTGCTTCTGCGGCTGAAGGAACAGCTTCATTCTGCAGCTGAGAATGGAGCTCTGGCCTGCATTTCACCGTCAGAGGCTTTCTGGAAAGACCTCTGCAGCCAAGAACTAAGCTACGGATTGAATCCATAGCTCGGTTCTCAGCTGCAGAGGCCTTCCAGAAAGGCCTCTGACTGCAAAATGCAGGCTGAGGATGCCGCAGAAGAAGTGGGCTGGCGAGAAGAGGCAGGTGTTGATCTGCTCTACCTTTTTAGGTGTGCGCCTCGCCCCAAAACTAGGGCTTATTTTGGGGAGGTAGAGCTTATATTAGGCCCACACCCAAAAATTAAGCTAGGTCTTATTTTCGGGGTAGGTCTTACTTTCGGAGCAACATGGTATAAGTAATATCTGTGCAGTGGTGATATCCAAAACTAATATATTCAAAGGCATTAAGTATAATCCAAAGCTCTTAACAAACTTAGTTTGTTCAACATCGCTTCTCTGTTAACTTTCATATTCTTATCAACTATCAATGGCTGATCTACAAGTCAATTCCAGAATTGTTCTGGATTAAGAAAAGTTGCAATATTTTTAACTTTATGTATTAAAATATTTTAAGTTTAAATGCCATTTGAGCATAGCCTATAGTGTATGTATTGTTTCTAACTATGTTGTGATTTACCATCTGGAAAGTATATTATGGACTACTGTATAAATTCCAAATGTTAATTTTGGAAGCCAGAGCAGCCAAGCAATTTCTTTCTATAGTGAGATAAAGATGTTGCTATATATCTTGGGAATTAGAAATATGTAACTAAAAGATACATTCATTCTTACACATGATTTACAATGAATTCTCAAATCAGATAAAGGGACTTACACTGATTCTCAAAAAGGAGAACTTGCATTCCGTAGAGGGTAAAGGACTGTCGAAAACTATATGTGACTGAATTCTTCTTCTTTTGAAAAATTTTAGTGACCTAAAAATATTAACAGGCAATAAATAAAAATAAAGAAACATATTATCTAACTAAAATATGAGTATTCTAGATTTACTTTGTAATACATAGCTTTATGTTCTTAAATAATATAGATCACATTTGCGTAGTGAACCACAACAAGCATCTGAAACATTAATTCTGCCTCAATGCCAAATTTATATAATCAAGGAAAGAGTTGAAAAAGATACTCTTCCTAGAATACAGCTGGTTAGGCAAGCCTTGAGCAATAACAACAGCTATAATACCACTAAGAATGCATAGAATTAGGCCATTTTTAAATGGCAAAAATTTCTAGGATCCTATTACCCTTGTACTTCTAACACTGTTTTAAATGGTAGTAAAGCTTTAATAAAAGAATGAAATGTTTGAGAATCCTGATATCTACCAAGCTACACTATTTTTCTCTCATAAGAAAGCAAAATATAATTCATTAAACCCAGAACATTCAATTTATTCCTTTTCGTAGGAGATTAATGCTCTTGTACCATTGATAAATGTGCATCAGGGTAAGTCTGTGAGGACAAGGTTAACTCAGTACTAATATGCATGTTGCTTTTAATAGGTAAAATGTATTGACAAGCAATTACTTTAGAGAGGAAGCATTGACTCCAGCCAACTGGGAAGATTTCAGAGGTGTTTTTTTTTTTTATAAATTAAGGGCTTCATGTATGCAGACTGGAACGCTCAGATCCAATTTAGTTGTACTTTTGTACCTTACCCAACAGGGCTATGGGAAGCTTTCTTGCTTAATAATGGTTCTCCCTTAATATAAAATAGCATAAATTATGTGGCACATACCACAAGGAGATCATTAAATAAAAATATTTCTCGCTGATGTAATCCAAGCTTCTGAGGTTTATTTGGATCTGGAACTTCAAAGAGCCTACAGTAACAAACAAGCCGCCGATGTGGGAGAGACAGAACCTATAAATCAGAAACAGGAATGCAACATATTATAACCGATTTCCCTGAAATTTATAAGGCTGCTCCTTGCAAATAATACTTCCAATTTATTTTTCCTTATCTTGAACTGAATCCTACATGGAAAGCACTTATCAATTCCATTTGCAAACAGAAATATTTTTAGATTAGTGATTCAGTTTTTTCTATATACTAACTAGAGTATTGTAATTTTAGAAAGGATCAATTTCTAAAACTATGGTGAGATCTGCTTACTGAATATATAAACACAGGTAATCCCCGAGTTATGAGTATTCACTTAACGCTTGTTCTAATTTACGTGATCAGCACCTCCTAGTGTTTACGAGCAAGTCACAAAATTATGAATATTGCAGCACCATGGCAGTCGTTCGTCCTTACGAATGACCAGTGCTTTTTTTGTAAAAAAAAAAAAAAAAAAGGTGCCTGAACTCACACACGTCATACAAACCGCCTTGCCTACCCTACAAGGTTCTATCCAAAAAAGGTGCCGGAAGTCCATTCTGGGCGTTCTACGACAAAAAAAGTCCTGCGAATGACTGCAGAGGCTCTGCAACATTCACCCTATTCCCCCCTTGCTCCCCACAACTGCTTTCCCCTCCCTTCCTGCCGCGCTGGGCTCACTTACCTTGCAAAATCTGTCTCCTCTCTGCCGTGGTTTCTTTCCCTTTGAGGGAGCGTAGAGTCAGCTTAAAAATGCTTTTCACACCAACAACAGAAACTCCTGGGTGCCGTATTATTATGTGAGTTCAAACACAAATTCTCTACAAAAGAGATCATGGTCCCTGGAAGCTTCCATTCTGGGGAGGGAAGTGTTTGCTTTGTTTGCATGCCTACAAAGCAAAGCATGGAATTGGAGTCAGCTGGGCGCTGGAAGAAATGAGGTCCATGGCCCAGGTGCACTGCTCGCTTGCGTGTGCTGGCATTAGTTTGAGGGCAGGAACAAAGCCTTAAACTGAGTGGGGAGGCATCATGGGGTGAATCCTCCTTGCACCTGGGTCCATGTTGCTGGCAGAAACAGCCATCTGAGTGGCCACAATCTCCCGTTCCCCAACCAGCTACCCACCCCGCATGACGTAGTCCTTGCCTGATGGGCCGATGGCACAAATCCTGACCATTCTTCTACTTGTTCTCCCCACTCAAGTGGCAGCAGCAGCTTGAGTTTCTCCACTCCGTCCGAAAAGAAGAAAGCAGAGGCGCAGAGCAGGATTGCTTTCAAGAAGATGTGGGTGCTCTACTTGCTCATGTGCGCCGGCCTTATTGAAAGCAACCCCGCTCTGCACTTCCGCTTCTTTCAATTTGGACAGAGCAGAGAAACTCAATCCGCTCCCACTCAAACACTTTTTATCCAAAGGAGATCTGAGAGAAATTAGAAAGTCCATGTGACTGCCAATGGGAGGGCTACAGAAACGAAAAAGAACGTTCCATTTCTGAAGCACCCCATTGGCAATCATACGCGATATTACAGCACCCAGGAGCTTCCATTGTCGGTGCGAAAAGCATTTCCAAGCTGACTCTCCTCTCCCTCAAAGAGAAAGAAACCGTGGCAGAGAGGAGACAGATTTTGAAAGGTAAGTGAGTCCGGCATGGCAGGAAGGGAAGGGGAAGCATGAGGTATCTTAGTGGGTCAGGGAGGCCTTGGGGCCTGTTCCATCACTAGGCCCCCCATGGCCTTTCCCACCCTGACATACCTCATGTGTGTCTTAACGAGCAGGGAGTGATCTCATTCGAGGTACAAGATTTACTCCCATGAATTCTCGAGTTAGGAATGGAATGGGCAGGCTCCATTACATTTGTAACTCAAAGACTACCTGTACTGAATATATAAATATGAAAGCAAACACTTACACAACCAAGCCCATGATGTAAAGATCCAATCTATGGTAAAAAGACACAGATAATATAATTAAACTTCAGAAAAACACAATATTGTACTTACCAAGCAAATATTTCAGTCTTATTATGATTAAATGTATATAAAACAAATATTTCTATAACATTGATTGTAGAGATTGTTAGAAACATGAAATAATTGAAAACCTGAATGATAAAACTTGTATTATTTGCAGTGTTTTTATTTGTTCTGCTTTCGAAATGACATTTTTAGTTTTTATGGCAATAGCATCTTGACAGAATCACCTTAGCTTGAAAAAAATGGTATCCTAATACATGATGATGAGCTTGTTGCTCATCTGAAATAGACCAAGGATAGACAAACGTGGTCATTTCCTTACAGCTTCCTTCTGGTTACAAAAACACAAGACAAATGTCTTGTTATTAGTATCTTTTGGTTGCTCAGGTAAAGTCTATTTAATGGAGTGGAATGAATTTTTATTGCTTTTGTTTCCTACATGTAGAAGAGCTAAAACTATTCTACAGTGGAACAGAATGGAATTTCAAAAAGAAAACTTAAACAGATAATTGAAAGAGCCTCCAACTCAGAGGAGAAGCTGTTATTGCAGAGGACCAATTATATACTCTCAAAGCAAAGTATGTAGCATGTATTTGCATGCAGGATGTTTCTAGAAAGAGTGCAGAGAAGAGCAACAAAGATGATTAGGGGACTAAAGGCTAAAAACAAGTGAAAAATGGTTGTAGGAATTGGGTATGTCTGGTTTAATGAAAAAAAGGACTAGGGATGACATGGTAGCAACGTTCCAATATCTAAGGGTTGCCACAAAGAAGAGCTTGGCTCCCCCCTTCAGCCATTCGAGTCTTGCCACTCTCACGCTCCTCAGGGTGATAGAGGAGGTTCTCCAAAGCACTGACTGAAGCTGACGCCCTTTTCTATGCCCAAGGGAGACCTCCTCCATCACTCTGCAACTGGAGGCAGCGGGGGGGGGGAAAGACAGGTGATCTGGACATGTTGCATGGCGGTAGCAAGCAGAGGCAGGTAGGGGAAGGCTTCCTCTGCTTGCTGCCGCCATGCAGCATATCTGGATCGCCTGCCTTTCCCCCCCCGCCCACCTCCGCTTGCAGGGTGATGGAGGAGGTCTCTCTTGGGCATGGAACAGGGCTTCAGCTTCAGTTGGTACCTGCAGGGTGACTGAGGAGGTCTCTCTTGGGCTTCTCGCACTTTCTCCTTCTTTCTCCTCCTTTGAACAGCCCTTCGTTCCCATTGCTGCTTTTTCAGTCCCAGATCTTGGTTTGTCCGGAGCCTTTGCAAAGGGTCTTTGAAAATGAAGCCCTGCAGCAATTGGGTGGGGTGGGAACTATCCCTTCGCTATTTAACTTTATTTAAAGTTTCCATATTCTGCACCAAGTAAACTTTAAAGAAAGTTAAATAGTATGGTAGCGAAAATCCAGCATGGAGGGGAAAAAAAAGTCAGTTTTTTGAGATGCCAGACTAGCATGCATTCACATGCCTCCAATCCCCTTGCTTGCTGCAAAGCCAGATTGGAGTCCTTCGAGCCCATTTCAGAGCAGGTCCAAAAGTGAAGGGAATGGTTCCTACCCTACCCGATCACTGTGGGGCTTCATTTCCAAAGACAAAACTCCAGAACTGAAAAAGCAGCAACAGGAGCAAAGGACTTTTCGAGGAAGAAGGAGAAAGTGGGAGAAGTCGTTACTGAACAGGCGAGGTGCGATGGATGTCAGGGCATGGTAGGCCTGGCTGTTAGGACCCTTTGGCAAGGTAAGTGGTTGCGGGGTGCATGGCGCATGGCGCATCTCCCCCTCCCCTACCTACCTCATGGCAGCAGCCCCCACCTCCCCCCTGCAGAGAACCAGTTGTTAAATTATTTGAATCCCACCACCCGTCAACTTATTCTCCAAAGCACGACAAGAAGCAATGGATGGAAACTAATCAAAGAGAGAAACAACTTAAAACTAAGGAGAAATTTCCTGACAGAAGAATTAATCAGTGGAACAACTTGCCTCCAAAAGTTGTGAATGCTCCAAGACTGGAGGTTTTTAAGAAGAGATTGTACAATCATTCGTCTGAAATGGTACAGGATTCCCTGCTTCAGCTGGAGGTTAGACTAGAAAACCTATAAGGCCCCTTCCAACACTGTTATTCTTTTAATCTGAAAGCTCACTTCCTTGATGCCAACCGGTATAATTATTTAAGCTTCATGGGCAATTAAGCGATAACCATTTCAAACATATACATTTGTATGCTTTATCTTTCTTGATATAATTAATTCCAAAAAATTTCAACAGAAGCACCAGCTATACCATCCAGAAATTCCCTGAACACAAGCTAAACCATTTTTCTAGGACTAGGGACATACTTTTTACATTGGTGCTACATTTTGGATCTCAATGAATGTAATGAAAAAGAACCATTTCTTTCATTTTGCCAGGTTTTCAAAGACAAACCAGGACCCTCAGTCTATGCTTCCCTCAGCAATTCCTCTCTAATCTTTCTCCTTGTTCCCATGTACAGGAAATGGAACAACGTAATATTTTAGAATAACTGCAACATGCCATAACATCTTCAGAAATGAGACAAAGGCTAGTTGATGCTAACTATGGTTTCCTGAAACAAACAAATCACTATTTGACAAGCAAAATCAATGGGGAAGCCAGATTCACTTAACAATCATGTGACTAACTTAACAAATGCAGGGATTTACTTAACAACCGTGTCAAGAAAGGTCATAAAACGGGGCAAAATTCACTTAACAAATGTATCACTTAGCAACAGAAATTTCAGACTCAGCTGTGGCCGTTACGTCGAGCAGTAGCTCTAATACACCACCAGTACAAAGTTATTCCATTTTCTTCCATTTTTAGTCTTTCCGATTATAATCATAGTATGATTTTTTTTAGAAGACTTTCATTATCCTGCAATATTCTGGCAACATTCTGAGACAATCCAGTCTAACTTTATGCATAATATTACCCATAAGAGAAACTTACCGGCTTTTTTCCT
Source organism: Bothrops alternatus (assembly GCA_034064705.1). NCBI lineage: Eukaryota > Metazoa > Chordata > Lepidosauria > Squamata > Viperidae > Bothrops > Bothrops alternatus. The sequence continues at coordinate 22,616,532 of JARGCV010000007.1, read as the reverse complement.
ACTATGAGTTTTTCAACCTTTTGAACTTGTGACACGTGATCCTCATTGGTCTTGAGTTCCCGTTTTCGGATTCTCTCATAAATCCCAATGAGCATCTCTCGTGGAATATCTTCACCATCGTCTACACCTGGAAAAGTGATTATCATCACTGCTGATTAATACATGTACCATCTTCGCACTTTCATTATATTATTCTTCATAGAACCCCAAACCAAAGATATATCTGATTTGGATACTACCAGTCACCTTATAGGGGAGATGGGAGGCATAGAAATTTAATAAATAAATAAATTTGTCTGGAATATCAACCCCAAAGCAGGTCCTGGCTGCTAATATAACCATTATGCCAATTAAAGTCTGGATTTCTCTATACCATACTACAAACAGCCATTTTGCAATAAAAAAAACACGCATAAGACTCATCAATATGGCAACATTTTCATTGTTAAACAGAAATAGGCAAATTAGGTCTTCCATTCACACATAATTATTGACTGTTTGTAAGAACATAAAAACCCTTCTATTTAAGACTAAAGATGCATCTTGTCTAGTAATCTCAGCCTTTGCAAAAACCTGAAGAAACGATGTAGACAACAGTCCCCTCTCAATTGACTCCTTTTAAAAGTAGTTCTTATTTAGGGCCCAATATTAATATTTGCTCCAGTCCCAGAAATGATATAAAACAGAAGTAAGTATAATAGAAGAGAATATTTGTAAATCAGGGTTGAACTTAGTGCTCTCTGAGCTTGGTTATTTTCTTGCAGATGTTTCATTACCCAATGAGATACGGAACATTGGTGCTAGTATAAAATGGGGTTTGCTCTCATTTTATATATACAAGTGGCCTTCCCTGTCAGTCTTGGTGGTTCCTTGATTGGGCTGTTCTTTACTCAGCCAACTGAGTAAACTATCAACAACCAACTCAGCTTGTGTGACTGAGTTGGTAGTTCCTTGATTGGAGTATTATTTACTTCTTGATCGTTGGTTTAATGTTAATCTCTGTTAATATCTGCTCACTAGGGTGTTGATTGCTGGTGAGAAGATGTTTGGCTTTTTGACTGTTTCTTTTGAATGGTATGTATATGTTGTTTATAATATTAGCTAGTTTGGTAATGAAACATCTGTAAGAAAATGACCAAGCTCAGACAGCACCAAGCTCAGACAGCACTACTCTGCAGCCCTCAAGCCTGTTTCTATTCTGTTATTTCCAGAATACTGTCACATCAGTATACTAGAATGTTGAAATAAAAGTGCTAATTTCCATTGACATGATTTTTAAAAAGTTTAGACCAAAAAAGAGACCCTTAAACTTCTCTATTCCTCCGGCCATTTCAATGATAATACCATATATTCTATGATATTAACAAAGTCCTATCTAGATCTATTTGGCACAGAGCCATCGTGACTCAGAGACTTCATAAAACAAATAATAAATATAATTCTTGGTAATCTGATTACTTAATTTAGTATGTATTTCTTTCATAGGGATAATTATAATTAGAAGCATAGTTTATGGAATGCAAAAATACTAAATAAACGATACTTGATGACTACTACTGTTGAATACCCATTTGCAATTGTATAGTTTAATGGTAGTATTGGTTACTGTACTTATAGGGGAGAGGGTAAAGAATTACTTTTGTTTCTATTCGTGAAGATTGGAAATCACTTCTTTAAATATTGCTTTGTTTTTCCTTATATTTTTCTCTTTCTTCCTTCTTCTCTCTTTTCTTGAACCCTCTACTTTTTCTTTATTATTTTATCTTTTTGAGTTTAGTTTATATAGTATTTTATTATTACTTTTATGATTACTATTTACTAGTAAAAGTAGCAATTACTATTAGTAAAATTTCATAACAATTATTTAAAAAATAAAAAAAATAAATCAGCTATATTAATGAATCTGGATAATACCAAGAGAGATATCCATAGGCAAACTGGTATCCACATGCTATTCATTGTCACTTCCTGATTTAATTAAAGACAAGTATTTTTAAAGTCTGCCTTTGTAGTCCAAACAGAAGAACTTATTTATTTATGAATATATACCTGTATCTACATGCACACATATACACAGAGACACACTTTGTTCCTCACATAGATATCCAAGCCACTTATAATGTCAAAAGAACAATCAAACCATTTGCAAATCATTGGATATACAATTATTACTATCTTGGGTTTAGACCTAGAAGGAACCCTAGTGCAGAATTTGAAATAATGAAACCTATCAATACTGTTCCTTAGCCTGCTGCCAGAAAAACAAAAGCAGGTGGACTAGTTCCTCCAAAACCTCTGAAGTAGAATGGCTAAACTCTCAAAACTTTATTATTATAATTAAATTTATTTGCCGCCTATCACTCCATGGAGCTACTCTCATTTAACAGTTGCAGTACTGGAGGGCAATATAATATACCAAGGTCTCTAGATCAGTGGTTCTCAACCTTTTTCAGGCCGCGACCCTGACCTGCACCACGCATGCGCGCCACGACCCCGACCTGCACCGCGCATGTGCGGCGCGACGATCCGCATCACACATGCGCGGTGCTCCCCCGTGCATGCGCGGTCCTCCCCCCTGCGCCGGCCAAGGGGAAAAGGGGAAAAAATGGCGGACTGTGTTGTTTGGTGACCCCCGTGAAATGGTCGTTTGACCCCAAATGGGGTCGCAACCCACAGGTTGAGAACCGCTGCTCTAGATAATGAGAAATCTGCAATAGAAGCAAATATCTGTAGCTTAGTTATAGACTGAGGATGAAAGTTCATTTTCCAAGCTTGTGAGTTGGTTTCCGAACATTTCGTTACCTAGCCTGGTAACAAAATGTTTGGAAACCAATCCACAAACTCGGAGAACGAACCTCCACTGTCAATGATAAATCTCCATGTTATACCTACCTCTTAGATTTTTTACAAAATCTTCAAGCTTCATTTTACGTTCTGGTTTTACATTTGGACTATACATATCTGTGTTTAATAATATGATTGCAAAAGCTAGAATGAAGATGGTGTCAGGATTTCTGAACTGCCTTACAACTCCTGGATTGCAGATGCAGTATCTCTGGCTAGAAAAGACATTTTAGAAAAATACTAGGTGAGATTCAAGGATAACTTGATATGGCATTTAGAAAAAAAAAAACAATACATTCATATAGAAAGCTGAATTATATTCTTATCATTATTCACTTGGTATAAAAAGTAAAATAAAACAGTATTTACTCTTTTATTCTATTCTCTTATCTAATAACAAGAGTCTACACTGCAGAATACTCTACTAAAATAAATACTTTCAATTTCTCAAACATCATATATTAGGTAAACAAATACAGATATATCAAAAGGACAACTGTATCATTTTATGCAATTAATTTTCTAAATTTGCATACTTCACCAACACAACTGAAGTTTAAACTTATGTCCTTTACACTAAGTGATTTGAAAACTATTGTAGATTATAGGCATAATATGACTGACATTTGTCAACTGGGTATATAATACTGATTTGAATGAACTGAACAGCAGAATACATAAAAATGTATTCTATGTTGCTTGTAAAATATCCTTGCTTCAGAGCAAACTTACAGAGGCTAAGTGAGTAATCAAAAAAGTGTAACTATTGGAACTTCTGGTTCCGGTACGTGGCGATGCCAGTTGCATCTGGGGATTCGTCTCCAGTCTGGCCGGGTTTTCTACGTCAGTAGACCCCCTAGTGGGTTGAATGTCGCCCTGGACGGGTGACCACTGAGAAGGAGGCTTGCTGGTGACTGCGGGAGAGCGGCAGGTTCTCTCGCAGCCCCAACTTAGGACCGATGGAGCAACAATCATCCTGCAAGATGGCCGATTATCCTGCTGCACCAGCTGAAGTCACAATTACAGCTAAGCGATCTTAGACCCACCGCGGAGGATCCGGGTGAGACCCTTTTTGCCCCTCTCTTTCCCCCACTTGGTTTTTTTTTTTTTGCCTGAAAAAACTTGGTTGGAATTATTTCCCCGTTTGGAAAAGACAGCTTCTGTGTGCGTGGGAAAAAGGCGTTGAGAACAAATAATTTTTAAAGGCTACACTCTATTTTTAGTCATTTTGGGATACAGGAAAAAATGCTGTTTCGAATTGTATAAGTAGCTAATATTGGAAGATTGTTTTTTTCCCCTACTCCTTCCTTTAAAACAGGGGTTCTCAACCTTGGCAACTTTAAGACTTGTGGACTTCAACTCCCAGAATTCCTCATCCAGCTTTGCTGGCTGAGGAATTCTGGGAGTTGAAGTCCACAAGTCTTAAAGTTGCCAAGGTTGAGAACCCCTGCTTTAAAAGATAGAAAAAGGGACAAAAAAAATGGTGTCTGGAAAAGATTTTCTATTTACTGAGGACATCTAGTGGTGAAAAGTTAATATTGCAACTATTCTTTGGAGAGAAGGATTTGACCTTCAGATTATTCCAGGAAAAGATAAGCTGGTGCAGCTGTGGGAACTGAGGGGGTGGACACTGTTTAATTACAGCTCTCATTAAAAAATAATAATAATAAAGAAAGGACTTTTACTTTTAAAATGGAGAAACCCTACTCTCACTTAAACTGTAAGCTTATACTGGAAAAGATCTATGAGGTTTCTGAAGAAATACGTGCTATAAGGAAAGGGATTATTACAGAATGAAGAGTTAATTCTACCCCAAACATTCAAACTGACTTTCAGACTACAACTGTTTATTCTACAAACCAAAACATACCAGAAGAGGAATTAAGGGAGATTAAAGAGGAATTCGTTACAAGGAAAGAGAATACCACAGAACTAAGAACCAGAGATTCTTCTTTAAATCTGAAAAGTGACTTTCAGACTACACCTGACTATCCTACACATCAAAATACACTAAAAGATGACTGTATTAATGATATAGAGGAACCTATTTCACCCTACAAGCATCTTACTTATATTTTCAAGGATCGGAAAAAGCAAAGACTGAGATTTGAACCTTCCAAACAGCGAGTTTTCAAGAATAAGAGAAATGGAGCTCCAATGCAGAGGACAAGAAGCTTATTATTGCCGCAAGTGGCATCACAAGCAATAAAGAGAGACTTATCGGATGAAAGGAAGTGTTGCTACGGAAACCTGTTTGGCAGAAAAAAAGTCTTGAGCAAGACTGAAAAGAGAAATTTAAAGTTATATATATATTGGATATAAGGCATTTTAGAACTATGAATTGATTTAAGGATTAAGTTCTTGAGCAGTTTATTTGTATGAAAATTATTATATAATGGAATGAAAAAAATGAAGAGATGTTCTAGTTTTGTTTGATAATATGGATATTATTAGGTTTGATAATTAATTGGACAAAATTAGAACTTTGTTTAATGGATTCAAATGATTTAAGGTTGATAGTATTTTGTTTAGCTAGATATGTATAGGATAGATTAATATTTTATCAATTGGGAGATATTAGTGGAAGAAGGAATAAACAAGATTTATGATGAAATTTAACAATTAGGATATATCTGGAAGGGATACCTGAACTGATAATGTGTGTATTTACAGTTAAATTTGATTATGGTATTGTAATTGCATAAAGCTCTAAAACAGGTTTAGGATTAATAGTAAATTAAATTAGAAATAGACTATTTTAAATATATAAGCTGTTTGAGGAAAATAGAGAGGGAATAATTGATGTATTGATTGAGTTACTGATATATGTCTTGTTTTTGGATTTTTGATTACCCCAGTGTCTTGAGCACTTTGTATTAAGATCTAAAAAACCAATACAATTTGTTTTTTTTTTAAAAAGTGTAACTATTCATATAACACAGCACACCTATTATATACCATAGCCACAGGATTGCAAACTGGTTTTAGTGATCATAGAATCATTTTCCTTTCTCTGTTTAATGATGCCACTGATTTAACAACTATAAATCAATGCCCGAGGGTGTATACATATATATACATATATACATATATACGTATGTGTGTGTGTATGTATATATGTATGTATGTATGTATGTATGTATATATGTGTGTGTGTGTGTGTGTGTGTGTGTGTTTTCTGAGGTTTTCGCGGGTGTTTGTATGTAGGTCTCTGGTAATTCGGGTTTTCTCCCACGTAGAATTTGAAGTGTCTTGGCGACGTTTAGACGAAGTCCCATTCGTCATCTTTAGGCTGGTGCTTTCGGCTTCATGCTTCTAGGAGCAGTGTGTGATTGTAGCTGTTTCTTCCTTTTAACTGCCAGTGGGGGTTTGAAGAAACAGCTACAATCACACACTGCTCCTAGAAGCACGAAGCCGAAAGCACCAGCCTGAAGATGACGAATGGGACTTCGTCGAAACGTCGCCAAGACACTTCAAATTCTACATGGGAGAAAACCTGAAGAACCAAAGACCTACATACAAACACCCGCGAAAACCTCAGAAAACAAATATATATAGTAAATGTAAAACTCGATGACTTTTACATTTCTTGTCACATCTCTACCAGGAAAAAGAACATTTGAATAGATTTTAATGAGCGAATATCTTTGCTTGCTTCACTAAGCTGAACTGCTTAATTCAAGGTTATTATAGTAACTGTATAAGTCAATGCATGTTAATTCAAGACTATATATTTAACTTCTTTTTAAAGGTTTAAACTGAAATAGTACCATTCTGTTGCTTCTGTTTAAAATAAATGACAAAAGAACAACCAAATTAAGCTACCAGAAATTACAATCTATATACATATACATAATTATATACATAATTTTATCTTAACAGATCATCTGAACAATCACTTTGCAAATTTTTTAAAAAGTAACTATATTCAACCACACTATTCCTGAGAGTTATACATTTTCAATCAGTTGCTGTAACTTGCTGTGTCATACCTAAAAGCTTCAATGAGTCGTTCTACTTTCTGAGCTTCTCCTTGGACACGGATATGAGCTTGAAATTTCCTGAGAGCTTCATCCAGTTCCATAGCTGAGAAGTCCATCTCATCCACAACACAGCTAAAGCAAAGAAAGCATTAATTTATCTTGGTTTATCCTAACCAGTTTTCTTTTTGTAAATTTAACTGGTCTATAGGATAGGATAGGATAGGATAGGATAGGATGGGATGGGATGGGATGGGGTGGGGTGGGGTGGGGTGGGGTGGGATAGAGTAGAGTAGAGTAGAGTAGAATAGAATAGTTTTATTGGTCACATAAGGAATTGTTATTTATATTGCCATTATATTTTGTCACCCAACATGTCAGCAACAAATTCAGAGACTTCTCTGACATGAGCTGATGTCACTGATATTCCTCTAGATTGACTGTTATTAGATTTTTGTTCTAAATTTAAACAAAAAGGTAAGCAATTATAATAACAATGTTTAAAACTTGTATATCACATGTTTCCCAATGATTCTTGTAGAACTGTACTGTCCTATTTCAGCCACTGGATAAGCAGAGCAGACATAGTTACAAAGTAATCAAAGCTCTAGTCTAAAAGGGATGAGTCAAATTCCAAATCTGGACAAAATTTAAATAGTCAGTTTATTCAAGAGAGTGGGTCTGATTAGTATACAAAATATGAATATTTCTAACATTGGCTTTGTCTCAGACAGAAAGCCTTATATAAAAAGATTCACTTACAATAAAAAATTGGCACATATCTAACGCAGTTCAGAATGCAAGTCTATTCAGAACCAATAGTGTCTACTGAGTAGATCAATACTCCTCAGTTAATTTTTTCTTATAAATCCTGCAGTTTTAAATGTGCAAATCTTTTGATTCTCTGCATGAGGATACCATTGTTCCTGCAGGGTTTGAGTCTAAATCAGCCTGCATTCACAAGGCCCAGTTTTTCCCTGATAAGTAATGTTTACCCTTATTCAATGTATTGTTGGTTTCTAAGGTCTCTCTGGGTTCATCTTCTTCTGACATGGAATTTTCCTAAAATGCTGTAATTTGTATGAACCCACAACCACGATAAGGCAAATGGGAACCAGTTTTTGAAGGAAAGGTGAAAACCTGCTTCTCCATCCATAACATGCCATTAAAGACACTGTCTGGATTGAATTTATCTTGATTATATCCTTAGCATGATGGGGAGGTCAGCCATTAAACAATTGATGGAATGCCTGAACATGAAACTAATTTTTAATCTATTTCTGATTTACTATTTTGCACTTTACTCATTGGAAAATTTCCCCCACAACCTAATTAGCTATGGTAGCAATACATAAAATAAATAGATGGTTAAATGAAAACTAAGCTAGGATGTAGCTATCATACTGCAATGAAACCTAGCATTTGAGTGTCATTTAATATCTAATTAATTTTGTTTTTTAAAAAAATTCTGAGATTTACATGAAGGAAGAAAATATGAACCACTATAGCGTGTGAATATTTTTCTGCTTTCTTGCCCTATATAAAGTCCATAACACAAAGTAACATGCTAAAATATAAGCTAATTAATACTGATTGATTTAAGTGCAGGTTGTGATGGCATATTTAATTTAATGTTTTGGCGGAATTCCAGTGGTGCTTTAAGTAACTCAATCTCTACTGCATGGCTTAAAAGAAGAATAAAGTAATCAATATTTAATCCATAAAAGTTTGAATAACTAGAGCAACTATAAAGAAGTGGCATAAGAAATAACTTTCCTAATTTTATGCAGAATATAAAAAGGTATCAGTATTTTTAGGTAGTCCATTTCCTATACAAAATATTTCATTTGATAGTTTTAAATAAGTTTCTCCAGCAGCATTTGAAACTACAGGCTACTGTTATAAATATAGAGCTTTGGAATAGAACTGAACTGAAATGTAGATTTTTTTCAGGAAAGATTAAAGATCAGGGAAGATATTTTTAATACGGTTTGCTTCAGTATTCAGATGAATATGAATATGAAACAAATAGGACATATCAGTCCAGGAAGAGCTCACAAGGGACTTGCATATAATATAAATTATGTTCCCCAATCACTACATAAGAAGCTAGTCTACTTAATTCAGCTCAGATGACTAGAGACGCTTCCATGCAACATTCTTGGCAAAAGTATGCAAGTGAGTTCATCACTGTCATCTTCTGGAATGGTTTTAGACTTTCCAGTTTACCCTACTATGGTGTTTATTAGTGGTCTCCGATCAGTGAATCAATTATAGTTGACTATTCTTAGCTTCATAGTCCAGAAAATCATCTCATGGAGGCAAACTACTGTATTATATACTTCTAAGATTTCAGATGACAATGAAGAGGCTCAGTAGCTACACAAAAAAGCACAAAAAACGACATATTGCCTGCTCATATCCCTTCAACACCAAATGAACTTTTATTTTCCACAGTGATGCTTCATTAAGTATTTGGCATATTCTTTCAGTCCCATTGGATTTGTCTGTTCTTGTGAAGCTAATCTATTGTTGGCTCTGTGTTAATGTATTTGAAACTAAGGCAAAGCTGGTTCTTTCCTTTGAATCACTGTAATTCCACAAAACTTGTGTTTTTCCACTGATGGGGGTTCTTACTTTATATCACAGGTCTTCAAACTTGGCCCTTTTATGACTTTTGGACTTCAACTCCCAGAATTCCTCAGCCAGGCTTAAGGAATCAGTATTATCTATTCTGAACAAGGAATAGGTTTTAAGTGTCTTAAAATCTGGTGCTTATCTACAATCATTGTTTAGAATGCAGTTTCTCCTATTCCATTTCCATAATAGATTGCAGCTCCTGGAAAAACATATGGTTGCAAAAGGGCTGGCATGATATAATTTAATTTTTGCTGTTTCTGAGGCACTCCTTCATGCCAGAATTGCTTTGCAGCCAATTAATCTTCTCTTAAACACACCACTCAGGTTTTTTTTAAACAACCTGGTAAATGAATATATTTAATGAATATATTTATTGAAAGGTGGAGGGGATGTATGTTAGAATGGCATGTGCACGTGCACTTTAATGTTGTTACAGATCAGGAGCTCCTTGGAAAAGGGCAAGTTCTTTGCACTTTCCCACTGATCAACACGAGGGAGAACTGTCTGATTCATGGCGCTGTTAGCATTTTGAGACTGGCAGCAAATATCATTGATTAGCTCCAATAATTAGATACGGCACTGTTGACTTATACAATCATTTTTATAAAGAAAAAACATATGTAGCTTTAAAAAACAACAAATGCACCATTTGCAACTGAATGAGCCTGTGCCTATCTATTTTAAATAATCATAAATTTGGCTCAAAGGCTGATGGAGTTAGCAGAGATGATTTAATTAAAGAAAAAAAATACAACTAACTTTATTTTTAGTTGGAAACCACTTCTGTATTTTGTGCTTGAGGTAGAAAAATAATGAAACTTTAATTTGGGTTTTGCTGATTAGACAGGTTTGTTGTTATAGAAATGGCTAGTATATATTACTATGTGAAAATAAAAGTTGAGGTTGCATGTTATTACCTTATTCTATGGTGCTAAAAGGAGTGGGAAGTCAATGCTTTTCTTTTTCTTTCCTCTTTTACCCTACATTTCTTCCTCTTCTCTTTTTCCTCCCCTACTTTCCCATTATTTTCATTTTTCTTTGTATTTCATATTTCAATAAACTAATAAAATTTGTAAAAAATAATCATAAAGTACAAAATAGCAAAAAAACCAAACCCTTTCTATACCTTTATCTGCATTAGTCCTGTTGAGCCGCATGCATGGATGTGATAGTAAATGGAACAATTTCTTCACCTTGATTTTATTTATTTTATTAAGAAAATTTTTATACATTTATAAACTGCCAATCTCACTGTATAAGTGATTTAGAGCGGGGTCTCCAACCTGTGGGCTGCAGCTCACTACCGGGCCACGGCCGTTTGGCCACTGGGCTAGCGTGGCCCACCCCAAGCATCCTGCCAGCGCTAGCATCGCCCCGCCCTGAGTGGGGCAGTACATGAAACCATGTCCCCTCTGATCTGCAAAAAAATTCTGTCCATGGAACCGGTCCCTGGTGCTCAAAAGGTTGGGGACCTCTGATTTAGAGATTTATACATAAAAGACGAAAAATTACTTAAACAAAAGACACTCAGCATCACCTTTTTTTCTTTTAATGTAGCACATACTTAAATGTGTAACAAAAGTTTTATATATGTTACTTACTCTAAAACATCCCTGTTAAACTGCTTTTGTCGATTTCCCAAGAACTCTCCAATCATTTGTCTGCTGAGACCTTTTCTCTGTAACAGGAAATGGGCAACTCCAACAGGCGTATCTGGCACAAAGCCTCTGTCGATCAGGTACTGGATTCCTTTTTCTGGTTTTCTAAAGGAAAAAAAACACAAATACAAGATTCCCTGTTTTGCAGGCTCTGGGTTGTCCTAAAAGGCTTATAATCCAAACATTTCTGCTTAAACCTGTACATTGAAAGAAAGATTTTTTTGCTTTTTATTTGAGCTAAGCTGAAGAAATGCAGAGATTGGGTGGAGGCAAAAAATTAAACAGAACTCAGCATTCATTATCCACATTCAGCTTTTACTGTAAATCAGAACATCTCACTCATCTTATATATAAACAAATGCAACAACTTCAACTTACATAGCCATATAGCTCTGCCAACCTCATGGATCTTTTCAATAGTCAAAGGAAAGGTGATAATTATCTCTTACGTTGTGCAAGCCCACCCTTCCAATGCGAAAATTCTTTTGAATACTGAATACAGTAAGTTTTCAAAATTGTTTTGAGCTTGAAGTTTTCTGCATTTTTTTAATCTATTTGGAAACTAGACAACTAAAGTCAAATGAATATTCTAGCCAAAATAATTCTTCCCATGGGATTTCAATTTGTCTGAAAAGCGCATAGTAGGCTTTAAAGGGTATCTGTGTTATCAATTATCTGGTATAAAGCGCACAGGGTAGGCCTCCTCCAGGTCCCGTCAGCGAAACAATGTCATCTGGCGGGCCCTAGGGGGAGGGCCTTCTCTGTTGTGGGGCCCACCCTCTGGAACCAACTACCTCCTGAAGTCCGCGTTTCTCCGACTCTCCCGGCCTTCCGAAAGAATTTAAAAACCTACCTCTGCCGGCAGGCCTGGGGATGATTGTTGATTGTGGTGTGACTGAGGAGTATGTGTGGGGTTTATTTTTAATGTTTTTTCGGATTTATATTGGATTGTTTATTTGTATGTTGTGAGCCGCTCCGAGTCTGTGGAGAGGAGCGGCATACAAATCCGAAAAATAAATAAAATAAATAAATGATACATTAAAGGCATGCTTCACCTTGAAATTATCATAATAACTTCAACAATCAACATTATATCATAAAAGCGAGCTGTGATCTCATGTAAATTTGCAAAATTCTGAGAAATTCATATCCCCTAAAATATATAAAAAACATTAATTCTAATTGTTTACATCTCATCTGTACATCAATATTTAATTAACATGAGTAATTCAATCAAAAATCTGTTTTGTACATAAAACAATTACAACAATAAAGAAGAAGAAAAACTTTTGTATATTTTTACCACAAAGTAAACATTTTTCTTTTAAATGTTTTCTTATCTATATATATTTATTAATTAAAAAAATACAAAGTTGAAATAAACAAACAAAAATCTGAAAAAAGGAAAAGTTCAGGAAAGTAAAAGGGTGAAAGTGCAAGACAGAAAAAAGGAAAGAAAACTGACGTCTGACTTTCTTTAGCACCAATGTAGGTTGAAAAAGACATGTAACTCAAACACTAACATTTATCTACATTGTTTCCATAATCCCACATAAGTCTACTGATCAAATCCCCAAATCAATTTTTCATTCCTTTCAGCTTCTGAGAAAAAATTCAAAAATGGTTTTCAAGTAGAAATAAAATTTGTCAAAGTCTTCTCTTTCATCAAGCTGTCGATTTCACCATCTCCTCCAATTCTACCAGTTTCACCATTCATTCCTCCATTGTAGGTATTTGTAAGTCTTCCATCTTTGACCATATAAATGTTTTGCTGTTGTTATAATATATAAAAACAAAGTTCTGTAAGATGTTTCCATTTGTATGTCCATTAAGCCCAAAAGAAAGGCCCTTGATTTCAATTGTATATTAACTTTTAAAATTTTCTGCATCAAAATACATACTTGGTCCCAATATTTTCTAGCTTTGTGACACGTGCACCAAAGAGGAAAATAATCACCTCAGTTGCCTCAAGTTTGAGTACATTTCCAACAAATATTTTAAATTCCCTTACATATTTTTGACATTTTATCCGATGTCATGTATCGACAATGTATCATTTTATAAAAATTATCTTCAAAAATATAATTCAATGTAAATTTCAACACTTTCTTCATGTATTATATTCCATTAGACCAACTTTGTATTATATTTGAAATATTTTCGTCTCTTTTATATACAATCTTTAACTTGTCTTCTATTTCAATTTTTAACAAAAGCTTACACATCTGGGCAATAATATGATCATCATTTATACAGAGCTTTAGATACAATTCAGTTTTACCTCTATTTTCTCTTTTAACACCCTTGTGAATATAGAAATACCCTTTATGTTAGAAACAGTGAACATGAAGAATTATCCAAAGGGAGATTCATATTCAGCTGATTTGAACTTAGATTTCTTCTATCAGTACGATCCTATTATGTTTTGCAATATTATTTTTAGAATAGGATAATTTTTAGTAGTATACCAAAATCCATCATTAGCAGGAATGGAAAAACAGTGGCCCAAGGAGAAAACAGACAGCAAAAGGTTCTGGCAGGGATTTGCCCTTGAAGAAACAACTGACTATGGTTTTGATTAGTCTGCATATTAGTCACCACAAAAGACTGCAGAAGAAGATTATTCCATTATATAGCATGAATTATGCTTATTATTATCACACAGTATATGTGTACGCTGTAAATTCAAAAAGTGGAAACATGACACTGTATTATGCAGCAATACAAAAAAAAATCACTTCTGGATCTAATTAAAATGTACCTTAGGAACTGAAACAAAGGAATTCAAATAGCAGCTTAGTGCTCATTTTTCCTTGCTTAAAACTGGATATCTTAAATAAAATGGAAGAATGTTCAATCTTCATGTTCAATATGATTATGAATCATCTAATCGTAAATGACTTGCTGCATGAATTTCTTACTTTTATGAAGAAACATATTTAATAGTAGCTGTGAATTGGGCAAAAGAGGATTTTAGCTGGTGAGCTGCAGCTTACGAAAGCTAATTTTTAATAAAATGTATTAGTTGGAAATACTGCCACCAGACTCCTGAATTTTGGCTATCATAAGCTAATATAGGTCTCTTCCTACAATATCTGATTGGTGAGATGTTATTACTATGATCAGTATCACTGATAACACAATTAGTTATATCATTTTAAAATATTTATTTTATAACATTCTTTTTCAATGTCTAAGTGACATTGACTGAAAAGCTCTAAGGCAGCGGTTCTCAACCTGTGGGTCGTGACCCCACTTGGGGTCGAACGACCATTTCACGGGGGTCGCCAAACAACGCAGTCTGCCATTTCCCCCCCCTTTTCCTTAGCTGTGCTACGCCATTTTTTTTCCTTTTCCTTAGCTGTGCTACTCCCTCTTATTCTATTGGCTTTTGAAAGCCAATAGAATAGACTCTCTTGAATAGAGTCTAATTCTATTGGCTTTCAAAAGCCAATAGGAATTGTCCAGGCTGTCTCTGCCCTGCTGAGCCCACCAAATGTCCCAGGCTGCAAACGGTGCTGCAAGTTGTCTGCAGTGAAGGTGAGCGGTACGGAACTTTCCACCCCTCCCTGCTGAGCAACTACTAAAAATGTAAGTAAAAGAGGGCCAGGGGTGGGAGGTGGGAGGCCGACGGGCACAGGGAGGGCAGCTGGCGCACGTGGGGCCTGGCAGGTGCCTTACCTCCCTTGGGCTGGACCAGCTGGTGGCCCAGCCCGTGGTCGTCCTGCGCTGTCGCTGCTGTGGCCGCCCAGGAGTGCCTGGGCCTGCCTGCCGCCGCCCCAAACGGGCGGCGGCCTACCCCTCGGCCGGCGCAGGGGGCAGCATTGCGCATGCGCGGCGCAGGAGGTAGCACCACGCATGCGCAGTGCTTGACGGATCAGGGGTCGCAACCTAAAAAAGGTTGAGAACTGCTGCTCTAAGGTTTCAAAATTTGGGGTAGTCTACAAATGGTTAAATGTATCAGTATTTTATAACACTATTTTTAGAAAGTTTATCTTTTCGAAACACCACAACTTTAACAAATGTTACAAAGTAGCATGTGAATAAAAGATTAAGGAATATGGAAGAAATACTGAACTTTCCCAGAAAAATAGAAGGGAACAGACAAAAATCAAAGATTATACTTATTAGCACAATGTTAGTCTTTCAAAATAGTGATTAAATGCATTTGAACAGAAAATCAATTAATTGGTACAAGAAAAGGGAGAAGATCCACAGCCATAGTAGTTTGCTGGGTAAAAGTTTTAGTTATGTAAATGAGACAGATGAAAGAAGATACAAAGGATAGATACATCTATAACAGAAGGCAAAGATTTTTTTCACAGTGTTATACACTTTGAAAATAATGTATTATAGAAAAACAGTTTATGTGCAAAACCACCTAAGTAGTAACAGGCTTATGCAAATAATATTGTATATTATGCTATGTGATGAAGATAGCCTGGTCCAATTTCAAATGAAATAAAGAAGCAATATAATTCACATCAACATTTATAAGACAAAAAACACTTTTGATTTATGAAATGAAGATATGCAGATTGTGACAGATTATCATTCATATGATTTATTATCCATTCTATTTTAAAGAGACACAGACAGAACATGATCTGCTAATCTTCTCATAATTGACCAACACAGGATTTAAAGACCATAATGCTGTTCCCCCCTAAAACTAAAAGCTTTAAATGAAAAAAATAAGACCTTTTATCTACTGCTAGTTCACAGCAGGTGGTACCACCTAGTCCAGACATGTCTAACCCACAACATCACGTGATGGCATACGACGTATTGGAGCTTTTCCCCCATTGCCGGCAATGGGGTGAGTGCAGTTTCCTTGTGATGTGTCCGGCCTGTGGGCCGGCAGTTTGATACTCTTGACCTAGTCAATCTTGGCTAGTCTACAAAGTTAAACAAGGATGGAACAGGGGATGGGGTGAAAGTACCACAGCAAATTACTTCCATTTTGTGCAGTCAACATGTTACCAGGAATAGAGCATGACTAGAAATCATTACTTTTATCTAATGCTGCAAATAATATTGATCATGTGCCATTAAGATATTGTAGACTCTTAGGGATCATATTGACAGTGTGATCATTCCTCCATTATGATCTATCCCTAACTAGATCCTTCAGGTCTTCCAAAGGCACATCTATTGTAACTGAGTCTCTTCACTTCACTGTTGGTCATCCTCTTCTTCTCTTTCCTTCAAACTTTCCCAACATTAGAACCTTCTTCAGGGAGCTAGTCCCTTGCATAATGTAGGATAATTTGAACCTGGTCCATTTCTGTAAGAATTCTTGCTGAATGATTTATGATCCATTGGTTTGTTTTCTTGTCTAAATATGGTATTCTCAGGATCCTTCTCCAACACCAAAGATCAAAAGTGTCAATATTCTTCCTATCTTGCCTCTTCGAAGTCCAACTTTCACTTCCATAACACTGTCACAGGGAATACCATGGCCTACACAATTCTGATATTTATAAAGGTACATCATGCATTTGAATATCTTTTTCAAGGTTTTCATGGCTGCTCTACCAAGTGTTAGTCTGCACTGTATTTCTTGATTGGTTGTTCTTTTACTGTTGATGGTTGATCCTAAAAGGCAGATTTTATCTTCATTTTCACTTCTAAGGCTGGTTAATCTTGTCATTAATTTGTTCATCTATATATTTAATTTTAGATCCATTTTTCATTGTGTGCCTTGATTTTTATTACTAGAGCTTGCAGAATCTTTGCATTTTCAGTAATCAAGGCAATGTCATCACCTTAGTGAGTATACAGTTTTATCTCATTCCTTTGCCTAAATGAAGTCAGTCTGTTTCACCATGTTCTGGTTGTACTGCGACTATCTGACCTCTATACAAGTTTCTGATGAGAATAATGAGATGTTCTGTGATTCCCACTTTTTCTGACCACTGAGTTGCAAATAATAAGGGTGGCTTATAAAATGGTAGGGAACCTCAGCAAAAAGCCATTTGTTGAGCCCCCCTCCAGTGTCCATTAGCTGTGCCGGTTAGCAGCAGCAGTGAGCAGCTGGGAATCTAAACTTAATAGAGGGCTTGAAGTATTATAGTTCCATGGCACTGTGAGATATTTAAAATAATAGTTTCTCAGCAGTGCTCTGGGGGTGTCAGATGTTCAATGATAATCACCCAGAAGAAAGAGAAAAGGCCCGAAGACTATCTTTTAAAACAGAATGGCAGGTATGTAGGTAGACTGTATTACACTTTCCTCCACTTGACAAAACAAGACTTTTTTTTTTTAACCCTGAAATGCAGAGAAATTCAAAATCTGGAATAAGCAAGGTTTATAGATGAAACCAGTGGTGGGATTCAGCTGGTTTACACCACTTCAGCAGAACCGGTAGCTAATTTTTTGTTGCCCAGGCCCAGAGTGGACTTCTGGAAGCGGCATCCACACAGAGAACTGGTTATTCACATATTTGAATCCCACCACTGGATGAAACGAAGGAAAACCGTCTGCTTCTCAGTTGAAAATGTAGTCCATGCATTATTATTAAATCTTATTCAGCTGAAGATACCACTTTATTGAAGCTCAGTCCAACATCAGTTCAGTCTCTCCCCTTTTCTTTTTGGGATGGGGGGATGTTAAATAAAAATTGATAAAGTCATAGTACTAGTAATCAACAATGTGCAGATAATAATATTTCAACCATAATGGTATTTAGAACTCCCTAAAATTAAATAATTCTAATAATATAAATAGTTTTATAAATTGCTAAAATTTTATAAAAATCATCAATTCTCACAAAGACTTGAACAAAAAAAGCCAAAATCTTGTAGCAGGTTATGACACACTTGTATAAGATTGTGTGAGTTTTCTTGCCCAAGTGATTTCTAAGAAAGATTGCTTACATCTCATCAATATTTTCTCCAGGTTTCAGATAATTTGGGAGGGAAATTTGAGTCATGTAAAAAGTTGCAGAAGGATTTATCTGGATTAGACTTTTCAATGCATACAATAATACATAAACTGGTAACTACAGTACCAACCTGGTATGTTATTACTCTAATACAGACAACCACAAGCAGAATGTGACTATAACTCCTCTATCCCAGCAATGATATTGGAAGACACATTAGTTCTAGTACTAGAATTAATACTTAGCCATTATAACCAGCACTGTAAACAGCTATCTGAAGCTATGGATGATCTCCAGATGTGTAAACTGCTTTATCAGAATGCCATTGCTAAAAATTTTGGAATACAAATTCACAGTTTTGGAGAGGGCCCAAGAGGGGGAAGATGGTGTTAAAATGTAATCCTTCTTTAAAGTATTTACGTTCGATCAAGATCTGCATGAGCAAAGAAACCAAAGAGGATAATCACCATCCCCTTCTTATTATAATCAAATAGGAAGATTGACACCCCTGGTACATGGAACTGGTAAAAATCTGTTTCACAGATTTGTAATCATGAGTTACTGTAATATTTAAAGTTAGATAAACTGACACAACTGATTGCACAAAGCATTGCACAGTAAATAGTGTTTTGCACTTGGTGAGATGCATGTTTGAAGGTTGTCATGGTTATCAACTGTTTACTTTGATTATACATATAGTATTTTAGATTCAATACATTGATTATAATTCTCTTGTTTTTATTTGCTCTTTATCTCATTGATACAATATTACTGTTTGCCTCTTGCCTTTTGTTTCTTATTTTTAAAGTGATTTTTTAAATAACTGCTTCTATTTTTCCAAGGAAGTCCAGCTATGCTGAATTGAAAAGAATAAGAAATGCAATAACACATTATATGTGTTAATCTAACAATTGCATAACTGTGTCAACCATCAAGCTCCTTTCTTTCTGGTTAGCATTTCACAATCCTGGTCACTGATGAAGGCACTGAAATGATGACATTTTGCTGAATCGTAACCCAGATATCTCTTTGAGCAAATAATTTGCCTAAAATGTTTCATATGACAAAGGCATGGGCCTGATAGGCTAGGAATGATATAATAATTTCAGTTTCCAGGGTTTTCTCAATGAAATAGACTTTTTCAACATTTGGGAACATTTACATACTTTCTTTATATGATTATAAAAAGAACTCTCATTTTGGCACCCTTATCTTAAAAAAGAACCTGTCCTTCCATTCATCTGTAGCTTGAATCCATCCATGGCCTAAAAAACTCTTATTCTTTTTTATGATTTTTGATTATTTAAATGTAAAAGGAAGTATTGTTACTTATATTGCTGTTGTTGAGTAATATGTAAGGCACATATAAATAAGACAATTTTATTTATTTATTTGGCTTATATGTTATGACGGAGAAGACAGCTTGATGCAGAATCCAAGCCACCAATATCTCCCTGAAGTAAGAAAAAATCTTCAGGGAACCCATATGACCCTGTACAGCTACTCCTCAAGAGCAAACTGCAGGAATTGCTGTTTTACATTATCTTATGGGTTGAATGATTGGGAGTTAGGAGGGGTGAAAGTGAACCCATTGTTCAGTCATCAATGCATACTTTTTTAGGGACATTAAACTCAACTATGTTTTAATACTTTGGATTTCTGCTTTTTTCGATTCGTTTAGAACAGGGGTAGGCAACCCAAAACACTCAAAGAGCCACTTGGACCCGTTTCCCACCAAAAACAAAACACTGGGAGCCGCAAAACCCTTTTGATATCTAAAATGAAGATAACACTGCATATATCCTTTTTTACCTTTATTATAGAACCAAAGACATACATACATACATATATACATACATACATATATATACATACATACACACACACATATATATACTGTGTGTGTATATATATATATATATATGTATATATGTATATATGTATATATGTATGTATGTATGTCTTTGGTTCTATAATAAAGGTAAAAAAGGATATATGCAGTGTTATCTTCATTTTAGATATCAAAAGGGTCTCTCTCTCTGTCTCTCTCTCCCTCCCTCTCTCTCCCTCTCTTTCTTTCTGCCCTTGGTCTGCCAGTGCTCTTCCCCCACTCTCTTTCTCTCTCTTTCCTCTCTCTCTCTCCTTCCCCCTCTCTCTTTCTCCCCCCCTCCCCTCCAATCTTCTGCTCACCTGGCAAGCTGGCTTAAAGCTGTTCTCCAAGAAGCTCAGAGGTAGGCAACCTCGGCTCTTTTATGACTCATGGACTTCAATTCCCAGAATTCCTGAGTCAGCATAGCTGGGCTAGCTAGCTCTCTCCCGCCCTTCCTGCTTTCTGCAGAGACGCAGCAAAGGGAGGAGCCTTGCCCAAAAAGATTTTCACCTTCTCGGAGAACAGTGAGTCCACTCTTTCACTCACACACACACACACACACACACACACACAAACACACACACACAAAAACACACAGAGAGAGAGACAGAGAGAGAAGCAGGGAAGCGCAATTGCCTCTCTCTGTCTCTCTCTGCAAAAGGCAGAGGAGGCTGGGAGTCACAGGGGAAGGCTCAAAGAGCCGCATGAAGCTCCGGAGCTGCAGGTTGCTGACCTACGGTTTAGAAAAATTAAGATCTTTCAGAATAGCAAGTTATACTGCATTTACTAGTTGTTGCTTTCTCCTTAGAGAAAGAATGTTTAATATGGTTTTAAACACTTTTGAAAAAATATTACTTTCTGTATTAAACAGCAAAAGGGTGCTTAGAATATAGATTTCAGAAATGAAAGAAGAACAAGATATTCTGGATAAGTTTAAAATTAATCTGAATGTGTATATAAACCAGGACTAAGGGGGACATATAGCAGTGTTCCAATATCTCAGGGGCTGCCACAAAGAAGAGGGAGTCAAGCTATTATCCAAAACACCTGAAGGCAGGACAAGAAGCAACGGATGGAAATTAATCAAGGAGAGAAGCAATCTAGAACTAAGGAGAAACTTCCTGACATTTGGCACAATTAACTAGTGGAACAACCTGCATCCAGAAGTTGTGAATGCTCCAACACTGGAAGTTTTTAAGAAGAGACTAGATAGCTGAAATGGTATAGGTTTCCTGCCTGAGCAGGGGTTGGACTAGGAGACCTCCAAGGTTCCTTCCAATTCTATTATTATTATTGTTATTGTTAAACGTGTCAAGTAATGAGAAGGAAGCAGAAAATGTACTGGACTTTCAAATGAAGCAGATTGATGCTACAATGTTTAAAGGAGACATATAACTATCAAACCAGAAAAGAGTTATTATCAGTAATGTTCTTTACTGGAAATCTGCTAAAGTTTTCAAGAAATTTTTGAGAAGTTCACAAAAAAAAGAACAAATGCATCTTACTGAATCTATAAAACAGACTTGCTAAATTCTATTTGGGGTGGTGGTGGTGGGGAGGATTAAAGAATTCCAGAAAATAGGGATGTCTGTATGTCTGTATTTGTCATAGATTTTTATGAAATTGTTAGCTTGGCTATTGGGATAATATATGTTATTCAAGAATAATAAAGTGAAAAACAATAAAAATGCTTTATATCAACTGTAAGGATGTATAAGTAAATAAAAACCCACCCACCTCAAAACACAAGTAAATGTATAGTGAATTCTAATTAATTTAGTCTTTAAAATATCTATTGTCCAGACTACTAAAAAATCTGTATAGTATTTCAGAAATAATGAGGAAAAGGTGCTTCAGAATCTGGAGAAACATACATGCAGAATGTGTTGATGATCATTTAAAGTACTTGAATTTTGTTCAAGGAACACATGCTCTAAGAACAGCTGTACCATTTTGGAAAAGATACTGCTACTTTAAAGAGTTAAGACACAGGTACTACATCTGTGCTCTACATGCCCTAAAGCGGGGGTGTCAAACTGCTGGCCCGCGGGCAGGATGTGTCACGCTAAAACTGTGCCTATCCCATTGCCGGCAATGGGGAAAAATTGTGATATGTTGTAACACGTCACATGACATCGCGAGTTTGACACCCATGCTCTAAAGAGCATTTTTTGGGGGATTTTTTTTGTATCTGAAGCACTGCACTGCTTTACATTGAAAGAGGCAATGTTGGAACACACAGGAACAAAAATATTCAGCTCAAGATGAACAGATTACAACATCTCAAATTTATAACCATTTCAATCAAGGTCAAAGTTGTTTAAAGCTTTAGCTGATCAATTTATGAACAAAAATAGTATTATGGAGGGTTTAAACATATGTACACTCATATATATGGTTGTATAGAATAATACATTGTTTCATACAGTATTGTAATCGTTTGCTTTCCTCATATCCTAATCACTTCAGGATGATATTCATTCTTGCACCCCAACTAAAAATTAGCATAGAATGCAGCCCTGAGATTTGAAGCTCATCAGATTATTTGTTTTAGCAAACTATGTAAATAGTTCTTTCCTATATCATTTCTTTGAGGGAATATTCAAGTAACATGTAGACTAGGTGCAGGCTGCTCAATTGGTTATCCCACTTTAATTCTGTGCAGATGGGTCAAATTTAAATGAGTATCAAAAGTATGCAAGTCAGCAGTGGTTGTTGTTTTTTCCCCCAGACCTCGGTGCTATAGAATACAAATGATTAGTCAATTCTTAAAAAAGTATTTCATAAGGTAAGGTATATAAATAAATATGTGAAGTCCAAACTTCCCACTGTGATTCACCAAACTGCATGTTTTGAAGTCATATTTGTCTGCCCTATTCCTGGAATATGTATTATTCAGCATTAGTTGGAAAAATGAAGAAACCAACTAGACAAGAAAGCTGAATTGGAAAAAGTGAGCTAAAATGTCTCATGAAGTAGCAAATTAAATTATTGCAAAGAATTCCTAGTCTAGTTTTTTTCAAAATTACCTTATCCTTGTCGTTAACAAAAAAAGCATGTTTTCTTCTGCATATCAGTTGAGCAAGACAATTCTAACAGTTTGTGAAAGACAACCCTCCTTTGAAGGAACATTATTTTAGGATCCAATATTCATTAACAATCTCACATTGTCAAGACACCAAGTGATAGAACATCTGATAATTCCTCAAAGGTTCTCCTTATTTATCGGTACAAACTTTTTTTTGTGAGACTACAAAATATGTGTACTGATGACCGTAATAAATTTTGATTGATTTTGTACTGATGTCAAAACAAAATAAATCAGCAAACACAGGGGATTACATGAAGATCTACAGAGTTTGAGAAGGAAAATCTTATATTAGAATTGTTCAAAACAATATTTATTTAACCAAGTTGTGAATCTTGAATGAAACTGAATATTCTTAAATTCTGATTTGCTGTAAATAAGCTATGTAATAATTTTAACTGAAGATAATGAACACATCAAATATCATAGCCAATTGACTTGCAAACTATTAAACTGGACAAGACCCTCCCCCTAGACCAGATGCCTTTCCTGTTGACTAGTATAGAACTGTTGGTGCATACAGTGTTGGATATCTACAGATAATCATAGTTTAGCAACTACCTTGTTTAGCAACCATTCAGTTAATGAAAAAATAACTTTATGACCAATCCTCATTTTTATGACATTTGCAAGGTCTATAAAAGCAAAGGAAAGCTTTTGAAGTAAGATCATACGCTTAGTTAGTTTTGCTGATCACGTTAATGACTGAGTTGACAGTCCCAAGTGTGTTTGCTAAACAAATGTTAAAGCTGTAGTGGCGCTTCACACTGAATATTAGTTCATATATACAGTATCTTAAACAATCCTTAACAATGATGTGAAGTCATTAGCCAAGCTTGTTTATGTTATACAGTAAAATAGTTTATTTTCTGGCTATACATTAAGTCTAATTTCCTTTGGGGTGTACTATATCTACAGATTATTGTAGGAGATTAAGAATTACAATTTGTATAGTTCCTATAACATGCTTGTTTATCATAGTATGGTGAATTAAGTATGTCTAAATGAATAGATGTAATTTCACTGGATATAACTCAGTGGACAAAACTCTCATTCAATCTTAGGGATATAATTATTAAAATGAGTACATCGAGATTTAATGTATATTGCAATAGGTATTCCAGTGTTAACTCGCATCAGATAGTTAAAAAAAACAATGTGAATTTTTAGTAGCAGTTTAGGATTTATTTAAACTGCAGAGCACATTAACTAATAGGCAAGAAAAGCAAGAAGAAAATTCACAGCTTAATACAGGTAGTCCTCACTTAATGACAATTCATTTAATGACCAAAATTACAATGGTGCTGAACGAAGGGATTTAAAACCTGTGCCCAACCTGTGCTTGTCAGCCTACCTGCACTTATGACTGGTTGCAGAGTTGCTGCTGCCCCCAGACCTGCCTATTCCACCCCCCAATCTGTGCCTTGAAACACCAGGGAAGTTCCAATTGGCAGTATGAAGCAGCCAAGTCCCCCACTTATGAAGGGCTGAACATCCAGGAAAACATCCGCCTATGGGGAAATTCCAGATATCTGAGGGACGCCAAGGGTATACTGGGTTGCGAAGCAACTATTTCCCCATGAAGTGCCAAATGCCTGGGACGTGCCAGTACAACCACCCTCACCACCCTGCATTCCACATACCAGATGACCTTCACCTTGGAGGTGAAGGTGAAAAGAAAAAGAAAGAACTGGCCTCTCTTTCTAAAGCAGGGGTGTCAAACTGCCGGCCCGCGGGCCGGATGCGTCATGGCGAAACCGTACCCATCCCGTTGCCGGCAATGGAAAAAAAGTCATATGTCACGACACGTCATGTGACATTGTGAGTTTGGCACCCCTGTTCTAAAGGCTCTGCAAAGAGCACAGCTCCCCTGAACAGAGCACCCTCAATTCTAACAGAAAACGTTTGGCTGCCTTTATCATTTCTTTTCTTTCTTCTTCACAAAGGGCCGGGCTAGGCGCACCTCATAAGCTCAATGTTTTTATAGAGAAATTTTGGCTTGTCTTTCGTGGGTTCAAACCATCAAGCTCACATTCCTAGAGGAGACTGAAGCAGATTTGTGCCAGGCCCCCCAGGGACTCCCCCACCTCGTGCCACCATACACTCTGCTTAACAGACCAGTGCGGCTGATTAATGACAGCGCCTGGGAAAGCCAGGATACGGTCATAAAATTGAGCCAGGTCACATGGTGACCAGTTTAATGACAATGACTCAAGACCAAAATTCCAGGTTCAGTTGTGGTTGTCAGTCGGTAATATATAAAATATTTCACATTTTATAGATTTTTTAAACAAACAGATATTAAAGTTTTTGCTATTATTTTAATTGCCTTCCAATCAGAATATAGAACTATTTTAAATTAAACTGCTTTGAAAATGTTGATTAAAATGAAGAGAGAAAGTTTTATTATACACGTAGTATAATTTAGACAATAGTAATCAGAAGTTCTAACTGTATAGGATGGCAATCTTAGCTATGTAAACAACAACATACAAATATTGCAGCTATTTATAAATGCATATTGTATTTTGAAGGCATCCCTAGTCTTAATCCTAGTCTTTGGCCAGCATAAATAACTGTAATGACTGCTAATTACTATTATGAATAATCCATTTTAATTTTGTCTGTTTTTTTAGATGGCACATGGAACATCACAGGTGGATGAGAATGATAAAATGATGAAAATGGAGAATGTGACTTCTTGCTTAATTGATTTTCTATTTTTGCACTGTCTACTTGAGTTCTTTAAATATGCCTTCAATATTTAATTTCTTTTGAAATTGATACAAAGGAAAACACAAAGTATTTAAAAGTTTAAAAAGAACGCCTGAGAAAAATGCACACCATGAAATTAGGAGAAATGATGCAAGGTTACCAAGGTAGAAATCACACCTACTTCAATGAAGCAAGTAAAAGACAGGTTTGAGATAGATAGATAGATAGATAGATAGATAGATAGATAGATAGATAGATAGATAGATAGATAGATAGATAGATAGATAGATAGATAGATAGATTATAAGGGGATTGTAGTCTGTTTTAGTTATCACGGTAGAGATAAATTACTTCTTGGTATATATAAGAACCCCAAAGCATCAAGTAAATACCATTTCATAAAAAAGGAAAAAGCACTGTACTCACTTATTAAAAAGGTTCAGTCCAATTCTATAATGACGTTTCCTGATGATATCATTACTGAAGGCAGGGGAATCCCAACTATTACGAGTTTCTTTGTGGTATGTTTGCTTGCTCAAAGTTTGTTCTCTTAAGCTGTCTCGAGAAGATGATTCTGAACTGCAATTTATTGTGTCGTTAGAATTGGAAGTGCTGTTGATGCTATCATTATCTCCATCAGAATAATCAGATTCAGATTTGCTTTGCCTGTTTGCTGTACCGTTAATAGCCAAGTGGCTGTCAATAGGCCTAGGTCTATGCCTAGTTTCTGGATCTTCTCGGGATATTACTTTGCTAGGAAGGCCATGTGATATGTGCTTTGGGCTACCTTGCTGACTACTAATTCCCCGATCATATGCATTTTGTCTCTTCAGTGATCCTCTTTCAGAACGGTCACTTAAATCAACTGAACTGTCACTTGGTGGTTCTATGGTTAGCAAAGGAAGATGATCCATCCTCATTCTCTGTTCTTGGGATTCCAATGAAGGGGTACTCCTACAACTTGTGTCAGTGTCTATTTTATGGTCTTTGTGTGTCATAGACCAGTATTCTTGAGAAGGGTTTATTGATCTAAGTCTCAAGTCAGACTCTGTGCTCGATGGTCTTTCTACAGGATGAGAAAGGGGAAGTGGTGGGGATAACTCTTCCTCATCAATATATAATGTAACATCACTATAGGAAGCAGTCATTTCATCAAGTTTCCTATGATCAACATTATGGCTTGCTGATTTAGTTGGACCACAACTATCTCTTTCTATTTCACGACTTCTGACTTGGTCAGGTATCTGTACCTCATCAGAGTGTAAACTACGACAGTTTAATGCATCATCAATGGATTCTGCAAGAGATTTTACTTGTCTTGAAAAAGCATCCTCCAATTCTGTTATGGCATCAGCAAAGTCTGTGGAAGCTGCTGGAGATTTCATTGTAGTCGATTCAGCAAGATCATTACATCCAGACTGGACAAGGGCTCCTATTTTTGAGCCATCATTTGTAACAGAAACTTGCTTCCCTTCAAAGTAGGAACTGTGAACTTTCTCAGGTCCTTCAAATGAAAACTGCATTCTCATATTGGATAGTACAATGCGTCTTGACATACGATTTTCAGACATAGAACTTCTAAGCCGCTCAAAGTTTTTGTTCATCTGATACTGGCGGAAAGCAGTCTGTATAGTACGAGCAGCATGTCTAGTTATGAGACGGCCTCCATATTTTCGTTCTAGCATTTCAACCTAAAAAGAAAATGTATTTTGTAATATGTAATCTCTAAAGCATGGATTTCAAACTCAAATCATCATAAGGGTTGTATGAGGAGTTCATTAACCTGAGAACTGCAACAGAGAAACCCTTTCATATATAATACAAAAGTCTCATGAGTCAGAAAGGGAGGGAATCATTATGTAGGCCATTACCCACAAACTTATTAAATAAAAAGCTTCACTATGAAATCTTTTTTTTTTACTATCTCACTTTGGCCACCTACATGGCATTGCTTTTTAAATAACCATATCACCATTATTTCATGAATGACAACATAAATCCTCTGATCTGAATCCTATCATCTGAAACCTGAATCCCCCTTAAGAAGAAGCGACTACACCTGAAAATCATTTCCAATTCTGCCAAGAAACAGATATTGGCAGTTGTCTGATGAAAAAAATGTTTTGTTTTCAGTTTGGTATGTGTCACCCTTTCCTGAGGTTATAATTCCTGCAACTGTAGCTTATTTTCTGATTATTTTTAATGAGATGCAGGCTAAAAAAATGATCAAATGCATTCTGTCACAGAAAAAAAGAAAAAGAAAACCAATTGCTATTTGGTATTCTCCACTTATAATTACTTGGAAAGCAGGAACTTTTGAGGTTCCCAATCAGTTCAGCCTATGGTGCTTCTCCCTCATAAGGCTGTTGCAGATGGAAAATAGTGACCTTGAAATATAAAGAAACTTTTGGGGTAACTTGCACTTTCCACAATGAAATAGTACCAGGAAGGCTATATACCAGTGCTATATATATGTGGCTAGTTCCTTGGACCAATGGTGAGGAATATTTTGGAAGCTGAAGAGATGGTATCTGATTCTTCCCTGCATCTCCAAATGGCAGAGTGCTGTGGCAGAGCCCATACCTTGTTCCTGCGGCTTGACCAGGGATGATGATGGCTAATCCTATTGTTAGGAGCTCCCTTCCTGGCCAAATTGCTGAGGGATAGGACACAACTTTTGTTTTTCCCTCTGCCTTCCTTTCCCAAAGCAAGCATTGTCTTACAACTTAACAGCCGTAGCATACAAACTCTAAGTAACAGTGATTATTGTTTTCCCTCTGTTTTCCACCTGAGATGAGCAATACTGCTGAAAGGACTTTAAAAGCAATGAGAAGCAAAGAGATCCTGGCTTTTTCTCCTCTCCTTTTCAGCAGTGCAACAACTCCTTGTTACTAGCAATATTTCCCTCCTGGAAGCTACTCGGCAACCATGTTCGCCAAGGAGCTAGAGAACAGCTTGGTAGGTGAAGTAGCTGGAGTCACTCAGGTCTTCCTTATGCATCATAGTCATTAGTTGTGTTATGAGAGGAAGTTCAGAAAACAGAGAAGAGGGGGAGAAGCAATGATATGGCATCTTTTGGCAAACTCCAGAGAAACTGGCCAGGACAGCAGGTGCTTCCAGCACAGGGAGGGCAAAATACCAATTGTCAGAAATAAAGATGCTTTCTTAGTGCTACTCTGCCAGCTGTAAACTGGGAGGTTCCAAGTCAAAACTATTACAATACCTCGATGTTGTTTGAAGTTACAACAACACTGAAAAAAGTGACTTATGACCGATCTTTGGACTTATGACCATCATAGCTTCCCTATAGTCACATTATTAGAATTTGGGCAATGGAAACCAGCACGACTTTATGATGGTTACAACATCTTGGGGTCACATGATTGCCATTTTCAACCTTCCCAGCTGGCTTCCAACAAGCAAAGTGAACAAGAAAAGCCAGAATTTGCTTAACAAACATGTTATTCATTTAACAACTGCAGCGATTTGCTTAGCAACTGGGGCAAAAAGCACGACTCACGTTAACAATCACCTTGCTTAGCCACAGATATTCGGGTTATAATTGTGGTTGCAAATCAAGGACTATCTACACACAAAAATGTTTAAATTCTAGAGGCTCATGAAAAAAAAATCTCAAGAAACCTGATAATTAGCACATTCCTTTTTTTAGTTTGATTAATACAGCAGTACAGCTCAAATACCTGTTTATCCTGCAAGTCAGATGAGAGTTCATAGCTTTCTGAAAGGGACCGTGACCTTTTAATAGCTTCTTCTTCTGCTTGTTTTCTTAATATGGACGTTGAGTGCTGAAGCTTCGGCCTCCGGGGCCTTTGCTGTCCAGGGGAGACAGAATATAGACCATATGGAGAATGGTCATAATGATCTGGACTTAGAGCTGAACTGTGAGTTATAGTTCCTTGATGATAAGCAGATGAACTATCCAGGGATGCGCCAGTTTCATTTCCAGGAGCTTCACCCTCAACACTGAAAAAAAAAAAGGAGAGTAAAACGCATCATGGTTAAGATGTATACTATAGTATAGCTTTTTACTGCTGCAACTCCATATATAATAAATGCTGGCTTATTAGTTTGACTGATTGATTTCTATAGACGCCCATCTTAGCAAACAATTCTGGGCGGCTCACAATTAAACTATTAATTAAGTATGAACTATTAATCATGTCTAAAATATTCACTTTCAGATACACATTTTATGAAGCTAGAAATGATCATGTTTGCAAATTTTTGGCACTTTTTCTCAAATATTTGGTTTGTTTGTAGTGTAATACAATGCAACATAGATAAAATGCAGATTTAAACATTTCGAGTATTACTATCATTTCCTTGGCAACTCTAAACTTTGCTTCATGTAATTTTTAAAAGGAATCTCTAAAATATCTATGTGATGTATGTATATTATGT
Source organism: Bothrops alternatus (assembly GCA_034064705.1). Lineage (NCBI taxonomy): Eukaryota > Metazoa > Chordata > Lepidosauria > Squamata > Viperidae > Bothrops > Bothrops alternatus. The sequence goes on along the minus strand of JARGCV010000007.1, from coordinate 22,586,429 downwards.
ATACATGTAGCAATAAAAGCAGTAAACTAATCAATCATTTCTGGAATTAGCTTAATGTAACTATGGGAACCAGTATCCAGTAATATAAGAGACCAAAATTGTGCCTGTTGCAAACCTAGAAGAAATTCAGCTTTCCCCATAAAACACAATAAACGGTCCATCAGGTTTTGCAGATCTGACACCAGAATATTTATTATGCAATAAATTATTTGTAGATATCAATATGTTATGACATTTGGGATTTCTCATGAAAGATCAAGCATGATTTTAATAATCAGTGTTGAGGTTTTGATAAATGTTGCAGGAGAAGCGAAATACTCCAACTCATGCAACAATATAATGAATTATACATTACAGAAACATGAATATTGCACAGGTTTCAAACTAATTATCTCATTTTAACTTTAATTAATTCTCCATTCCACTTTTATTTTCAGTCTTACCGTTACAACTTTATAAAGTAAAAATAAGTATTCAAGTTGCTTCTTTCTTGCCAAAATATAAATAGTTCATAATGGCTCTAAAGTCATCAACAGGATTTAGAAACATGCCAAACCCACAAGAAAAACAAGTTCCTGCCAAATCTCTGTGGAGATGAATGAAGGAACACAGTAGCCAGCAAGAATAGAATTTATTTATTTAGTTATTCAATTTGTATAGCTACCCCTTTCACATATGTGATTCTGGGTAGCTCACAATGACTGAAAAAAAAAAAGAATAAAAATATAAAATAATGTATAAAAACTTAAAAAAACAAGCATAACACCACATTAAAACCCCAATTAAAAACTAAAAACATAATCACAGTCAGCAAACAGTACATCTCACGCACTATAACCACTGAAAATTCTCATGACTATCCTTGGACTCCACAAGCCTGGTGATGTAGTCATATCATCAGGCCCTTCTTAAAAGGCCCAGAAAGGCAGGACCCAATCTAAGTTCAAGGGGAATGAGGCTTCAAAGGGCAGGTACCACAGCAGGAACGGGCTTTCTTCCTGGGTCCCAAATGATGACATTCCTTAGTAGATGGGACCAGTAATATGCCTCTCTTGCCAGATCTGAATCCCATAAGTCACTGACCAAAGACCAGTAGTATATGAAGTGGGTTAATGTGGACCCTTGATTCTTATACAAGTTATAGCAATTTGGTAAACAAGCAGCCTTGAAAGACATTATAATCAATAGAACACAGGTGTCAAACTCGCCGTATCACGTGACGTGGCGCGACGTATCACAACTTTTTTTGCATTGCCAGAGCTGGGGTGGGCGCGGCATCCGTATGATGCAACCAGCCCATGGGCCGGCAGTTTGACACCCCTGCAATAGAATATTGTACTCTCTTTCTTTGCACACATTATGAAAAGTCCTAATTCTCTGCAGAAGGCCTCTACTGCTGGGAAAAATGGAAGCAAAGAGAAGAGGATGATCAACAGCAAGGTGGGTTGACTCAGTTATATTTGCAATGGTTGTATCTTTGGAAAACCCAAAATACCAGGTTAGGACAGATCATCATGGAGACAATATATTGATGTGATCATTAACTCTGTGAAAACAACTTGATGGCACATAATCAATCAAAAATAAAAAAAAATCTCTTTGTCCATTTCCCAGTGAAAATTAGCATTGGTTTCCATCCAGAAGTAACCCAAAGCCAGATTTAAAAGGGGCTTTTATAATTACTATCATCCAGTAAAACCACAAGAATTCAATCACCAAAACTGCTAACACCCTATCTTCCTTAAAAGGATACACACACATACACACTTACCTCCATCACTGACATAGCTGCAAGCGTATACACATTACCAAAAGGAAAACTGGTATGAAACATTTCTGTGTTCTGATTACACAAAATCATTAATATTTAAATAATAGCTGTTTAAAAGCAAACCTCACTTGCTATTCTAGCATGGGGTTTCAGAATGAATATGGTAACTATAAATGTAGACTATAACAGCTAAATTACCTATTTTGTGTAAGATAGACTTTATTATTCACGTTTAAAAACAACTTCCTTCAAGTCAATAACAGAATTAATATGGATTAAAAATGTCCGACAAAATAAGTTGGGATTCACATTTCAGGTGCTTATTAGACTTTTCATGGGAATCTAGATTTGACTTCCTGAGTAAGTTTCTTCATGGTTTCTTCAGCAAAAGCCTCTTAACATAACCTTATGACTAATGTTGTTTGCTTTAATATTGTTAAAGCGGACTGAATCTCTACCTCAGGATATGAAACTTCTACCTCAGGATCTCTGGTTAGGGACTAAAAAAGATTGCACTAGTAATGGGATGAAGTCAATTCAGAAGCGCAAACGAACAATATGCAATAGACTAGATACAGTAGATAGACCATATATAAGAGAAACACCAACCAAACAAAATGTATTCGGAGTATACTTGAAGATGGAAGGGAGGAGGGAAGAACGTTTACTAAAACAGATGTTTACAAAGATTAATACCTAATGTTGTATGCTATGTTCTAGGATGATTGCTTAGCAATAGGATCTTATGTTTAATGTTGATCATATTAATATTGAACCAGATAAGAGAAACACCAATCAAACGAAGTGTAACAGGAGTATAGTTGAGGCTGGACGCGAGGAGTGGGAAAAAGGCTTACTAATTCAGACGTTTTCAAAGACTAATACTTAGTATTGTATATCAGGTGCCATGATGATTGCTGCATAATATGTTTTTATGTTCAATGTTGATTGTTTTAATAAAAGAATTTTTCATTATAAAAAAAAAAAAGTCAAAGGCTGAGTTCACTCCACACACTAACCCAAAATGGAACGTATTGTAACTTATGATGTGTGACACTGTTCTATTTTCTCTCCAATTACTCCATGGCTTTTGAATTCCCTCAACTATAAATATTTATGAAATACTGAACAGTATTATTAAAAAGTGCAAGCAGCTTTTTAATGTATCACTGATATTTTAACATGGTTTATATTTGATAATACCACATTGTTCTCTAAACATCTCCTTAAATGCTATGATAAAAACATAAATATACAGCAACCATTTAAAGTAACATGAGATTTATTTTGAACCTAAATACACAGAGTAAAAAAATGAATGTAAATATAAAAGGAAAATGGATTTTGATGTCTATGAAAAATTGAGAGAATGAGCAAAGACCGCAGGGATGCTATGACGGTCTTAAATGTGAGGACTGGTTGTAAGTTCGCTTATTTCAATGCCGTTGTAACTTTGAATAGTTAGTAAATGAATGGTTATATGTTGAGGACTACTTGTAGTGCCAAAGAATATACGCTATTGTTCTAGTAGCTGCATTTAAGCATATTCAGTGGTAACCTAGATAAGGAACGTTGAGGCAGTTATGAATGATGATCTGAATCAAATCGCATTAGGACATTGGGCATAAACTGACGGGGACTGGGAATGGTTCTCATAAATATTGAATGCCTTACTTTTTGTATTTTTAAAAAGGAAGAGCTTCGATCAAGAGAGCAGAAGTGAAATCACATTAGCTCTGAAAACTTCAATTAATACAGCAACAATGTTGTTAGCCTTACACCTTACACATGTAATCATGGACAAGGTGAAATTTCATGACTTATTCAATCCACGTGGAGGATGAGTGCAAGGTTATGAAATGTGTTTTACTTGAGAGATGCATCAACTTTTGGAAGATACTGAAAGGTCGTGTATAACTACCGAGTGCATTCAGATGGCAAAAATGCAGCACATTTTGTAAAATGTCAGTATTCACAGCCTATTCCATAAGAATGAGACCATTTGAGGCATGATTGTGGTTTAATCTCAGTTGCCAGAAATGGAGTCCAAGACGCTGAGCACTCTGCAAACAAATTATGGAAGTAAAAGCAAAATCTTCTAAATTCTTTATATGCCAACATGTCTTGCTTACTAAAATGGGTTATACTATTCTTAATGTGATACTATTAATTAAAAACATGCTCAATCATTTAAATTTTACCCATGCAAGGTAAAAAATATTTTGAAAGAAAAATTGAACAAGGATCAAGAATATTCCTAAGTGAATTACAATATTTTTGCCAACTGTGCTGGCCAAAGTGAATTCTCTGAGTTGAACTCAATTCCTGGTGACTTCAGGAATATTCCCTTGTAGCTTTATTAGCAAGAATACTTAAATCCTTTTGGAAATACTTCCAAGACTTTTCCCCACTATTTTCCAGGCTAGCTCACAGCTCAGGTAGTCTCCCACTTAACTGTGAGAGCCTTTCTTTTATTATTCAATAGAGTGTGTCCATCATTTCCAATTATATATTTCACATAAACTGTTCTTTAGCCAGCTGAATCATGTACCCTGCTCAGGCATTTTTCACATAGCTAGAGAAACAGTTTAAATATGTATTAATGAGATATGATTTAAGGAGTGAGCAAACTGGAAGCTCAGTAAGCTTAATGAAATTATTTTCAGAGACTATGCTAATAAATAGTTTCTGAATTTTACCACAAAGCTTCTCAAACTGTATTGCCACCAGGGATTATTTCCTAATTCCTGAAAATGAATAAAATGTTAATTTCATTTTTGCATATCGAAAGAATACTGACTTTTATACTAAAGGCAGTTATACACTCAATGGACATTTGTGCTGATACATTTGCCAAAGATATCTGACTATACTTCACAGTGATCTTAAGTCTTTTCAGTGTGGTTATGTGCTCTGTGCTCAGCCCTTCCATGCTAGTTCAATGAGTTTTAGGATTAAGTATCATAAGTAAACTTCCAAAATTCTAAGATAACAGCAATTTAACTCTTATTTGATTTCATATACTACCATGTTTCCCCAAAAGTAAGATCCGGTCTTATATTATTATTGCCTCCAAAAGAGGGTTTATTTTCGGATGGTGTCTTATATTTTGGATGACACCTGCCTCGTCTTGTGGCAGCCCCCATCCAGCAGGAGCCCCCGTGGCTGCTGGACCACTTCTGCTGTGGCCGCTTGCAGCAGGAGACCGTGCAGCACATCGCACCACTGCCGCCACAATGAGTGAGGCAGGCAGGGGAGGGGTGGAGCTGCCCCACACACCCGGCACCCGCTTCCTTCAGCCCCCCCCCCAGCCAGGCCATTCTTTGCTCCATTTCACTTCCCTCTCGAGCTGGACTGCCATGCTACTGTACAGAGGATGGGCAAAGTAGGCCTGATCCCCCCCTGCAGTTTCAGAGCCAGAAGGGAGTGATGGAGAAAGACTCTGCTGCTGCTGTGTGCCACTGGAGGGGCTTTCTTCATACTCTGCCCCACAGATCACCTGCCCGGTGGCAGCCACCTACCGCCTCCTCCACCAATTCTCCCGTGGCTTGTGCCGTCCATCGCCACTGAAACAGAGTTTGTGAGACTGAACTGTTTTTAGTCTCACAAACTCCATTTCCCTACAGCAGGAAAGAAATGTGTAAGAGCTGGAAAGCAGGTTAGTGTTGATTTTTTTTTGCTTTGGGGAAGAGGGAGGAGCTGGGCAATGTTGCGCCAAGCTTTATAGCAGTGCCGGGAGGAAAAGCGACATGAAACGGGGCTGCCATTTTGAGGATGGAGAAGGTAGATGCAGGGCAATGCAGGGCAGCAAGCGAGTGCTCTTCTCTGCTCTGCATCGCTGCACAGAGACACTCTGCTTCCCATTCTCCGTTCTCTCCAATGGTGGTAAGGGAGGGCTGGCGGAGGGAGGCAGTGGGGGAGGTTTGTGCTGTCCAGACATGGCGCAAGCCATGGGAGAGTTGGCAGAGGAGGCAGCAGGTAGCTGCCGCCGGGCAGGTGATCTGTGGGGTGGAGCATGAAGAAAGCCCCTCCAGAGGCACACAGTGGCAGTGGAGCCTTTCGCCATCACTCCCCCTGGCTCTGAAATGATGGAGGGTGACCAGGCCTACCCTGCCTATCCTCTGTACAGTAGTATGGCAGTCTGGCTCAGGAAGGGAGTGAAAGGGAGCAAGGAATGGCCTGGCTGGGGGGGGGGCTGAAGGAAGCGGGTGCCGGATGTGTGGGGCAGCTCCACCCCTCCCCCACCTGCCTCACTCATTGTGGCGGCAGTGGTGCGATGTGCTGCGTGGTCTCCTATCCCATTGCAGCAACCAGGTGGGATGGAGTGGGCGGTGTCCTAATTAGGGCTTTTTTTGAGTAGGGCTTATATTAGGCCCGCCCCCACAAATCAGGATAGGTCTTTTTTTGGGGGGGGTTATTTTTGGGAAAACTACTACTACTACTACCAACAACAACAACAGACTGACTACAGGGAGTGGCATGACAAAGTAGCAACAATAGTGCATTGGAAGGTCTGCAAGAAATATCATTTGCCTGCAAGCAAGAACTGGTGGGACCATAAAATAGAGCAAATCATAGAAAATGAAAAAGTAATAGGCACCTTAGGTGCAATCTCAAAACAACTGGAGCACCACTTCAACAGCATTGTTCAATTGCAGTGAACCTCGGTCAACTGAACATTCAAATTGACTGGCGCTGTTGGTTGACACAGGTTGCTGCCAGCATCCTAGGTATCAACCAGGTATCTCCTTAGAATGTAAAATGTTCTGAGTAGCGCAGTTTTTTGTAGCATTGCTGGAGTTATTGCAGAAAGCTACAGTTTCTTGAAATATTTTGCAGGTTTTTGGACATAGTTCCCAGTGCCCCTATGACAATGGGTATCACTGTTACACGTTTCATCCATAATCGCGCAGTTTCGACGGCCAGGTCGCAATATTTTGTAATTTTTTCCAGTTCTTTTTCTTCGACTCTGGCATCTCCTGGCACAGTGATATCAATCAGCTGTACGCTCTGGTTCTCTACAACTGCGATATATGGCATCATCATCATTAATTATTATTATTATCATCATCAACAACAACAATAATAATTTAGCGTATAGCATATAAGGCCAGGGAGGCTACAATGTTGTACACACAGAAGTTCTGGCAGCCAATCATCACTAGTTTGTTTGTTGCACCGGTGCACCACAAGAGGGAGAACTAATTTCATACCGGCTGGCCTGTAGCTCTCTCAAAGAAGCCGGCTGTCTGAGGCTTCCCTCCGTCAATTATTTTAACCAACACAAGATGTCATAAATATCTATTGGTCTTGTTTCTTCTCTGAATTAACCTGCATTCATTGTACAACAATAACAACTAAGAGAACATAAACCAAATAGTAAAACTCTGCCTATTTGGATTAAAGGTGTTCCAGTCAAATACTGTCAATATTTAGTTAAGCACATACTAAACATTTGTTCTGGCATATATCTGCCTGCACAGCTAAGTTTTACTTTAACATTATAGATGACATAGAATATATAAACTTTATAGAACATTCCAGAGGATTCAGAGCAGTTATTCTTTCTCTTCAAAATACCCTATTGTTTCTAAATTTTACTTTCTGAAATAGATTCAAGACCTGTTTCTTATTACATATCATGAAAAATAATAACATTTCAATGATCAGCAATGAAACAAATTTGAAGAAACAGAACATGTAGCTGTTACTGAATTTAGAAGACGGTAAGCTGATTTTTGGGGGAAAGTATAAAAAAACTATCAGCCAGAAGGCAGTTTAAGGTTTTAACTTTACTGGAACTCATTTAGATACACATAGCTATTATTGTTAGTATTAGACCTAATGTGGTTTTAACTTTATTAATGGGAATTGAACTCTTTACACAGTGTACTTAGCTTTGTAAACTACAATGACCTAGTTGTCAAAGATCTGATAAAATGCTGATGGTGCTATTTTGGGGACCAATTCCTACAGCAAGCAAGATTACAAAGGAAGATAATTCATTGAAAGAAAAATTCATAAAGGAGATCTCATGAAGGACTTCCTGAAAAATGATCAGTGAAAAACTTAATATTAAATGGTATGTACTTTCAAAGGTTTTGTTTTCTTTATTTTTATATGATACTTCAGGACATAATTTAAACCAATACTCTCTTGGAATATATTATGAGGCTTGGGTCTGTTTTCAGTGCTGGGATTCTATTTAAAAAACTGGAAATGATCCGTGCTTATTGTGCTGATTTGGATACATACATCCACCATGATTTACTGAGGGCACAGTAACATAAATGAAATAATAAACCACATAATATTCTGATCAACAACTGAGGAAATTAGTTCAGATACAGATAATTTCTTATTATCTTATTCAGTATTATCTAGAATATAACTTATTGGGTATTAAACAAACATCTTAGCATAAACAAGTAACACTGCAATCACTATTTAAGTTTTCATGAGACTGTGAAAAAAATTTCTGCAAAAATTATTTTGGATGGCTATTCAGGGGTTATTCTTCTTAACTACCTTGAACAAATTTGAGGAAAATTTGATTGTTTGGTAAGACTTAAATAAACAGTGAAAATATTTAAACAAAATATTGCTTTAAATCAGCAATTTTATCCATTAACTACAGTATTCCCTTTGTGGGTATGTAGTTCAGAGTTCATAGGATAACTACATGTGTTTACTGTGTTTTACTAAAAACACTTGTCAGCAAAAAGAAAGCCTGTTTTTCTTAGAAATCCAAAAGTCTAACTGTGCCAAAACCAAAGAAAGGAAATCTTCAAAGCCACAACACAATAGAGCTGCATATCAGCTATTTTTTTCTGAAATAAAATGGTTTAAAGCTAGATCTCAACAAAATGCAGCATTTCAAGGAGATGAAATGGTAAGAAAATCAAAAGTTGTCAGAAAGGTTTATGCTAATTTATAATCAGAGGTCTATACAGTTGTGCAAACTAGTTGCACAGGAATTGCTTTCTAAGATGAAAGACAAGGATTTCAGGGCAGAATGGCCATACGTGGATTGCAAATCACTTTTCAGTTACATGCATAGATTTCATATGAACATCTCTGAGAATGATGTGGACAATATCTAAATAAATAGAAAAACCAATAAATATAAGCTTCAGGCAACAACTGCTCAACAGAAAGTACCAAGGATAAAAGTAAATTGTTAATTGGACTATAAGGGGCACAGGATAGTATGCCTCGCAGTGTTAGCCTAAACATCCCCCTCCAAACACCCTCTTCCTGTAATTTTTTTCCACTTTTTAGATGCTACAATTCTTAAGTATTAATAATATTAATCTAAAAAGAATGTTATTAGCAATTACATTAAGATTCCAAGTGAATTAGCAAGCTTAATTAATTTAAAACTCTGTTTTCAACCCATGAAATCCTACTGTTGTTTAATGGGCCTTTTCAAACTAAACACTTAAACAATGTAAAAGAAAAATAAATTCCAGAGATGCTCAATTATTTTTAACATCATAGTGGGATTCAGTAGCTCCAATGACTTTGAGCATTGATGCTGATGAAAAGGTGAACTGATAGGGTGGATCCTCACTGGTAAGACATAAAACCAAGGATATCCTGATCTTCATTCTTTTTAAACTGTATCTCCAATACTATGTCTCTACTCATTTTCTTGAAAGTATTCATACAGAATTTGTTGGTGTTTATTTCCAAAGAGATGCATACAGTTTTGATGTTTACCATGTTTCAACAATAAGGTCACTATTGCCTTATATATCCTAGGCTTTTCCTAAGATTTCTTTTCTCTCTTCTTTACCACATCAGAAAATGAACTCTAGCGAGGAAGCTGGAGTTATTACTGTGCTAGTACATAGGAAACAGAATATTCATGGGTTAAAACTATTTAACAATATTTAGCAATATTGAAAAGCAAAAACGTTCAAATTATTTGTAAATGTAAATTTTTGTCTTCCAGAGCTTATTTATATTTTCACAAGATAGAAATCTGTTTTCTACCTCTAGCTTCTATAATGGAAAACAAGGTATTCTCAAGTTCTGTATACAACACAAGTTCTATATACAACGTCTTGCAATATTAGGTTCATTCATACAAAATTTGAGGTCCGTTTGAAAGCAGTTTTGGAATACTATAGCATTCATAACAGAACGGATTTATTGGAAAAGAACCCTGCTCACTGCCAAACCCAGAAAAAGTTGGTCAAGTGTTGCCACTTGGTATGACTATTTTCTCTGAATTCTCACTTTGAATTGCTGCTTGGTAGTCATTTGCTTTTCTCATCAGTAGGATGCGGTTACCTCATCACAAGCAACCATTTTTCTCCTGTCTCCTGCACAAAGTGTCAGTTTGCAATGTATCTAAGCAGCAGCCTAGTACTTTGAAGCCAGTTGGTCTCCAGTCAAAGAGGATGGGAAAAAAGATTACTCTTGTCAACTTCACACTTGCTTACTTTGCATAAAAGTAATGAAAGGGCACCTGGGAAGAACTGCAAAGATCTGCAAATACAGTCAAGATAAGTCTGGTCTCCATTCTTGTTGCTACTATAAAAAACAATTGTGGTTTAAGCTTAAGACACCCACTATCTTTCTGGCTTCACTGCTGCAACTGGCTTTAAAACAAACAGAAAGAACAATGTCTTTGTAGTTGTTTGGCCTCAGATTTTTTTTTTTCAGCAATAGGACCAAGAAATGCATTGAACACGCGCTGAAAATGTCTGTATATAACGGAACAGTTTTCTAAGTTTATATGTGGGAGGGAGAGAATGGGGTGAGGGAATGTTTGTGCCCTGTCTTTCTGTCTCGTATATATATGCATACAGTACATTTCTCTAAACAAAATGGTTTCTTAGATGCTAGAACGCAATTAGCTGCATGCACCCCTGGGATAGCACTTGCTCCAGTAGAAGAATCTTTTCCCTCTTCCAAGCCAACATTATTTTCACTTCATTACTTATGTGCTCCCCTGCTCTGCTGAGCCCTCTAGAATAAGAGGCAACTTTGGATATTATCCTCAATCTTAAAATATTCAATTTAGACACTTTGGGAGGAAAATAATAAACTTCCTGCTTTGTGGAAGCCTCTTCATATTTTAACACTTTACTGACCTTCAGAAAAGTCTTCAAGCATTGATTAAATTTCATGCAAAGCTTTGGGTGTTAAGGTAATGTTAAACAATGTAATTATCTAAGATATAAATCAAATCAAGCTGATAAAATCTGCTACTTGATTCAATCTGGAAGTATTTTCTCCACTGCTATTTGAAAAAAAAAACTGCCCATAAGAGATAGTGCAGTCGGAAACAATTTTGACCAAATTGTACTCCCTTTTCAAATAATATTTATATTTATAGGCTGAACAAAATCATTTTAAGTATAAACCAGAAACCTCTAGAAATAATAAACTCTAAAGCTACATTGCATAATAAAAATCTTCACCAACATTCTGCTGTACAATGCTTGCAATATAGATTTGCAGATCCAAAGCACTATGGCAGAGGCTCCCAACCTTTTAGGCACCAGGGACTGGTTCTGTGCGGAGACGTTTTTCCACGCACCGGAGGAAGCTGCCTGCATCCCATAGAGGGGCTTCGCTTGTTTGCGTGGCCCGGTTTCTGGCATGCTGCGGCCCGGTGCACGGACCAGGGGTTGGGGACCTCTGCACTAGGGGCTACACAATTTATTGTGACACACTTCAAAATATATTTCATTCATTCATTCATTCAATTTGTATTGAGAAATAAAGTAAAAACAATTACAACAATACAAAAATGAAAATATATGTTATCAGGGGAGAATAAATCACATAGCCTTAATCACTAAAATAATCAAGAAACAGGTTCTTGCATACACTCAGCATCTCTGACCCAGACTGAGGCATGCAGCCACAACTTATGAAAAGCCAGTAGGGCAGGGGCCATTCTGATCTCCAAAGGAATCATGTTCCATAGGGTGGATTGCACAGCAGGAAGGATCTACCAAATGGAATTCTTTAGCTTACTGGACCCAAAGCATGCCAATTTTGAAAAGTTAATCCCATAGTCATGTATGTTCTTTAAAAAATTAAACCTTTTTCTAAACCTGTATAAAATCACATAAAGTTAATTGTTCAATTTATTGTCCAGGGCTTCTTAAACTATTCAAATGAACAATTTGATGAGTAGCATTCCACCTTGGAACACATCTCAGAGTCAGCAAAGCAAAGATTTTTCAGAATATATTTTAGAAACAACAGCTTGCTCTAGTCTTTATCTTTCACATTTATTTTTTTTATTAAATTTATATGCCACACATCTCATTATCCAAAGAAATTCTGGGCAGTAGAGGCATAAAAGATATCTAGAATTTTCAAATATCACTGCCAGTAATATATAAGGCATAGGGCATGGGTTCCTAAACTTTTTGTCATCATAGCTCCCTTAAAAATCCAAATACTGAAACGAACACAAATGAACAGTGAAAACGATAAAATGAAACCTCAGGAAAGGTGGATTTATTGTAGCAATATAACTAAAAAGTTCTTCATGCTTCTCTTGGACTCAGAGTTTCCCTTACATTTTGGGAAACCCTGGCATAGGAATTAAGGATTTGAAGTAGGACTGCGGAGACATACATTCATATTCCTGATATTGATGCTTGAAAGTCCTAGCACTTAAACCAAAACCATAACTTACTTTATGACACAAAATTTGGTGCAAGCTACTGAGAATCAAAACCAGAAAATCATGGTTATAATCCCATTCTGTGTCTCTGTATTCTGCATCAGGACCAAACTAGTGTATGCCAGAGTAATTCAGGAAAAGTAGTTTAATTAGATTCCAGCACCAGTGATTTATCAGGTAGTCCCTTAAGAAGTAAGTGTTGTAGTGTTTCATTGTGAGAAAGATTTCATTCCACATTGTAGGCATAAAGACAGATGTCTGCACAAAAAAATTTCTCCTGGGACAATCTAAAATTAAATATGCTGATTGCTCTTTTGTTAGAAGCTATTGCTGCAATTCCTCGGAAACTAATATGCTATTTCACAATCGTGATCTTCTCTACCCTCTCCCCAATATGGTATGATAGCACAGTAACAGTAGCATATAATAATGATTTCTGTATTAAACAAAATTATTTTGTGGACTTCAATAATATTGAAAGAATATGTTGTAAATATGCTATAATAATTCTTCAGTAGATTGCCAGTAGTTCAGGTTTGTAAACAAACTATTTTCAACACTATACATGAAACACATAAATATTTCCTTATGTGAATCTGATCAAAATTAAGGGTACTTAACTTTTACGGAAAGAGATGTCAAATCTTGAGCAGTAACAGATGTTCTGGGACAATATAAATACTAAGGCCTTCCAGAAACATCTCTAGTGTGATTTATTTAAACTGAAGATTGCACAGACTATGGCAGCTTTGTCTTGAGATATTCCTTTGCATGTGTTTTGCCCTTGTGACTCAACTTAACTGTACAATTGTCACAAGTTATCTATTACGATTATACTTTTGGATGCATTTTAACACAACTTCCATGTATTTTTCTAAGACTGAGATTACCCATCTTTACTTAGCTCAGACAGTCAAGTGAATTTTTGAAATATTTTTATATGGTACATGAATGTGAAACTTAATATAGCAAAAATCGAGATAGCTGGGGTTTTTTAGGGAATATACAGTGAACAAGTGATACACAAATGGTGGAAAATCAGATTAAGTAGATGAATACTTATATTTTGGTAGAATGTTTACTAAAGATTGGCAACTATAAAAGTGCAGGCCAGGAGACTGTGAGTTCTAGTCCTGCTGGCTGGATGACTTTGGGCCAATCTGTAAGGACCCGCCTCAATCTGTGCTCCCAAGAAAGCAGAACTCTTGAAACGGCATCATTTCAAAAGGAACTTTTATTGGGAGATATTAACAGCAGGAATAGAAGATAGGATCTCAGAGTCTCCTGCATGAAAACAAGTAATGAAAAGTGGTCATTCGGACGGTTCAAACAAGCCAACCTGCAGGTGTGAAAATGCCATGGGAACAGAATGATAAGGCGCCACTTCCAAGGCTGTTAAGTGTCTGCGCCAGTTCTTCCGCTGCTGGAGATAAGGCAGATGGTTGGAGGTACATTCCATTCTCACCCCATTAGAGAAACATCACAGGGGATAAAGCAAGAGGCAAAGCAAAGGAAATACACATCAGCATTCCAAGCTTCCCCCTCTCCCCCAGGAGAATGGCAGAACCCGAAAGGATTAAGAGTAAGAGCCCCCCCCACATTCCCCTAGAAGGACAGGATTCTCTTAGCTCATCTCAGTCACAGCTTTGTTGCAAGAAAAATAAGAGGGTGAAGGAGTATTAGGCACGTTTGTTGGGTCACTTATAAAAACAATAAAGGTGGGATTTAAAAAATTAGAAAATATTTAAGACATATAAATGTTGACGGTACAGTAGCTAGCATGTACACTTGCTCTATAAAAATTTATACAGAAATGTAGTTTGTGGAATTTTGTGAGGAATCAATATTCACCAAAAATAAAAATAATTATAGATAAGATCTTTACTTCTTGCCCACTTTGTAATAGGGAAATTGAAATTGGGTCAAAGAAGAAATATAAAAATATATCGAATATAATGGGAATGGGATATTTAAGAAATACAAAACAGGGCAATAGATACTGAATGCACATGGACTGAATACAAAAATAAGTGGCTGCTCTGAAAGAAGCACATTGTGAAAGTTTGGTGGTAAGAGGGAAAAGTGATTAGGAAAAGGCTATTTTACAAAGGGAAAGAAATAAAGTTGTGGTGAGATAGAACTGGTGAAACCCTGAAAAAGAGGGGGCGTAAGAAGATTCATGGAGGAAACTTGCAAGAATACAATGAAATTAAGAGATATAGCGAAGACTGTTAGGGTAAACTAGATTTAGCTACATTTCCTTTTGTTTTTCTTAGTTATACATTTCACCTCTTCGGTTTGTTCTTCTTGTAACTTTTTTGCACTTTGCATAATGTTGCTTATGTTGAAAGGATAAGCCTGACAAGTATACATGTAAAACGTAAGTTACTTCCTACCAAACTGATGGAAAATAAACTCAAACTTGTACTGATGCCTATTAAACCAAAGGACAAAGCTCAATAAGTGGCTTCTCTTATAATAAGGGAATAATTAGCTCAGACAAATTATTTACAAGTTTATTTTATACCAGGGGTAGGCAACCTCGGCTCTTTTATGACTCATGGACTTCAACTCCCAGAATTCCTGAGTCAGCTATGCTGAGTCAGCTATGCTGACTCAGGAATTCTGGGAGTTGAAGTCCATGAGTCATAAAAGAGCCGAGGTTGCCTACCCCTGTTTTATACAAATAGGGCGGCATAAGAAAATAACCCTTCATTTATAAACATAAAGAAGTAACTTAAGTAACTCTTCAAAGCCAATTCTAAATATTCTGTTCCTAACTTAGAAAAGGTCTGTGTAAGTGATTGTTAAAGCTGACACCATATTTATGGCATGTAATCAATTAGGATTGAAAAAGATGAAGAGAAGACAAGCACCATTTTTACATTTCATTTATTAAACACAAATGGAAAAGTGAGCAGAGTTTGGATGGCTATACAGTATAGCCCAAGGCCTGGTTGCTGGGGAAATCAGAGAACAAGGCAAAGAATGTTTTAAGAAAAAAAAAAACCACTTCATTATTAGGGAATTTAGAGCCCCAAATAGTTTCATTAAAAAGAAAATGTAAAATAAAGAAGTTATAAAAATGAAAGAGTTTCGATAAACGTTAAGGACTCACCAATACATTACCACATATGCTTTTGTGGATTACATTTCATCTCATGAAATACCATGAGTATAGTCCTGAAAGAAGAGTAAAGTATATACACACAGCTGTTGTTGGGGGAGAAGGGAATGGCAGGAATTACTGCACTTTGTTTTGATTTATTCTTTCAAGACAGATTCCTTAACTTGGCATAAAGTTAGACTTAAAACACCAATATAGTCCCGTCCAATTTATGTTTCAGTTATAATATACTGTTGTTCAAAAAGCTTATTTAATTTAAAAATTGCTGCAAAAATTCTTTTAGAGTAACATAAATATAAGACAACATATCAATTAATAAAGCCAGCTTGCTTAAGATGAGTGTTGAAAAAATACAGTTTAGAAAACCCTGGTTGCATCTGATTTCATATACTAGTCAATAAATTCATATGAAGAGCAGACTGAACCAGCCACATATTATCTTCAACTTCTGAATATGAATCTGACCCTTTTTCCTGGGAATTCAAATATTTCCATATATTGATCTATCACTAATCCAATCCCAATTCTAAAATACTAAATAAAATAATCAGGATAATATTATTATTTGTCATATCTGCTACTGAATTCATAGTACACACATGATCTTTACAGATCATTAACAAAATTTGTATTTTTAAGGTCAAAAATAGCTTATGCAAGATTAAGATTGCCAATTGAACTATCAAAGAAACTTTCTAAAAACAAGGAAGCTCGCATGTCACACACAGGAAGATAAAGGGGACTTACCAAAGAGATGCAATCTTTCCTACTGGTTTCCCCATTGACTTTGCTTTTGGGAAGCCAGCAGGGAAGGTGGCAAATGGTAGTCACATGACCAAAGGACTCTGCAATCATTGTAATAATAATAATAATAATAATAATAATAATAGTAAAGTTGGAAGGGACCTTGGAGGTCATCTAGTCCAACCCCCTGCTCAGACAGGAAACTCTATACCATTTCGGACAAATGGCTGTCCATTCTTAAAAATCTTCAATCTTGGAGCATTCACTGCTTCTGGAGGCAGGTTGTTCCACTGGTTAATTGTTCTAACTGTTAGGAAGTTTCTCCTTAGTTCTAGGTTGCTTCTCTCCTTGACTAGTTCCCACCCGTTGCTTCTTGTCCTGCCTTCAGG
Organism: Bothrops alternatus; assembly: GCA_034064705.1. Classification (NCBI taxonomy): domain Eukaryota; kingdom Metazoa; phylum Chordata; class Lepidosauria; order Squamata; family Viperidae; genus Bothrops; species Bothrops alternatus. The sequence goes on along the minus strand of JARGCV010000007.1, from coordinate 22,569,741 downwards.
CACCTTGGAAAATAGCTTGACACCCTCTTCTTTGTGGCCAAAGCCCATCGAGTCCAGCATTCTGTGTCACACATTTGGCCCACCAATTGTACATGGGGATCTTGAGCAGAAAGAGAAGGCAAAACCCTCCCTTTCCCTTGACCCCCAACAAATGGTACCCAAGGGAATCCTGCCTGCCTCAACCAACATAGAGGCGGCACATGGACATCTGTTTTAATAACCACCGATACACTTGGCATCCATGAATCTATCTAGCCCTGCCTTGAAGCTGTCAAGGCTGACAGCTGTCACGACCACACAGAATGCTGGACTCGATGGGCTTTGGCCTGATTCAGCATGGCTCTTGTTATGTTCTTATGTTCTTATATCCCCCCTCATCCTTCTCTTCATTAAACTAGACATACCCAATGTCTTGCACTTGTAAGTGCAAGTCAGAGCCTAAATCATTGTCATATGATTGTGGGACTCCTGCAATGCCCAGAACTTTGAGGACTAATCATAAGTATCACTCATTTAGTGTCATTGCAACTTCAAATAGTTGCCAACTCTACAAATGAGCATGGCTGCAGCCATTTTTCCTACTCATTTTTGGTTGCCACATTGAACAGGGGGGGTGGATTTGTCCAGGTGCTTCGCTAGTCAAAATAATCTTTTGTCCCGTGGGAACCAAGATCATCAGCTGCTCCCGGGACTGCAGGCTATGCGTTGCATAAAAAGCCCACTAAGAAGATGTATTGGGGAATGTAGTTGCTTGCATAGTTTTAGGGGTGGGATTTTTTAACTTTGTATTGGGGAATTGTTATGTGTGTCTCCAGACTTGGTTTCACTTTTGATGTGCTGATACTTTGTAACCAATAAACATGTTCCTTCAGGAATTTGCAAGCCTCGGAGTTCTGCTTTATTCATCTCTGTCTGTCGGAACCATGAGATTAGTCACTGAAAGAGTAGTCTACTTATAAAGAAAGGATTCTTTATTTTACAAGGGATATATAAAATTGAAACACTAGATGCATGAACAAAGGAAAGCCCAAACTTGTTAAAATGTAAATAAAACTTATTAATCTGAATGTTTTAGAAAGAAGTGAATTTAGGTTAAAATAATTAGATTTAAAATAATCAAAAAGCAGATCTGTAAACATCTAGAAACAAAGTTATAACTAGTAGCCAGCACGGGTTTGTTAAAAACAGATCATGCCAAGCTAATCTTATTTCATTCTTTGACAAAGTGACTAAATTAGTAGACCAGCGAAATGCTGTGCACATGGTATACTTAGTCTTCAGCAAGGCATTCAACAAAGTAGACCATAACCTGCTTCTTGGTAAACTAGAAAAATGTGGGATAGATAGCATCATGACCAGATGGTGGGATAGATAGCTTCACAATCAGATGGATTGTGCCTCGTGAACCTTCTTGTAATTAATTTTGCCTTGCTCTGTGGACTAACATTGGTCTATTTTTGGCTGGACTTAACTGGGACAATTCTGGGTTTGTGGCAAAGGGAACTCCTGGGGAATATTAATAAACCCACTAAACCACCATTATGTGTGTATATGTGAGTAAGCAGGACAGCACAGTAACTGAATGGTCAATGCAATTTATCTTGATATCTTTTCTTCCCAACTTAAGGATGTGAGGAAAATCTTCTAACATAATTATTAAGTATCCTATGATAACAAATAAGGAACAAAGCTATGTGACTTAATGAAGAAGGGAAAAGAAAAAGAAAAAGCAATAAAAACAGTGAACTGGAGAATAAAGAGGAGATAATTCCAAGGAGAGAAGCAATGACCTACGACATGATCACAAAAGTTTTTTTTTTATAACAAGGATCAGAATAGTTAAAACAATGATCTCTCCAGGGATAACATATGATTGTTAAAGTTGGACACTCAGAAATAGGGAAAGCAGATCAATGCCTTCGAATTATGCATTGGATACTGTTACTAATAGTACCATGGACTGCAAGAATATCCAATCAATTACATGTCCAAATAGATAGATTGTACTCCTGTAGCAATGATCAACAGGTAAAAACTCATATATTAAGGGCATGTAATATGAATAGATAATGATTTTTTTAAAAAAATCATATTTAACAAGGCTGAGAGAAATAGGAGTGAAACGTAATTAATAATATTAAAGTGCTTGTTCTTAAAAGAGCTATAAATTATATTATTAAAGAGAGGTCGAAACAGCATTTGTCACTCTGTGAACTCTGTTACCTTTTACATGGTAAATACCTGATGCAGGAATATACTTCCGACTTCCTGTTGTTAGCTCAGTATGTGGCTAGGTCTTTCAAGAAAAAAAAATATCCTAATTGGACAATTTAAAGAGGGTCAATCATATGAAATATGAGACAAACTAATTCACCAGGGCATTCCAGAGACTTCTTCTGTATTTTCCATGCCTTCTTGGGTATTCATAGAAAATCAATGTGGCAGAGTGTGGGTGAGAAGGAAAGATACCATCATTATCTCTGAGAATGAGAGGCAACACATCTGCGCTCTCTGCCCAAGAAAAGATGGTAAAATCTAGATAACCTGATAACTCTACAAATAACATCCATACTCTCCAACCTCTAGGAATAGCAATAGCCCACAAATCCACAGCCACACTCTGCCAGAACAAAAGACAAGATACAGAAGGATGAAAGAAACAATGTAATCTACAAAATTGACTGCAATAATTGCAATCAATTCTATGTGGGACAAACATCATATCAATTAAAAACCAGGATCCACAAACACAGACTGGCAGTCAAACAGCACAATCCCAAATCCTTAATTGATACCCTCACCGACACCAAACAGCACCAGTTCAATTGGAGCAACACAAAAATTATTGGCTATGCTACCACTCTCCCTGCTTGTGAATTCATCGAAGTCTGGTGCTCCTCAAGCAATTCCACCAATAGACAGATTGACCTACAACTAGACTATGAATCCCTCAGAATCCAAATCAACCACACAGCCAATGAGAGACAGCATCACCCACGCAAACCCCTCCCCAACCAGAACCTCCCAATGGCCCTGATAACTTACCTATCACAAGACTCCCTGATGACTCACACCTGACCCATCATAAGACCCATTATAAAAACCCTCATTTGACACACCCACAACCTGACCCATCACAAGCCCTTACAAACAGAAGAACACTGACATCCCTTAAACCCCACTGAAGATGTTACCTAGCCTAGTAACAAAACATTCAGAAACCAACCCACAAGCTCAACTGTACATTCTTCCTTCTGAAGCATCAACTAAATGCCATACTTATATAATATGCAATTAAATGTCTCAAACATTCCCACTGAGGCCTGCCTGTCTCAGCCTCCATGGGCTGGTTAGATGGAGCAGCCAAAAATTAAATGGAGTCCAGAGATGGTAAGCTATTCAAAAATATTTAATCATTCCCATTTCTGTACATACAGAACTCTGAAACAGAACTGCAGGTCCTATTCAACCCAGGCATTGCCAGCAACTTTCTTGAAGTCTCCATTATATGCAAATATGTTCTACCCACCCAGACTGCTTGGAGATTATTTATAGTTAATGCTGGCTGATGCTTAGGACCCAACATAGGATCTACTATGCTCTGAAATCCACATCAGCAAACAACAGAAGCCGTTGCACCTTTATTTATCCTCCTGTTATGTTTTCCTATAATTCAGAAGCAAATTGGCATTGAACCTACATATTTGCTGGTCATTACATAATGTTTGATTTTACAACATGCAAAATTCATAGCCTGCAATCCTTCCAACTCCGATCACTACCAATCATCAGCTGAAGGTCCCTCCTACCTTGCCTGACAAATACGTAGGCTAAACTGATATGTTTGGAAGGGGCGTTGTCTTACCTGAACGTCTTTTCTCAGCATGATGATGGATAATCCACGGATTGGGTTTCCTGAAGTCCCTTCTACCCAATTAGATTAAGTCTGAGAGATAGCCACACCTCTTGCTGGGTCACGTTTACCCAGTTCTGACGAAGGAGAAGCAACAGACAAAGCCAGACGCGTTGGTTTCCAGACTCCTGTCAAAGTGCCCAGTAATCACTAAAGGGCGGGACTGGATTATCCATCATCATGCTGAGAAAAGGCTTTCAGGTAAGACAATGCCCCTTCTCCAGTATGAAGATGGATAATCCACGGATTGGGACATACCAAAGCCTGCCTGTCCCTGGGGGTGTGTGTTAACAGACGGGGCATGTGATGCAAGAGATGACACTACTCTCTGTAATGCTTTACGGCCAAAGGCAGTGCCGGCAGAAGCAAAACTATCAATTTTATAGTGACGGATAAATGGGGAAGGCGACGACCAGGTCGCCGCCCTACAAATGTTGCCTGCGTGGCCCAGGCTGCAGAGGTGGCCGCACTACAAGTAGAGTGAGCCGTGATACGCGAAGGGATGGCCAAAGACTGTGATTGGTATGCCCTGGCAATACAAGCCTTAATCCACCTGGCAATAGTGGAAGAAACCTTGAGACCCATAGAGGCAGGATTGAAGGAGAGGAAAAGTGCCTCTGACCTACGGAAAGAAGCAGTTCTTTTAAGATAAATGAGTAGCGCTCTGTGAACATCCAAGGTGTGCCATCTGCGTTCCAAGTCACAAGATGGACTAGGGCAGAAACTCAGCAACACCACCTCTTGTGGCCGGTGAAACAAAGAGTTCACCTTAGGAATGAAAGTGGAGTCTAATCGCAGGATCACGCAATCGGGGCGAAATAGGCAGAGATCCTCCCTGTGTCAATGCTGCAAATACTGTATATTCTTGCTTTGACAATATGCAAAACTGTCTGGTATTTATTGGGTTAATACATAGCTTAGAGGGGGGGTAAAAAGCCCGGGGAAAGAAAGAGGAAGTAAACCTTTGACCTTCACACTAATTGGATAATGTGACTTGTGACTGCAAGATAAGGGAGGGGTTTAGCAAGAAAAGTTAGATGCCAGCAAGAGGAAGTCAGATTCTGGCATAAAACGTCCATGATGTGCCGTCAATTTGTAACACTGTAATAAAGGCTTTAGGATAAACATGCCTGAAAGTTCTTTGAAGTGTTTCATTAGTTGGAACCCTGACATCATGCCAGCTCATGCCATTTGGCCTACAGGGGGCCCCAGCTGTATTTATGCAGTTGATTAATGAGGTTCACATGATCACTTGTACAAAGAGATTTTGGTATATCTTGATGATATTCTGATATACAGCACGAATATGACTGATCACATAAAGCTGGTAAGAGAAGTATTAAAGAAACTATTGAATGCCAAACTCTATGTCAAATTGTCGAAATATGAATTTCACCAAACCCGATTAGACTACCTTGGCTACAGAATTTCCAATGAGGGTATTGAAATGGATCCAGCCAAGGTGAAAACTATAATCGAATGGCAGCCCCTGAAGACTCGCAAACAGCTCCAGAGTTTATTGACTTTTATTGTCAATTCATCCCCTCTTTCGCCGAAATTGCCCTACCTCTTACAGAACTACTCAAAACAGGGAAAGGAGGAGGGAAGCCACGACCGGGCCAACCACTAGCATGGACAATGGACTGTCAAACAGCTTTTGAGAATTTAAAGAGACTATTTGCGGCTGAACCGGCCCTAAAGCACCCATGCTCAGAGGAACCCTATGTGATTTAAGCCGATGCCAGCGATGTGGCAGTTGGAGCTGTGTTACTGCAAAAGAACAAAAATGGGATCCTGCAACCCTGCGCCTACACCTCTAAGAAATTTACTGAGAGTGAGCGGAGGTGGGCAATCTGGGAGAAAGAGGCCTTCGCGATTAGATGGGCACTATTAAACTGGCGACACTATCTAGAAGGGAGCAAGGTGCCATTAAGGTATGGACAGATCACAAAAATCTAGAAGCACTGAAAACTCCCCGGAAATTGTCCCCAAAGCAAGTACGGTGGGCATAGTACTTTAACCGTTTCAACTTCACTCTAAAGTACATACCAGGCAGAAAGAACTTCCTAGCTGATGCACTATCCCGGTTACCCCAATACAAGAGCGAACGAGAACAGGTTAACAAGGCGATTATTCCCAATCCACAAATTGCTGCTCAATTTACACCTCGCAGGGTCCCCAATCCTGATGACCCTGGAGCGAAGAAATTAAAACGAGAGCTCCTCACTGACCAATGGTTCAAAGATAATCAAGCCTCCCTAACATGCAGGGATGGCTTGGCTTACAAAGGGGGGAAGCTATATTTGCCAGAATCACTCCGTCTTAATGCCCTCAAACACAGCCACAATGTAAAGCAGGCTGGACACTTTGGATATTTAAAAACCCTACACCTCACCCGCCGGCAATTTTTGTGGCCGGGGCTAAAAAGGGATGTAGAGAACTATGTAAAAAGTTGTACTGTATGTGCCACAATGAAAAGAATCCCGGGGAAAACCCCTGGGTTACTGCAACCCATGGCAGACCCTTCTCAACCATGGGAAGAAATAGCTATGGACTTTATAGTGGACCTACCTGAAAGTAGTGGAAATACTGTCATCTGGACGGTAATAGACATGTTTTCAAAGCAGGCTCATTTCACCGCCTACAAAGGACTTCCATCTGCCCAACGACTGGCCAAATTGTTCCTGAAACATATCTACAGGCTGCATGGCACCTCTAAGTGAATAATTTCGGACAGGGGGGTGCAGTTCACAGCAAAATTTTGGAGAAATTTCCTTATATTAATTGGATCATCTCAAGGGTTATCATCTGCTTTTCATCCGGCCACCAATGGGGCTGCAGAAGCCGCTAACAAAATGGTGGAGCAGTATCTCAGATGCTACATTTCTTACCAACAGACGAACTGGACTGATCTCCCTTTTGCGGAGGTGGCGTACAATAATTCTGTGCACAGCAGCACTGGCTACACGCCTTTCAGAGTGGCCACAGGGAAAGAGTTTAGCCCAATACCTGAATATACTCAGTTGCCTTCCGCTTCCCAGACACTTGATCAGTGGGTAAGGGGGTGGGAAGAAGTTTGGAGAAACACAAAAACTGCTTTAAAAAGGACTTTTGAAACCTATAAAAAGCAGGCTGATAAAAAGAGGGCTTCCCAAAGAACATTCCAAGTTGGAGAGAAGGTCTATCTGTCAACTAAATATCTACGCCTCAAATTGCCTAGTAAGAAACTGGGGCGTAAATTCTTGGGGCCTTTCCCCATAGTTAGGACCATCAATCCGGTCACAGTACAACTAAAACTGCCTAGACTTTTAGGGAAAATTCACCCAGTCTTCCATTGTAGTTTGTTGAAGTCTTATCGGGGCTCCACTTTAAGACCTCCTCCAAAGAAGGCACCTGGGTCCCTCGTAGTTGCAGGGCAGACCCACTATGAAGTGAAAGGTATTCTTGACTCTAGAATCTTTAGAGGGAAATTGCAGTACTTAGTACAATGGAAGGGATACCTGTTGTCTGAAGCCACCTGGGTGAAATCTAGTGAAGTGAAAGGTTGGTCAAAAGGTTTCATGTGAAAAACCCCAACAAACCGAAAGATAGCCCTTAACATATGCTTTTGTTTACTCTACAGGATCTGTCCTTCTTGTAAGGGGGCCGGATGTCAATGCTGCAAATACTGTATATTCTTGCTTTGACAATATGCAAAACTGTCTGGTATTTATTGGGTTAATACATAGCTTAGAAGGGGGGGTAAAAAGCCCGGGGAAAGAAAGAGGAAGTAAATCTTTGACCTTCACACTAATTGGATAATGTGACTTGTGACTGCAAGATAAGGGAGGGGTTTAGCAAGAAAAGTTAGATGCCAGCAAGAGGAAGTCAGATTCTGGCATAAAACGTCCATGATGTGCCGTCAATTTGTAACACTGTAATAAAGGCTTTAAGATAAACATGCCTGAAAGTTCTTTGAAGTGTTTCATTAGTCGGAACCCTGACATCCTGACCGAGAGGGCTGCCAATTCAGATATGCGCCTGGCCGAGGTCACTGCCGCCAGAAAGGCCACTTTCATAGATAAGACATTGAGATCACAGGAACGAAGTGGTTCGAAAGGCGACGCGATAAGGACCTGCAAAACCTTTGAAAGATCCCAAGAGAAATACCGATGAACTGTTGGAGGTCTCGTATTAATTGCTCTCTTTATGAAGGAACGGATCACCGAATGGTGGGCAAGTGAGGAAGAGTTATCGCAACAAAGAACCGTGGCCAGAGCCGCAACCTGTCTGCTGATAGTACTAGGAGACAGACCCTTATCCATCCCATCCAGCAAAAACTGTAGAACCTGAGGCACAGTGAGAGATGACAACTGGACATGATGCCTAGACATCCAAGATATAAAACTCTTCCAAGTAGAATAATAAACTCTATTAGTTGACAGGCGTCTAGACGCTTAGATCATATTAATGACCCTCGAAGGATAAGCTTCCTCAGTCAAACATCTCTGCTCAAGCGCCATACGGTTAACTGTAGCCATTGAGGATCAGAGTGCCGGAGCGCCCCTTGACTGAGTGCTATTCGGTCTGGGGGTATCTTCCACAGAGCCGATACTGACAGGCTCATGAGATCGGCGAACCACGGGCGCCTCAGCCAATGAGAGGCTATGAGGACAACCTCCGCCTTCTCTCGCAGAATTTTGCGGATGAGGGCTGGAAGTAGAGGGAGTGGAGGAAAAGCATAAAGAAGGCCCCGGGGCCACGGGATATGCAGAGCATCTACTCCTTCCGACCCCTGGGATGGAAAATGGGAGAAAAACTTGGAAGTTGGGAGTTTGCTGCCGAGGCAAATAAATCCAGAACTGGGTGTTGGATCCCGTCGCCACTCTGAATGGTCCACTGTCACCCTGCTGAGAGCGTCCACCTGCTGGTTGATTGCCCCCGAGATGTGATCTGCCTTGATCGAAGACAGACTGGCCTCTGCCCAAGAGCAGAGCAGTTTGGCTTCCGTCATCAGAGAACTCAACCTGGTGCCCCCTTGACAGTCCAATGGGCTTTGGCCGCTATGTTGTCCGTGAGAACATGCTGGCCTCTCACCTTGTGACTGAAATGACACAACACCAGGTGAATTGCCCTGAGTTCCAGCCAATTTATATTGTGCTTCGAATCCTCCTTGGACCATCTCCCCTGGGCTATCTGAGACTGGAGGTGAGCCCCCCCAACCAAAGAGACTGGCGTCTGTGGTGAGAACGCTCCGTGACGGCTCTCTGAACTTCAAGTCCTTGTTGATGGCCCGAGAACTCCACCATTGGAGTGAATTCGATACCTCACCTGCCTGTTGGAGGATGTTAACTTTCGCCTCTGAAAGGGGAGGAGGAACCACTGAAGGGCTCTCAAATGTAGTCTGGTCCAAGGTACGATGGCGATGGAAGAGATCATCTTGCCTAAGAGCTGGGAGAGAGTGAAAAGCGGAATTGTCCTGGAGTGTTGCACCTGGCAGACAAGGGCCCTGAGACTGGCTACGCGATCTGGCGACAGGTAGACCATGCAGTATGTTGTATCTATCACTGCTCCCAGATGAAGGAGCCGCGTGGATGGAATCAGTTGACTTTTGAGAAAATTCACCAAGAATCTGTGGTTCTGGAGCACCTCTATTGTATAGGCCACCTCCGACCGCGCAGCCTGGATCGACACTGATTGGATGAGGATGTCATCCAGGAAACACTGGATCCAAATGGACTCCAGTCTGAGGTGAGCTGTCAGAACCTACAAGATCTTTGTGAATACCCTCAGGGTGGATGAAAGGCCAAACAGAAGTACTCTGTATTGATAGTGATAAGATCTGTAGCAGAATCTGAGAAAGCTGCGGTGTGGTGGAAATATTGGGATATGTAGGTACGCCTCCATGAGGTCGATAGATGTCAGGAGGTCGTTCCTTCTTATGCTGGCCAAAATGGATTGTAGGGTCTGCATTTTTAATTTTTTGTATACCAGGTAAGAATTTAACCTTTTTAGATCCAGAATGGCCCTCCATCCTCCCAAGGTCTTTGGAACTACGAAGAGGATTGAGTAAAACCCTCGCCCCCTTTGATCGGGAGGGACCGGTTCTACTGCTTTTATTTTGATGAGATGGGAAATGGCCTCCTTCATGAGGACCCGTTTTGACGGGTTTGAAGGTGTTGGACAAGAAATGAATCGGTTTGCCAGTTTTGAAAGAAACTCCAAGGTCAGGCAGTTGGTGACAGTGGACAAGACCCAGGCATCGGTGGTAATGTCCCCCCAGTTCTGAGAGAACAGGGAGAGCTGACTGCCTATGGGGGGTCCCTCCCTGGAGTCACTTATTCCTCCAATAGGGACGGCCCCCTGCACCCTGAAAGGGCCGCTTAGACTGCTGTGGCCTGGACTTGGGGGCAAAACATTCCATTTGACAGTCTGATCTGGGAGGAAATGAACATCTGGGTTGTGACCAGCTAGAACCCTGGGTGTTGCTCCGGAATCCCTGTCTGCGATAAAAGGGAGCAGACTTTCTGTCCAATCGCCTGGCCTGGTGAACAAGTACCTTTTTCTTATCCTTGTTTTCTATCAAGTATGGCTCCAGACCTTCCCCAAACAATTTTCTGCCCGAGTAAGAAGCGATGGCCAAACGCCTTTTGGATTTTAAATCCACCCGCCATTGCTTCAGCCAAAGCAGCCGCCTGGTAAAAACATTGGCTGCTATCGCCCTGGCTGAAAATCTGGCGGCATGTAATGTGGCATCGGCTGTGTATTCCACTGCCGCTAATAACTTACCCAAAGTTTGATGGGCGCATACCTGATCCTGCGGGATCATGCCCTGAAGCTCCCGGAGCCAAGTGATAGAAGATTGTGAGAAGAAAGAGGCTGATGTGGAAGCCTTTACTGTCCACCCTGATGCTTGATGCGCCCTTCGTACTGCGTACTCAGATTTCCTCTCCTCCGGTCTTAATGCCTCTGCCACATCTCCAGCAATAGTGGAGTTTGAAAAAATGGGAGTAAGGGATGTGTCCACAGTCGGGACCTCCAGAAAGTTGGTTAAGGATGGCGCCACGCTAAACAGCTTTTTGTCAGAAGACCCTGGGACAGGAGAAGCCCCAAGATTGGTCCACTGTTTTCTTACTGTGTTGGCAAAAAGTGGTGGACAAGGAATATGTCTTTGTTACCATGGGCTCATCAAACAGAGGATTTGAAGACTGACTGGTGGAAGGGGTGGGTTGTGGATCTGGCTCTGGGATGATCTGGGATGTGGTTGTGGCCTTGGCTAGAATGGTCTTGAATAGAATGGGATCAAAGAGGCCTACAAAAGGGGAGGGCTCCTGAGGAGCATTCTCATCGTCTGATAAAGCTGTCATCAATTTCCGAGTAAGAATCCCCACTCTGTGAGGATTGATCAGAAGTAATGGAATAGGTGTATTCCGGGGTGGTGGACCAACGCTGGGAGTATGCCGGGGGTTGGGATTTCTGTAGGAATGAGATACTCTCTAATACTTGCGTGAGCATGGATTGCAGTTGTTCCGGCGCAATCGTCTGTGAAGACTCAGGGCGGAGACCAGCTGCGGTGGGCGTGAACGTGGCCAATGGAGTAGGTTGAGGATTAAGCAGGGGAGCCCCCCAGCTTGGACTAGGATTAGATGTCATAGGACTAACAGGTCTAGATTGAGATCCACCCTCTGGAGACAATGGCCTGTGAACCTGTGCAATTGTGGTTACCTGAGGACTGAAAGGAGAGTCTCAGAAGTCTCAGTTGCAGCTTGCTCTTGTTGTGATGTAGCTGTCTTTTGAACCCTGGATATCTGCCTCTCTAGGGCCTGATGTCTCCTAGCGGCCTCCTTTTCTGCTGTCTTGGATGGGGGTTTGCCGGATAAGGCCTTTGCTTTCGCTTTGACTTTGCCGGCTGTCTCCGCTTTTGGAATTTGCATCTCCTTTTACTGGAGGACTGGTGGGTGCCAGAACCAGTTGAGGCTGCTTGTCTTCAGCCATCACGTTGTGGACCTTTCAGCGCAAGTCTGAGAATGGGTCTAAGAAAGGGAGGAGGTAAAGTTCTAAGGTAAAAAACAGTAGAAAACTGGTAAAACCAGCATGGGATCTTGGCACAGTAGGTAGGACCTGAAGAACCCTTCAGCACAAGTCTGAGAATGGGTTGTACCAGGTTATAAAGACTGGAAAATCAGAATGGACTCTTTGTAAAAGAGCTAGGCCTGAGACCCTTCAGCACAAGTCTGAGAATGGGTTGTACCAGGCAGTAAAGGCTGGAAAATCAGTATGCACTCCTTGCAAAAGATCTAGACCTGAGACCCTTCAGCACAAGTCTGAGAATGGGTCTGGAACAGGCTAGGAGCTGAGGCCCAGTGTGGGACTGCAAAACTGGTGAGATCAGTATGTGAACTCCTTGCAAAAACTGTGAAACACAGTATATGGTAGATAGGTTTTAAGTAAGCAGCAGAGGTGAGAGAATCTAACTCCCAATGAAAGACAATTCAACTATACTGCTGCAATATATTGCCAGAGGCAATGACAAGTGGATGTGGCTGGGGAAATGTGCTTGGAGATTGTCTCCACTAGTTCTGCCCTTTCCAGAAAAGGGGGGGGGGCTGTTTCAGCCACTCGGTAAGATCAGAAAAGTCAATTTAAACACAATTCTTACTTTAGTTTCTCATAAATGAAGTTGAGAAAAAAACTGCACAATAACTTTTTCGTCCAAAATGGCGGCTGCCAGCCACATGGCAATCAGCCTATGGTCCTAGTGCCAGCCCTGAAGTACAGGCCTCGCAGCAAGAATGGCGGACGCCAGCCACGTGATTCTCCGCAATGCAAGAGAGTAGATTGAAACAAAATGGCGGCCGCCAGCCACATGGTGACTCACCAGTAGCTGCGATCGTCCAAACAAAGCTCCAATGATCAGCTGTCGTTCGGGGCTTCCGGTAGGCTCCACGGTTCCTCAAAGCCCCGAAAACAAAGGAAATAAGCCTCTTGCCGAGGCTCCAGCAGTCCAGGACGATCTGCTATCGTCCTGGGTTTCCGCGGCAATCCGCCGACCAGCTGGATCGAATGGAAGGCTCCGCAGCTCCCTGAAGCCCTGAGCACAGAAGGTAAACAAAAAACCTCGCGCTGAGGCTACAAGCTCCCTAAAGCTCTGAACTCCCAAATGGAAAACAAGCCTCGTGGTGAGGCTGCAATAGCCGGGGAAGGCAAGTAATAGGGAGGCAGAGGAGAGGGGTGGAACTATCAAAATGTCTCTTACAATCTTGATTTGTGTGAGAGAAGGTCATGAATCATTTTCAACATGGAAAGTCTGAATATACTGTGATGGCTTCTGGACTAATCCTATGTCCCATTTGTCATCATGATATCTATAATATTTTTCATATTTTCGTAGAAATTTGTAGTTACCATATTTATCTATTAATCTACTCAATAGAAGTTACTTTCCAAAATAATAAAGTTCAAGCAATTTTTCAACACTTCCAGGATTATTTGTTATATTAAAGCCAGTGATATAAGGCTTTGATTGGCCTATATGGACTACTGGGATTACTGTATTTTGGGGGTGGGGGAGACAAAAAACACACTGCTGGCTTCCTTACCAAGAAGGGAGTTTCCTGTAATTGTGATTCTGATGCTCAACAAATCTTTCTTTGATTGAAATAAATACCCTTCATCATATACCAACAAGCCATATATTGAACAGGCCGATACATTTTCCTTGAGAGTAAGGTGTTTTATAATTCACTCCATAATTTTACAATAAGGATAACAGGAGCTTTTAGCCATCAAAAACAGCTTTTCTGCATTTGTGCTATCTCTTAAAAGATGTAGAATACATTAATTAGATATACAATGACAAGCATTTATTATGCTTACAAATTTCTCACAAGCTTATACAAAACTAGGTCCATTGGGCACAATTTTTTTCTTGTTTTAATTTTCACGTATTGCATTTCTAGTTTCCAGAACAAGCAGATGGATACTATTCTGGTGGTATTTGATTTCCTATCTAAGATGGTATTTTTATTCTCTCCTATAGTTTCCATCTGCTCTGCAAATCATGACATCCACAACTCCCAGGACTTTTATTGGAGTCAAAATTCCACCTGTCTTTTGTCCATCACCACTAAAATCCAATCTGTACATCAGTCATACAAGGGATTCAGAAAAACATACAACAGGGATGCATACTATGTTTGTCACATCTGCCCCATTAATACAGTGCATGCCATAAACTGTACATAATCATACAATCATGTGGTGAATTCATACATTTTTGATGGCCCATTTCAGTTCAATTATAAAGTAACAACAAATCCTGTTTACTCTTGCTGTCTTATATTAAAAAGGCAAGAACACAACAAAGAAATAGATCATAAATATCCAGAAGGAAACTCAATAGGGTTTAACCATCATTCTGCCCCAAGTCTTGGGTGAACAGCCATGTTTTCAATGACTTTTTGAACATCATCAAAGTGAGAACTGTACAAATCCCTGGTGAGATTCTGTTCCAGGGGTAAGAGCTGCATCAGAAAAGGCAAACCTCTGGGAAACCAGTAGATAACATTGTTTTATCAAAGGGATTTGAAGTTCTCTTACTCTGTCCAACAGCGAGACAATGAAGGGCTTTCCAGGTGACTCTCAAGTGATTACACCTGAAAACAACCAATCATGAAGCAGCTATGTCACATGGGCATATCCTGGCATGCCTATGACTACCTGCATAATTGCATTCTGAACTATCTGCAGCTTCCACATGGTACAGAAAGATAGCCCTATGCAGAGTGAAATACAGTAGTCCATTTGTGAGATAACTAGGACATGAGTGAAGGGTCTCATGTCTGAAGGGCCTCTCAATCCAGAAATAGGCACAAGTTGGTGTACTAGATCAAGGGTATCAAACTGCCGGCCCATGGGCCAGATGTGTCACGCCAAAACCGCACCCACCCGATTGCCGTCATGTGACGTTGCAAATTTGACACCCCTGTACAACACGAATGAAGGCTCTCCTAGTCCCAGTTGTCATCCACTCTTCAAACAGCAGCTGTTAAGTCCAAAATGACCTCCAGATTGCACATCATTCTTGATTGGGGAAGTGCAACTTCATCCAAGATTAAAGATAGGAAGTCTCCACTCAACTTGGCAGGATTGAGCCTGTATATATTCCTTTCCATCTGCACAGCCTCAAAGATTAGGATTGGACCTCACAACTATTATTTGGTCAATGTAGGGTCATGATATACAAATGAATGTCATCAGCATACTGATGATACCTGATCTCAAATCAGGGGGAAATCTTACGTAGTCATTTCATGTGGATGTTAAATAAAAACAGTGACCATGCTGAGTCGCAAATCACCCACAAATGAGGGAATAAAAATTATATCTAAAGTGTAATCTCCAAATGCAACAGGCAAGTTCATGGTTCATGATATCCATGGAGGACATAAACTCCTCTGTTGCCTCAGACTCATTCTTGCCCAACAGATTAATAGACTTCATATCTCTAAAGCCAGCCCAGAAATGGAATGCAGCAGTTCAAGCAGGAATGATACTGTAGAGTACAGAAGGCAGTACAGGAAAAGCAATCCCAATTCTTCTCTAGACCCCAAGTTGAACCAGAAGTCCTCACAGAGCCTCTGAGAACCCTCATTGATTCATTGATTATATACATGCTAGGTTAGCAACCTAATCCATAATTTTCATTATTTTACTGTCTCATACAGTACCAATTTAGGCATGAAGAATTAACACAATGTATTTGGAATCAAAGCATTTATTCTTTTCACTGGGCTATATCAAAGAGTACCTAACTTAACTTATCCGGAATGAAAAGCTGCCAAACTCAGCTCAAAGAGCAATCTCTCCTTACGCTGCCCTGGAAGAAACCCCAGTAAGAGAGCAGATAAGTCACTAAGCTGTTTTTATTTGCTCTTCCATACAGATCAGTAATATCATTTATTATTTGGACATTATCTCCTTCTGCTTCTTGGGTGAAGAATGGCAGCCATCATTCATTCAATCCTTAGATAGGGAAAAGTCGAGTAACTGTAGGCTGTCACTGGCTGGAAAGCAACAGTCATTCATCCCTTCTCAAAATTGCTTTTTGTTTCACTGGATAACTAAGTAGGAAGCTAAGTAGGAAGTATGCAAGTCTGCAAAATAAGCAACATCTACAGAGCAGTTCGGAACTTTGTACTTGGTTTCTAAAAAGTGCCCACTTCGAAGTGTGCCAGAGCATGAGCACAACACCTATTTCCACTCTTTTTCTGAGCTCACATAATTGTCCTCTGCAACTGCTATATAATCTTGGAAAATACAAATTGCTTTGAAAAACCATAGACAGGTGCTATGTTCATATTATGATACACTCTTGAATCATCTTTATGGAACTTAGTCCAAAACACTACATAATCCTAGTATGCTTAATATGCTTTCTCTCTGAAAGTGCAGCATACAGTCTTGTTAACAGAAGCATCAGGCACTTTATCCTCTCATTATTTGCTCAGCAGAATTCTCCTTCTAAGTGGGCCAATTCTGAACTTCAAATCCTCTCTACTGTGCTTTTTTTTTTCAAAATAAACACAACAGTATTAAATATCCTTTTTTTCAAATAGGTGGCTAATATCATAAAGAGTAGCTTTTTCTAAAGATCTTATTCTAAATTCTAAGTGCTTATGCAGCTGTAAGTCCAACTGGTTCAACATTTACTTAATTTTGGATTGTGACTTTTGCAGAGATTTGCATTTAAATTCAGGATCTTATATTTTTTTAAAAAATAACAAAAATGAATAAAGAAGGTTCTGTGTTCAGGTAAATTGAAGAAGGCAATCATATAACTGCAATTACACACATTTTAAAAAGATAAGCTGCAGTCCCTGGTATATTGAAACAATAGTATTGCTGTAGAATTAAATAACTTTTACCTCCATGTTCAGATGACTAAGCTATACATCTTAATCCTGAAGGATGGATGCAAATGCCGTAGTGTTGTTTTTGAAACTAAACAAGTGTACTACTAAATATAAAAGTGCCTAACAGGATATATATATTAACATTATACATATATATATATATATATAATATTCAGAATAAATCATTGTCTCAATATGTTGCCTAAAAAGACAAGAATATCACACTATGTATTCTACATGTGCTTACACATTTTCTGTTTATGGGTAGATTGATGCCAATAAAGAGTTATCATTTATTCGTTATTATTTGTGCTAGTTCTTATATTTGTTAGAAAATATTTCTTCCAAGAATGCTGTAACTGTTACAGTAAAAAAACAACAACAACAACCAGTCGTTGAGACCAAACACTGAAACCCTTTGTGTTACCGGAATAGTATTTAGATGTGCAGCTGATCATTTTAACCACACTGCCTCAGTCTCTCTCTCTCTCTCTCTCTCTCTCTCTCTCTCCTCACTAATCACACAAAACCATCGTTCAGGACTAAACAAAGCTGTTCTGAAATTTGCAATTGAAACACAAGGGGAAAAAAATTCCTTCCCCTCCAGACTGGTTGTTTAGCTTTAGGAAAACCCACGCTGTTTCCAATAGGCGGTAATGGCTTACCAGCTGTCAAGCTCCAGCTCCAGCAATGATTGAGTCTTCTCCGAATTACAGTGCAAGCACCACATGGCTGGAGAAAAGAAGTAAGGCGCCCCCCCCAAATTTATAGCATATTCCCCCCCCCCCGCGGGCTCGCCCACCACTTTCGCCTTGCCCTGAGACTGCAGAAAGAGTAACTAGAGGACACACCAAGAAACGTCCTGCTACGGTAGTCTCCAGAGCGAGTGCAGAGCCAGGGGGAAGGGGGGGGGGAGGTGTCCGGAAAGGCACGAGCACTCGGAGGTCCACCCTTTCCAGCCACAGCGCGCGCTCTTGTGCACGCGCGTGCCCTCGCTCAGTTACCCTCTCACACGCATCCGTTCCGCCAACAGCGCGAGCTGAGAATACCAATGGCAGAGATTGAGGAGGAGGGGGGGAGGCCGCTATCTTATAGTTGATTTACGGAGCAAATGCCAAGGAAGAAGGCAGGGGCTAGTGGGGAAACAACCAAAAAGGGGGGGGCGGTAGTCACCCCAGGAACAGAGCACTGTCGGGGTGAAGGAAAAAAAGCGCAAGCTTTCCTTGTCCTCCCTGGACATCGCAGGCATGTGACTGCGAAGAGGAGGAGAATGCCCAAGCAGCGGCACCCGCCTCCGCCTCCTCCTCCTCCTCCTCCCACTCATACTTTTCTCCCTGCTTCTTTTCACGTGACGGAAAGAGTGGAGGCAGTACTATTAATAGTGACATTCAGGCTGAGAAAAGCAAACTTCTTTGCTATTCAGCAGCTTCGGCGACCCTAGAAGCGGCTGTTTCCTCGGGCCGGCGGTTCGCTTTGGTAGCAACAAATGTTTGTGTCGGCTTGAAACGGCTTGGAGCTATTTTGAAAAGGAGACCGTCCCCCCCCCTTTCCCCCCCTTCCTTCCCTTTCTTTGAGTTCTCTTTTCTTTGCGACATAATTGTTACGTTTCGTAAGAGCATTTTGGGCACATAGTTGTCCTTCGAAGTTTATTAAAGACCACAGAACACTTTCTAACTGCAAATTGACTACCTTAACTATGTCCTGCTCGAGTAGATTTTGGGTTTTAGCTGCTCTAAATCCACTTAAGCAGAGATGAATGAGTAAGATGAATGTATCTGGTTTTGAAAAATGAAGCACGTAGGAGCTTTTTCTTCACCCATCCGTATAGCTTCTGAGCAGCCTTCAGCAATCTGATACTGTAGGTTTCAGAAGTGCTAGAATGCAACTCCCAGAATTCCCCCGCGCATATTTTGACTGGGAAATATGGGGATTATAATCCAACATTTCTGGAGGGCAGAACGCTATTCCAGAGCTAACAGATGCAGTCCAAAGCCATATTAGTTTCTTGGGAGATAATTTACAATTATGATTTGGAATGGATTTTAAATTAATTTGGCTCATACACCTGCTTACGCAGAAAATTTATTGTTTCAGGATGCTTAAAATCTCCCATGAAAGAAATTCTACTCTGTTCATCTATTCCTAGCCAGTAAACACATTAGGGATTCTGAGACTGTCATAAACACTGTCACAAAATGCCTATGCTGAAAGCGTATCAAATTATAAAATATCAATTTTCCCAAAGATAAATTATTGGGATAACTCCCTGAAAACTTTCCTTCATCTCCACTGGAAACTCTGTGTATCCAGGGCTTCTCTGGGGCTCAGAGGCATTCTATGAATAAATGTTACAGGTGGCTGGGTGCAAGCTTTATTTATTTTCATGAAAAAGGTATTTTTTTTAAAAAAAACAAACAACCAATCCTATGGGTATAAATGCTTAAGTGCCAAAAGAAATGCTGATGCCTCTAATCTTCATCTTAATATTTATTAATAGTTTTTTGTACTTCGAATCCATTTGCTTATACAAAGTAAATTTATTAAGCATACATTTAACTTTCAAGTGCTTCAGTGTTTAAAGATGGCTGCTTTTTCATCTGTCAGATTTATCTTCTTCATGGTATACATAATTATTTTTGTTTTTTCCCCCTCATATGACCTAGACTCTCATATTATTTTTTCTATGCATATATGCCGGTTTCTTGATAACTTTATAGTGCCTAAAATTAGACATGGTTAAGGAAAATATGGCATAGTTGTTTCATAAAGATGTTATACTACACTAATTCCAGGACAGAATTCTGTAGAAGCCCACATGTATATATCTCCAAACTGATGAATCATTAATAGATTTTCTTGGGTTGAGGTGTCATGATCCATCAACAAATATACATCTAACTATGGTAAAAGTAATATCCTTAGCCCATATTTTACCATGTCTAGCTAGAATATGCAGGAAACTTATTGAAGCCAAGCCATAGTTGTAATGGTTTGATTAAAAACCACAATTCTAACTCCACTGTAGGGTTGAGAAAACTGGTGACAAATGCAGTATAGAGGTACATATTTGCCTTTTGTTGTCACCATCTCAAACAATATAGATGTAATATTAAAGTCACCTGTTTAAAAAGTTTGTTTGGATTTTATTATACCAATTATATTTCATACAACTGCTCAATTTTTTAAGAGCAGCTCCTTTCCTTCTTTCATAGTGTTATGTCATTTATTGGATACCAGTCAAGATAATGATGAATTGGCATAAATGTAGTACAAAAGATGTCATAAGAAGCTAATGGATACCTGAGGAGAAAAAACATGCCACAAAAATAGGCATGAAAATTTGATAGACAGTTACTTCCTCTAAATAATTAACATTATAATATAACTAACTATAATTTATTAAGTATGCTGAAGTAACTATTGGTCTTGCCTGACTATGTCACATATCGTGATTCCTGTTTACCATCCTGGAAAAGTAACTCTTATGCTAGGTTGCAAAAAGATGTGATTCTGAGTCATGACAAAATTTACCATGTCATTTGAAAGTCTGTCCATCCCAGTAGGAAACAGATCGACATGTCTTCTAAACAATCTTTATTTGTATCTTTTTATGTTCTCACTAAAGCTCATTCAAAATACTATGTAACAATCTCCATAGTTTGAAATTATTTTGAAAGAAACTAATATATATATATTACACAATCTTTTCATTTTTTCATTTTAATATTATTTTAACTTATTTTTAATTGCTTAAAAATGTTTGTTCCATTATGTTTTTGTTTATTTTGACTATTCTTTTAACAATGTATTCATAACCTCAAAAAAAATCACTTCTCTGGCTAACTTTTTAATTTTTTTGAATAATAGCCCAAATTTATTTATTTATTTGATTTCTACAGCCACCCATCTCAACTAGCGACTCTAGATGCCATACATCATAAGACATGAAAACTAAAATTAAAGCTATTAAAACAATTTGAACAGTACAAAATAAATATGTATGGCACCAAGCAAAGCTATTACTGTGGATGTTAATACAACAAGGAAATGGGGCCCTTAACACACTCAAGACCCAAGGCCTAAGGCCCAGGCATCCAAACAACATTGCCTTATGAAAGGCCAGCAGGATTGGGATCATCCTGATATCTGAAAGGAGAATGTGAGCTCCGCTCTGCCCCTCGGCCCTAAGAGTGTCCCGCCATCAGTGCATGTGAATTGATTGAGTTTGTGTGTGGTAAGAATGTGTTAATTTTAAAATTATTGTAATATTTTTTGTTGTGAGCTGCCCCGGGTCTTTGGAGAGGGGCGGAATATAAATGTGATTTAAATAAATAAATAAATAAATATTCCAGAAGGCAGGGCCTATGGTAGAGAAGGCATGTCTCCTGGTTCCTGCCAGTTGACCTTCTTGGCTGATGGGACCTGCAGCATGCCCAAATTGCCTGACCAAATTGGATGAGATAACTAGGAGAAGACTGTCTTTCGGTAACTGATTCCAAACTCTGAAGGGATTTAACAATGAATTGCACTTTCCAGCCACACAGTAACAACCAATGCAGTTCATGAAGCAGTGGAGTTACATGTGTTGAATACCCAACACCTTTATTACATGTGCAGCTGCATTCTGCAGCAGCTGCAACTTATAAATGCTCTTCAAGAACAGTCCCATAAAGAATGCATTGTGTAGTCCAGACAATAGGTCACAAGAGCCTGGATTTTGTAGACAGAAAATGTTCTCAGGCACCCTTTAAAAAAAAGGAGGGAAAACTATAGATAAAAGATTGCTCACATAAATTCACCTTAGTCAGCTAATGTGCAAAGACTGGAAATAAAAAAAAAAACCTGCCTTATTTCACACATTTCTTCCAGGCACGTGGATTTGAAAATATGATTTGGCTTACATAATACTACAAAAACAATACTGTCAAGTTCGAAGTAATTATTCAAGGCACCATTAAATTCTATGTTCAGAATAAAGAAATCATGATTTTAAAAATAGAAAATAGTTCTCTACATGTATTACCGACCATTTTGACATGGTCAAAGTGAGTTATGTACATAATGGGGCTGTGCAGGTCTTCTAGAAGCCACCTCCAATCAGTGAAAACTCCGTGGAAGTATCCTCTGAAAGCTGCTTCACAAAGCCCTAGGCTCCCTCACTTCTAAAGGGCCCGGGATACACTATGTCAGCTCTTTTTGGTCTGTCACTACACTAGGCATCTACAGAAGCCTCTTTTAATTTTTACAAGTGCTGTTGAAACTGCAAATTGATAACAGATGTTTTGTTGAGATAAGCACCTTCTCAAAATAATTTAATGGCTTAGAAGGCATTTTAGTTCACTGTCCAGGTATACATCACAAATGGTCTGATTGATCAGCCGGACTTCCAGTTTTGTGCTATAGTGCACTGCCACAGGATTGCGGAGCTCCGCACCCCGTGGCTAGTTTTGCCCTGCCAAGGGACCCTAAATGGGTCAAAGGTTGCCCCAGAACGGTGATAAAGAGGGGTGCTCCAACAATCCCAGAATGATGGCGGTTAACCTGGCAAGAGAAAGGTTAACTGCACACCAGTGTCTAGCCGAAGCTATTTGCAGCCAAAGTCCAAGAGCATGAACTAGAACAGTGGTGAACGGCGTGCTTGGAATTGGTGAAAGTATCGATCTTCTCTCTTCTATTTTGTACGATTCCTTGGAAGAGAAGTAAGAAATTCTCTGAAAGTGAAGGAAGGGGACTACATCCCCACTCCTCCACAGACGGAAGTGGCAAATTAACTTTTAAGGGGGAAAGAAATATATTGCAATAAAATTTATAATACTATAAATTAAATTAAATATAATACCTATATTTAATAATTTATGCACTATACTGAATTACTAAGAATTATACTGTTTTAAGGCTGACGAAGGAGAATACTATCTGAAGAAGAGTTCAAAGAAATATACTAATTAATACACTAATTATGGAATTATAAAAATTAATCATTATTGACTGTTAGTTAATTATTATTGATTTTTAAAAGAAATATATGACCCAAGACAACACACTGTTCACTAGGCACTAGGGATTGTGATTGTAAAATCAATAAAATATATTTTAAAAAATAGTTTGATTCATCATTGAACTAAGAAATAAATCATGATTTTCAAACTATAACACATGAATCCAAAACCATGCACATATATTAAGTTGCATCAGTATTGGATTAGGATGGGTGCCCTCAAGTTCAAGTCTACCCACAATCTATTGGATCTCTCAGCTGTTATATTTCTGAAGCAAGGCAAACAGCTGCTTTGTGAAAGAAGATATCTATTAAATATTCTATTCTTATTTGTACTTTTATTAAACATGGAGACACAAAGATTTATCTACCTTTTGCTAAGCATTGCTGTGTTGATTGCATGTGTATGTTTGCTGTATTTTTTAAAATCAAGACATCTAACATAGATTTTTCTTTGTGCTTTAAGTGTAAAGCATCCCCATGCTCTGTAAATGCTTTTTTGTTCATGATATAAACTACCCTTACGCACGAACGTCATTGGCTAATTGGGAGAACAGTTAGGAATAAGTTAGATTCTTCTGAAGCTTGTCCCTCTATGTTTTGATATGCAGCACAAGTAATACCATTTATAACTTTGTATAGTCATTAAACGAATGCTCATAAGCTACTTGTACCTAGTTTGATTTAAGGATGCCACAATCGATAAGGCTAAGAAAAATATACGTATTTAGATTTGCTAGTCCATGAAAATTACTGTATTTGATACAGTCTAGGCAAAGTTAAATCCATACACATTTCATTGTTTTCAAGGGTTTAATATACTAAAGATTTAGTAGATTTACACTAACACAACACACAAAGCTTGTAGTCAGATTTTTAATTAATTTATTTGATTATTATTAGCAGAGTAAAATCAATCCAATCATGTTAAAAATATAGTGCCCGAGAAAACTAAAAGAAAATTGTCCTTTTAAGAAAAAAATCCTTCCTTCCTTAGTCATCCACCATATTAGTAAAAATGGAACCAACACTAATTTATGATTATGATACTGACAATCACTGGGAAATAAAAGAGCACACTGCCTTTTCCAAGCATAAATTACCCACCAAGTGATCAAGACAATTCATATTCCAACTCTAAATCTTAATTGGAAATATATAATGAAATTCAGTGTAATCCAAGACTGGCTGGAACTGTCCACTAGAAAATCCCAAACACCTCAGCACAGACTGTCACTGTACACGAATATATTCTCACACAAAGAATTTCAATTAAAACCATGGATAAGATCCTGGTTCAGATAAACTGAAAGCAACCTGACAAAGACTGAGCTAAAGAATGGAAAGAGAAAGCACCATCTAGGTTTAAAGCCATTAAATGACTTATGGCAAACCCTTAGTGACATATTTTATTTTAGATGGGTATCTTAATATAATCATTCACTGAGATTCTGAGGTACATCCTTTATAGCTCATAGAACTTTTTTTTAAAAAAAGACAAAGAATAAATAAATAAAAATCAGTCCATCTTTTTCTTTTTCTTTTAAATCGCAACAATTAAGGGAAAACTTCTACAAGATGTTCTATAGGTGGCACCTTGACCCGAAAAAACTATCGCTGATCTACCCAGACTCCCAGCCCAAATGCTGGAGGTGTGGAGACGGGGAAGCTACCTACTTTCATATATGGTGGACATGCAGAAAAATCAAAGCCTTCTGGAGGAAGATATGGTGGACACTCCAAATCATTTTCACAAAGCGTATAGAATTTCTACCTCAGGTTTTTTTGTTAGGGATTACAAAGGATATCACTACCTCAGAGACAAACTTATTTCTGAACTTGATTACAGCAGCGAGATTGTTAGTGGGACAATACTGGAAGAACCCAGAAATACCGCCTATGGAAGAATGGACTATGAAAGTAACAAACCTGGCGGAAATGGCGAAAATATCAGCATACTTGAAGGGTCGTTCCAATGAACAATATTTGACAGACTGGAAACAATGGATAGACTATATCCAAGAGAAACACCAATCAAACAAAATGCATCTGGCATTTAGCTAAGGCTCAACGTGAGGAGGGAAGAATGTATAACAAACCAAATGTTTACAAAAACTAACACCTAATGCTGAATGTATATGTTCTAATATTTACCAAACCAGACGTTTACAAAGATTAATACTTAGTGTTATATGTGGTGTTCTATGATGACTGCTTAATAATATGATCTTATGGTTAAAGTTGAACATTTTAACATTGAAAAAGCAGACTGAATTTCTACCTCAGGTTATTGAATTACTACCTCAGGACCTATTGGTAGGGACCATACAGGTTTAAAAAAAACATAACAGGAGTATAGTAGAAGCTTGAAGTGAAAAGTGAAGAATGTATACCTATTGTTGTATGTTATGTTCTACGATGATCGCTTCTTATTATGATTGCTTATTAATATGATCTTATGCTTAAGGTTAAACACTTTAATATTGAAAAAGCAGACTGAATTCCTACCCCAGGTTACTGAATCCCTACCTCAGGATCTTTTGCTAGGGATCATAAAAGATAAAATACAACGGACATATAGTTGAGGCTGGAAGTGAGGAGTAAAGAATATTTACCAAGTCAGAAGTCTACAAAGATTAATACCTAGTGTTATATGTTGTGTTCTATGATGATTGATTATTAATGTGATCTTATATTTAATGTTCAACTACTACCTCAGGACCTATTGCTAGGGATCGTAGAGAATAAAAAATGTAACAAGTGTATAATAGAGGATTGAAGTGAGGAGTGAAAAATGTTTATCAAACCAGACGTTTACAAAATCAGTCCATCTTAATCATGTTAATCTGGCTGCCTAGCTCATTCTGCATCACAACTGTCACCACAAATGTTATATCCTAAATGAAAGGTTGCTGCCTGTGTTTTCTTGCAGACCTTGTGCATGGAGTTATTTTCCTGATTTGGGCAGCTCTCATATTTCTTTAAATTGTTTTTTTTTCTCCCCAAAATTTGCTTGTTGCTTGGAAACCTCTAGATCATTTCCATAATACTATGTTATAAATGAAGAAATTTTGTATAATGTAAACAGTCTATATTCTGTCTCTGTTCCTTCAGCTAATGCTACAATTGGTGCAACTCCCCCCCTCTGTTTATCACAATGCAGCAACTATATAAAAATTTAACTAGGTACCAATAATTTAATAATCTGCTCTTAAATCTTCCTGGCTACTGTGCACTCCATGTGCCATAGCTCTAATGAACTCAGGAAAAATACAAGCAACCATGGACAGCTACCCTTGCATTCAGAAATGAGCACTCAGTCAAGTAATGGGCTCTTTGGATAGGCAACACTGATCTACTGGTATCATTGTCTTCCTTTCTATCAACAGAATTGGCACTAAAAAGAAACTGTGCCTTTTACCGACCACCAACTGTGCCTTCTCAACAGTGCCTTTTATGTCGCTTATGGAATAATAAGGGTATAGTAATGTAAATTATTTTTAAGTGACATTTCTATTATTTTCTGTTATATATTTCCTAAATTATATAGAAAATAAAAATGTCTATTTTGATATTTTGCCAGTTCAAATATGTTCAGCTCTTTAGTTCTGAATTATTCTTAACTAAGATTAATGATTACTGTTCATCTAGATGACATGTAACAAAGTGTAATTACAAGTTGCATTTATTGCACTCTGGCTAGGTAGTGTCTTCAATGCAATGAACTCTGGCAATCTTCAAGAGACACTGGAGGACAGGAAGGCCAGCGTGCTATAATGGGGCTGCGAAGAGTCAGACATGACTTAGTGACTGAACAACAACTGTATGAAATTAAGAATGTGCTGGTTTGTAGTAATTCCACGTTATGTTTAAATTAATAATAATGAAGGAACCAGACATGAGTTTGGAGAAAACTTGTCAACATTCTGAAATCTTGTGACTCAGGAGAAAATGTTAGGTGACGAGAATGGATTGGTGGAAAAATTCAGCAGTGAATTAGAATGATTTGTTAGTTGCTGAAGAAAAGAGCTATTGTTTTGAATATATCAGACTAGGCATAAACCTATCTATGAGTACATTTGCAAAATGGGATGTACTGAAAGGCTTAAGTGGTCTGATTAAAATCTTAGAGAACTAATGAAGGGTGCAAGAGTAATGAAAGGATCTATGGAATAGACGGTTATCTGGCAATGTTGAGTGTGAAGTTCAATACAATCTTGACAGGTTAAAGATGCAGCATGAAAATAATAGAATGAATCACAATACAAACAAAAATAAAGTACTTCATTTAAAAAATTAAATCAATGAACAGCTTGGCATATCTAGCTTTGCAATAGAAGCAAAAGAGTGGTTATCTAAAAGACTAATGCAGTTTTAAGCTGTATTAACAGAGATGTAATTTCCAATCATATGAAATAATTGTTCGCTTTATTCTGCGTTCATCAGACCTCACCTCATATATTGTTCAGTAC
The DNA here is from genome assembly GCA_034064705.1 of Bothrops alternatus. Classification (NCBI taxonomy): domain Eukaryota; kingdom Metazoa; phylum Chordata; class Lepidosauria; order Squamata; family Viperidae; genus Bothrops; species Bothrops alternatus. The sequence continues at coordinate 22,542,465 of JARGCV010000007.1, read as the reverse complement.
TGGACACATTTCAAGAAGGATTCAGCTGAACTGGAACAAGTTTGAGACAAACAGGATGGAAGTAAGAAATAGACTCTGTCAAGGATTTATACTGGGAGTGGTGCTTTTTAAGTTGTTTGCAAATTATCTTGCTTTTTAACTCATTTGTAAATTATCTTGACTTAGGGATAAGATGCAAGTTGGCCAAATTTGTTTATGATATAAATTATTTAGGATAATAAAAATAAGAGATAATTTGGCATAATGGCTAAAGGTGCTGAAATAGAAGTGGGGAAACTGCGAACTTGTCTTAGACATGTAAGTCAGCTGGATGATTCTGGATCAGACACTCTCTTTCAGCTATAGGAAGAAGGTATTGGCAAAATACTTTCTTTGATAAATGTTGCCAAGAAAACTATTTGTATCTATGGTCACTAACAGTCAGGATTCACTTAAAGGACTCTAATAAAAACAGCAATCTAAATTGAAGAGCAATAGATGATTATTTTTAAACAGGATGAAAGGCCAAGGAACCTGGAGTTCAGTTTAAGTAAGTGTAAGTGTAAACTGATGCATACTGGACAATTTCCTCACTCTTTCATCTTTACATATTCTGAACTACCTGAAGCTATAAAAATGGTATTTATTTCATAGTACATAGTAGTATGTAGTATGTGAAGAAGAAAAGCTTAATGCAAGAGATTATTAGAAAAGAGATTGAAATAGAAGTGTCAGTATTGTAATGACCCTAATACAAATCTATGACATGTCCACTAGAGCACTGTGTATGCTTTTAATTATCATATTTGAAAAGAGATATAATAGAAATAGTGAAAATGGAGAAGAGAGCAGCCTAAATAGTTAGGTGCTCAAATACAATATTTTCCTGTAAGAAAAAGCTGAAAAGTTTGAAGCTCTTTTATTTGTTTATGCCTCTCTGGTAATTTGACAAGTTGGAACATAGAAAAATATAGAAGCATAGCTATTTGGTTAATATTTAAATAAAAAAACTCTTGAGCATAAGTAAAACCATACTTCATATCTGTTAATAACAATAGAATTGTTGAATGGATGGACACGATAATTCCAATCTTATTGCATGAAATAAACTGACTTTGGTTTGATAAATTTTCCTAAAAGTCTTTTTAAGGCAATGAGAATTTCACATAATGATTTCACTAAATGCATTTAAAATTACTTGCCTCACTGCTTTTGCTTAAATATGTCTTTGGAATTACATTACATCAATGCTTTGAAAAATAGCATAAAGATAATAGAAATGTAAATTGCATGTCTTTATGATTGCACAGAAATTGATGGCATTCATCTACATCAATCATACAAAAATTTCTGAGTGTATGACTCAGTTTTGGTATCAAGACAAAAACTTACATTTCTTACTTGAACAAACATCAAACACAGAAGCACATTCATGTGTATACACTTAGTTTGGTCTAGTGCTATGATTTTTTACTTATATATAAATATAACAGAATAGATTTCATATTTATATTTTATTATTATATCTACTTTTCTGCTAGAATTTCCCACCCCCAACAACAAGTAGTTCTTGACTTACAACAGTTCATTTAGTGACCATTCAGAGTTACAATAGCACTGAAAAAGTGACCATTTTTCACAGTTATGACCTTTGCAGTATCCCAATGATCATATGGTCACAATTCAGATGCTTGGCAACTGGTTCATATTTATGATGGTTGCTGTATCCCAAGGTAACGAGATTCCCTTTTGCAGCCTTCTGACAAGCACAGTCAATGGGAAAGCCAAATCCACTTAACAACCAGATTACTAATCTATCAATCACAGTGATCCAGTTAACAATTGAGGCAAGAAACATTGTAAAATGGGACAAAACCCATTTAACAAATATCTCACTTAACAACAGAAATTTATATATATATATATAATTTGAAAGAATTATTTTAATTCAGAATAATTTGTTTGAATATAAGGACTGACTAGAAAAAACACCATTCTACATAACTCTTTATAAATGTCATCATAATAATGCTCATAATCACATGCTACTAATTAATGTCAGTGCTAGAATTGATTTTCTTGAACTTACCAATTATTTCATGGCCACTGTAAATCCAAAATAAAAAAGTCTGACAAATATTATATTAATTAAAAAGACAATCTTTGGAGTGATGAGTAAAATTATTTTGTATTGAAACAGGATTATTGTTCAATTCCCCCCAGAATAGGCAAAACAAAAGTATAAAATATTCAAGTTAGCAGCAATCCAGAAAAATCTATTTTTTATATTCTTCTAAGCCGTATACTTTTGAAAAATAGCTGATACACGATTGTATAATTATATTTATTGAAATGGATGTACACCTGAGGCTAGTCTATAAAAAGAGTAGTACTTTTGAAGTATGAATACTATTTGTTATATCCTGCAAAGTTAAATTAAATGAAGGTAATGAAATAGCTTTAAGTGAAATTGCTGTTATTCTTGATAATAGATATTGTACTTACTGTACATTTCCTCTCATTATATTGCTAGCTATGGCTTCAAAATGACCTGATTTGCTGTATTTAAAGATATTTAAATACCTTTTGGGACCAGTGTTTCTCAATCTTGATCACTTGAAGATATGTGAACTTCAACTCCTGTAATTTCTCAGACAGCTATATTGGCTGGGGAATTTTGGAAACTGAAGGCCATACATTTTCAACTGACCAAGGCTAAGAAATATTAGATATGACTTATTCCCCCTGTAGTAAATCACAGTCGAAATGACTTTGGTATGCTATTTCTTAGCACAATGTGATTTAAATTGTATTATTACTATTATTCTATTATTGTTGTGCAGTTATTTTAACATGTTTACTGAAAGAGTGTAGACTACTTAAACTTGATTGTGACTGAAGCAGTATGTAAGACTGAATGTAATAAATCAATGACATTTATAAATAAGATAGTTCTACCTTTTCAATGCATTAATTTTATTTGCAACATTACACTCGTCATCTGTTGAGATAAAAATAGACCTAGCAAATACTATGAAAATCTGATCATAGTATCTTGAAAGAAATATAAAAGAGCAAAACCTTATTATATAAATGAGCTATATTGCATTGGCAGCCAAAGCTGTGATGATACATTATTTTTAAAAGCATTTCCAACTATATTTAACCAAAGTTTAATCTGCTCTTGTTTTTAATAATAAAATTTTACGGAATTTGCTGGTCTTTTGAACTTCACATGTGGTCTTATATTTTTACTGTATTGTTATATATATATATTGCAATCACAACCATTTATCAAGTGTTAGATCAAAGCAGGATAATACTCGATTTAAATCTATGGTACATCCTCAGGGTTTTGCTGAACAAACTCCCTTTTCACATTTTGCAAAGAAATGGCTGTAATGACATGCCATCTCCTACCTAGGATTCCAATTTCTTTAGGAGGAGGTAACAGCTGGTAGCAAGGAAAAGGGCTTCCTACTGATGCAGCTGGAACAGAAATAACAACTGGAAAGTAAAAATTATCCCCTAGCAGGAGTATCTTTTGTTCCCTAAGAGCATTTTGAGAATATGTTCTTTGAGCCTTCACTCTTCTTTTTTACCCTTCACAAGATGGGTAAACCAGATTCAGTTTGTTGTAGCTGTCTGGCTTCATCGAGGCAGAAGGTAGGAGCTGTCACTATCTGAGTTAGGCCTTACCCTACCACTATCTCATGCTTTGCAATGGTTGAACACCTCTGCTTCAAATGCTTCTTTATAACCATCAGACAACTGAGTTGTTAGGGTAGTTGTTAGTCTTCCTAATCAGCAGATACGCACACATTAAAAGAAATGTTTCCAAAAGATAAAAAAATACTTCACTAGGAACATTGGGATAAGCTAGCTGTGTCTCCTAACATTTGTAGGGGAAAAGCCAGGTTAGTCTGTTAGCCCAAAATCAGGAGGAATCCGGTTGTATAAGCTTTTGCTTAATATGAATTGGCAGAGTGTGCATATGTGCACATGTAAATGTCTGCAGACACATTATTTGAGATTTTTCACTTGTAATACTGGAACTCAGGGATCATCTCTCCCTTAATATATTTTTAGACATTATTAAAGTGATTTATGCTGGGCTTTCCACTTTTACAATACATTTTCATTTGCTCCCATATGTACTTTCATTCATCTGTTCTTTTCTTAGCACGTCATTTTTTTTATTCTAAGCAACAACAGAATAGTGAAGTTCTATTAATTTTTTAAGTATAACACTTCACAAAGAAATCCAAAATTTGAAATATTGCTTAAACAATCACTTAAATTAGCTTTCACAAGCCTTTATGTAAAGAAGAGTTTTGCTTTTTGTCTCTGACTGAAGTCCAATTTTGCAAAGGAAATTTTAGTAAATAAATATAGCCTATCCAAATGAAATAGCATGCTTCTATTCTTCTATAACTATGTTTTATTTGCATGCTTCGAAAGAAATGGTAAGGCTATTAAGTAATCACCAAATACCCTTGGTCTAGGTATGTTTGAAAATCTTGCCACCTTTTGTTTAAATTGTGAACTGCACTAGCTAAAGAACAATTACGGTAAAACATGTTAAATTCAGTCACAGATTAACATCTATCTCCATATTATACTATGTTTATCAAGTATCTCAAAACCTGAAAGTTAGTATCTTTCTATTTAATTATTTTAGATTTGCTCCCCTCCCAGGGTCACTGGGGTGCAATGTCCAGTTATAAAAATTAAACGAACAAATAAATATGTGTTACATCTCATTTAATTATGTGACTCTGGATTAGACAAATTCATAGAGGAATTTTTTCTACCTTTTATGTAAAAGCTCAAGGTGGCAAACATCTTGTATCCTGCTCCTATTTTGCAAACCTGTGAAACAGAAGGACTGAGAGATTTGGCTCCAGATCTCAGTGAGCTTCTGTGACTGAGGAACTAAAACCTGACTCTCACCTTAATCAGCAAAACAAAATGGTTTTCTGTGTAGTCATTGATGGCTAATAATCTTGATGTCTACATATTACCTCTTGAATCACAGAAAGTATATTTTAAATATTGAGGAGTTTTTGCCCCTGTCTATATTTATAAACTTCCTGAATTACTACCAGGATTGAGAATCATACCACATCATTCTAGCATGAGCGAAGAAAAATAATTAATTGGAATAACCTAGCATATTGTACAGATTATATATTCTGTTACCACTTTAAAATTTCATTGACATGCTATATTAAAACATACTGTTTTGTGATAAGTATATGAATACGTAATACTATTGAAACATTACAATATTTTGCCATGCCAGCTAAAGGCAAACCATAATAATAGGGTATTTTAGGTGACAATATACTCCACTAATGATTCTGTAGGTGCTAGAGAAGAGTATTTGGTCATTATTTGAAGTACAAAATGACACCCCACAAGTTGTAACTATACTTCTCATACTGAGAAATTCTTTCCACCTTTTGTGCGTGTCTCAGATCTGCCCTGAAATACTCCCCAATTCTTCACATAAGATTGTAAAGAAGAATCAATTGTAGCAACACAAGGAAATTGTGTTGCAAGGAAAATTGTTACTGAGTTTAGCCTTACAGGTGCTGTTGTTCCCACTCTGTATTTTATATTGTACTTATGACTACTGTAAAATCTATTATTATTAAGCAAATATTATTAGATTACAATGTAATTCTGTGGAAATCTATAGAGAAGCAAACCTTACTGAACTGGATGGACCTTGTTCTCAGATAATCACATCTAGGATTCCTGCCTAAATCAAAGGGCTTTCAGATAAAGTAATCTCTGAAAAATAATTTTCAGTATAACTTTCTGTAAGAGTTACATGACTTCATTTTGGCTGCCTTTAAATGCAGGAATAACAATGATAGTAATAGAAAGTACTTCCAGATTAGAGTGACCGAAAAATCTCCTTTTAACACTGAAATAACAGCAGGATGCACCCCTGAGGACTTTGGTTTGCCTTTAAAAATATATACCAAATCAATGCAATATTTATAGTAAATGTTTATCTTAATTTTCTGTAAGTATTCATAGCGATGCAGATGTACAAGCAACATTGAAAACAAGATTGCTTTTGAAAAACCATTTTAACTCCAATTCTCTCTTTTTATATCACTGTAATGTTTTTTGTCTGAAGAGCAACATGTTAAAAATAGAATAGACTAAATACTGTTTTATGTGACACTGTCAAAGAACACATGAGTCTGTCTGCCTAGAGAATCAAAGGAAAACTGCTCAAAGCTTTCCTGGTATCAACAATTTGGCACTTCATATGTCCCTAACAGTTTTTTCCTTCTGGTTTTTTTTTTTTTTTTAGTAAGCTGTCATTCTTCACATTGGAGAGAACTAAAAATAGAAGTGCTCAGCATTTAATGTGGAAAGGAAGCAAAAATAAAACTCTATCAGACAAGGAACATATTTACCTTCATTCTTTTTATGACTCTGCTAGTTTGTATACTTAACGCTTGATAGAGCAGTGGTTCTCAACCTTTTTCAGGTTGAGCCCCGACTTGCGCCGCCCATGCGCGGCGCGACCCCGACCCACGCGCGCGATGGGCTGATCCGTGCATGCGCGGCGCGCGGCGAAAAAAAACAAAAACAAAATGGCGGACCGTGACGGGCCGATCCGCGCATGCGCGGCGCGAGACGGCCCGAACCGCGCATGCGCGGCGCATGCGCAACGTAAAAACAAAAAAATGGCAGACCGCGACGGGCTGATCCGCACATGCGCGGGGCGCGCGCGACGGCCCGAACCGCATATGCGTGGTGCGCGCGCAACGGAAAAAAAAACAAAAAATCAAAAATGGCAGACTGCGACGGGCCGATCCGCACATGCACGGCGCGCGTGCGACGGCCCGAACTGCGCATGCGACAAAAAAAACAAAAACAAAAAAAAACCAAAATGGCGGACCGCGGTGTCCGGCGACCCCCGCGAAACGGTCGTTCGACCCCAAATGGGGTCGCGACCCATAGGTTGAGAACCGCTGTGATAGAGGAAAGCGGAACTAATAATAATAATAAAGTTGGAAAGGATCTTGGAAGTCATCTAGTCTGAAATACAGTGAAACAGTAAAATCTAGTAAAAAAATCCATGTGTCAGATCCCGCTCTTTGAAAATGAATGAATAACATAGATAGATGTGGCAATTTACCTAGTGAGATGGCAAGAAAGCACAAAAATAAACAGCAAATTCTAGTCAAAAATTCAGATGGAGACAAGCAAATCCCCCCACACACAAATGTTATGAAAAGGCACAAGCTTTCATGAGTTGTAGCCTACTTCATCAGCTACTTCATTAGATGAAAGCTTATGCCTTTCTATAACGTTTGTTAGAAAAGATATTAAAAGACTTGTTTTGATTTTTGATTACTATAAAGTAACATGACTCTCCTCTTATGGTATCAGTAAATTTTAAATGAATGACAAATGAAAAATTTAGATGTAAATCATAAATACCCACTGATAAAGAAACTTGCAAAATATTGTACAGATTGGTTTGAAAATGCAATATGACATAGGACAGAAAGGAGGTGTAAAAGTGAGAAAATATTATATACATTAAGATACAGTACATATGTTTTTTCACACTCAACAACTATAGGAACTAGATGAGAATGGACAGCAGTGGACAACTGTGTGTGAAGTTTTTAAGTAATTAAGGGAAACCACAAATATTTTTTTAACAATTAGTAATTTTCCTAATCCTATTTTTTCACAATTGATCTCAGCAATATGTTAATAAAGAATGTCCCTCTGTACCTTCAAAATATTCCCGTGAAGCAGTTTATATAGCAGTATAACAACTTGAGCTTCATTATTACCTGGAAGTTGGATCTTGCATTTTTCCAGTCAAGATTAAACATTATTTACACTGATTGCACTGCTTCAACACTAATTACACTAACATGATTGAATGTCAGAAGGATGAAGAGCTGTTAAAGAAAGTTTATCTAAGTTGTGGGAAAAACATTTTGCGAAAGCAACTCACAATAACTCTGCCTTAATTCTGTTAGGTGTATTCTAAAGTAGAAAAGGCTTTGACAGACCTTTGAGACAGGCAAGATCAGGAAATCCTTAGGAATCTTGGGAAGTACAGTAGTGTGTTCAGGTATTGTGACAGATCCTTGAAAATGGGAGAAAACTCCCTTTCTACTTTAAATTATCTTACACAATCAAGGTGGAGTTTTCTTTATTATTAGCATAACAAGACATTGATTCTGTAGCCAGATAGCAAAGCAAATTCATGAATGGTGAGAGAAATCCCACTATAATAAATGTATGATCTCCTGAATCATCTATCTCAGTGATGGCGAACCTTTTAGAGACCGAGTGCCCAAACTGCAACCCAAAACCCACTTATTTATTGCCGGGTGCCAGGTGGGCATGGCCCACTGGGTGGGCGTGGCTGTGGTGGTCATGGCAGAATGGGTGGTCAAGGTGGGCGTGGTCACCTCGATGTTCCTCATGGGCAGGGACTCCTGTGGGGGCCGGATAGGGTTGGGAGAGATCCAGGGGTCTCTGGTGGCTGGGACAGTGGGCAAGAGTCCTGCAGGGTGAGGGGAGGCGAGGCAGGGCAGGGGTGCCATTGTCACAGGGCAAGGCGATGCAGGGGCCAGGGCGGCTGCTGCCTGACACCATCAGCCCCCCCACACAGGCCAGTGAGTGCATGGGGGCCAATGGCCCCTCAACCAGCGCACTCTAGGGCTCCGCAGCCCGCTGCCAGCAGTTCAGAGAAGCCGCCTCTGAACTCGACGGCTGGCCAACAGCTGAGGAGGCGATACAGTGGGTCATGCCCGGGAAAAGGAGAGCATGCAAGGCCAGGAGGGATGGGACGGGAAGGGAAACCAGCCGTGCTGGGATGCATCTGGCCATGTGGGACCCCAGCGAGTTAGCAGGCGGCTGCTTGAAGAGTGATGGTTGCCATCTCCAGGGCATGGCGTGAGTGCCCACAGAGAGGGCTCTGAGTGCCGTCTCTGGCACCCGTGCCATAGGTTCGCCACCACTGATCTATCTGCTTCTTTTCATAATGACTGTTTTATTAAGCGTTATCAGTAACCAAATTGGCAGCCAGCTGATCGAAGCAGAAAGATCTGAAAGGCTAGGGAACTGGTCTTTTTTTCTTTTTGCTCCATAAAGACAGGGCACACCTTGGCAGAAGGAAGGGCAAGGGCAGAATTAGGAAACACAGGGTTCCCAGAATTTTCCTTCCCCATTGTTTTTCTCTGGAAGACAGTCAGCTGTGTGGCATGGGGCATGCGAGGCACCCTAGGGGTGGGAAGCATGGGCTTGTGCCTACACTAGGCCTCCCAGGATCTTCCCCACCCCTGAGATCCTACTTAACAACCTGTGCATTTCTTTAATGAATGTGCCAGGGAGAGCAAGGATGGCTGGTCATTACTTGATGCAATTCATTTCAATTCCCAACATTCTACCCTAATGGGCATCTATGGAGACCCTCAGTTATCCAGGTCCTGGTTGTCTCAAAGGTGCTTTTTCAAGAGGCAACTGGCCTTCCTTGTTTTTCTTTGAAGATGTTTTGCTTCTCATCCAAGATGCTTCTTGGATGACAAGCGACAAGTCTTCAAAGAAAAACAAGAAAGTCTAGTTGCCTCTTGAAAAAGCATCTTTGAGACCACCTAGTGGGCAGTCTCCATTAAGGTCGTAACTAACTTAAAATCATTAAAGACAATAACTAAACCATCTGAGAAAGAATTTCATGCTTCAAACAGTATTACAGTGCTAATTTTATTGATACATTGCATGGTGATACAATAGTGGGCTGGAAAAAAGCAGAAATGGTGAGCAAGTTCACACTTTAGATACAGATATGTAGGGCAATGTATTGATTAGTTGTCAACTAATCAGTATGGGCTACCTGTATGTAAAGTGTTATACATGATTAGGAGGCTCATCCCTACTTTCAAGTAGCATAGAACTATTAACTCAAGAACTTGTTAACTTCAAGACATTTAACAAGAGTTAGGATTACCCAGTGCCTATTGATAAATTGCCTTTTCTATTTTATGTCAAGTTTTGAGGCAAACTTAATGCAAACAATTCATGAGCCAAATTTTGGGAATTTTTCCTTACTGGTAATTTCATCACCTACTACATGTCTAGAAAAAATAGTGTCTAGGAAATGTCTAAGAAAAATAATAAATTGCCCACTAGCTTTCTCTTAAATAAATCTCTGCTTTTGAAATTGGAAAATGCTTCAACTGAAAGGCTCCATTAAATTGCAAACTAGAGAGGCACTCTATTCATTTAACCCTGCTTGCTCATTTTAGATCTTTACAGTTATTGGAGGACATGTCCTTGCAATGAAAGTCAATAATCTTGAATAGCAAACCATACTGACTAGTTGACAACTAATCAATGACATTGCCCTACATATCTGTATTTAAAGTGTGAACTTGCTCATCTTTTCTACATTTTTCCAGCCCAACATTGTATCACATGCAATGTATCAATAAAATTTGTGCTGTAATATATTCTGTTTGAAGCATGAAATTCTTTCTCAGCTGGCTTAGTTATTGTCTTTAATGATTTTAAGTTAGTAGTTAGTTTTTACATTCTGTTGTTTGATACACTGTGTTTATGGTTTCTTTTTAAAGTTGCCTGCAGGAGTTGTTTTGAATCGTAAAAGACAGAACACAAATTCATTAAATAAATTATATAGCTACCTAAATTTGATAAGGCTTGAAAAATTTGCAGAATTATATTTTCTCTGATAGCAGCAATCTATATAATTTACTATAGTATTTGCCCCACTGATTTTTGTCTTTTTTGCTATTCTGGCAAAACCATACTACGTGGTACTACATCTACATGGAGGGAAGTAAGCACTGGGGTACCACAAGGTTTTGTCTTAGGCCCAGGACTATTCAATTTCTTCATAAATTGTGGTACACCAGTGGACAAAGTAGACCACAACCTACTTCTTGGTAATCTAGAAAAATGTGGGATTGAAAGCATCACCAGTAGATGGATTTGTAACTGGCTGACAAACTGTACTACATGGTACTACATCTACATGGAGGGAAGTAAGCAGTGGGGTACAAGGTTTTGTCTTAGGCCCAGTACTATTCAATTTCTTCATAAATGACTGAGATGAGGGAACAGAAGGGGATCTCATCAAATTTGCAGATGACGCCAAGTTGGCAGGAATAGCCAACACCCCAGAAAACAAGCTCAGAATCCAAAAAGATCTTGACAGACTTGAACAATGGGTCCTATCTAACAAAATAATATTTAATGTGGAGAAAAGAAAAGGTTTTACACTTGGACAGGAAAAACAAAAGGTACAAGTACAGATTAGGCAAAACCTGGCTTAAAAACAGTAACTGTGAGAGGGACTTTGGAGTCCTAGTGCAGGACTTTTCAACCAGTGGTACGTGTACCACCCGTGGTACTTTGCCATGTGGCAGGTGGTACGCAACTGCTAGCCAAGTATAGCAGGGGAGGGGAATGAGCCCAAACAACCCAAGCCTGAGGGAGAGGCAGTTGCAGCTTCAGGACTGTTTGGGCTCGGCAGAAGCCCCAGGAGCTGGCAGGGCTCCAGCTGATTGGCTCCAGCATTAACACTGAACCTCAACTTTTTACTTTTCCATAATATTATAAACTAGCCATTTCCATAACAACAAATAAATCTAATTAGCAAAACCCAAACTCCCCCCCTTTTTTAAGTCATCAAGTTTTTCACATCTTGCTAATCACTGGTGGTACTCCAATACTGTCATGTCCTAAAAGTGGTACAATATGTGAAAAGGTTGAAAAGCCCTGTCCTAGTGGACAATTACTTAAACATGAGTCAGCAGTGTGCGACAGCAGCCAAAAAAGCTAATACAATATTTGGTTGTTTAAACAGAGGCATAGAATCAAAATCAGGTGATGTATTAGTACTGCTTTATAAAGCCTTAGTAAGGCCACACCTGGAATATTGCATCCAGTTTTGGTCACCACATTACAAAAAAGATGTTGAGATTTTGGAAAAAGAAGAGTAGAATAACTAAAATGATTAAAGTCCTGAAGACTAAAACATATGAAGAACGATTCCAGGATTTGGGAATGGCCAGTCTAGAGAAAAGAAGGCCTAGGGGTGGATATGATAACAGTAGTCCAGTATTTGAGAGGCTGCCACAAAGAGGAGGGGGTCAATTTATTTTCCAAAGCACCAGAAGGCAAGAGAAAAAGTGGATGGAAACTAATCAAGGAGAGAAGCAACCTGGAATTAAGGAAAAACTTCCTAACAGTGAGGACAATTAACCAGTGGAACAGCTTGCCTTCAGACGTTGTGGGTGCTTCATCACTCAAGGTTTTTAAGAAGAGACTGGACAACTACTTGTCTGAAATGATATAGGGATTCTTGCCTGAGCAGGGGGTGGACTAGTACAGGGCTTTTCAACCTTTTCACCCTTTGTACCACTTTTAGGATATGGCAACATCCGAGTACCACCAGTCGCCTAGCAAGGTGTCAAAAACTTGATGACCAAAAAAATTAAAAAAAGGAAAAAAGTGATAAAATACAGGGAGTCCTCAACTTACAGCAGTTCACTTAGTGACTGTTCGAAGTTACAATGGCATGAAAAAAGTGCCCCCCAAGCCACAGCCGAGCAAGACAGAGCCCGTAGGCACTCTTCCTTCTGTCTGAGGTTTTCATTGTTGTGAGCATTTCTGTTGAGGATTGGCAGTGGGGGTGAGGTGGGGGTGTTTGGTTTTTATACCCCCCGTCTGCTGGGTGGTTGCAGCAGGTTTTGGTCACTTCACATGACCCTGGAACACTGTGACCGTCATAAATATGAATCAGTTGCCAAGCATCTGAATGTAAATCACAAGACCCTGGAGATGCTGCAACATTCCAGCTGATCGGCGCTTCTTCTGGGCTCAGCAGAAGCGCCAGGATCAGTGCTGCTTTCCAGCTGATTGGTGCTTCTTCAGGGCTCAGATGGAGCCTGGCGCTGATCCTGGCGCTTCCACTGAGCCCTGACAGCCCTGCAGCTCCAGCCATCTCTTGCTCAGGCTTGTGCAGTGCTGCCACCAGTTCAGCTCATTCCCCTCCCCCGCTACCACTTTTCTAGGATAGTCGCGTACCACCTGCCAGGTGCCAATGTACCACAGGTGATACCTGTACCACTGGTTGAAAAGCCCTGGACTAGAAGACCTCCAAGGTGCCTTCCAACTTTATTCTGATTGATTGGTAAGCTTAATGTACAGGTAGTCCTCGAGTTACAACAGTTCCTTTAGTGACTGTTCAATGTTACAACAACATTGAAAAAGTAACTTATGACCATTTTTCACACTTAACGACCATTGTCGTATCTCCATGGTCACTCAATCAAAATTCAAATGCTTGGCAACTGACTCATATTTATGATGGTTGCAGTGTCCCAGGGTCACGTTTTGCAATCTTCTGACAAGGAAAGTGCAATGGGGAAGCCAGATTCCCATAACAACTGTGTTGCTAACTTAATCACTGCAATAATAATTCACTTAACAACTGTGGCAAGAAAGGTTGTAAAATAGGGCAAAATTCACTTAACTGTTTTGTTTAGCAACACAAATTGTGGGCTCCATTTTGGTCATAAAAATTATAACCTGTATTAATAAATTAATACAGGACTATCTGTAATAGTAAATTATAAAGTAAAAAGTTACTAACAATGTATCAGTATTATAAAATAGCTAGCAAACGTGTTTGATAAATAGATGGTCAAAAGAGGTAACTAACAACAAATATTTTTAAAAAATTGAGTGTGTTACTCTACATTTAACATTAAAAGTCTTTAAAAAACTTTTTTAAAAAGAAAAAAATACACACAATCAATAAATAATACGGAAAACATAAAACTTTCTGTTCTTCACTAGTGTACAGTTGAATTAAACCGAATACCACCTATAAACTGCCTCAGAAAGAGGAATAGATGCCAAACAGGCGCTTGGGAGAGGCATTCCAACTGAGGAACTCTCTGCCATGGAACCATCTAGTTCACTCCATTTGCCAGGGATGCCTGCAAAGATGATGAAAGCAGTGAACAAATTCATATGGAAGGGGGAATTCTGGTCCAAAGATATTCAATGGCTTTTAAAAAAAACAACATTAAAATAGGTCTGTGGAAAGCAATTGAAAGGAGGGTTGGCAGGTGAATTGGCACAAATTAGTGTCAAACAGCCACACCTTCTTAAAAGCTTGTCTTGAAGGACTTGTTTTGGTCCATGCCCATCTTCTTCACTGGCATGCCTATCAAAATCAACTATGCTTTATGAAGAATTATTTTAGAATTATTTTAAATTTCTTCTTCTGTTCTCGACAAGTCCTTGAAGTTTTCTTGGCAAGATTTTTCAGAAGTGGTTTGCCACTGCTTCCTTCCTAGGGCTGAGAATAAAGAACCGGCCCAAGACCATCCAGCTGGTTTCGTGCCTGAGGCAGGATTAGAATTAATGGTGTCTGCCAAATTGCCTTACCCATTATACCAAAGTGGCTCTTAGCATAGCTTAGCACAGCTTTATACAATACCTTGAATTATGACCAGCTTCAGAAGAGGCTGAATAATAGTCACTTAAGCCAAAGGTTCACCCACTAACAGTAATACTTTTCTACCTGAACCTAGTTTTATTTATGACTCCTCCTTTCTTTTGAAATGCTCAAATATCTGCAGTTGTTTGCATACATACAAAAATATATATAGTTTTGTTTTTGGATGAGAGACTGACTTTTAGCTGTTTCATTCCTATATTGTATAAAGAAATTGTTTAAAAAGTGGCAAGGAGAAATTCCCAAATCAGTAAAGAAAGCAAAATACAGTTTTCCTTCATTCATTTTTAAAATCTTGAAATTTACATGATGATTTATATACCATCCAGCTCCAACTATCCCAAAACTTTAGATAATTAACAATGTAACTGTAAAAACAAAACTCATGTAACTCTAATATAAATATAACTAAAACCAAATCTAATGCAAAAGACAGATTGTACACTGTAAACCTTAAGAAAAAAAGCACTGAAAAATCAACCACCAAGGACATACATAAACACAACAATACTTACAGCTTTGCCTTTATGGAAAGAAGAGGAGGAGGGGTAAATGTATCTCTGGGCTAAGTGTTCCATATTTTGGAGACCATCAGAGAAAATGATTGCCTTCAAGGTCATTCAATTTTTGTAGAGATGGAATTTTTATCATGGTTTCATTGCATGCATGCAGTGGATATACATTCTGAATGTTCTTTGCGAATACTAAAAAAAAAAGCTTTCTGTTCCACTAAGAACAAAGCAGACGTATCATAAAGCAAGCTTCAACCTCCCTTCACAATTTCTACTGAAAAAAGAACAAATGTAATGATTTTGTGTCTTGCCCCCCAATTTTTGTGTGTAGGGGGGCATGTGTGTTTCTGACAAGATCTAAGTGATCAAGGTCTAAATCCCCTTGCTTCCAATCCTTACCCTCACCCCCTCCCTCTTTAACTGACCTCAGTTCAATAGTTTCTAGCTCTGGAAAAGGACAATGTACATTCATGGAGTTTGCCCATGTTATTGTATTGGCCAAAGATTTTACAAGCATTTGCTTTCCTGCTTCACTTCACTTATAGAATGTTCTGGCTTTCTAGTCCAGGGCTTTTCAACCAGTGGTACAGGTACCACCTGTGGTACATTGGCACCTGGCAGGTGGTACGCGACCATCCTAGAAAAGTGGTAGCGGGGGAGGGGAATGAGCTGAATCGGTGGCAGCACCGCACAAGCCTGAGCAAGAGATGGCTGGAGCTGCAGGGCTGTCAGGGCTCAGCGGAAGCGCCAGGATCAATGCTGCTTTCCAGCTGATTGGCGCTTCTTTGGGGCTGTCAGGGCTCAGTGGAAGCACCAGGATCAGCTCCAGGCTCCAGCTGAGCCCTGAAGAAGCACCAATCAGCTGGAAAGCAGCAGTGATCCTGGCGCTTCTGCTGAGCCCAGAAGAAGCGCCGATCAGCTGGAATGTTGCAGCATCGCCAGGGTCTTGTGATTTACATTCAGATGCTTGGCAACTGATTCATATTTATGACGGTCACAGTGTCCCAGGGTCATGTGAAGTTTATTTATTTATTTATTTATTTATTTATTTAATTTCTATGCCGCCCTATTCCAAAAGAACTCAGGGCGGCTCACAGCATGATAGAAATTACAATAAACACATATCTATAAAAAACCCTTAAGCTAAAAGAAACCAATCACTCCACAAACATACACAGAAACATACACTGGCTAGGGGCAAGGTGTTAGCTGCCCCAGGCCTGCCGGCAAAAGTATGTTTTAAGCAATCTACGAAAGGCGAAGAGGGTGGGGGCGACACGGATCTCCGGGGGAAGTTGGTTCCAGAGGGCCGGGGCCGCAACAGAGAAGGCCCTTCCCCTAGGCCCAGCCAGGCGACACTGTCTGGCTGACGGGACCTGGAGAAGGCCCACTCTGTGGGCCCTAACCGGCCGCTGGGATTCATGGGGCAGCAGACGGTCCCGTAAATAACCTGGTCCAATGCCATGTAGGGCTTTATAGGTCATAACCAACACTTTGAATTGGGTTCGGAGACCAATTGGCAGCCAATGCAGCTCGCGGAGTGATGCCGAAATGTGGGCATTTCTAGGCAAGCCCAACACTGCTCGCGCGGCTGCATTCTGCATTACCTGAAGTCTCCGAACATTTTTCAAAGGTAGCCCCATGTAGAGAGCATTGCAGTAGTCGAACCTCGAGGTGATAAGGGCATGAGTGACTGTGAGAAGAGACTCCCGGTCCAAATAGGGCCGCAACTGGTGCACCAGGCGAACCTGGGCAAATGTCCTCCTCGCCACAGCCGAAAGATGATGTTCCAAATTTAGCTGTGGATCGAGGAGGACGCCCAAGTTGCGGACCTTCTCCGAGGGGGTCAAAAGCTCCCCCCCCAGGCTAATGGACGGATAGATTGAAATATCCTTGGGAGGCAGAACCCATAGCCACTCCGTCTTGTCGGGGTTGAGTTTGAGCCTGTTGGCACCCATCCAAACCCTAACAGCCTCCAGACATCGGCACATCACTTCCGCTGCTTCACTGAAATGACACGGGGTGGAGATGTAAAGCTGGGTATCATCAGCATACTGATGATATCTCACCCCGTGTTGTCGGATGATCTCGCCCAGTGGTTTCATGTAGATATTAAACAGCAGAGGGGAGAGGACCGATCCCTGAGGGACCCCACAAGGGAGGAACCTAGGGGTTGACCTCTGACTCCCCGCCAACACCGACTGCGACCGACCAGTGAGGTAGGAGGTGAACCACCGCAAAACAGTGCCTCCAACCCCCAACCCCTCCAGTCGATGCAGAAGGATACCATGGTCAATGGTATCGAAAGCCGCTGAGAGGTCAAGTAGCACCAGGATAGTGGATAATCCCCTATCCCGGGCCCGCCAGAGATCATCCGTCAGCGCGACCAAAGCAGTTTCCGTGGAGTAGCCGAGCCTGAATCCTGACTGTTGAGGGCCCAGATAATCGGCCTCATCCAAGGACCGTTGGAGCTGGAGTGACACCACCTTCTCAACAACCTTCCCTATAAAGGGAAGATTGGAGACAGGACGGTAGTTGTTTAAAACAGCTGGGTCCAGGGAAGGCTTCTTGAGGAGGGGGCGCACAATTGCCTCCTTGCAGGGAGCCGGAAAGGACCCCTCCCTCAAAGAAGCGTTGACAATCTCCTGAACCCAGCCCCGCGTCACCTCCCTGCTGGCCGAAACCAGCCAGGAGGGGCACGGGTCCAATAAACAGGTGGCGGAGCTCACAGCTCCAATGGCCTTGTCGACTTCATCAGGTGCCACCGGGTCAAACTCCTCCCACACAACAGGATCAAGACGAGTCCCTGTCATCTCGACTGAATCATTATCAGCCGATACTGCATTCCAATTGGAGTCAAGGTCCATCCGAATCTGGGCGATTTTATCCGCGAAAAACTTATTAAAGTCCTCAGCACTACCCTGCAAGGGTGCATCAACCCCCCACCCAGCAGATGGGGGGTATAAAAACCAAACACCCCACCCCCGCTGCCAATCCTCAACAGAAATGCTCACAACAATGAAAACCTCAGACAGAAGGAAGAGTGCCGCCGGGTGCTGTCTTGCTCGGCTGTGGCTTGCGGGGCACTTTTTTCAGTGCCATTGTAACTTCGAACAGTCACTAAGTGAACTGCTGTAAGTTGAGGACTCCCTGTATTTTATCACTTTTTTCCTTTTTTTTTTTTTTTGGTCATCAAGTTTTTGACACCTTGCTAGGCGACTGGTGGTACTCGGATGTTGCCATATCCTAAAAGTGGTACAATGGGTGAAAAGGTTGAAAAGCCCTGTTCTAGTGGACCACAGTCTTTCCAAAAAAACTACTAGTAAAAAACAGATGTAGTACGGTCCATCTATACTGACCCCTAGGCTCTTCCCCACTAGTTCCATAAACACATGGTATTCAGTGATTTTATGCTTACTAGAAAATGTTCTCTCTTCTTCTGGGCTGTTAAAGAAATATTTAGCAATTCAGTGAAAAGAAAAGAAAAAAAAAGAAAGGAAAGGAAAGAAAAGAAAAGAGTACAGCAACTAATATCTAAAAAAAGCATTATTTCTTTTCTAAGAGACTCTTACAAGAACCTTAGATAAAGCAGAATGGGGCTTGCAGCTGAACTAACACCCTCTATTATGCTCTCTAAAAACATAATAAAGGCACAGTGTCATGACGGGCCATTTCTCAGACTGGGTCCCTTTTGATTCCTGCTGACTGTTGGCTTGAAGTTTGTATAAAGTTACGTCATTTTAAGCTTAAACTGTAGAAAAATACAGCTGGAACCCATAGGTGCATGCATATTAGACAGCAAATGTAGAGATATAAAAGCTTGCTATTTGTAATGCTTCTATATATTAAAACATTATTTACTGTATACGACAGGTAAATAATTCAGCGCTCTCTTTGTACAAAAGAGCAATCAGAATTTAAAATGGAAAAGAATGATTAAAATAGAACACACTCTGCAAGTTCATTTGCTAAATGTAACTTAACTGAAATGCAGTTTATTCTGTGTGGTTGCATTTGACTCCACTCTTCCCTAGACATATAAAGGGTCCTCTGGAACAGTGTGAAATGTGTTGCTGTGGTCTATAGGGAGAAAGAGGAAATGGGATCTAGCAGGAAATTGTGGTGACTGTGCCTAGTCCCAAGTCCTGCAAAACAGACAGCCTAATAGGGATGTTATTGTTTTCAAACTGACAGATAATGTTACAAGTAGTCCTTGGCTTATGGCCATTTGTTTAATAATGATCCAGAATTATGATGGCCTCTGAAAGGATGTTTTATGGTCTGTAAATCACTTATGTCTGTCTCAAAATGTTGCACCATCACCCCTGTTGTCACGTGACCATCATCTGAATGATTGACCGGTTCGCATTTATGATTTGCAAAGCACCCTGGGATCATGCAATTGCTATTTGCAATCTCTAAAATCCTGAAGATTTCAGCTCCATTCCTACATCTGCCAAAGGAATTCCCTTCCATGCACAGAAGGGATCTTGAACTATTTCAGCAAGCAGCTCTTTCAACTGGAGCAGGGAAGAGAGGGAACTGAAATCCCAGCACAGAGTGGGAATCAGTGTGGTAAAGTGTGGTGAGATACGGTAAAGGGGAGGGCCCCCTCAGGTGAGTGCGGGAGGCCCTGGGAGATGCAGTGAAGGGGCAGCTTGCAAGTGTCTCTCCACTCCACTCGGTGGCTGAAAATCCTGGTTGGATTCTGGCAAGGAGAATTTGCAGTTCCTGAGTGGGATGTCCTCCAAAGCACCCTACGCTCCTTATCTGGAACTTCACACACTTAATGATCCCACAATTGCTTAATATCCACAAGCAGAAATGCCATGATTCCAGTCCTTGAGCATGGCAGCCACATGGGCAGACATGACATCTCACTTAATGACTGCTTTGCTCAATGACAGATGCTATTCTCAATTTGGTTGTTAAGTCGAGAATACCTGTATATGTTGCTAGCCCCCCCTCTTTTTGTCTGTTTACTGCTAACAGAAGTCAACATAATTTCTACTGATTGTGACAAGCCATGATTTTGATTACCTTTTTTCCAATGTTAAAATAAACTTCACTAGAATTCTACATAGCTAATCTTTTAAAAATATTTCTTGATCTCTAAAATAATAACCAGTAACTTAAATAATTTTAGAATGAAAGTAAAAATTACACATAGTAATATGCATAAAATCCTTTAAAGGTTTTGTTTTCTGTGTTGGTAACCATGGCTGAATTTTAACCAGAATGAAAATATGGAATATTCCAAATTCTGAAAATCTTATTGTGAGGAAAAAAAACAACTTTTCTCTAGATGTGTTTTTGGGCATACACAATGCATGCACATTGTTTTCACTGCACAATGTTACAGAGAAAAAGGATGAATACTCTTGCATAATTTAGTTATCTTTTTCAAACTGTACCTTTACAATTTATATGAGATATGTCAGGATTCTTATTCTGACGGCGTGCTTTGCAAAAAAGAGATTTATTTATAGTATTTGCCTCTGATAACCTAATTCTTTCATCTTTTAGAAGAATTCCTTAGTAATAAAGATATGTAATTAATTTCTCGAGTAGAAAGATTGCCGGGGTTCAATCATTGAATAAGAAAACTCACAATATTCTATTTCTAAATGGTAAAAGAACTTAAAAGTTTTCAGTAGTTGCTGACTAGCATTTGATGGTATAGTGCTAAAAGTCAGCCCTGGAAACCACTACAATTCACAGCTGCTAAAGATGAATTATAAAGAAGAACTTTATAATAGGAAGCAATGGAATACTAAGTTTGTTATTAAAGGATGCCAGGCTAAACTATCTATCTATCTATCTATCTATCTATCTATCTATCTATCTATCTATCTATCTATCTATCTATCTATCTATATCTATCCATCCATCCATCCATCCATCCATCCATCCATCCATCCATCCATCCATCCATCCATCCATCCATCCATCTATCTATCTATCTATCTATCTATCTATCTATCTATCTATCTATCTATCTATCTATCTATCTATCTATCTATCTATCTATCTACACAATGTATTGCTTATGCACATTTTAACCCACATACAATGATAGGGCACTGAGCTGCTAAAATGAGTATTCAATTATTCATAAGATCTAACCATTTATTAATATAAAATGAATCAAAGCAGAAAGAAAAAAAATTAAATCCAGGCTGCTTAAAGGACAAAATACAATCAATAGATATTTTCCATTATGAATCTCATTCATACAGAAACATCTATATGAACTTCTACAAAATAAATGTAATGTTCACATCTTTCAAATTTAGTATACTTACAACTATATTTCATTGCAAGAGTAATTGACTATAACAATTTTGTGCAATTTGAAGAAATATTTGAAACACATACATTAAAATGGTAGGAAAAATCTATTCTCCCACATAAAAATGCTTTAACGTACAGTTACCTAAAATCAAGAATTTTAAGTAGTATGTTGTAGCTATTCACATCTACAATAGGCCACATTTTATTCTATTTACACAATTTCTCATAAAGCTTGTACTAGCTCATGAATTTTATGCATCTATTTTGAAACCACTGACTAAATATATTTAGTTTTTCTTACTTTTTGAAATACATTTCTAAGTTTGTTTATTCAGACATAAATCCCACTATGGCAACTGAGGCTACTTTGTAGTAATTATTTGTAGGATTAAAACTTTTAAAATGTAAAAGCTGTGAAAAATAAATCCCAGCCATAAATAATAATAATAATAATAATAATAATAATAATAATAATAATAATAATAATAATAATAATAATAATAATAAAGTTGGAAGGGACCTTGGAGGTCATCTATATAGGAAACCCTATACCATTTCAGACAAACGGCTGTCCAGTCTCTTCTTAAAAACTTCCAGTGTTGGAACATTCACCACTTCTGGAGGCAGGTTGTTCCACTGGTTAATTGTTCTAACTGTCAGGAAGTTTCTCCTTAGTTCTAGGTTGCTTCTCTCTTTGTCACTTTCTTATCCTTGTGATTTTTATGTATTACTGTATTCTTTTTCCATTCATCTAATAAGAAATTGTTTTGTTTCACAATATTATTCAAAATGGTAGTTGGGGGAACATGGATTCTAAACCAAATATCAGTATGAATGCAACCATCAAAATTAAATATTTTATTCTAATAGGAAATTCTATCAGTTTAAATATTAAAGCATATCCAATGATATAGTTAGATCTTATTAGTATAGAAATACAAGAACATTCAGTGTTTTTTTTAACTTGAAATATATTGTTATTACTTTTCAGCTATACTTACGGTTTGTAATTCATCACTTACTTATAAAAACATCTTGATATAGTAATCATCCAGTAGCTAAATGCATTTTGAAAGCTGTATTTAAGATTCATCACAGAACGTTTTAGAAATTTCTCCTACCCTCAAATAGTCAGATTTGGCCATAAAGAGAATTTGTTCACGGAAGATTGCAAACTAGAAGATAAGCTCCTCCTGAAATATGGACCGATATTAAGAGATTTTGAAAACAGTCAGGTTTTACTTTTATTATTATATATCACACTTTTTTCATATCAATAGCCTTGCTATTCCAATTGCATTACAATATTTTTAAAAGATGCAGAAGTGATAAACAACCCCCATCTTTTAAACTATTGGTTAAAAAAGAAGGAAAAAAGCTCACCAAAAGCGTTTCAGAATGAGCAAACATACATAATTGGTCAAATGCAAAGAACTTGAACACAGAAGCAAAAGGAATCAATTTGGTCAGTATAATTACAATAAGCATTTCGGGAGAAAAACTGATACAGTATAGAACAACCCAAAACTCTTACTCTGTTTAGCTGAGAAATACTCTGTTCTCTAAAAAATACAGCCTTCTGCTTTCTGTTTAAGAAAAAAAATGGGGGGGATTCATTTTCTTCAGTTCCATTCTGAGCACAATTCACATACAACAGAAAACAGACGGAAAAGAACTATAGCTCCAGCCCGATGCATGCAAAAGAAATAGATTGTATGAACATAATCTTCCACTGCTATACGGGTTCATTTAATTACAGCCTTAGCAAAAGCTAGTGCTGCAGTAACTTCCTTCCTGCACTGCATCATTCACCTACCTCTGATTTCACAGTTCCAGAGGACATAAAAATAATAATAATTCCAAATAACCAGGTGGAGTTCTGTCAGTTTCCCTTTGCAGTGGTGATCAAACAACAACTTGGGGTGAGGGGAGAGGGAGGGAGAAGGACAGGAGAGAGACAGATACAGAGAAGCCCTATTATGTCCAATTGGAGGACGCAGCTGGGTCAGTGCCTCAGCTGGAAGAGAGTGCAGGATTCTTTGCTGAGATGTTCTGTATTGATCAGCATATTTGCCAGATGCTATCATGATGTGCTAGACCTCTGCTTTTTCTAACTCTACTCAGCAGCTTTCAAGGCAACTGTAATTCATGCAATATCTAATTTCTTTAGTGCTTCTGACAATCTCATTGGATGGAATAATGGCTGTTACCAGTTTTTAAAATGAGAAGGTGAATGTGCAGGTGGATTTGTGCGTCCTATGTGGAATGCCAAATAGAAATATAAAAAATGCATTTAATTACAAATTAATAAAGTCTCTTTATGCATGATGTTTACTATTAAGAGTGATGCAGGGTTAAATAGCTAACATATTAAACACCCAGACACCTGAAAGCTGTATAATTTAGGAACACTGAACAGAAATGTAAGATAAACAGTATCAGAGCACTACAAGGATAAGGCTGTTTTAACATGCTAAAAAGTACACTTGCAAATCTCTTATACGGTGCCATGCATGTTAATTTATAGGAACACCAATTAGATGTTAAGTATAATATAAATTTAGGCTGGTATATAAAATATTTCTTCAAAGTGATTTAAAAGCAAGGTTCAGTAACAACTTTCTAGGATCAATCATAATGACAGAAAAGAGCACACAAGCTTTACATCACTGTCCCATCTACTGTGGCTCTTGGCCTCCCAAAAATCATTAAATGGGGTCTCACATATTAAAAGATGATATTCTTTGGCTACTGAAAATCATTATATATCATATTAAGAAGCTTTCCATGCTGGTGGCTCCCTTACAGTTGGATTCTCAGTATTATAAAATAACTCAATATATTTTAGCATGTGAAAAAAAAATCTTTGTTATAATTTCTAGTTAGTTTGTTGTTATAAGACCTGGCTACATAAATGACAATGGAGTTGATTATAAGGAAAAGGAAGCAATTAATTAATGATTTAGCTTCAAAGCCATCAATTGGTACTCTGTATGTCAAATGCACCTGTTTTGATACCAAAAGCTCCAGTATTTGCCAAATCTTTGCAATGTTGAACATGTGACTAACACAAAATAATAAGATATATTTGTGCCCAAATGCTGTAATATAATGCCTCAATTGTCATGCTGGAGATACTGCATGCATGTACCTGTCATACTATTCTCTTTCAGAGTATGCTAGCCTGGACTGCCATTCAGTAGAGTGATCAGGAGGGCTACAGATATTCTTTGTAAAAATCCTTTAGAATAACTGCGTGTTTAGCATATGTTGGGGCAAAAATCAGTGATGCTGAAATAATTATGGATATTTGTATCTCACCAGGTATAGTTTACCGCTGTGGAATAATTATAGCAATGCCTTTTAAAAAAAAAAAATGGAAGGAATCTACATTTCTGATGTAAATGAACTTGTACACCAGGTTGATTAACAGATTTAGGTCTGAAATTAGCAATAGTAATAAAGTTTCTCCATAGAGTATGGTATCTCCTACTCTACAGGTATTTAAAAAATAAGCCAAATAACACTTTCCCATTGGGCATTTAGCTCTTATGTTAGTTGCATGGTACTTTTGATATATTTATTAGTTTATTATTGATTTTTTATCACCAACATGTTTTTTGCACTTTTTTGTACTTTCTTGGATTCATCCCAGAGTCGGCTTCAATTGGCTATGACTATTTTAAAATAAATGAAGAAATAGTGGACTTGTAGTAGTAGGCTTCCCTTACTAGATAGAACCATGGCTAGTATTGAGAAGAGATGATGTGAACCTACATGGTGGATATTGGCTAGGCAAAGAATAGAGAGCCAGTGAAATCTCTCTTGCCATGTTGGGAGAAGCCACGAAGCAACCTAAATTTGCTTCCATGGTGGCTGTGGCTTTGCATTGCACTGCAGCACTCTTAGTATGTGCTCCAAAGTTCCTCCGCATCTCCCTGAGGTATCCTGCACTCCCATCTGCTTAACAACCCATGTGATCATTTAACAACCGCAAGCAGGAGCACGGGGACTGCAGTTGTTGAGTGAAGCGGTCCCATGGCATCTTTTTTAATGACCATTTCGCTGAACAGCTGAGAATCTGGTTCCAATTCTGGTTCTAAGTTACGGACTACTTGTACTGCTGTAGACCTGTTTTATCCATTGAAATTAATCTGGTTCTTTGCACTGTACCCTATCAACTTAGAATTCAGGGTAAGTAACCACACCAAATTATTGTATTATTACTGATTTTATTACTACCATTCCCAAGAACAACTTCCCAATCATTAACATGATAAACTTCACAACACCCAAAATATAAGCATAAATAGCACATCAGAGGTTCCACATTACTCCCATTGTGATTACTTGCTATTGTTTGGACCTAAATAAGATGCTCATGATGCACACAGCTTAGGTCTAAGTTATTTGCAGTATTTTCTTCTTTTCTACAAATAGTCATTGACTTAAAACCACAATTGGGTCTGGAATTTTGGTTGCAAGGCATTGCAGTCATTAAGTGGGTCACTATGTATTTTACAATCATTTTTACAATACAAAGCAAGTCACAGTAGTCCTTATGTGAATCATATGGTCATTAAGTAAATCACACGGTCATTACATGAATCCAACATTTTCAATGAGTGTTTTTGCTGGAAAATGGCAAAAAAGTCACAAATTGTGATCACATGACCATGGAATGCTGCAAATAATCGTAAAGAAAGCTGGCTGTCACATGCCTGAAATGTGATCATGTGACCATGGGGGTAAGGGCAGTCATAATTTTAAGGACAGTCCTATGTAGCTTTTTTGAAGTTTGTTGTAACTTTGAATGATTAAGTGGCCATTCATAAGTTGAGGACGACCTGTGCATGTTCTTAGATCTTTTCATGTCCTACCATGGAAACATCTAACATCAATAGTTAACTTTTTTTTTAGATAGTAGGGTCTATGCTTTAGAATGGTATGCCATTGCAATTGAGGCTATGTAAATTCTTCTATAACGTACCAATTACTAAACAAAATGGTATAATTGTTTTTTCAGGGGGGTCCTTTAACTGATACAATATATGCATGATTACTATTTTATTTTAAAAAATCATATTTCTCCATAGTTTTCACTTCAAGCATATTTCTATATATTTCATACGAATTTTTACCTAATTTATTATTTTTCCTTCTGTTATATATACAGTTGCACTACTACTTTTATTCATCTCTTCTTCTATCTATTGAAACTCTCCAGGTTATTCATCTCATCCTGTCAAGTTTCAGTTTCACTACAATCCATAAAAATAAAGCTGTTTATTTACTTACTTAGGCATTTGTGTGTTGTGTGTCTTTCTCTGTGTGTGTTTTATTCACAGCTGAAATAAATATCTATGTGTAAATTTATTTTCTCCTTGCCAGATTCTATTCATTTTCCACCTACTCAATTATTTACTTGAATAGGCAGGTACTAGGAATGCATGAAGCTTCAAAGGAATGGTTTGCTTTCATAAATTTTCAAACAAAGTACTCCATCCCGGTCTCCCCACTGCAAGATTTTTCACAAAGCAATTGAAAAATGAAATGTGCATGTTGCTTTACCTTGGTCTACCTCAGAGCTCTGCTCAGCTTTTTGTCTGAGCATGAGTCCAAATACTTCTATGCTTCAGCAAATGCATGTTTCAAATGCTATGAGCTACCTTGCAATGTGTGTCAAGCTGCCCAACCTAAAATCTTTTTGTTGAGCAATGAAGGTCTTCCAGGTTGGGCAGCTCATGTTTACTGTGGGATAGGCAACCCAAAACACTCAAAGAACCACTTGGACCTGTTTCCTACTGAAAACAAAACATTGGGAGCCGCAAAACCCTTTTGATATCTAAAATGAAGATAACACTTCATATATCCTTTTTTACCTTTATTTTATATATATATATATCTCATAAAGGTAAAAAAGGATATATGCAGCGTTATCTTCATTTTAGATGTCAAAAGGGTCTCTCTCTCCCTCCCTCTCTCCCTCTCTTTCTGCCCTTGATCTGCCAGTCCTCTTCCCCCACTTTCTTTCTTTCTTTCTTTCTTTCTTTCTTTCTTTCTTTCTTTCTTTCTTTCTTTCTTTCTTTCTTTCTTTCTTTCTTTTCTTTTTCTTTCTTTCTTTCTCTCTCTTTCCTCTCTCTCTCTCTCTCCCTCCCTCTCTCTCTCTCCCTCCCTCTCTCTCTCTTTCTCTCCCCCCTCTCCCTCTCTCCGATCTTCTGCTCACCTGGCAAGCTGGCTTCAAGCTGTTCTCCAACAAGCTCAGAGGTAGGCAACCTCGGCTCTTTTATGACTCATGGACTTCAACTCCCAGAATTCCTGAGTCAGCATAGCTGGGCTAGGTAGTTCTCTCCTGCCCTTCCTGCTTTCTGCAGAGATGCAGCAAAGGGATGAGCCCCACCCAAAAAGCTTTTCATCTTGTCAGAGAACACCGTGAGTCTACTCTCTTTTACACACACACACACACACACACACACACACACACACACACACACACACACACACACAAAACACAAACACGCAAAAACAAACACAGAGAGACAGAGAGAGAAGCAGGGAAGCGCAAGTGCCTCTCTGTGTCTCTGTCTCTGTCTGCAAATGGCAGAGGAGGCTGGGAGCCACAGGGGAAGGCTCAAAGAGCCGCATGCGGCTCCAGAGCCACAGTTGCGGACCTGTGCCGTAAGCTATCCATCCTTGCAAGTGCTGGAGGAGAAAGCTGAGGACAGCCTTCTTCTACAAGGTAGAATCAAATGCTTTGACAAAGTAAAGCAAATCATGCTGCCTTCAAAGCTAAAATTCCATTGTCAAAGCAAACCTGAGACACTCTACCCAGGTCTACCAGTTTCAAGTATTTATTTCTTGCCCTTGTTAATAAAATTCAACTTAGTAAATATTCAAATCTTTTAAAAATCAACCAGTACTTTTAATAATAAAATAAGAAATTACACAGAAGGAACACACTGATACATATAGAAAAAATAAATAAACTAACATTTATGCAAAAGTTGTGCTCTACAGACTTTTTTTTAAATGGGCCAAGTAATTAATTTTAGAAGTACAAAAGATTGTTCTACTATATTATTATTTTATAGACATCTTACTGATTAACTAGGAATATGTCATTATTCATACATAATAGTTTCTTTGTATCTCAAAGAGATCAAGACGTTCTCATCCATGCAAATGTCTATAAATATGATCACAGAAAACTAACATCCTATAGTTCAGTGTGTACTGGCTGTGATCCAGTTTGATGTGGCATCACATTTTATCATTCCAATTAAAGAAAGAGCACAGTTAGGATACTGAGTTGGAGGCTAGCAAGCCCACGTGAACCCGAGTGCTGCTGCATGGTGAGGTGAGCTCCCTTCATTCGCTTCAGCTCCTTGACGGGGACATGAAAGCAGCCTCTATGAGCATTCCCTGTGCAACGATGATTTCACCGGCTAATACTTCCCCCCCCAGATATGCCTTAAATGGTGCCTCCAACAGGAGGGGGAATTCCAATTAAAGAAGGGCAGGCATTTTTCTCCATTGATTAAAACGAGGCATCACTCCATTGAGAGCTTTGATCAAACTTCCAATAAAGGTACCAATAACTTGGTACACAGTTTGGTGCAGGTATTTGTTTTCCAAAATAGTGATGTGAACAAATATGTTACAGTCTCTCTTACTTTTCAGTAATGACAGTAAACATATGAAAACTTATAAACAATTATACAACTCTTGCTGTTTATATTAATGACTTTGAATAAGCAGGATGGAACATTTATGCTTTTGAACCTTGATATTGGATAAGACTCCTGAATAATTGGATAAGACTCCTGAATAATTCTGGGATAATCCAGAAAAGAAACTCATCATTGAACAAGTCAACCTACAGTTTTCACTTGAAGCATAAAGGACCAGGCTGAAATTATAATACTACAGAAACATTATAAAGAAAATCTAGCTTTCCAGACAAATCCATAATGTTGGGAAAGGGAGAAGGAAAGGGAACAGGATGATCAGCAGCAAGGTGGATTGAATGAATTAAAGAGGTGAGGGTGAACCACTGGAACACCTGAAAGATCCAGTCAGGAACAGATTGTCCTAGAGGAAATTTATCTACATGGTCACTACATGGTCACTCAAAGTTGATACCATAACATTATGGCACATAATGAATGAAAATTCATACTACAACATTTAGCAAATCAGACTGAAAATATTCTGCTTTCTAAAAATGCATATCGTAAAGGAAAGTAGAATCGATCTAGATGTTTTTAGTCTAAGAAGTTGCTGAAAGGTGCTATATAACCACATATGTTCTGAACCACTAAACTTTCTTCTGAATATAGATGTTACTGGTAATTAGGAGGCAGTTAGGGATACTTATCTGACTTGTAGATGGCAACAAAGAGATACAGAATCCAGTACTCAAACTCTTTCATGCTACCTAATGGTCATCTAGATTTTTGCTGCCCAGGTAAAATACCCTTCAAGTAACATCAGTCTCAAGTGCTATGCATCAAAATAGCTTTCTCTCACGCCATCACTGCTGAACAGTTAAGTAAAGGCTTTTAAAGACATTTAAACATCTATGTTTGCAGGTACAGATATGGCTTTAACTGTCCTGATGCTGACATGTTTTACTAGTTTCTTGAGCATTCAATTTTAACTCAGTGTTAAGTGGGTAGAAACTTGCTTAAATAGACTTGCTTAATTCATCAGCAAAGTGAATTAACTAAGTAGCAAAATTTTATAGTTACAAGATATACCAAATGTAATGTTTTTATAAACAATACTATTTATATGCAATCTGTTATTTTATGTTTAATTGCTCTTAGTTTCATTAGCACATTTGTGCTATCTTCTTAAGCTTAGGTCTCTGAATGGAAAATGGCATGTGTGTAAAAACATTCTCTACAGATCAAACTGCACACTACACAGGGAAAAGAACTGAATTTCTTCTAAAGGTAAAAAAGTGTAGAATTTCTTCTTTGTGGATCAAAAAATTATTATACTATAACAACTTTCCAGCAGGGAAAGATCTTTGCTAGGCAAGACAAAAATACCTGAGTTAAAAGTCCATTGCTGTCAGGGAGTTCTCTGCAAGAATGTCCTGTAATTTATTTAAAGAATATCATAACTGTTATTTTAAATATGTAGGGTTTTTCCTTGGATTTCCAATGTTAAACATTTATTGATTTATTTGGTATATTTATATAGGCACTCATCTCACACATGTGGCTTGAGTGATGTATGAAGTTAAAAGCACAAAAACAATAAAACAAAATGTCCACAAACCCTAATAAAAACTATTGAAAACATTTAAAAAAATAACCATTAAAAACTCCTGTAATCTATGAGACATACAAACATTAGGTGGCAAATCCATGTTTTGAGGTCTTTCCAGAAGTTTAGAGCCATTCTGATTTCAGGGGTAATAAAAGACCCCTGTGACAGAAAAGTTTCTCCTGCAGCCCATCAGATAACATGTCTTTCTTACTAAATATGGTGGGTTGGGGAGATGTGATTGGGGGGAGGCAGTACTTCAAATAACCCAGTCCCATAATATATATGGCTTCATAGGTCATTACTAGCATCTTGAATTGAACCTGGAAACAACCAATGTAGCTTATAGAATAGAGGTGTAATGTGTGCTGATCTAAGTGCATACGTAAGTGCCCATTCTGCCACATTTTGTAGCAACTGAAGCTTCCATATATTCTTCAAGGGGAGCCCCATGAAAATTGCATTACAATAATCCATGTGGGAGGTGACCAAGGCATGAGTGACAGAGCATAAGGTCCCCTGGGTATAAAGTTGTACAAAGTCTCTCATAACCACAATTGCCACCTTCTCATCAATCAGGAGTTGTAAGTCCAGAAGGACCCCCCAGATTATGCACCAGGTCTGTCTGGGTAGTGCCACCTTGTCCAAAATTAAAGATAGTAGATTTTCAGATCCTGGCAGATTCCAAATCCAAATCCACTCAGTCTTGCAGCACTGAACTGAAGCCTGTTGCTCCCCATACAAGGACCAAGTCAGGATGTCACAACTTTTCTTATTTCATCAGGAATAGTGATACACAGCACTGGATGACTTCACCCAGTGGCTTCATATAGACATTAAACAGGAACATAGAAAATATCAAATCCTGTGGCATCTCATAACGTATGGGTCAAGGATAAGACCTCTCACATTTAATGGTATCAAAGGTCAAATATTCCTAGACAGTTCCATAAAAATTCATTACAGGGCAAGAAATCACTAGTTTGCTTCTTCCAAGAAGCCATTCTCCTCAAGTTAATATTTGCTAACAACGTGCAGAAGCAGAGTTAAAAACTGAATTCTCCGGAAGTGCTAGATATTTTGGAACCTTAGTATTGATATCTTGACTTTTCGTTTCCCAACTAAATTTTAACAACTAGTCCAAGGTCATCTAGCCATCTAGCTTAAAATGAGGCTAGTGAGACTCACAGTCTCCTGGTTTCTAGCCGATGCCTTAACCACTACACTAATGTGGCTCTCATCTTATTCTGTTTTCCTATCACTGTAAGTTTACATCTATTTGTATCTACTCTATTCATTTTTCTCTGTGTTCTATGCCTATGTTTTTAGCATAATGTTTTTTTATATTAACTGTTTCTTAGTTCTTTAACTCTTTCCTTTTCCCTCAGGTCTTCAGCTCTTATAGTCAGTCCATTTGCTTCTTTTATAGATTTTTTATTAAGGATTTTGATTACAATAGTAAAAACTAATACAAACTAAACCAAAAGAAAAAGGAATAGAAAGAAAGAAAAGGTGCCAGAAAAAAAGTAAAAGAAAAGAGAGTATACAATGAAAAAAGAAAGAAAAAAATATATAAAGAAGCAACTTCCAACCTAAGTATGGACAAATTTAGTAACTGTAATTAGTAACTGTAACTAAGTTACTCAATGAAACATATACAATAAATGTAGGTATTGAAGCACTTCATAATACATTTGTTAAACTATGAAGCTAGAAAAAGCTGAACAAAAATGAGAAAATTTTATTTTTATTTTGTAGCTGAAAACATTACTTGTTTTTTTTCTACATATATCTTTATTTTCTTTCTTTACACTTTAAAAAAAAAAGAGATAGGTTGTATCCCAAAGATGAAAGTCCTGGTGGGATTTTTAATACGGTGCAACAAACCACTTCAGAATAGCCATGATATTCACATTTAAAGCATAGGATACAATTACTATAAAGGGTATTTTGCTGAGGCACCAAGCTGCTTAGGAATGACACTAAGCAGGGTAGGTAGGGCTTGGCTAGCAGATCATAAGAAAATTGCAGTGTAATAGACCAAACTGGAAAATGATGAGTAAATTACTTTTGTGTAGAAAACTACATCTATGCTTTTAAATAAATATGTGCAACATCAAAAATGAAGTCTATGAGTTATACAGTCAGTAACTTATTCACTAATAGCTCAAGGTTACACTGAATAGCAGTATAATTATGTTTTTCGGAAACATACATGCCTTAATTTTGGCAGATGTCGAAATAGAAGGGAATTTTGTAACTTCAAAGGTGAATATCATCAGTTTTCTCATAGAAGTGCTTATAGACATGATATAGAAAGGTGAAGGAAAAAGAGAAAATTATCAGTACTACTCTTACATGCTCGAAAACCTATGATAGAAGAAATAAGATAACGCCAAAAGAAATGCAAAACGAGACTCAGAGTAAGACTTTTCTCAACATATGCTTAAATAATGTTTGGCATTTTATAGGCCAGAGCTACAGGTAGTCTTGGATACAGGTAGTCTTGGATATGATCTTCAGTAATTTCAAACAATATACCACTGGTTATTTAGGAAATAAATACAGTAGCATTAATTTTTCATGTTCCTTGAGATAAACAAAAACTGTTTTTCCTTTCTTAAAACTAGTTATAGTATGTATTTGTCATCGCAAGATGTTCACATGGCAATTTTCCCATCATGTTTTATTTATAAATGTTGCTTAAAAAAAAGTATTGCTTCACAAGAATCATTCACTTACAATACTGAGACTCTAGGATTAGAAAAGAAAAGCTACAAATTAAAACACCCAAAGGTGCTTTTTCCAAAAGACAATTGGACTTTGTTTCTTTCAAGAAAGTCAATTTGCATTTTGGAAAAAGCACTTTTGGGACGACCATGACCTAGATCAGGCATATCAAACTGCCAGCCCGCGGGCTGGATGCATCATACTGCAACCATGCCCACCCCATTACCGGCAATGGGGAAAAAGTCATAATACATCACGCAACATCACGTGACGTCGCAAGTTTGACATGCCTGACTTAAATGATTGAGAATCTCCACAGACACCACAAATTAAAAGCTAAAGTCCTCTTCAGATCTTTTAAAGAGATCAAATATAGGAAGAGTTCCCCTTCATTTTAGCACACGGCTGAGTTTCTTGGATTGGTCAGGTTTTGTTAGTACCTTAGGTGGGAAACTACCATGAAAAACTAGGTGAGACTTGGAACTCAAAAGACAGGTAAGACGGTAATTAGCAAATACTTCCTTGCTGTTGCCAAAAAAACTCTGCATGGTTTTCTCTGTCTGCTAGCCTGGAGTGAAATGTGACCCGGAAAAATCTTTACTTAATTCATTTTACTGAACATTTGTCTCTGGTACACAGGGATAATACACAGCCTAAAATAACACAGATAAAAAAATGCTTGTCTTTATTTTCAATTTAATATTGCTTCTAAAATTAATTTAGGAGATTACTTTTAATTAGCTTCCAGAGTTTAGCACTCTGGGAATTATTCAGGCTTCTTGGAAAATCGTACTTTAATAAAAAATGAAATGAAATGAAATACAGATGGAGAAAAATAACTTGCTAAGACTTGTTCAGCTTATCCTTTAACTAAAAAATAGCTAATACAATGAATAAGAGTACTAGAGAATAGGTTCTGTCCTTGAGTAGCTTAATATAGAGGCTTGCATGAAAAAAAACCTCTGTAATCAGATAGTGCATAGTGAATATTTAAAATCAAGCTGCCTAGAGGCAGATCACAACATTGTTTCAGCAGGATTAAATTTCAATTTCACCCAATTTCTAAGCATCCTTTCATTTCGATGCTTTCATTTTAAAGACGCTTCTTACTGATGGCACTATAGAACATGTCAGAAATCTAAATGCGTTGTATTGTTTTACAATAGTAAGTTTTAACACATAGTTTTTTTAAACACATAGTGCATTGTAGTCGTACAAATATCTGAATTAACACTAAGGGCTTTTGTATAAACTGGGTTTTTACCAAATATAATTAGTATTATATTAAATAATTCGGCTGTAATTACCTTCAATTATTAATGTTAAACATTTTACGGGAACACAAGTATAACTGTATTTCCCATTAAAACATGGAAACACTAAAGCTTGCACAATGTGCCCTTTCTTTCCAGACTTACACTGATTGGAAGAAAGCTATAAGAAACAATTGTGTTTAACAGGGAGATAAATTGGGAGCACCTTTGCACCACGCATGCAGGCATCTGATTCTACATATAAAATATATTCTTACCTCTTTTTAGTAAATGTTATAAACAGAATAATAAGTTTGGCTTTGATTCAATTTAGCTGATTTTCCATAATGTAATAACACTAGGCTTTGTGCTACGAATGCTTATTTATTAATATGATCCTCCAAACACCCCAAGACTTTAAGGGAATGCTGAAAATTTTCTCTCATTTAGTTTCACACTTACACTGAAATCTATACAAATGGTATTCAGCAAGACTGAATTTATCCAAGTCAGAATTTTAAGGCTCATAAATATTTGACCACTGTAACAAATTGGCTTAACACTGGAAAAAATACATAATGATGGGGACTCATCTGGTAGATAGGTTATATGCAGATGGAGACCATCTGGGATTTGACCTGACCCATGGCTGGACTGTGTTTGTTGTCCAAATTGTTTAATTAGCAAGATCTGTGCTTTAAAGAAAGAGAAAGCCATACTATA
This sequence comes from Bothrops alternatus, assembly GCA_034064705.1. Lineage (NCBI taxonomy): Eukaryota > Metazoa > Chordata > Lepidosauria > Squamata > Viperidae > Bothrops > Bothrops alternatus. Next base: position 22,507,150 of record JARGCV010000007.1, on the reverse strand, counting down.
AAGGGAAAAAAAACCTTAAGCTATCTTTGAGATTGTGTCATGTGTTTTGCTCATTTTTATTTTCAAGAGCTACACACAAATCAAAGTGTTATAAAAATAATGTGAATTTAGAATGTAATTGTACAATGTGTTCTAAAAACTGAAATGTGTTGGTTTAAAATGCATGTCACCAGAAAAATTCCCTGATATATAAGTCACTGGGAAAACAAGCATTATTTGTGCAAACCTTTGAATATTCTCATTTCTTCAGGAAAATTATTTGTAATGTATTAGTGTTAGGAAATAGCACAACTTGACTTAAGAACATTCTTAATATTGTTTGAACTTGTAAGATGTGTCCTTTAAGAAAGTGTGGTAATAAACTGCTTTATTTTCTAAACTTATTTCTGTTAAAATAATCATACATATATACTGCACATATGGCCCAAGAAATGGTAAAGTTAATCATATTTAAAGTCTACAATTACAGCATACGGATATATTCCCATATTAGTTTATATTAACTTTGTAACTATCAGAATAATATTCATAAGCATGAGTGTCTAGATATTGCCAAACTAATTTAGGTATAAAATTACTTTGTATATTAAAGTACATGTAGTAAAATAAAGATAGTAACAAAAGAGAGTCTGGGGATCTTTGGATAACATGCAAAATAAATTCTTTATACATTTATTCAACTAAAAAGATAAATGTATTGTACAATATATATATTCAGGATGTCAGTGTGAATTCTGAGTTTGGAAATATAATCTGCTTCTCATACACTGCCTCCTATACTTTGATACTCCATATCAAAGTATATAGAGAGTACCTGAAATAATTCATACTTCTTCATTAATTATCCAAACAGTAATTTAAAAAGTAGAGAATTTTTTAGATCAAACTGCTGTTAATGTTATAAAAGCATCATAGAATGGCATCATATGACAGAATAAAATAAATCATTTAAGGGCACATCCACATGTGGTTAGGGTTAGTTTCAAAACTATATTGATTCAATAATCCATGGCACATACATTTTCAGAACATAAATGAAATATGAAATGAAGCATATTGAAATATTCCTATTAAGAATGCCAAGAGGGAAACACATTCTAAATTTCCAAAGTTTGTAAAAAGCAAGGGAATAAAGAGTATTTGAGGAAATAAAGATTATTATGCAATAAATATTTGTCAGAATGTTTTTCTTACAGGCTGTTTAGTAGGAAAACTGAACTTTATGTATTTAAATTCTGTAAAAGATATATCTGGTAAAAATTTTAGTTTGCTTTGGTAGTAAGACAAAAACACAGGTTGGTATCACAACTCTGTTTCAAATATCAACAATAACACATTGGAAACAATTATTGAATAAAACAGGATTATTATTTATTATTAAAATGTGCTGAATATAATTTTTTAAATTTTTTTAAAAAAATTGTCGTGTTACTATATAACAATGTACGCAAGGTATTTCCATACTTACCAACTATTTAAAAGCCAGTTTTCTTAAGAATGCCACTTCATGAAGATGCCTAACATATTACATCTGCATACTTTCTCCTATTCTTCAGCAACACTGTCACCAATACCAATAATACAGTAGGTGTAGTTTAGTTTCATGAAGAAATTGCTCAAAATTATAACAGTCTTGTGTCAGCACAGATACTGACCCTTGTATTCTGAAAGTGCAGAGAGGATGAAAAGCAGTAAAGCAAGCAAAAGTTTAATATCATAGAGAACATCACCAAATATTGTGACAATAACTCTCTTGTCTCAGTACTGCAACTGGTTTTACCAGTCTCTTGGTACTTTTGCTTCTACATTAAGAAACATTTTGTGAAACCATGGTGTAAATAAATAATAAAACTGTTTTGGTAACTTCTCCAACTAGATTAGGTTTCTAACATCTAGGGTTACACAGTATAAATGCTAGTTTCAGCTGCATGAAACTACAGATCTTCAGCATACTGAAGGCTGTTGGAATCCATTAAAAAGTTTGAGAAACCACAGAGAATCCAGGAATAAAGTTGAGGTAAACATAAATATGTTGGCACATCATGCTGAGTTCAATCAGATTTGAGCATGGTCAAAAATAAACAATTCAAATGTTATTGATGGCAATAAGAGAGTTAAAATATGCTTAATCAGTCTATCGATGCTGGAACAAAAGGTTTTTGCTGCCTAAGACAAAAATCAACATGGCAGCCTTCACCACTATGCACACTCGTGGACTTCAACTCCCAGAATTCCTGAGCCAGCATGGCTGGCTCATGAATTCTGAGAGTTGGAGTCCACAAATCATAAAAGAGCCAAGGTTGCCTATCCCTGGACTAAAGCAATTTGGTTGGTAGCATTCATTACGGCTGACTGTTTCCTACCATATATGGTAAGAACAGATTAATTTAGGGGCACATGGTGTGCTATGTGTCACAAGTTAATTTCTTGCAGGCATTTGAATATCCTGGCATCTGGTTCTAAGACCACACCACAATAGGACATGAGGACATTAGACATAGGACATTGCTTTAGTTTATCTCTGACAGGGGAAAGCCTTTGTGAGGTTGTAGCCTCACTTTTTTTAAAATAACTCGGTAAGGCTTGCATGGCAACTACAGAACTGTAAGTAAATTGGCTGCTGGATTAGAGATTAATTTCTCTTAATTTTTTTATTTCTATTTGCATAGCACAGGAGAATCTGGGAAAGTTATTTTAGCTCCAAATGCCATTGGGCTGTTTAGTGCTCCAGCTCCTTCTTACACAAGTACTAACACTGCTTTCACTGACCTAGTTAAGCAGATCATATGAACACAGCCTCAATATTTTTAGTTTTGTACTTGGTTATAAAAACAGAGGTATCCTAGAGATATATTTGACATATGCTAAACAGAAATGCAGAACTCAGTGTGGGATTATGCCAGTCCACTATATTAAAACTTAATACAGTAGTATTAGTCAGTTTCTTTAGCAAAAGTTACGTTCCTCTTTGTCTTCCTCTTCCAATACCTCCAAGAGAAATCTACAAATTATGTTTTCTGGTTTATTTTTTTTATTTTAACTGATACAATTTTCAGAAACATCTGCAAGAAAACAACCAAGCTCAGAGATCACCAAGACCCCACAGTTCAACTCTGAGCAACAAATATTCTCTTCTATCAGTAAAATTTGAATCCAGTACTATTTAGAAAGATGCTAGTGTATTGTTTGCAACAGAAATGAAGCATGATAATTGAAAGAAGGTTCATTGAAACAAGATGGAAAAAGTCTGTACACGATGAAAGCACCATGACATCTCACAATAGAAGAACAATGTTTTACTTTTTCCAGATGTGTGAAGCTTTGAAAGCAAACCATCAAATCTTTTCTTTCATTTCTTAAAAATTGAACTTTAAGATGCAAGCATAAAGCTATGTATTACTCTCTTGTAAACCCTGCAATTTATTCCTTGTGGGTAGCAAATATGTTGACTAAGAACGTTCCAGTCTTCTTTTCCAACCACTAAACCAAATTTGGGAACAACTTCAGGCTTTACTATTAAAAACATTGGTAATGCAATATCTAATTGATTTTATGCCTTTCTTGGCAGTGTTTACTATTGCTTTTGTACTTGCATGATTTTGTATATCTGAAATGCTAGCACTGCAAGGACATACAACAGAAATGCTGTGAAGAATTTTATTTTTTAAATTTGTAGCATTTAATGTAGTCCTGGGTATCATTTATACACAGCCTATATTATTTTATGCATAACAGTACCCTAAAAACCAAAACTCTAAGAATGAAATACGTATCCCTGGATACTAAATCCATTCCATTTGAAAACTTTGCAGGCCCAGCTAGTTCTTTTGACACTTCAAAGAGCTCAGGCGGACACACAGAGACTTTATCATTAGCTACTCTAGTGTAAGAAAATAATTTAAGACAATAATTTGATTATTTTACTGCAATAATCAATAAAAAGAATCAGTGGAATGGAAAATGAAATATTATCTGGCAAGCATATGATAGGTAAACAAAAGGACTGACTGAAATTTAGCAAATGCATGGATGAATTATTTTGATCAGAATTCATTGCTTCCTGAGAAGCCTGAAGATCTCCAATATAGTTGAAAGAATCAGTAGGATGGAAGCAGTTAAATGAAGCAAGGAAAGCCTGCAAGGAAAGGAGATTTGGAATAGCATGGCTAGGCAAATGAATATAACATTATTTTAGTCTAATTTAAATAATCTACAATAGTCCTGTTCTACTATGAACACTACATTTCAGATGACATCTCTTGTATGTAAATGATTATTTTCAGGGCTTTTTTTTCTCATAGAACGCCCAGAACGGAGTTCCGGCACCTTTTTTGGATGGAACCTTGTAGGGTAGGCAAAGCGGGTTGTATGACGTGTGTGAGTTCTGGCATTTTTTTTTTTTTTTACAAAAAAAGCACTCATTCTTTTACATACAAGAGATGAAGGGATTTTATTTACACAATTGTATACTTGTTCTTGTAATTGATAAGGCTTCTGCTTAACGAAAGTTTGGGTCCAACTAGACAGAAAAAAACATTGCTGAAAATGAAAGTGGTTGCATCAATGGACAGTTAATTATCAAGTTGTATCCTTTTCTGAAATATGATAATCTGGAAATTATGACCTATGGCATGATTTAAATACTCAACATGCTTAAAACTCTTTACTTGAACTCAGCCAGAAAGGAATGTCTATCTCTATAGTAGCTGACTATAGCAGCTAATTTCTGGGATAATTTGTTTTTGATTAGATCTAAAAACAAAATTTCAAAGCTTTTTGAGGGAGGGAGGGGGAGGGGGGAGGGAGGGAGAAAGGGAGGAAGGAAAGGAAGGAAGGAAGGAAGGAAGGAAGGAAGGAAGGAAGGAAGGAAGGAAGGAAGGAAGGAAGGAAGGAAGGAAGGAAGGAAATGGGATAGGAGGGAAGGAAGACCAATGTGGAAAGAGCTTAATCCAAAGTTGGGTATTATGGGTGGGTAGTTCGGGGCTCCAATAGGCTAGGTGCTGTACACTGATATCATACAAATGGAAAGGACTGAAATTTATGAAAGTGGAAACAATAAAGGGAGTTAGATACCATGTGCAGCCTATTGGTAGCCTATCTGTGGTTTTATCTTATATTTTCTTTCAGAAAAGTAGAGAATTAACAAAGCTGCTTCAAGGGTCTGTAATTCTGATCACATGGGGGAATTTTGAATACATTTGTATAAGCAAAAGCTAACTTCAGAATTGCTTCACAGTAGACTCATGACATCTAACATTTCATACTAACACTTTATTCCAAATATTTAAAGTCCTGTATGTAGATCATTAGTTTGGAATGCAGTGATAGAGGCGTAGCTAAAACATCACCATACTTGAAAACACGGTAAATCTAAATTTAGTTCAGACATTTATATTTTTTTTCTGTAGCAAAGATAGAAATAGTTATTTGTCAGCTATTTAAACAAATACCAATCCTCTTTAAATCTGCAGTGCTTTTACTTGTGTATGACTCACTGCTTCCACCTTACTGTTTATTTTTTGTGCATATATTTAAGGGTATATATTTTTTATATCCTGAAGGTCAAAATTAATATTCTTAAGATAATGGAAACTATTTCACTATTCCATAGTCACACCAGTAGTGCCTCTAATCCTGACCAAAATTATTCTTTATATTTGTGAAAAGAAAGCTCAAGCAATCAATCCTACTTTATACATTAAGTAACCCTTTGCCCTTTGGACCCCTACAGCTACAACAGATCTTCCTCCCCCCCTCTAGAATTGAAAGTGAAATCTTAAAGCCTCTTATATGTTTAAATAAATGTGAAAAGTCATGCAAATATCCAGACTAGGCTATTTCTTTACCACAGTTAATAATTACAGTGTGAGATACAGTGATTATTTAGACCATGTATTTCCTTGAGAGTGATGGCTGCAAAAATCCCATGCAGTTTAAAGAAATCATAGCATGAAACAAATAAGGAAAAAAAACCTTAAGCCCATTTCAAGTACTTGCTTAATGGTGTCCTTCCTCACATCAGCTTCTTTCAAAGATACAGGATCAGAGCTTAGAAAAACATTTAATGTAACAAACAGGTCAGAAGAAAAAGGAAAGGATTGTTGCACAGCAGCCACAGTCTGCTGTACTCAAATGGATAGCCTGTTTTAAAAACATATAGAGCATCAAGTAAGACTCTGACAATACTACCCAAAGGAATATACTAAGTTACTCCTATGATTCTACTTATATCCTACAACGTTCACTTGTAGTGCCTGTAAGTACTATCCATTCAAAGGAGTTAAACATTTAGGGCTAAAACACAGTTTGACACCCAGCACAACCAAAGGAAAATAATAGCACTCTTCTTCAGTCAGCATTTGCTGTACTGTACAGAAAGCCAACAGAATGGAACATTGCCCTAGACAAACAGACGGAGCCCACAGGACAGGCTGTAACTTTCAAGTAGTACCTGATTGTCCTGACTGAAATGCAGTATTTCCACATTAGATTCCACATTGCACTGCCATCTCCCATCATGACCACCTCAGAAGTGCTGCAAAAAGCACACTTGTTCCGAAGAGCCTAATAAAGTAGCACATTTTGTAGTCGTAGAGCAAAAGTTAGCCAAGTTTCAGGAGGCAGTCAAGCTCTGATTCATGATCTCACAATGATTCCCCAACGTCTGCTGGCTTAAACTCTGCAACTCACGGAGGGCGGCCAGTTTTCCCATCTGAGATCTCAAATTACTGCCTTCTTCAGTATTTACATTATTCACTAACTAGTAAATCCAGCTCTGTTTGGAAAGTAACAAATCCTTCTTGATACAGATGACTAAGGAAGTAACTGTTATTGGTTATTTATTTCTATGGTACCAGGACGTTATTTGCTAGAACCACAAGTGCTTTAGGAACAGGAAACATAATTAATTAATATAAAGACAGTAGTGTAAACACCCCAACACTTTTGCCTGATATAATGAAGTTCTGTGCCAGAAAAAGTATGAGTAATCTTCCAATGCTGGATATGAACACATATTACAAGAATGACAATTTACACTCCCAATATTATATAAAATATCAGTCAGTAGGGGAAGTCTGTTATTGAAAAGCTACTCAGAAGGAAAAGCTTAAATGAAAAGGGACAAACTAGAGATAAACTCTGTATGGTAATTCATTTATTTTACCAAGCTAAAATAATGAAATAAATGTTGCACTTTAAGCATTATTGATTACTCATTATGCATCTATAATATATGTGACAAATATGTTATAACAGTGGTGGGATTCAAATATGTGAACAACCGGTTCTCTGTGTGGATGCCACTTCCTGAAGTCCATTCTGGGCCTGGGCAACAAAATATTAGCTACCGGTTCTGACGAACTGGAGCGAATTGGCTGAATTCCAACACTGTGTTACAGTATATATAGTATAAATAAAGTATATGTAATATTTGCTTTACTGCTGAATAGTAATTCTTTCAAGAACCATTCTGCCTGTGCCATCATTATATACAGTTAGAAATCTAATAAAAGAGACCCTTCTGTTCTTGTTGCCTGTGAATTTCATGGAACACTTTTCATGCAAAGTGAAATAGAAAACTCATCCAGATTCTTATGGATTGTAGGAACAAAGATAAGTATTTGTAATACTATGGTGTTGAGAAACAAAGAGCCAAATTCAAGCCATTTTCTAAACAAGAATGCCTTTATATTATAATCCTTGTTTTGTTTTTCTGAAAAACAAAGCTTTATACTTGGAGGAAGGCCAGAGCCTTCTGTGAACATTGTGAAGATTTTTTTTCCTATTACCACTGGTCTTGTAAATTAATTTGTAAAGAGAACAATAATACCAGTCTTACTAATGAAAATATGGCCATTTTCAAGACCCTAGATCAGGGGTCTTCAAACTTGGCCAGTTTAAGACTTGTGGACTTCAACTCCCAGAATTCCTCAGCCAGCGTGCCTGGCTGAGAAATTTTGGGAGTTGAAGTCCACAAGTCTTAAACTGGCCAAGTTTGAAGACCCCTGCCCTAGATAATTACTTTATAAATTCTAATACTCTGTGTTTCTCAGAGCTCTACGATCCCCTGGTCCATAGAGTTGGTCCATGGAGCTGCTGGGTGAGATTATTCATCAACAATTATCAGTACACTGATGTTATTAAATCATACATCTTTATATCAGGCCACCGAAGTGATGTCATCAAGGTTCTCTCCTAGTGCCTGGAGGCTGAAGGAGTTTGGATGTGGAAGATCAGGCTTCAGGTCAATCCTGGCCTGGGTTTTAAGCCCTTCTATCAAGAAATATCCATCCATACAGTGATAGCCTTGACTCTGAATTGACAAACACTGTGGAGATCCACCTGGACTTACAGTTCCTGCTCAAATTGTAGATGGCAATCATAGCTAAGAGGGTTCATCTTGTATGCTAATTGCACTCATTTCTGGAGCCCTTGGTCAGTGAAAGCCTAGAAAGATGTCTTAATCCAAACAGAAAGAAAATATATCTTTGGTTCTTTGTCAATACTGACTAGAACCAGACTGAAACAAAGAACAATTATTGAAGCATCACGCATATCTCATATCCAATCCCCTATGCTGAAGAATACCATGACTAATGAAAGCTGCTGAAAGTCCAGGCAGGCCACAATAAATAAGCTACCATTTAGTAAAAATGAAATGTTAAGAGACTGGATGAAAATGGGTCTAGCAATAGTCACTTAGGGAGATGTTTCATAACTATCTCTTTCAAAAAAGGTAGCATTATTCTACCGACCTACCTACCTACCTACCTACCTAAACTCAAAATAGTGAAAACATTAATACTCATGCCTCTTATTTCTCTAAGAACAACATTGGACTAATAGAGATGGTCTAGCTTAAAGTGCCTCTGGAAACTAATAGAGTCCAGTAGATTCTGTAGGTGGTATTGGGATACCTGAACTGGTTTGACCTCTCTGCAATGGGATGTCACCTCAGAGAACTCCATCAACAGAGAAATCTGTTGACACTCCTTGTAAGCTACATGGGGCGTGGACTTTTGCTAGCTAGCAACATAACTTTGGGGAGAGGAATCACTGCTAGAAGCTTGATCCAAGTAAGTGTAATCTCTCTGGAACAATGAACAGATAGTCAAGATCAGGGTCTTCAGACTTGCCCTTTTATGACTTGTGGATTTCAACTCCCAGAATTCCTCAACCAGTTGAAGTCCACAAGTTATAAAAGGGCCAAGTTTGAAGACTCCTGGTCAAGATCATCAATATGGCTCTGGATGGCAACTCCTCATGAGTAAATTGTGGAAACTGTTTTTATGGTTGCTTAGGAGTGGAGTGGCTGAGAGTTGGGATTTACATCAAGCTTAAACTTGCAAAACTGCCTTTATGGAAATTAAGCTCAACTAAGTCTTATATCTTAATCACTTTTTGGGGGGGTTATTCTTTGCATATTAGATAGATTAAGACTGACAGACTGGCAAGGGCTTACTTCATTTATCAGGTAAGTTTCCCTCTTCTTAAAAGATGGTGTAAAACTTATTAAAAGTAAATGATTTTAGAAGACTATGCAGCAAAAGGGGACTTAGTATATGGATTTTAAAACGTTAATAACAGATTAAGGGGCCAGAGGGATTTGGAATCATGGTTTTGAATTATTTAGAAGTTACTTTCTCATAGGAAAGTGAAGATTGTTTTCAGGTTTTGTTATGGTAAGAAGACCTTAAAGCTGGACACTAGAGCTAGAGGATAAAGAAATTAGAGCAGAAATCTTTAGTGCAAATTTTTGAATACATATCAACTAATTTCTTTTGACAGAATGGATTAAACACTTGAAACACTTGTTAAGTTTCACAGAATGTGTTCTAATGAAGTTGTAAAACAAGAATGAGTTGCAAAGGATATTTATGAAATTAATTTGAAGAGAAAATTAAATGTAATATACAAATGAATCTGATGGATAATTTACTCCCTAAAGGAGATGAATAAACATTAAATCAGGAAATTGATTTGGATAATTTTTTTCTTCTAGATATATAAAAAAGCTCTATCAGATTTGGAAGGACTTTTTTTAGAAGTAATGAATAAAATAATACATTTTACTTATGGATACAAATTAAATGTGTTAATGTTCTGAATTATTTTTACTTTGAAACACAGATGAACAGCAAATTATTCCTGTGACTTTTTTTGAAGGGTTAAAGAATATTTTTTTAAAAAGTCAGGGCAGATTTATAATATTGGCTTTTTCAATCAGGGTTAAACAAGGAAAATCTGGCTGCCCTTACTGGACTTTTGCTGACAAAGATTGATTGACATTGTATTTGGACATTGCTTTCTTATCTAAGAGAGGAACATGATTATGAAGAAAATAGTTATATGTGATTGCTCTTATTGGACTTTTGCTGCCAAAGATTGATTAACATTTTGATTTTGTTTTCCTTTCTAAGAGGTGAGCTATAGGGACAAAAGAGATTTTGTTTTATTTAAAGAGGGCGGTAAGCTGTTAAAATTATTTTTAACTGCTGGCATGAAGGGAGAAATTACTTCTTTTTCTTTTCCATCTCTAGCACCCTATTTTCATCCCCCTCCTTTGACATTTGGTATTTTTATGCTTGTATTTTTTGTAATTTGCATTGATTTTTATTCTTTGAGTGTATAATTCTTAATACAATTATTTGAAAAAAAAATCAGAGTTTGATCTGTTCATATCAAGGAACTGATGGTAATATCTCTCAAGTCCAGATCACACTGCCATTGCCCCAAAATAAAAAAGCAGGTATAACATTTCCTTCATTCTCCCAGAGGTAGTCCAGAGGAAATTTGGATCAGGTCCAAGGAATGTCTGTACCCAAAGATGGCAAGTTAAAATCTGACACAACTTTAAAGCATTCAGGTAGAGAGGCTGCTGTATATCAGGGAGGCTGGTAAACATGCAATAATCCCCTTTGATCCCTACATTTAAATTCATAAATTAGAGCCTCCCAACTTGCTATCTCTGGATTACTGACGCTAGACGTCTTCAGAGTTTCTCAGATGACAATGGTTATATCCTAACCTGTCTTTGGGTTAATGGCACATGCCATTCACGCTTGGCAGGATACATCTCTAAGAGGGGACATACCCCACTTCAGGCTTCAGCGATGCAATTAAAGTCCGCCCTCTCACCCACCATTACATCATGGATGAGAAAGCTCACTGTGCACTAGCAAGCAGAAGCTATGAAACCAGTTTGTGGAATCTTAACATAATTTTGAAAATTTCACATTCCAGCGGTGGTATATCAACTGTTTTCTTCTTTTGTTAGGCTAGACTACAATTGGCTCTAACAGATATACAGGTTTTATTATGAATGAGAACTTCATTCAGTTTTCTTCCACTTGTATTCTAGCTATCATACTATCTAATTTTATTGACCTTACCTTGAATAAATATGTAGAACTTTCATGAACTCTGGAAGAGGAAAAGGGATCTTATATACAGAGATGTCAATTGCCCAGGTCAGTTCTGTATCCCTTAGATTGATAGGATATCAATAGGGGCATCAGTTGTATCAACAAGAAAATCCCTATGGACTTTCGGAAATCCATCAGATTCTATTAGCCATTTGGAGAAAATAAATTTAATAAACTCCTAAAGCAGCGGTTCTCAACCTTGGGGTCGCGACCCCATTTGGGGTCGCACGACGATTTCGCGGGGGTCACCGGACACCGCGGGCCGCCATTTTGTTTTTTTTATTTTTATTTTTATTTTTTTAATTTTTTTATTTTATTTTTTTAATTTTTTTATTTTTTTGGCGCGCGCTCCACGCATGTGCAGATCCGCCCGTCGCGCCGGAAAAAAAATAAAAAAAAAATAAAAAAAATTTTAAAAAATAAAAAAAAATTGGTGGCCGCGACGGGCGGATCCGCGCATGCGCGGCGCATGCGACGGGCCGATCCGCGCATGCGCAGATCCACCCATCACGCCAAAAAAAAATTAAAAAAATTTAAAAAAAATTTAAAAAATATAAAAAAACAAAAACAAACAAAAACAAAATGGCGGCCGCGATGGGCAGATCCACGCATGTGCGGTGCGCATGATGGGCCGATCCACGCATGCGCAGATCCGCCCGTCGCGGCCGCCATTTTGTTGGTTTTTAAATTTTTTTTAAATTTTTTTTTAAATTTTTTTTTACGCGCGCGCGCGTGCCCACACACCCAGGTCGGGGTCGCGGCGTGCATGGGCTGGGAAAGTGGGGTCTCAACCTGAGAAAGGTTGAGAACCACTGTCCTAAAGCTTTGGGTGGAGGAAAATCACAAAGTTCAAAACTGAGTAAGAAATGGTCTGATAATGAGATCACGTATATGTAAAAAATACTCCACCCTTAGATTCTCCTTTTGAATTTCTTCTCTATCTGAAAATATAAAATGCATGCTGTCATTTGTACTGGATTTTAATGACACATTGGAACAACAGTTTTCCTGCTGGCCAGGGATATAGATCCTAACTTCATTACATCTCTGGAAGTTCTCAATCACCCAGGTCATGGTTGTCCCAAAGCTGCTTTTTAAAAGGCAACTGAACTTCTTGGGTTTTTTTTCTTGAAGCTTCTTGGATGAGAAATAAAACATCTTCAAGAAAAAAAAGAAGTCCAGTTGCCTTTTGAAAAGCACATTTGGGACTAACTTCATTACATTACTTTATTTTTCAGAGATACAGAAGTTGTAGTGCAAACTTACTTTATGTAGCAAGACTCTTTAACAAAGACAAAGAACAGCTACTAGTGTTTTGTCTTTTTCTTATATTGGCAGAAAGATTGAGGGAAGAACTGTAAATTCATGCAACCGCAAATGCTCATGTTCACAAGAATCCCAATCAAATGTCTGCAATAATCATAATTGTCCTGTACTGCTACAAGAGGAAGACAGTGTTCTGGATTAGATGATCCTAGCTTGATCCAAAGAGCTGTGTTTGTGACACAATAAGTATGCAGAGTAATACTGAGTTGTATCTCCTGCAGTTAAAATAAATGATACTTGGCAATGTCCCAGCAATTGGAATTGGAATGGGTGTAACTAGATGTAGAATATTATGTAATTTTATCTCAAAAAGTTAGTGATTTTCTATAGACAAGCAACTTGTCTTTCTAAAATTGGTCAGAGATGAAAGAGTTGCAGAGAATTTGTTTTGGTCTTCCTTGCCAAATGAGGCACTCCCTTCCTTATTGAGTTATTCTAGAACAGAAGTACTAAAGATCAGAACACACTGCCTCATCTAAGAACCCGAAGAACATTGATCAGAAGGAGACTATATCCTTGTCTCCAAGGCATAATATAATGCCAAGGGGAAAATTAGCCATGATCTTTGATATTGACCTGAAATGTAACTGCTATAGGATGCTCGTTTCAGTTTTTCTTTCCAAACAAAACAATTTTATTCTTCCTCAGAGTTGACTAAAACTGAAAAGTCATAAGGCAACACACTTTGGGTCTACCCTAGCCAAATAAGAATTATATGGTTTGGAACCCAGTTACCCTCAAAATAACTGTGAAACTGTGAGCTCAGCCACCTAAGTGCTGGACCCACGCCCCACCTGCTTGTTTAAGTCTTCTGGGAGGTGACATGTGGTCAGGTCCAAGGGGTAATTATGGCTGCCTAATGACAGGGCGTGGTACCTCCTATGCTGAAGGAGGCAATGGGGCACCTCCTTTTCTAGAAGCTATCCTTAATCCAACAGTGTTAGATAACTTTTGCCCAATCTATGTAAGGAAGGTTGTTGAGAGCGTGGTTGGCACACAGTTACAAAACACCCTGGATGAGTGGATTATTTGAACTCTTTCCTATCTAGGTTCAGGTCAGGGCATAGCACTAAAGCAGCATTGGTCACATTTTTTATGACCTTTGAAGGGCTCAGAATGGGTGTGTGCACGCAACCATTCTGCCCACTCTGTATCTCTCAATGGTTTTTGATACCATCGACCATTGAATCCTTCTGGAACACCTTTGGGGGTTGGGACTGGAAAGCACTCTATAAAGTTGATTTTCCTCTTTCATCTGCAGCCAGTTACAGTTGGTGGAAGAGAACAAATTGAGCTACTAGGCCTTGCAACATGGGATGCCTCTGCGCTTGAGTCTTTTGCCTCTCCTTTTAAATGTCTACATACATGAAACTGCTGGAGGAAGTTATCCATTGGTGTAGGATTCATCATCATCAGTATGCTGATGATACCCCATTGTATACCTTCACCCCTAGCCAGATAAGTGCTATAGTGGTCTTGGCCAACTATCTAGAAGTTGTAAAGGTTTGGCTGGAGAAGAACTGGCTTTGACTCAATCCTATCCTCGCAAAACAGAATGGCTCTGGATTCCCTCCCCTCAGGTCCAGATGATAATTAATCTCTGACTCTAGATAGGTGACACTTCCCCAGACTGAGTTGGTACGCAATTTGGAGATCCCCCTAGACTCATGGCTCCTGCTCATTATCAATTTTCTACTTAGATAAGTCTTAGAGATTAGCATTCAAAATTGCGTAGAAAATACAATTTTAATTTTTCTATTTTAGAAAGTTAAAATATGCAAAATATATACAGTCATTCCAATTGCATTTTTCAATGTTAATGAAGTGGCAAATATTCATTATGCATTTTATAATGTAGGCAGTGGATCATAGTTACAAATGGCAAGGATTGTGTGTACTGGTATGCATGGAAAGAGATTAAAAATCTTCATGTTATTTATGCATTTGCTCTATAAATGCTGCTTAGAAGTTTGTTTTGATTATCTCCATATTATTTTATCATAATATAAACTCTGCAGAATGTAGACTACATATAAAAATAGCATAGAACTATGGTCTATTCTAGAAAGGAAGATACGTATGCTCAGCTGCTCTGCAGCTACAATAAATTTTATTTAACACTACCTTCCTTGGAGAGATATACTGCAGACACTATGATTCACAAGCTTACTCTCAAGTGAAAAGAAATCATTTGTTCCCAGGAATCCTGACATTAAACTAAATCTATAACAGATCCATTGCCTTTTTGTTTTACATCATTCCATTGTCTCACACAAAACACACAGATGCCACAAAGAGGACAATATAGTTATAAATCAGCTTTGATTGGGATCTAGTTGATATTAATCTCTCAGGAGGCATATTTATTTGTGGAAAAAAATCTACTGAATTCAGCAATACACACATAGAAACCGTCTGCAAGAAAGGAGGAAGTTGGCCTCAAAATCTATAAATACAGTAGATGTAGTCATTAAAAGTGTTTTTAACTTTTTCACCTATTGTTGTCAGTAAATTTCTCATCCCTTCCCTAAATGTAATGATTCCAAATCATAATGAATAGTATTCTAGATGATCTCTAACAGCGTTCTACTTTATAGAAGGTATAGCATATAGAAACGGGAATGGGATAACTTGCCACAGCCAACTCACTGCAGCCAACTTACCATGGCCATGTTGCTGTGGGACAACTCGCCACATCCAACTCGCCGTGAGACAACTCATGGCGGGACAATTTAACAATTCTATTCGATTATTTAAAATAAATTTAAAATTATTTTAAAATTTTTACCATTTACATTTCATTCTATTCTTCCTTTTGCATCCTTTCTTTAATTATTCTTTTCCACAATTTTTTTGGTATTAGTGTAATTTTTGTCCTGCAGCGAGCTGTCCTGTGGCAAGTTGGTCGTGGTGAGTTGACCATGGCAAGTTGGCTACAGCAAATTGTCATAGACCCTATAGAAACATAGACCCTATAGATATTAAACCATGCTGTTCTTTAACTCAAAAACATAACTAAAAAAGAATTTGAAATAAAGAATCAGGCTTACTATATTTTGCTATACTACCGTATGTATTTTAATAATTACTTCTATATTAAATAGGAAATATTTACTTAGTAATGTCCAAAATAGTTTAAAAAGGATATATACAACTCAGTATGTTATAACCCGAATTCCTTTTTTAAATCTAATCAAGGCAATAATTACTACCAATTATATAATTGCAAGTTCAAATAATATATTCCATTTAAAATTAGCTAACCTCTCTGCACTATTACATCACTTCCTTACATGATAAGGAATCTAAACAAACATTAGTGACTTAAATGAAACAAAATAGATGACAATGAAACCTTTTCTATTTCAAGTTAAAGCTAAATTAAGGCTAATTACTACCTTGGTAGCCTCTACTGTGCAAATACAGCATGAATATAATGAAGATGGAGTGGAAATTAGACCTTCAAGGGAGGCAAGGGCAAAGAAATGGTGATAAGACTTGCATACTTTCTGCAGAATGTGCATGTCCTCTTACTATTATGCTGGTTTGATACTTCTGAAGTTCAATATACAATTCAGTTTCCATAAACTATCATTTGGGATACTGAAAAGTGTCAGGGAAAGCTATGAGCCAGATTTATTTTTAGAATTAAAAATAAGCATTAAGCACAAGTGCCAGAAATATAATTAGATGTATTAATTAATAAGCTGGATCTTTATGCCAAAATCAAGGCACACTCAAAGAGGAAGCATTAAGAGAATGCTTTACAAAATCTCAAGGAACTGTCTGAATCAGACTTCTAATGCAATTGCATTATGTATTACATATCCATTCTACATGTGCAAATTAAAATATTTATGGATCCCAGCAAAATATAGACATAAAACATTATTGCATTCATCAGTGTTGTAGAAAATTGCTTCTGCATTGTGATAGTTCCTGTCATAACCATAATTTGCAGGGGAATTGCCATCAGCGTGTCATGAATTTCTATTAATTTGCACCATATTTCTGGAAAAAGCTGTGGTATTGACTGTATTAAAGAGGATACTGTTCCTTTTAGTAACTATTTCGGTTTTGCAGCAGGAATGGTAACTCTTTGTCATGAAAAGTTTTTATTAAGAACATTCTTCTACAGGTGAAACTCAAAAAATTAGGATATCGTGCAAAAGTTCATTTATTTCAGTAGTGCAACTTAAAAAGTGAACCTAATATATGAGATAGACTCATTACATGCAAAGCAAGATAGTTCAAGCCGTGATGTGTCATAAGTGAGATGATTATGGCTTACAGCTCATGAAAACCCCAAATCCACAATCTCAGAAAATTAGAATATTGTGAAAAGGTTCAATATTCTAGGCTCAAAGTGTCCCACTCTAATCAGCTAACACCTTGAAAGGGTTCCTGAGCCTTTAAATGGTCTCTCAGTTAGGTTCTGTAGGAATCACAATCATGGGAAAGACTGCTGACCTGAGAATTGTGCAGAAAACCATAATTGACAACCTCCATAAGGAGGGAAAGCCTCAAAAGGTAATTGCAAAAGAAGTTGGGTGTTCCCAAAGTGCTGTATCAAAGCACATTAATAGAAAGTTATGTGGAAGGGAAAAGTGTGGAAGAAAAAGGTGCACAAGCAGCAGGAATGACCACAGCCTGGAGAGGATTGTCAGGAAAAGGCCATTCAAAAGTGTTGGGGACTTTCACAAGGAGTGGACTGAGGCTGGAGTCAGTGCATCAAGAGCCACCACACACAGACGGCTATCCTGCACATGGGCTTCAAATGTTGTATTCCTCTTGTCAAGCCGCTCTTGAACAACAAACAACGTCAGAAGCGTCTTACCTGGACTAAAGAAAAACAGAACTGGTCTGTTGCTCAGTGGTCCAAAGTCCTCTTTTCTGATGAGAGCAACTTTTGCATCTCGTTTAGGAACCAAGGACCCAGAGTCTGGAGGAAGACTGGAGAGGCATACACTGCAAAAAGCACCAAAACCTGGTTCAATGACCGTGGGATTACTGTGCTTGATTGGCCAGCAAACTCGCCTGACCTGAACCCCATAGAGAATCTATGGGGCATTGCCAAGAGAAAGATGAGAGATATGAGACCGAACAATGCAGAAGAGCTGAAGGCCGCTATTGAAGCATCCTGGTCTTCCATAACACTTCAGCAGTGCCACAGGCTGATAGCTTCCGCATTGAGGCAGTAATTGCTGCAAAAGTAATTGCTGCATGCTTATACTTTTCAGCGGTCCGATATTGTTCTATATACAATCCTTGTTTTATTGATTGCATGTAATATTCTAATTTTCTGAGATTGCGGATTTGGGGTTTTCATGAGCTGTAAGCCATAATCATCTCACTTATGACACATCACGGCTTGAACTATCTTGCTTTGCATGTAATGAGTCTATCTCATATATTAGGTTCACCTTTTAAGTTGCATTACTGAAATAAATGAACTTTTGCACGATATTCTAATTTTTCGAGTTTCAGCTGTATGGAATGCAAAGCATCCTTTAATCCACTGATCTTGGAAGAAAGTTAAGGATTTGATATTTGTGTATTTTGTGATATTTCCTTTATTTTTAATATGGTATTAATTACAAAATTTTCATTTTGATTATTACAACTAAGCTGTTGTACACACATTATAGCCATAACACAAATGCAGTTGAATAATTGGTTTTTTTACATAAGTGGATATCTGAATACTTTAAATTACAGAAAAATACACAAGTGATTTCTAAACTTAGTCTAGACTTCAATAGAGAATAATACACTGAAAATAAAACAAAAAAAAGTTTTATTACCAATTGTAGAAAAAAGGAGAATTTTATCAAACATTAGTAACAGTACTCTTAAACATAAGGATGTGTATGCATGTGTATAGTGAATGCATGCATATAATTCAATTTTCTGAGAACATAATAAAATAGAACATATTTAAACAACAATTTAAGATTATTTTTAAAGTATGATAATTCTATACTATTTATGTCCATAAATCTTGGAAAAAAGCAGGGAATTTTTTTTAAAAATCTCATTATTTGGCTACATAGCTCTACAGAAATAAGTTTCATATTTCTGGGCTTGAAAATAACATATTGGTGTTACACTAGTCAAATCATTAGCTGGCTGGTAATTCAAAACATGCCAGGGAGAATTTTATGCCTTCACTTCTCCAAATATTGTCTTCTATCCATGAATTTGTTTAGAATTGCAGTTCAGTCAGCTATGATATGCAAAAAATGAAGGAAGGATCCCCCCCACCTTTCTATCCTTGCTACCAATTACATTACTGTATGTGGGAACAATGCTTTAAACATATACTTTTGCCAAGGATGTCAAACTATAGGAGAAAATGAAGGGTTTACAGTGAGTTTCTATGACATTCCCTAAAGAATAGATAGGGCTCAATGGATGGGACGGGAGAAGCTTTCAAACCCTCCCATCATTACTGCTAAAAATTGGCAATACTGTTTGAAAGGGTCAATCTATAAAAATAGATTTAACACAATTACAGTGAGGAAAAAAAATAGACCTAGTCTCATTTGCTGCATGATGGTCTTGCCACTTTGCATCATTACCCTACTATCCCTCTGTGATTCTTTCTATACCTTTCCTCCCAGTCCACTGCCCATTTATTTCTGATTTAAGCTTTACTTTTACTCTCTTTTGGGGAGTATGGAGTGGGGATACAGTTCATGTTAATTAAGCCACTATGATGAAATCTATTGCATCTTTCTGCCTCACTAGTTTAGAATGGATGTTTTGTACCACAATAAGAATGTTGCTTATGGTAAAATAATTATTGACATCTATATGGTTATAATAACTTCTCTTTGGATAACAAGGAAAAAGTCTGCCAGATATCCTTGCTGTCAGCAGTACTGTCATTGTCTTCCTTACTTTACTAGCTTTTACTTCTGTCTGGGAATTAATCAAAAGTTATTCAAGTATGCACTGCATCCTGTATTTTAACCAATCAGGAATCTAGTTTAAAACAAATAGCATTAAAGTATGCTCAGAGAAATCATTAAACTGTCTCTCACATTTTATATATTGAAAGCAGTTTTGTGTCTTTCCAGCATATCTTTAAAATTGGCATGTTACATTTCAGGCAAACTTGTTTTTAGATCAGCAGTAGCAATATCAATTATTGAAATATTCAGAAAAATATATTGTACTGTTATCACATTTAACTATATTTTTCTAGTTGTCTTATAACACCTTCCTTCAATGTTTTCTTCTACTTGATTCAGGAAGTGGTAGTAAAATATAGTAGACAGAGGCTACATTGACACATGATGTTCAAATTGCTAACCAATTTTTTATGTTTGTACAATATATTAACCACAAGCTATCTAAAGAGACTGAGCTGGTATAATAATACCCTCAGTTGCATTAAAAACAAATCTAACTAAACTTGACAATAACAAAGTTTGTTGTGTTAATGTATTTGCTAGATTTTTTTCTCTATGACTTCATTAAGCATGCTTTCTGAACATACCAGATTGTCAAATTATTTTCTATGACTTGCAACTGTTCTAAGTGCACTTAATCTAACAACTTCATTCATCTGCATGTTAGATCATACCATTTAGAGGCAAACATCTACCCACTTACAGGACAGAAAGACTCCCAAACCTTTTATTACCCATCGCTCCATAAATAATGTGTAAATGAAAGAGTACACTAATTTCCAATTCAGATCATACAATTCACACACACAGACACTCGTTCCTCCCTCCCCCTTTCTCTCTCTCTCTCTCTCTCTCTCTCTCTCTCTCTCTCACATACACATATTCCAAATGGCCTTCAGGCACATTCCCAAGAGCATTTAAATCAAAGATTTAAAAATTCAAATGAAAAACTGAGAGTGTCTAGAAATATATTTCTAATATATTTTTATACTAATTATACATTCTCTGTTACCTGGTAGTCACACTTTTTATTAGTTTTAATAAACAAAAGGTTTAACTTAAATATTCTATTACAACTCACAATTCAAAACTTTTAAGACTTTAATGTCATTTATTTATTTTAGCAATGCATTTTTCATTTTGTGTGTAAATCCAGACCATTTTATTTGCAGGATAAGCTCTAAATATATAAGATAAAAATGATCATGAGTAGAACAAAAAGAAATAGTTTAGATTTCTTCTCATTCATTTAAGATAATGTTAATTAGACAGGAATTAGACATAAATAAAAAATGCATATAAATAGTAAATGTTTAATGATTTGATGTTGAAACATTTTTAGCTAAAATAATATAGAAACTGCCTACGTGGATCAAAAAGTGATGTCAGATTTCTTGCAAAGCAAGAAATTCTTCAAGATAAAACTTCAAATATTGTATCTTCAACAAAAAGCTGTAAATTCAGAACTATATAAGAGAGATTATTTTAAAAGATATAATTTATTAAAAACTGCAAATTTCCTTTACAATATTGATATCATAAATTTGAAATTACTACTCTTGCATATCTCTTATTTTATGACACAAAATTAATGTATTAATGGTTGCTTTATTTTGTTAAAAATAGCTTTCAGGCATTATGAATATTGAACTATGTGTTACTCTAATTAAGAAGCTATTCTCAATAGTGAGACTTAAAAAAAGCCATCAGCGTAGCATACATGTCAAATTAAATTGCTTATTTGGCTGTTCCATGACTTTGGCAAGAACAATGCACTCAACACTCAGTCTCATTACTTTCGACCATCCCTCCCATTTATCACTTCTGCCTTCTGTCAGAACAACTGTGGACAGCATTTGATTTTGTACCATATTAAAAAAAACTGGTCTATTAAACTTTTTCCTTGTAGCAACATTAATCTCTACTCTATAAATTCCCACCTTCTCCCAAACCAAGCACAATTTGTAATGGGTAAAATTTAGCAGTAGTAAACATTCTTCCCTGGCCAAGAAAATTCATTATGAATTAAAACTAATTAGCAGATTTCTATTTTAAATCAAATGTGTATAACACAACACAGTATCGCAGCATCTGGGGATAGCAGGAACCATCATCACCACAGACAGTTAAAGGGAACAAGCAGATTTTCAACCATTGTAATAAGTCTGCATTAATTTTCCCCACCACACCCCTTTCTTCTCCATGTAAAAGTGCCTTACAGCAAATGAGCTGAGCAGCCTGGAGACATTCAGTTTTGACAAGATTTTAGATTCAACATTTACTTACCTTTTATAGAAACCGTGAAGAGGCTGAAGACAGAGAAACTGCCAATAATCCAAACAGAAGGCCTTTAACTTCAGCATTTTAAAACAACTGAGCTGCAGCAAGTGCAACCTTGCTTGTAATCTTTAATAACAGACTATCACACTTCTTAATGGAGAAAAAGGCCAAACAGTATTACAGTTAATTTCCCTCCCCTCTTTTAAGAGAAAGCAGCCTGTTTTTTTGTTGCTACCAATGTATGCCAGCTCTTTATCCACATGGTACTGCACCTGCATAGCTACAGTGCTGTCCTTTAATACAAAGAGACAATAGTACAAAGGCTACAAATTCATTTTCTGATCCGTGTTTCTTTTGATTTCAGTTAATTTTCCCACCGCTCTTTCAGACAACCAGTGATTGGCATTACAAACAGAAAAAGAAAAAAATCTGCCAATTTAGACCACTCCAAAAATCTTAATTAGTAAATATTCCAGTCAGGTTTCTTGAAGGCCCCTGCAAAAACATCAGGAAAATTCACAATTCTTGAGTAACAGGCAAGCAAATATTCCAGTCTGCTGAGGACAAACAGATATAGAGAATATCATATAAAACTCCTCAGTTCTGCAAGTAAGCTGAATATAACTTTTTTTTTCCAAAAAAAAAAAAAAAGCCTGCTCCTCCTGTTGTGAATCACATCTGCTCCATTGTCTGCCAGTACATAGAAAAATGTTAGTCTCTTTATGATTAGGAAGAGAAAAGAGGTAGGAAGTGACACACAGAAGTGTGGACTCTCCCTACTCACAAAATAAATTATGCTTATCTTAATCCCAACACACTTTGCCAGTTAGGTCTCTCTGAAGAAAAACTAATCATCTGAACCACATGGTGCACAGTGGGGCACGCTCCCAGCTATAAAAGCCAGTAGGATAAAGCCTCCCAGAGATAGGTTGATTCTGGTTGTTATGGCAACAGGAACACATTGATAAAATCTAAAATGGAAGCCTGATGACAGTTTCTCATTGGCTTCCAGAGATATAATGCATGTATAACAAGCAATACTGAGACACTCTTAGCAATCTCATCAGCGAAAATTGAATTTGGGGCGAGGCTAATTAACAGCACTGAAATAGCAGCTAGTCCTCATTTAGTTACAGTGGAATTTTATTCTAAGGGGACCACGGAAGCAATTAGCAAAGAGGTGCTTTGAAAAAAGGAACTCTAATATTAGAAGCATTTGCTACTTGAATCTTTTGAGTGAGGCAGGAATGATAAAATCAGCTTTCATTTACTGTTCTTGGAAACCTCAAGCTAGCTGGAGCCTTTATCTTTGAATAAGAGACTACACATTTCTGCATATTCTTTTTTTTTTAATGTGCAGCTTCCGTTACATACCTGACAGATGCTTGGTATAAAAATATGCAAAGAATAAATGTTCCAAAAATATATTCTAGAGAAGATACACTATACTCTATCCATGTAACAAGGTGATGATATTTCAGGACAAACCTAACCTCATAATCATGACCACAAGAAATAAAAAGCAATCATGAATCACTGCAATGCCAATTCAAATTACAGTATGAATTGAAAACCAACAATTACAAGAGGTAGGGGAGTAAGGGGGGAATTAAATGATGTAAAATAACGTAAACTCATCCACAAATTATATAGTAGCTCAAGTCAATAAAGTAAAACAAAAAACACAATCATTGTGGAATGGTAAGGGATAACATGAAGAAATGTTCTTCAGCTTTCAAAAAGCAAAAATGTTATGTCATCCTTACAAATCTCTATATGGATGTTGTAGGGACTGTCTGTCCCATTATGTATTTAATATCATACTAATATTTATGCAATTGAATTTTGGGGCTGCTTTGTTAAATATATCAAATGATAATAATAAAATAACTTTGTGCAGGCTACCATCTCTTTGGAGCTAAAGGATGGGCATCTGACCCTGTCTTTATGGTTAAGTTAAACCATGGCTTGTTTTAACCATAAATTATTGAATACAGTATATACTGAAATTATGGTTCAATTGTTAGGTTCATGCAACATGATTAAACAAAACCAAATTGCAAAATTTAAGATTATGCAATCTAATCTTAAATCATGTAATCCTTATTGGATTACATGATTATCCCTATGTGACTTGGATAATTTGACACAGATTCTAAAGTTTTTAGGCAATACACACACAGTATATAAAGGAAGCAATAGATTGGAGAAAACTTAATCAAGACTAAATATGATTGATCTGATTTGTTAGGCATTTGTAATTAATCTCACCGAACTAAGTATTACAAAAAGGCCAATGCTGAGAATGGACTGGTCAGTATGAAAAAACTTTTCCAAAGGTAAAAATGTTCATAATTTTGAAGCAAACGTTACTAAATTGCAAGTCAAGGTTGGAATTTTTATTGGTATATTAGTATTGACATGAAGCTGCGATTATTCATGCAGAATCTGAAAATCAGGCAGTTCTTCTTACAGATTTTTATGACATGCATACTCAAAGACTAGAAAGGGTTAAACCTGGTCTGGAGAGTTGGGAAGCTTGAATATTTTTTTGCTTGGTATCAGTCCCATCTCTATTAATGTGCAATCTGAGACCAATCACTCAGTCATGTCCAGTGATCATCACTGCAGATACCCATTAGACTACATAATTGGCTCTCAATTTCTTCTTCCTAAAAAAGTGTTCTAGAGATAGTTGCTGTCCATGTTAAAAATGGAGTTCTTTCTTAGTGTCTAATCATTATGACCTCAGTGGAACATATCAAGGCTATAATTAAAAATAGAATCCAGACCATCTGTAGGAAAGTAGATACTCCACATTTGTAAACTGCTATTATTCAAAATGTTGACTAAAGTATTAGGAACAGACTTTAGGGTCTATCTCTATTTTTATCTTCACAATAAAAGTTTTTTAAAGTGATATTTTTTCTATTCATACACTGTTCCTTGAGGATATGCTACATGACAAGGTAATACTGCTCTCCCCCCCACAAATGTAATAACTGTTTTCCCCCACTTTCTCATATGCTATTTCATCTAAACATTTGGGCACCCTAATTCTGCAAATGTTTTTTATTACCAAATGTAATCTTCAAGAGTTGAAAGCGGAGATTTCAGAACAGCCATATTTTTACCTGTTTTTATGAGCAAGAAAAAAGTTTATCGCTCTATGTTTTAAATAGAAGTACTCAGTGGCTGAAAAATTCTGCATTTTATAAATTAGTTTCTAATGCATACTACATTGCATATATTTAAAGAAAAGGCTAATGGTGGACTTTTGTGAGTGATGTATACGCAGCCAATTTAAATTACAGTCTCTCTTTTCCTCTGGAATATAAACTAGTAAAATACATTAAATTTCATCTCACATTCTGTCTGAATATAAAACCAGTTCTCTGAAAAGGCATTTCCCACTACTTTCTTTGTCTTCAAATTCACAGTCTAAAAAGCATACTAACTTTTGGATGTGGTACAGCTCCTGCATTGTGATGCACAGCAAGCTGCGTTCAACTGCTGTATATTCATTTGCAGAATTCAGTGGTTGACAGCAAACGAGGGTAGAGTACTCTAACAGGCCATTAAAAAGCAGCTCCAATGAATAGGTTCAAAAGTATAGTACATCTTTTCCAAAAGAATGGTTGCCTTAGCAATCAGTAATGCAGAGGCAAAGCTTCAGTGGCCTACACTGGTAGAGAAAGAATATTCTATGAGTTAAGGACAGCATAAGCTTCAAGATGTCTTTACTTCACTTCTTAATGAAAGATACTTGAAAATGACAAAGATAGGAAAAAAAACTTCTTAATATTTTTTTTTACGTGAAATGAATAATAAAATTTGATTAACCTTGTCCAGTTATTTAAAACTTTTTGCATATGCCAAACTCAGTAAGTCATAATGGAATGTTCATGGAAACAGAACTTCTGGGGAGAAAAGATGAACTGAGGAAATGACTGTGGTGGAATAAAGAGCTGGTGAATAGACCAGTTGTTTGTAATTTCTCTCCAGACAAGGAGAGGAACTGAGATTGCCCACAAGTGCTCCAGACAGTTGTTCCTGCAAGGCATTGATCTCGGCAGGTTTAAAACTCTGGGAGATGAGGGAATAACTATTATTTTGCTCAAATTGCAGTTGGCACCTTCAAAAAGGATATTGAATTTGCATACTTCCTTCTCGAATCACTCTTGTAAATTGGTTAATTATTTCTCAGCCATTTAGAAGCTTTGAATCAATAAGTTTTAGAAGCACCAGCGAGTTTCCTTTAATCTTAATGAAATCAAATTTAAATGCAAATTTAAGGATTTAATTTTTTAAAAAAATAAACAGTAAAAGCCAGATTAGTGCTTTGATTTTGGAAATTTACAACTTTACAAACGACTACAATGGATTTGAAATAAGATTTTGGAATTAATTATAAGAATTTTTCCCATGGAAAAATGTTTTTGACCTTTTTTAAAGAAAACACAGTATGATAAGACTTTAAAAATTAGACATTAGAGGAAACTAGAGGGAACTAAGATTAAAGGACAACAGTCAAACTTGACTTGCAACAATGAAGCAAAATATTGTAACATTGGTCACGTTGAAGGATATTTTTTTAAAATGGACCCAGAATTTAATTTTAAAGTATCTATCTCTATAGATAGACTGTGTATAAAAGAAGAACATGTTACCATACGATAAGATGGGTGGACAACAAATTTAATAATAAATAAAAAAATAAAGGAAAATGTTTTTCCTAACCAGAGACTAATCTGAAAAATGGATTTAAAAATGATAGAATGCGAGGATGGTGTGAAAAAGATGCTACACTAACCATACAAAAGAAACTGGTTGATGTCTTACAGGGAAACCAAGACGTGGACAACTTTCCTATATTGGATTTACAAAATATATTTGTTAAATCTTTGAAAATTGTTGTGAGAAGGGACAAATAATTTTTTTAAAAAAATCAAGTTCTAGCACAGTTAAAAGAACTAAAAATTAATATTGTTAAAAATAAAAGGAAGGAATATAAAGTTTCATCAAAATTAAAATAAACATATTATCTGTGGAAGCCCTTACATGGACTTTTGCTGATTAGGATTGAACAATAAAGCTTTAAGGATTTGTTTATAGATAAGAGATGCAATATGGGAAGAACATAATCAGAATTGTTTATACTTGTGATGAAGGAGAAGCTATTTCTTTATATATATTTCTTTTCTTTTTCTTTATTGTATTCTTATTTTTCCTTTTCTATTTTTTCTTTTCTGTGCTTTCTATTTTTTTTCATTCTTTTCTTTTTTTACTTTGTATTCATTTTATCTTTTTAATTGTAATTTTAATAAAATTACTATTACTATTAAAATTACTATTTTAATGCAAGCTTGGCAGTCCAGCTGGGGGGGAGGGGAACTGGGCCACATGAGCAGTGGGCTGGCGCACATACATGCACGCACAGCTCCACTCATGTGAGAGAGAATAAAAGCCTTTGGGGCGCGATCTCGGCTCCTTCAGGCTTCTCTGTGCCAAAAGCTTTTGCAAAGGGATGTAAGGCCTGAAGCTGAGTGATATCGCTCCCCTGAAGTCTTTCGGCCATTAGCAAAGGCTTTTGGCACAGAGAAGCCTCTGGAGGTGCACTCTCATGCTTCTTCAGACTCATCGAGGCTCCCAGACACTCCAAAAGTGGATCGGGTGTCCTGCGCAAGTGAGTCAGCGAAACTCAGCAGGGCGATCTCATCCCATTGAACCTCTGCTCTCATAGCTCTGCTTTTGGAGCATCGAGAGCAGCCACCTTGTCAATCTCGCTTGGGAAGGGAGAGGGGGTAAACTGGGCTGCTTGCGTGGTGGACTGGTATGTGCTCCCGCAGTTACACTCACACAAGAGGGAAGCCTTTGGGGCTGTGAGTGCTGGCGCAAATGGGGCTGCAAGTACCAGTGCCTGCTGTTCACGAGCACTTGCTCCACTCACCTGGCCCAGATGCAAATAGGCCACGGGCTATTTCCCACAGTTTGGGAATCTCTGCTCTAGGTAATTTATTCTGGGTGTAAATTCCTGTTGTAGTTGTTCCTAGAAAATGGGGCATGAAGAAACCAAAATGGCTATTAAATCATGTGTAAGAATCACACAGGGGAGATAGGGAACCAGGATTGGACTCCTAGGATTTTTGGGTGTAAAAAAGTTTACAGAGGGCATAAAGTATGAAGTATGCTGTTTTACAAGGAAAGGCTTGTAAATTTTATTTCTGCATACTTGAAATAGATCAGGTTCAAGGTGTGTGTTCACCTGACCTGGCTACTTTGTGAGAAATCTGCAGATATTCTTGGTCAGTTCTAAATGGGTAACAAGCACATTCTAACAGATGATCTCAGGATAGACGGCATTTTTGGTGGCCCAAAGTTCCTTATTAAAAATATAGTTTTATTCAGTTGTACTAGATGTTGAGGGGAAAAAAGGCACAAGTCAGAAAATTGCCTCAAAATTTCAGACAGTAGATAAATATAGCTCTCAAGATGAAATCAAAGGTAACAGTCTGTGCTGCAAAAGAGGCAGGCAGAATCTGAACAATGGAAGATGAATTGAGAAGTTAATGTCTGCCTGAGGTGAAAACTGGACTTAAAATTTGGAGTTTAAAGCAGCAGCCACTGTGAGACCAGAATTGCAAATTTAGGAATAATTTTGTGGTTAAAAATAGGCAATTCCCAAGAAATACTGTGCATTTATCATAAAGCAGGGCTTCTCCACCCACTGAACTAGGCAATTAAGTCTCTCTTAATATCTAAGGGTTAAAAATATAATATAGAAGACTATGACTTTCAATGTAAGAGGAATAAATGATAAAAAGCATACATACTGTAATGAATGAGTTGAAAGAAATAAAAATAGATATGCATGTGCGAAGTTAGGAGTAAGGATGTAAAAGATCTGAATGAAGGTGGTCTTGTTTTGGAGTAGAGTCATCAGGAAGTGAAATGTAGAGTTAATTAAGAAAGGAAGATCTAAAATATTTATCCAAAAGTATAAATTGGTGCCATCCAGGTTATTGTATATGAATATGAAAATAGAAATCTGTAGAATGCTGGTAATTGCATGTCATGCTCCAGTAATAATGGAAGAACCAGAGATAAGTCTGTAAAAAGTTTCACAGCACTCTGAATGTGATTTGGAGCAATTATTCTGTTATGTGGAATAAATGGTTGGTTGAAAACATAACAAGAGAGTACAGAAAACCAATTGGCTTGCTAGAGACGTGGAAAGAATAAGAATCTAAATTGCTTAGAGCAGAATTCTCCAACCTTTCTGGTTTTGTGGATATGTGAGGGGATGGTTTCATGTGAGGGGCAGGCAAGCCCGTGTGTGCATGCAGCTCCATTTGTGTGAGTTAACAGGCACATGAGCCCATTGCTCATGCAAATGGAGCACATGCTTACCCACTGCTCATGCAAGTGAGGATGTGCATGCATGCACACTAGCCCAGTATTTCCGCAGCCCGGTTCTGAACGTCTCAAAGCCCAGAAGTGGACCACAGCCCAGGGGTTGGGCACCCCTGGTTTAGAGAGTATCTGATTAGAAAAAGGTCCATTTCAAATACATGGTTTAAGCACATAGCCATGCCATACATAGAGCAAAGGAATGAATATAAATCTAACAGCAAAATTTAGGGTTAAAAATTTGCAGTAATGTGGATACAGGAGCTTGCTCTTTTATGTGATATCCATTAATCACAAATATAAATTCATCTTTGTAGACAAAAGTTCCAATGCAAGTTTTCCCAATTTCAATTCTGTTCTCTTTAATACAAAGAAATATGCTTTTTTTAAAAAATGGCAATTAGTAAAACTTGATTTTCTCTAGACCACAGATATATAAAGCAATATTCAAAAGCACTGTAACAATATTGAATTAGAGGTCAAAAATTATGCAGGAAATGTTGCTTTGCCATCTGGAAACATTCACCATTTTTAAAATTGATAGTTTTCTTTTTCTATTATTTACCATTCATGCATACACTGTACCTCATTAATACTACAAAAGTTAATTGTACATATAATTATCACCTTACAACTACTGTAGTATTGGGGCCAGACTTTCTCTTGCTGTGCAAGGCAATTGGTAAGTGAGTCACAACCAATTTTATGTGGTGTTTAAGCAAATAACTGCAACTATTAAGTGAATCATCCCATTATTAGGCAAATCTGGCATCCTTTATAAATACCTACCAGTTGCCAAGCACCAAAATTTTGATCATGTGACCATGGGATGGTTATAAGTGCAAGGACAGATAATAAGTTATTTTTTTGTAGTGCCACTGAAACATCAAATATTGACTAAATGAATAATTGTAAGTTGAGGACAACCTGTAGTTATGTAATCATTAACTTCAAAAAACGCACCATGAACGTTTAGAGCAATGCTAGCATTTGAAAAGACAGCTGATTCATTTCCTGTTTTTTCAAACCTTTCATACAGATAGATGGAAAAAACTTTATTATGCCAAAATAGTCTGACTATTAAGAAGATAGTGGGATAGACCGTATAACCTGTGCTGCAATGGAACACTGTCAGAGTAAATTTGGAAAAAGACTAAATGACAAGTATATCTTAGATCAGGCATGTCAAACTGCCGGTCTGTGGGCCAGATGCGTCATGCCGAAACTGCGCCCACCCCATTGCCAGCAATGGGGAAAAATCCCGATATGTTGCGCGACGTCACGTGACATTGCGAGTTTGACATGCCTGTCTTAGATGAAGGAAGGCCATTCGTTTGGACAAAAAGAAGCTATTTAATGGCTCAATAGATGATGGGATTTTATTGACAATGACTGCACACAGACCCTCTTCTAAGACTGTCAAACATACATTTTCTCCTCCACTCCTTTAGTTACAGAAAATGAAGTCCAAGAGATTATTTATATCTCAATGACAAACCACTTCAATAGATTCTATTGAAAAATACCGTGTTCCAATTGATTTCTCCACCATGTTTTGCAATAATATGAACCATTTTAAACATATTGCCTGCTAACGTGTTTGATTTAATGAAACACAGCTTCTGCAGAACATTCTTCAAATAGAATTTTATAAAATTATTATTTTGATTTTTTTTAAAAAAGAGCACAGACTATATTTAATGTCGTCTGAGAAGCATCTTCTTTTCTAAGTTGAATTTCCCACTACAGTGCAGGAATTATTTGTAATATCCTGTAGATGATTGTGGGGAAGATTCCTTTCCCATATGGCAATCTACTACAGTACATTTCAACCATTTTTTGGGATTACATAGGATACTGCAGTGGCCTAAATTACAGGGGGCCCCAACCTTGGCCACAGAATTCCTTAGCCAGCATGGCTGGGAGTTGAAGTCCACAAGTCATAAAATGGCCTAAAAAGCATGGAAAGCTGCCTTACTGTAATTTTTCAGATTCCTAGCACTCCACTCACCTTCTCATTAGTGTCCACATTAGCTTATATCCTTTTCTACAAAATGATTCTCCATAACACATTGAGAGAAAGGACTGTAAGTTTGGCTTTATTTGTGCTGATGACAGTGAAATTTATAGTCAATATTATATTGAACTTGTTTGATGTTCATGATTATTGAAATTAATTCTACTACTCCATCTTTTTTTAAAAAAAATATTTGATATATTTTACCTGCGTGGATCAGTTGAAAGGCTTTTTCTTGTTTCCAAGGAAGTCCTGAGATAGTTGTAAAAAAATACAAGAATATTAAATGTATAGTATTAGATAAACTTATGAATTTTTTACACAAATTATCCATCAAATCATCTATATATTGTTAACATATTTTAAAATATTAAAATTAATTTTTAAATAAAAGTTTTAACTGCTGTATAAAAAAGGTCACAAAAAGTATTATTGTTTAACATCATTTTTATAAATATTTGAAATCTGAAGTATTTATAATTAATGAATCTCTATTGTTATTCTACAATGACATACAAATATATACCTGCATTATTGTTATATTTTATATAGTCTGTTTGACTAATAACTAGCATATTTCTCTTTGTTTACATGTTGCTCCCCAAATCTTCAAAAGTATGTAATTTCAGCAGAAACAATTTAGCATGTCCTAATGTAAAGATCTATACTAATTAAGGCAATACAGCATATACAATTTAAAAGCAGAAAATAGAAAGTAAACTATACATAATTAGAACTCCATATTATGCCTTTACTATAATATAATACTAAATCTGAAGATTTTTATTATATTTTATAATTTCACATGTGCGAACTCTAATCATATTGTAATTAATTTCCAAGAAAAAGCTTTATATACATAATCCAAGCATTTTAGAATTGTTCGTTTTATCAATACGTTGCTAAAATATTGCATTAACTTATATCTATCTCCTTCTCTCTTGACATTTCTGTTAAATGGTTAAAAATGCAATTATGTTTCCTTTCACCATAGGAACAGATGGATCTTTATAGATCAGCTGCTTAAAGCCTGGTATTTCATTTTACTTTAGAAGGGAAAATCTGTTTTGCATGGTTCAATTGCAAGACTGGACCTGAACTAGGAGCACATAATTTAGCTAACTCTCTCTGGTAAGATGATCAAAACATTGTGATTATGCAGATAGCTGTCAAACACTCTCATGCAGATGCATATAAATACACCACAGTTTACGGATTTTGTTTAAATGCACCTACTCATATAAAACATGTTCACACATTTTTAAGTTGTTTTCATAAATAGTTTAAATTAGGATAAATATTCCTACCATCTCATCTGAAAACTAGTAAACAGTTGTATTTTGTGAGGATGAAATCATTTTTCCTTAATCGTTCCTTCTACACTCCTTGCAAATTCAAAGATGTTCCCAGAACTGATTGTCCAATGATACCACTCTAGCCCTCTAATCAGATTGTCTTTGAAGGTAAATTCTGCATTTACATATACATCTAAATTTTAATCCCAATGGCATTAAAATAGTATGAAAAGTTAATCTGATTCAAATAATTTTTTGATCAAATGCACAAATGAACAGATTTTTGTCTTGCCTTTTTCAACACTGTAAATAATGTGTATCCTCCCTTTTTTATCCCTTACAACTCCAGTTCTGTAAATGCAGACTGGACTGTAATATATTGGATGGTGATCCACTTTAATGGCTAAGGATGGACTTAAATCTCAGTCTTCAGTCTATCTCTATTTTATAGACAAGTAAAATAATGAAACAAGAAAACGTGTTTTAAAAAAGGAAAATCTACCTTCCTGTGCCTTTCAACTCAATGTAGACCCAAAAATTTCTGATCTGTCAATAGACCTCTTGAGTTTCTTTGGGGACAACAACTATATAACATGGTCTACACAGTTTGGTTTGTGATACCACTTAATTTTTTTTCTGAAGTGCTAAAAGAACCAAAGGTCAGAGTAGCAGTACAGAGACAAGAGATAAAAGATAAAACTTGCCTTCTCATTCGCCTTAATATTTTGAATCACTGGACAGTGAAAACGAAAGCTGTTTCTTATTCCGGAGAGATAATTGCAACGTACAAATTATTATTACAACTAGATCTTGACTTACAACTATAATGGAGCCTGCCCATCATGGTCGTAAGTCATGACGTCACAAAGGGGATCACCCACATGACAGATCCGATTTTATGAACTCTTCTTGTAATGGTCGCTAAGTTAATGACCACAGTCATTAAGCCAATCTATGGTCATTAAGTGAACACTTTGGTTCTTAAGCAAACTGCATTATTTGCTATTGGCTATTTTTGGCAAATAAACACTGGTTTTCAGCAAAAATTCATAAATTGTAGTTACATGACTGCTGGATGTTGCAAGCAGCTGTAAATGCGAGCCAGTTGCTGACTGCCAGAATGTGTGCATGTATTGGGGAGGACATCAGAACTAGGTCATCAGTACCTGCTGGCAGTCTGTTGTAATTTTTAATAGTCACTAGGTAACCAGTCATAAGTCGAAGGTTACCTGTAGGGTTTTTACTAGTTGTCTCTTTGACTAGGACAACCATCTTATTTTTCTGTTGATACATATTATTTTATATGTTTTTGATTTTGTACATTGTCTAGAGTCATTAACCAGTTGGTTGCCCTTAAAATGTAAATTAGAAATAAAAAAGAAAGAAATATCCAATCCAGCTGCATATTTTCTCTCATGGAACCATGCAGTCTACCTCAGTGGAGAATCATCATGTGAAAGAAGCCACAATATTATAATAAATAAACAATTTCCAATTAGTCTTTTAAGTTTTGGTATTCTGGCACTATTTTTCCTTTACTGTTATTTTAAAATTGCACCTTTTTAAAACGAGAGGAATTTAAGCTCTTTCTAAAAAGAACAGGGATGTCTACCTTAAAAGTCAGCTGATATAGTATGCCTATGACAGATTGCACTGAGATTAAGATTGCAGAAAGTCTCTAGACACAAATAATCAGCAGATGGGAGAGGTTGTTATCGGCTTACCAAGGAAATGGTTTCAGTGTCAGTCACACAAACAGGTTTTTTTTGGGGGGGGGGAAATAATCACGAAACCTATTTTGATGATGGAAGACAAGTATGATTCTTGCTTCCCTGATCCTGCTTTGTACAGTAGGTAAGACTTGACAATGTCCCCAGCTTAGGAAACAATTACAGGACCAGAAGCGAAAGAAAAGAAGCTTTGACTTAAAGGTGAAAGAGCCCTCCCTCAGCCAGGCTGGTACTTCAGTTGCATTTTCAACGAACCACTTAACCCCATTTCATCTCCAAAGTCTTATTTCATTTCCAGACATTCAAAATTTGAATTCTAAAAAACCAAGAGTGAACAATTCTGAACTAAATGGATAACTAAATGGAACTGGATATGTTTAGTCTTATGAAGAGAAGGACTAGGGGTGACAAGATAGCAGGGTTCCAATATCTCAGGGGCTGCCACAAAGAAGAGGGGGATCAACCTAGTCTTCAAAGACCTGAGGGGAGGACACAAAGTAATGGATGAAAGCTTATCAAAGAGAGATCTGGAACTAAGGAAAAATTTCCTGACAGTGAGATCAATTTATAAATGGAGGCTTTTAAAAAGAGATTGGACAACCATTTGTCTGGAATGGTAATAGGGTCTCCTGCTTGAAAAAAACTTTCAAGATCCCTTCCAACTCTGTTATTCTGTGGGACAATGCAGGAACAATTAAAGACTTAATCCTGATTTTGGAAACTAATTTTAAAAACCCTAACAAAACTTAAGTTTTGAGCTATTTTTCTGATTTCCAATTTGCCTGAAAGGGGACTATATTTTTAAATCCATAGGAGTACAAAGTCTGCAAAATATTTAATTCTATTTTAGGAAAAAAGTACTCCAAAGTATCTTGTAGCTAACAAAATTGTCATTTTAAATGCAAGCTCAGGCACTTTTGCTTCTTTTTGTTTGCTTTCACTATGATCCAGCAGAAGTTAATAATGGTGATCTTGCAATTTTTTGTTAACTTGATACCTGGGAATTGAAAAGGATGAACTTAAGTTTACTTGCGGATAAGTCTTGCCTGCATTATAATATATAAAGCTATAAATGAAACTGTACTATGAATACTCTAGATTGTTTCTATAATATTTAAACATCTTTCCGCCATCCTCATTAAATGGCACTTCACTGTATATAATGAAGACATGCAAATTAGATACTAAGTTGGACTGATTAGCTGATCACCTTGGTAGAGCCTTGACTGTGACCCTGTGCAATTTTTTTTAGTACCTGTGAAAATTAGACCACAAATATAAAACAAACATTTGCTCTTTTAGAAGCAAAAGAAGATGAAAAGTATATGTAGGTTCTGTAAATGATTGATTGATTAATAATTCTTTTAATTCTGGGCTGATTTTGTTTTTGGAAGGGAGACCAAAAGGCATCCTACGGCTTAGGTTATTCTAGTAAACCATTCCATAAGAAGGCAATAGCAAATTATTTTTATATTTTTGCCAAGAAAATTAAGTGGATATATCCACAGTCATCATAACTTGAGCTTTACTCAAAGGAAACATTATTTTATTTATACAGTTGAAGTTTCTCTTTTAAAAACAGCTTTACTGATAGAAGAAAACAGCTTTTTTGACAGACCATTTGCCTTGACACGAGACTACTATCGGTGTGAAGCATAACCCAGTAGCCTAAACCCTCTCCACAGAAAGTGCACTTTCACATCATGCAAGTATACTTTTGCTAAAGTGTTATATTGCCTTTATAAGTTAATGACACAAAAAGTTACAAGACAAAGGGAGGACTTCCACTTGAAATATTACAGCAAGTAGAGTTTTAAGTCAAAACAGCTAGAATCTCAGTGGAAAATGATTTCACAAGCACATTTTAACTAAAATTTCGCACGTCACACAGATTTAACTACCAACAGATGTCTTTAAAGAACCAGATATGCCTCAAGAATATAAGCAAGACCAAGTTACAGCATACAAAGTAAGCTCAGAATAGAATTCCTATTAATACTGTGGCTTTCATTACAAATAATGGCATTATAGCATAGTTAAATTGATGCACTTTGCAATTTTTGAGACATTTATCTACCTGATGACTCATAAATGGAAAAATATAGAAAATGTTTTACCTTTTTATATTTGGTTTTATAGTTCTACTTCAAACTTTTGAAAAATTATTGGCCAATTTAATATAAGCAAAGCTACGGACAAAAACACAGATGTCCTATTAATTCCATATTGAAATTAAGTCTGAATCATAGCATTTTCAAGCTTCCCTCTCTATAGTCAAAATTAGTCAGAACTATTGTATCAAAAACCAAGGTTTATAAATAGCATCCTATGCTATCAATAGCATCCCATGATACTATCTTCCTTTGCGTGTGTAACATAAATGCCCACTGCTGTGCTGAATCATTGACTGATTAAAGCTATTGTCCATGTGACTCAGTCAGACAAATCTGGATTTGTTTCTTCAAAGAAAGCAATGGCAAACCTCTTCATACGGTTGCCAAATTATATGGATTTGACTATAAAGTCACCAGAACACTAGCTTGACGTGAAGGAGATTTTACCTTCTAGTTGTTTCCTCACCCCAGAATAAGTGAAGACTCTAGAAAGAGTACAGAGAAAAGCAACAAAGATGATTAGGGGACTGGAGGCTAAAACAAAGACAAAAAGGACAAGTATAAAAAGTGGAAAGAGGGGAACATAACTAAAGCAAGAATATCAGCAAACAGACCGAGCCTGCAAAGATGAGGTGAGGAAAGTTAAGGCTCAAAATGAATTAAAGCTTGTGACAAAAGTCAAAAATAACAAAAAAAGGGGAAAAAAGATTCGTTCAACGTGTAAAAAAACAAGAAAAAAGTTAAGGAAACGATTGGTCCATTAGTGGGAGAAAGTGGCAAGAAGGTAACAACAATAGGGAGTAAGCAAAACTACTTAACTTGTTTTTTGCATCCGTCTTTACACAAAGGGAAAAAACAGTCCAACCTATCAAAAACAGTACCGGTCAGCTACTTTTCATAAGCCTATAAAGACAGAGAACCCACAACCTTTGTATGTAAATTATCCTACTATTAAGCAAAGCTTATTGTTATATTTTTTTCCTACTGTTTAAATGAAAAATCTAGGTTGCTGCAATTTATACTTATTATTTCTAGTTTCTCTGGCAAAGAAAATTATTTCTATTTCCCTTGTAGCATTCTGTCAGTCAATATCAGTAAAAACACTGATGTTATGTCTTCTCTGTTTTCTTTTATCCAGATTGAATATCCCAAATGCCTTAAGCCTGTCCCCCTAAGGCAGTGGTGGTGACCCTATGGCACAGGGCACTCAGAGCCCTCTCTGTGGGCACACACATCGTCGCCCCAGCCCTGCCACCCTGTGGCCCCCTCCTCACCAGCAGCTCCCCCAGAGGGGAGTCACCCCAGGCGCAGCCTGTGCAGAGCAGCGCAGCCAAGGACATGGCAGCCGGGCAGCGGGGACAAGACTCCATCCTCACGCTCCATCGTGTAAAGATGATGTGGGGTGCAGACAGAGGGCATGGCCGCCATGATGCTGCTGGGCTACCTAAGTGATGTGCTGTGGCAGGCCGTGGAGGTGGTGGGTGGCCCTGTGGGCAGGAGATATGGGGACGAGGTGGTTTTTGGGCACTCGGTCTCTAAAAGGTTCGCCATCACTGCCCTAAGGCATAACCTCAAGTCCCTGTATCATCCATGCTGCTCTCTTCTGGATCTATTCTAAATTGTGAATAGCTTTTTGGAAATGTGGTGCACAAAGCCACACATAACACTGTAGATGTAGTCTCAACAGCTCAGTGTAAATGAGAATAAATGCCAGAGTTTTATTCTAATAGTTATTTTTCTCCTTAAAATTATATGTAGTTAGGGCTCTCCAATTCCGAGCTCTAACTGCCATCTAATTTAGATTACTTCATTTCACAACAGAGTGGTGCAGCATTTGGTTCTGGGCAAGAGTTTGCATACAGCATGGACACCCTTTCCTGAATTTCTCAGCTGCTCTTTAAAGAACTCGTGCATTTTCCCAGGCTTCCACTATAGTCATGCAGACTTAGGAAACACCCATTTTAACCAAGGAAGCTCTAAAAAGGTTACAAAGGAATGTACCCATGTGTTGTTATTTTGTTAATGCCCTTTGATTCATACATATATTTTCAAAGCTAATACAGCTACCATTTGGGATCAAAAATAATATGAGTTTTTTTTTAAGGAACTGTTGATAGTAAAGGTCCATGCCTACTTTGGATTCAAACACTGAACACATCTATTCCAGAAATATTTCAGACTGACTTGTTATCTAGATCCAGAGTTAGATTAGAAAAACAGAGTTCAGTTCTCCCTCAATCTAGCTAAGGAACACACAATGGATATATCTTGTTCATTTTTCAGCAAATAGGTTAACATTTGCAGGAACAATAAAGCTTCTATGGGGAAGGTACAAGTTAAAGCTCATAGAAACTGATAAGAGATTTTCAGGTTATATATCTTTTAAACCTAATTTTTTAAAAGGACATATCTATAGTTTTGGTTTATTAGAGGAACATTTGATTTACACTGACAATATACCTTACAGTATAAATAGCTGAACCAATAGTTGAGAGTGATTTTGTGCAAACTGGAGGGTATACGTTTCCTAATATGTTGGGAATTGTGAGGAATAAATACTTATAAGTCATAAACATGCTGAGGATTGTCACAGACTAAATGTGTTGAGGGCTAAAACAGATGCCAATATGCTCTAGTGATTAAGTTTTTGGACTAAGAGTGGAATTTCAAATTCAAGGTTATCATCCGCTAAACCGGTCTCTTTGATTAACCTGCTCACCAGGGCTGTGAGATTCCAACACAAGCTTTCTTCAGTTCCTGGAGAAAAGCCAGAATATAAATCTAACACAGGCACAAACAAATAAAATGAAGATGAGCCAAAACCACACTGAAAAGTCTATAGTGAGAATGAGACTATTTCTGCATCCCATGAGCATTCTGTCTGTCTGGATACTATTATTTGGGCTTACCAATAATTGCCTGAGTAGAAGGGTCCCTCTGATTTGAGAGAAGCATTGTCATTATATCTGTAATTCCTCCATGTTCCCTTAGTGTTGCTTTAGAGAAACAATATAAGTACTATTATTTTTTGCTTATTTTTCTCTGGCTAATGTGTTGCTGTAACCCAGTTCAGGCTAGGCTCAATGTGCACTGCTTCTAAAAACTAAACAGTTAAGAAGTTGCACTCGGGTATGATTTTGAATAAATGTTAATTACTGGACTATTCTTCAGTTTTTTTTAGCAAGATTTCAGAAGTGGTTTGCCCTTGCCTGCTTCCTAGGGTTGGGAGAAAGCAACTGGCACAAAGTTACCCAGCAGACTTTGTGCCGAAGTTGAGACTAGAATTTGCAGTCTCCTGATTCTAGTCTGGTGCCTTAGCCCAGTGTTTCTCAACCTTGACAATTTTAAGGCATGTGGACTTCAACTCCCAGAATTCCACAGCCAGCATGGCTGGCTGTGGAATTCTGGGAGTTGAAGTCCACATGCCTTAAAATTGTCAAGGTTGAGAAACACTGCTAGCCACTATAACAGACTGGTTCTCTTTCTAAAAGTACTTAATTAAATACTTGAAGCTTCCTATTTCCTTGAAAAGCTAATTGGGGGAAAATATGAATACACAAGAAACAGTTATGTCTAACTAGAAGGAGAACAGCCCCTTTGGAAAGGATTACAAGTTTTCTAAAAATAGTAAGATGAGGATTAACTAATTAATTCAAAATAACATCCAACTTGCAAATTACTTTTCAAAGAAAGCTAATGCAAAGAATTGTCAATTATCAAATTTTAAACAAAAGGTTTACCGAGGACATTAAAAAAAGAGAATGCAGGATACAACAGTCAATTGTACTGGTTAGCACTTATCCTCTGTGGTGAAAATAAAACAATAAACACAATCCAGGGAAAGACATTGTCTTTTTTCTTAGTGGTCTTCAAACTTGAGATATCTAGGGAACTCTTCTCAATGTGAAAATTAACGGTACAGAATCCATTATTAAATATGCTTTATGTAACACATTTTATTTAAACAAAATAAATTATAAGTATGTTGCAATAATATATTTCATACAATGTAAACAGAAAACGTCATGTTGAATCCTGGACGACTCTCACGGAACCCTAGGCTTCCAGGAAACCTAATGTGAATACAGTACGGACTTAGAGCAAACAGTAACTGAAGTGTTTATATTTGTGGCTCCTAAAATATTTGCACAGCCTTCTGCTTATTTTATTTTTCAGTCCCCTTCAGGATGAGGGAGGGGACTCCTGCCTAATAAATTCTGAGAATTACAGAAGTCTGGTCACACTTGTGTTTGGTCTGAAATTATAAGAATTTCCCAATATAGGTCAAGAACCAGTCTGATGTAGAGGTTACGTCACTCTCTCTCAACCCTAGGAAGGAGGCAAGGGCAAACTACTCCTGAAATTTTGCCAAGAAAACCACAGAGATTTGTCCAGGCAGTTGTTAGGAGTCAATACTGACCTGAAGGCACACACACATGCATTCATAAGCATGCACACACATGCATTCTCACACATAAAGATTACCAAGGGAAGGAAATAAATACATTTGCATTTCTAAAATACATGAAATTTAAAGGAAAAGTAAAGGATGACAGAGACCGCCCCCTCTTGCTGATAACATGGATCTTTTGGAAGACTTTCATAGAAGTGAGTATGGTTTTGTCTGTTTTCTATCTTGAAACCACAACAGTAAGTATACTGATGTAGTGAATGTAATTTTGAAGTAAAATTGACTGGAAAGGGTCTTGCCATCAAACATACGAAATCCAGCCACAAAAGTCCAAACATTTCAATCAGCTTGCTATGATCTTCTCAGCAGAGCTTTTAAATCTGACATAACAATGGGAGTTGCAGAGGGGGAGGGGGCAGTGGGGGGCCCAGGAGAATTCAGTCAGCTTAGAAATGAAATATTTTCCAGTGATTCATACCACATGGAAGTGAAATAAATTACCCTCTATTGTTTAAAATGTTGCAATACAGCTTGCTTACATAGACTATATACATTATGGAATTAACACTCATGCAACAAATTGTGTTGCACTTTGTAAGTTTTCTACAGCAAAATCAGTGCAACAATATTTTACAATATAACTGTAACAAGAACTAAAATGACAGAAGATGAATGAGTGGGCAGCATTATTTTGCTAAAGAGCTACATGGGTATCTAGTATATGATACTGCCTTAATTCAAGTGATAGTTTATAAAATATTTGTTATATCTGCTGAAAAGTTTTCTTAGAAGAGGAAATATGAGGGGAAAATGGAAGTAGGTTCTGAAGTTTGTAGAGTTTCCCTTCCACTAGGGACAGCAATGGGATGACATATTAGTAGTACCAGGAAAAAAAGCGAAGGAGCGATTTCCACTGATACATTTTCACACAGCATTATCTGTAACATTTCTAGTGGCAAGAAGGTGATGAGCAGCAGGGAGAATACTTTAACTCATTTTTTGTATCCGTCTTTACATAAAAGAAAAAAAATAGTCCAGCATATAAAAAGAATGCTGTAAAATTGCAAATTAGGAATGCAAATCAACACCTATCCACTCTAAATGAATTCAAATCACCAGGACCAGATGGGTAATATCCCCAAGGTTCTGAAGGAACTGGCAGACATGCACTCAGAACCACTGAACCATCTCTTCCAAAGATCCTAGGACACGGGGGAACTACTAGATGACTGGAGAAGGGCTCATATAGTTCCCATCTTCAAAACAAGAAAAAAAATGGATCCAGGAAACTACAGACCTATGAACCTGATGTTAGTACCTGGGAAGATTCTGGAAAAGATAATCAAGCAACGAATCTGCAAAAACCTAGAGGCAAAGAGCTATAAACAGAAGGCAACATGGGTTTGTCAAAAACAGATTGTACCAGACAAATCAAATCCTATTTCATTCTTTGACAATGTGACAAAATTAATGGCCCAGTGGAATGCTGTGGATTGAATTTACTTGGACTTCAGTAAGGCATTTGATAAAGTAGATCACAACCTACTACTTGATAAGATAGAAACATGTGGGTTAGACAGCATCACCACCAGATGGATTTTTAACTGGCTGACCAAGTTACAACTGGCAGTCACCATGGAACTACAACTACATGGAGGGAAGTATGCAATGGGGAACCCCAAGGCTCTGTCTTAGTCCCAGTACTGTTCAATATATCCAATTATTTAAATGAGGGGATAGAAGAGGAACTCATCAAATTTGCAGATAACACCAAACTGGCAGGAATAGTCAACACTCCAGACGATAGGTTCAAGATACAGAAGGATCTTGACAGACTAGGCCTTCTCTAACAAAATGAAATTCTATAGTGAGAAAAGTAAGGTTCTATATTTAGGCAAGAAAAATAAAATGCACAGTTGTAGAATAGGTGGTACATGCTCAATACTAGATCTTGCGAGAGGGATCTTGGA
The DNA here is from genome assembly GCA_034064705.1 of Bothrops alternatus. Taxonomy (NCBI): domain Eukaryota; kingdom Metazoa; phylum Chordata; class Lepidosauria; order Squamata; family Viperidae; genus Bothrops; species Bothrops alternatus. The sequence goes on along the minus strand of JARGCV010000007.1, from coordinate 22,464,254 downwards.
GTCCTAGTGGACAATCACTTAAATATGAGCCAGCAGTGTACTGCAGCTGCCAAAAAAGCCAACACAGTTCTAGGCTGCATTACAAGAGAGACAGAATCAAGATCATGTCAAAGTTAGTACCATTTTATAATGCCTCAGTAAGACCACACTTGGAATAATGTATCCAGTTTTGATCACAATGATACAAAAAAAGATGTTGAGACTCTAGAAAGAGGGCAGAGAAGAGCAACAAAGATGATTTGAGGGACTGGAGGCTAAAATATATGAAGAACAGTTACAGAAATTGAGTATGTCTAGTTTAAAGGGGAAAAAAAGGACCAGGGGTGACATGATAGTAATGTTCTAATATCTAAAAGGCTGGTACAAAGAAGGGGGGGGAACCTATTCTCCAAAAGATCTGAAGGCAGAACAAGGTGCAATGGATGGAAACTAAACAAAGAGAGAACCAACCTAAAACTAAAGAGAATTTTTTTGACAAAGAAAATAATTAATCAGTGGAATGATTTCCCTCCAGATGTTGTGGGTACTCTATCTGGAAGTTTTTAAGAAGAGATTGGACAACCATTTGTCTGAAATGATATAGGACAAGGGTCCCCAACCCCTGGGCCGTGGCTCACTATTGGGCCTTGAGCCTTTTGGAACCGGGCCGCAGAAGGTGTGGGTGAATGTATGCATGCACGCATGCCCACTTGTGCGTGCAGCAGGCGAGCACGTGTTCCCCATGCTTTATTTGCTTGAGCGGTGGGTGTGCATACCCATTCCTCATGTAAATAGAGCTGCATGAGTGTGCTTGCCTGCCACTTGCACAGAACCATCCCTTCTGCCCCGTCACTGGCTGGCAAAGCCGAAAAGCTTGGGGAACTCTGGTGTAGGGTTTCCTGCCTGAGCAGGGGGCTTGACTAGAAGACCTCCAAGGTCTCTTCCAAGTCTGTTATTCTATTATTCTGATAGAACATAAGCAAGCAAGCAAGTATGGAAGCAATGCAAGCAAGCATCCGGAATATAGTCAAGTGATATATCATTAAAAAATATTAGAATTTGCACAGGCTGTTATATAAAAGTATCCAAGTAGCAGCAAACGGGGCCTGTATATAAGCAGTGTCCGTGATTCATATGTTGAGAATAGTGTTTACGTAGTTTGCCATGAATTTCCTCTATAAATATTCTTTGAAATATACTTAAGTCTGAATATTATAAAAAGTATTAAATGTATAAACAATACAGAATGGAAGACAAGAATAAAACGAATAGGTTAAGAGGGTGCTTTGAACGCATAAGGGAAATAGCCTTAATACATACTTAAAAGAAACACTTTTTAGTATTTTTCTGTGCTAAGTAACTTATATGATAACTCTTCCCTTGTAATTCCTAAAGAAAGAAAACCAGTGGAAATCACTACGTGAGTAATCTTTGCTACCATATGGAATGGAAATAAACATTTTGTTTGTCCTGTTTTATCTCTTCTGTTTATTCCTGAAAGTATAAAAATAGAAGAATCCATGGTGTGATTAAAGCAAGTCTGTGGGGTCTTCGTTTTGTATGTCAGAAGTACAGTATTAGTACTTAATGTTTTGTGGTCCGTTGCAGCTCATGTAGTTTGACAGAGGCAGTTTCAAGTGATTTTTTTCCCCCTGCAGCTCCTTTGCTTTCACAATAAAAATCAATAGTGCTTTAGGTCTCTCTGTGTGTTCCCTCCATTTTTTTTAAAAATATCCACCTGAATTAGAAATCGTTTTTGAGGTTCTACCGTATTGCAAAAATATATACATACACAGACATTGTTAGGCACAGCACTGAAATCCAGTGTTGAAATCCTCCCATTTCTCCTGACAGTAAAAGCAGTTCGGATTTTTGCATCCTAGTTCATACAACAAAACTCTTTTAGCTAACTGTAAGGAAGCCTTCCTAAATCTTTTTACCCTACGGGATCCCTTGAAATATTTTTCAGTCTCAGGAAAGCCATGCGTAAAAATTGCAAAAAAATATATTAAAATTCTACTAATTTTGTTTTCTTTGTTGCTTTAAACATTTTACTTTGCATATTCCACTTATCTAGCTAAAAACACAATTGAGATAATAATCTGAAACCTTCTTTGTATAAAACCAGTATTAGACTTAAATACCAATATAAGCAGTAAAAATGTCTGCAGCTCTCAGGTCTACCTAGGTCTAGGACAATAAGATCAAAGCTGCAAAAATTCAACTACAAAAAGGAAAGAGTTTTGGAAGATCAAATCTGATAACTCCAAATCTATGTTATTATTTTTATAACCAATAGGACTAGACTGTGCCTACTGAAGTTGACAAAGCAGGAAAAAAAGTTGCCTGGGAACACTTAGGAAAGGATGTTTTTTAAACAAAGAATAATGGAATCATTTAGCCAACATGGGAAAAGGACTGTAAGCAGCTTATTACAAAGAGTGAGAACGAGACTAAAGATTTAGACTTGGGATGCCTTTGTCTCAAGCATCATATAAACACATACAGACACACACTTCAGATTTCTTAAGTCTGACAGCTTCTACTGCAATAAAGTTCCACACTCACTCAGGTCACCTCCCTGAATTCCAAAGAAAGAATTAGTGCAGGTGCCTCGGACACCCTGTAATTAGAATGCTTCCTTTTATTTTTAATTACATTGTTCTTTGTGTTTTAAAACAAATAATAACAATTAGGATAAATACAAACTCTGGCCGGCATTTTCAAATCGGGTTTTGCTTCAAACCACAATGGTTAATAATACAGCCTTCTACTTTTCTGTATACATATATAATATATGTATATTAAATATATATAAATATAATTTTTAAAGCCTTTAGACATGACTTAGCTTCTTTCAAAGTTCTCCACCAGACCCCAAAATGTTTTTGAAATTTCGTGGGGGTTTAATCGATGGGGGAGGGGGGCAGTGGCTGTCAGCCTGACCACGATTATTTTTTTTAAACTTTTCTTTTGAGTTTTGGTTGATTTTATGACATTGTACTGTAGCTGTTTTGTTTTTGTTTGTTTGTTTACCGGTTTGTGTCCTTTCTGTTCTGCAGATATTACAAGAGAAACGATTCTAAGTGTAATTCCTGTGGTTTCTATTCAGCTTGGGTTTCATGTTTTAAAATAAACAACTTTGAAAAGGCAAAAAAAAAAAGAATTACATTCTTTTTCATTGTTGGACTTAACGCGTTCATTAAAACACCTAACACCCTAAGCAATCTCAATCACAAAATTCTGATTAAGCAACTGAAACAGTTCTGCTGTATCAGAGCTCCCCCTAGCATTCATATGTTGGTACTGTATCATTTTAAAATGAAAGCAGTCTTAGGTTTTTCAAAATTAGTTGTTTCCAATTAGCCTATTCATAGCCCTTTCATATCCAACAGCAGAAACAGCAGTTTACATTATTATGTTCCACATATGGTTGCCTTTTTACAGTTTTGATACAGTTGAGCAGCACTACTGTTGTTAAAAAGCAGAAAAAAAATAAATTTATTGTAACTTATATTATTGATAAAAGTTTTAAGAAACGTTGAATTAGACACAGTTGCCACAAAGAAGAGGGAGTCAAGCTATTCTCCAAAGCACCTGAAGGCAAGACAAGAAGCAACGGATGGAAATTGACCAAAGAGAGAAGCAACCTAGAACTAAGGAGAAACTTCCTGACAGTTAGAACAATTAACCAGTGGAACAACCTGCCTCCAGAAATGGTGAATGCTCCAACACTGGAAGTTTTTAAGAAGAGACTGGACAGCCATTTGTCTGAAATGGTATAGAGCCGTGGTGGCGAACCTATGGCATGGGTGCCACAGGCAGCACGTGGAGCCGTCCCTGTGGGCACGTGCACCATCGCCTCAGAGGGAGGCCGGGCCAGGCTGCTCCCCTCCACCTCTCCACATGCGCCTGCACTCTTACTCTCTCTTGGGCCATGGGGGGGTGCAAAATTGCTCTGGAGGCATAGATCCGGGCGGCAGAGGCCATGCCCATCCAGCGGCCTATGCCCACCCAGCAGGCCACGCCCACCTGGCACCCGGCAATACATAAGTGGGTTTTGGGTTGCAGTTTGGGCACTTGGTCTCTAAAAGGTTCGCCACCACTGGTATAGAGTTTCCTGCCTGAGCAGGGGATTGGACTACATGACCCCCAAGGCCCCTTCCAATGTTGTTGTTGTTGTTATTATTATTCTGAACATTGACATAACACTGAAACAAACAAGTGGATCACCCATAACCATAATGAATCTATGATTCCCCCCCAAAAAAAGTATAGTGAAACCAGAGGCAAAACCATCTTGCGAGGATACAATCATAAGGCAAGAACTACATTCGTTTTTAGTCAAATTCAAATCTTGCCAAAGGAGCAAATGCAAGGTGGTCAACCCAATTTAATAGCCTTATTAATAACCTACAGAAAGCTTGATTCTTATGAAATTTTACTATTAATAACTATGGCCTGTTTGTTTTTCATGGAGCCCTGTTTTTTTTCTTTCTTCTTAATAACAACATCTGAGAGAACTTACGACATCTGGTATTTCACAATACAGACACTTGCTACCCTGAACCCTCCATGAATCTCTTCTATTTCTCTAAATCACAGACTCTTCAACTACATTTACAAGCACAAATTTTATTTTTACTGATTTATTTATCAGCATTTGTATGCCACCTACCAATCAGCATTCCGGTGTTTTCTTTTTAGTTATTATTTTTAATGACAAGATGGAAAAATGTTATGTCCATCTAGTAAAACATTTTAAAGATTGTCCTTGTGATTCTGAAGATACCAATAAATATAATTTTAGAGGCATTTTTTTAAATAATGTCTTATAGAAATTAAAAACTGAATTGATATGTAGTTGGTCAGGTTTATTATTAGCAGATATATCTAGAGAAATATATTTCTAATGATAAGCAGTTCCAATTATTAAAAACTGTTGCAGAAAAATCACAGTAATTATGTTTACCAACTCTGATTTCTAATTGCCCTCATTCATAATAATAAACCAAATGTGCTTTCTCTATTTTTGGTTTAGTGTGAATTGAATCCACCTGTTCTGCCTTAGCACTGCTCAGACCCAGATTTGCTTGTTCAAAAACTTATGGTTACCAATTATTAGTAGGGCATTTATGTATAACCATAAGTTCTGCATAGGGAGCAAGTGAAGTTATACCACATAGGTTATGTTAATTGTGATGGGACATAAATGCAATAAATAAATACAAAGAAAGTTTTTGTCCCTATCTATGAATCCATTCACCCAATGAAGCCAAAAGATAAAAAGCTAGCATTATAAAGCAATGTATTTTTTATCAAAACATTTTACCAGCTTTTTTCTAAGTACTTTAGTGATGTTTACATTTTTTAAAAAGTGCAATATATCAGAATAATATGATTGTCTCATTGTACTTTCAAAATTATATTAAATGAAAGGGTATTTATAAATTAGATTAGAGGTTTAAACATTCCTAGAATCTAATTCTTAGCATTACAAAACACCACATTTTAATCTTAGATGCATGGAAGATGATTCATCAGTGATTGAATATTTACCATAAAGTCAATATTATCTCTTAGCAGCCACCTAAATGATCTTCCTTAACACCTCTCAATGCACCTGGCACTCCATCTATCTTAATGCTGAATTCTTCTCTTTCTTCCAACATTTTAGCCTCTGAAGAGGGCTGGGTCTTTGAATATTGTCTCCAAAACACAGTACTTTGTGTCTTGAAGAATTTTTTTTTCTGTACAGAATCAGATGGACAGTCTTTTTTTATTACTATAATAATCTACATATTCCAGAATCAGTTTTTGGATATGAGTCCTGGTAGAAAATAATAAATGGTCAATTAAATGTTCCCTATATGCTGTAAATTAAATGTGCTATCTACAATAAACTTTGCAGCAGGTGCACCTTAGAATGTTCACATTAATGAATTAAGAAAGAGGCCAATAAGAACTAGTTAAATTAGAGTAGTTAAGCCCCATTTGCTATCATATCTGTTCTGAAGGCTAAAGGAAGGGATGGTTTGAGTTAAATAATGCACATTAGAAGACAAGATGGATTTACTCCTCTTTTCCTGTTCTTTCATTGGAACTTTCCTATTCTGTTTTATTTGTTTATTTTAGCTGCTTAAACAAGTTAATGAATGCTTTTAAAAATACTACTGTAATCATTGTGAAGAATTTCATCAGCCAATACTGTAGCATAAGAGTCAAAAGACTGGCAACTATTGTGGCAACGTTTCGATGAAGTCCCATTCGTCATCTTCAGGCTGGTGTTTTCGGCTTGTGCCATCCAATCAGAGCACAGCCAAGCCCCTAACCAATCAGAACACACCTCCACCCAATCAGAACACAGCCAAGCTCCCACCCAATCAGTTCATACCCCCACTGGCAGTTAAAAGGAAGAAACAGCTATGATCACACATTGCTCCTAGAAGCACGAAGTCGAAAACACCAGCCTGAAGATGACGAATGGGACTTCGTCGAAACATCGCCAAGACACTTCCAATTTTACACGGGACAAAACCCGAATAACCAAAGATAGATAGATAGATAGATAGATAGATAGATAGATAGATAGATAGATAGATAGATAGATAGATACACACATACACACTCATAAAGTAACTCATATTTAGTCATATTTACTCATAATTTGGAAAATAGAAAAATAGTATTCTTTCACAACAGATAGCAATAGAACTAACACTACCTTTCATTAAAAAAACCCAAAAACTATTGTAATAATGGGCAGATGAATAAAGCTTCTGTACTTACTCCTAAAGATTTGAATTTGTTTCCAAGATATTAGACCTTTTTTATTACATACACAAACAGAATTATAATTAGATTAAAAGATTACAGAGATCTCCCTCTATGTGAAAAGAGGTAATTACACACTCCCACTTTGCTACATTGAGGGTGGTAGTAATTACTGTTTATGTTTCTTGAAAATATATAAAGATACAACATAAATTCTTAGTCCTCTTTAGTAAGCAAATTAAAAGATTCGGGTAATGCCAAGTAGATACAAGTATTTACTCCTAATATCCTCATTAGAGGATACAAAATTAATTGCATTTTACTGTTGCTTACCATCTTCCTGTAGGAATAGCAATATTAAAAATACTATTTTGTGAGCCCAGCACTTCAACTCTGGACACAAATATTTTAGATATGGTATAACATTTGGATAAATATACCTGCTTTTTGCTCTTTAAAATTCATCCCTTATAATGCATAAAACTACAGGAATAATACAAAAAAAGAACAAAGAAGAAATTATGACATAATAAAAAATTGCTTTATACTAAATAAGAGAAACAATAACAACTGTATGAAGTATTTTATACTATTTATTAATTATAGCATAATACTTTTTTAAAAATAATCAAAAGTCTACTTTACTCTGGATTGAAGTATCTTTCTTCACTTTTTATCTTAAGAATAATTTTCATGTTTATCAGGTAATCATGTCAAAATTTATATTGCATGGAAAATGATTTAACACAGGGATCCTCAAACTTGGCCACTTTAAGACTTGTGAACTTCAACTCCCAGAATTCCCCAGCCAGCTCTGATTTAACATCTTGTATTTAAATTGAGGTAGGAGATTTAACAGGAAATATACAGTGCATTTCGAAAATTCATTTAATAGGTGCAAATCTTTTCGTGGAAGCGAAAGTGTTCTCTCTATACATGCCAGGTTCCAGAGCAAAGTTAAGCAAAACATGTTTACAACTATTAAAAAGAGATATATTTACAAAAAATACATCATAGAAATAGGCAAAGCCCAGTGTCTAGCTAGCTACACCCTACCAGGATTAGAGTCTGTGCATGTATGTCAGAAACGAAAAGTAGAAGTGACCTCAGATTAGCAAATTTACTGACAAAGAGTACGAAGAGTGACAAAGAGGGGACTCAGAGTAAATTCATAATTCTTTATTTCCTCCCTATTGCCCCCTAAGTCATGATGTCCTGAACGATAAATGCAGTTGGTTCTACAGCTTAGTGTAAAGGCTGAATGACAGCATTTATTTCTTCTGATAAGCACCATTTTTGTTCAATGAATTCTCTTTTTGAGCACCTTGCACATAATAGTATTTAGTATCGATGCTGAGGATGCAATTCTCTCAATTTGACCAGTTGAATAGATCTTTGTCCTCAAACAGAACTGTTAGCTTGGCTCATCTATCACAAAGTCCATTTATTAAAAACATAGGGAGCACAGAGAGTACTGCAAATACCTACTGTGCTTTGATGGACGATAGGATAGCAACTGACTGATTTTTGCTTGTGCAATTGATAAATCCAACTTCACCTAGGAGTAATTATCTGTTTGAGGATTTATGATCTGTCCTGTCTTCTGCTCAATGTGTATCCCTATAGCCAGGATACTGTTGTCCAACAGTCTAAGATTTAAGAATGCAGTTTCTTTAAGCTCACTCTTTTGACTCAAGAATAACTTCCTTTGGTTGTTGCATTTACCAACCAATACACAGGATTTATACAGCTATAGCAATGTTTGGTCTTGTCATTATGACCTTTCTAAATGTACTCCTGAATATGTCAGTCTTGACAGGGGCTCTTTATTTGCAGTTTGTTTTATGAAATTAGTTTCCATAGATACGAGAACTTTGTTGGCTTAAATAAACCTAGCAAGATAATGTTTTGTCTTCTACCCTTGGTTGGGAAATGACTTTTATTTCTATTTCTATCTAGCTGGCAATGTAGTAGAAACTATTGTCCAGCACATTTACTTCTGCTTTCTTGTTCGGGCTCTTTACAATTTCTTAGCTATCTTTCTTATCTTGGCAACAGATAAATCATCCACATAGGTGAGGATGTTATGTCTTATCTGTAATTTCTACATCTGGAATAAAGACAAAGATCAGCATTATGTTTCATGAAGCCTTGATTGACCAGCATCTTGTTCAGTTTCTCATTCAAGGTTTCAGCTGTTTGCTTCAGGCAGCAAAAGTTCTAGAAACGAGCATATTAGATTTTTTTTTTGCCTGATGTCAGGTGGCTGCTGTATGTAGATGTCTTTTATGATTTCTCCATGCAGAAATACAGTGTTTATATAAAGGTGATGGACTTGATGTGTCTTGCTGCTGCTATATTGAGCGGTATTCTTATAAAAGTATGCTTGACTACTGATGCAAGTGTCTCATCATAGCCTTCACCATACATGTAGTCCTTGAATTACAATCAAAACTGAACCCAAATTTTCTGTTGCTAGGTGAGTTTTGCCCCATTTTATGACCTTTCCTGCCACAGTTGATAAGTGAATCGCTGCAGTTGTTAAATTAGTAACATGGTTGTTAAGTGAATCTGGCGTCCCCATTGTCTTTGCTTGTCAGATGGTCAAAAAAGATGATTAAATAATCCTGGGACATAAATACGAATGAGTTGCCAAGTATCTGAATTTTGATCCCATGCCCATGGGGATGCTGCAACCGTCATAACTGTGAAAAACAGTCATAACTCACTTTTTTCACTGCCGTTGTAACTTTGAACAATCACTAAATGAACGATTGTAAGTCGAGGATTACCTATACTTCTGAGTGAATCCCTTGGCCATCAGTTTAGTTTTATGGCATGGACTGCCTCTTTTGCATACTCTGCATGGTCTTGAAAACAACTTCACCCCATGATTATATTCCTTACAGGTAACTTGATAAGTTTCCAAGTGTAATTCTTGTGGAGAACTGTATTCTCTTCTTCTGTAGTCTTTCTCCATTTCTCTCCCTTGGTGGCTCTCATCTCTTCAGTGCCCTTCCATCTTCCCACTTGTTCCTTCTTGCTATGTGAGACAGCCTTGAAACACCTTTGTTAGACTTAAGATCATCTGGCTGCAATGCATTAGTTTCCTTGTATAGCTCTGTCACAAAGTCAACTTCTGGGCATCCAAGGTTGTCTTGGGAAATTTGTAATCTCTGTTTGCTGCTTGCCTGTATATAGAAACAAAAACTGACACCTTATTTTCTCTCTAGGATACAGATTACTGAAGTTCATGAAGAAAACCTGCTTCAATACTTCGCATTGTCCCTTCTGCCCCATTGTCTGGGCAAAACATTTGAGGGTTTTTTTTTTACCAAATTGCTGGTTTGCTTGGGCCACTTATTTAAATTTCTCCAGACCTCATTCTTTTCACTGATCAAGTAACAAAATAAGTATCTTGTTTGATGATGCATGACAATCTTATTTCTATATAGTCTAGTGATATACTGGACCCATCCCTATGCACAAATGTTTTTTCTTTTTTCATTTATAGACATATGCCTTTGGCTTTTTCACAACGTCAGACATCAAGACTGATTTGTATATACATTTACTGCTTGAACTAAGCCTCCAATTTGCAAACAGAAACTAAATCATTTTGCTGGAAAATCCCTTTCATACGCAATTGTGCACTCTCAGTTACATAAGGATTGTCTTATGCCACATCCTTTTATATATGATACATTTTATTGAAAGGAAACTTTCTCCAGATCTGTTAAATTGAGCACCTCTCCTTTCCGTAATGCACAATTTTTAGAGCCTCTCGCAGCTGAGGTGATCTTTTGACAGTTTGTCAAATAAATGGCAAATTTATACTAAATTTATGTCAGTGAATCTCCTTTCTCTTTAATGAAATTAGATGTAGCAGAATCAGAACAGATGATATCTGATGGTCCATTTGTTCTTGCATTCATTGCTTGATCTCCCTCTGGCTTTTTTAAATACTGGTCTGAGATGAGTCATCCTATGAAATGCAGTCTAATGGCTCTGTCATTTCTCACTCTCCTTAAGACAAGTGACTTGCAAATGATCCAGACCATTGTAAAAGAAAATTTCCTTTCTTTTTTTCTAGCCTTACAGGCAGATTCTTCAGTGCGAACTGCCTTTTGCACTTGAGATTTATACAGATTATAATCTTGCAAACAATGAAGAAATAATATCAGTTTCTTCTTTCATTTCTATTGCATGCACTCTCTCCCTAAATATACCGGTACTCAAAGTGACTTATTTGCGCTCTCTCTCTCCCTCTCTCTCTCTCTCCCTCCCTCCCTCCCTCCCTCCCTCTCTCTCTCTCTCTCTCTCTCTCTCTCTCTCTCTCACACACACACACACACACACACACACACACAGATCTCTCAACTATCTGTGGTTTGATTTAAATTCCTTAAATGCACAATAAGGAGTCACTCACCACTAGGTATATTATTCCAGCTGCTTTGTGGTCTGCTGCATCCCAGGATGCTCCTGACTACCCTGATTTACTGAGTGTCTCTTGGTCAAGCAAAAAGACAGCGAAGAATTCTGGTCCTCCCAGTTTCTCCATGGGCTGAAAGTTTCCTGACTCCGTTTATGAAAGTGGTCTCTTTCTTTTTCTAATCTTGTCCTTTAGAAAACGCTCTCCTCTCTTCTTTATGAACCTTTTTGGTACCGTATTTGTAGACATGGGGACCAGATTCTGTTCAAGGTTGACGTGTTCTCCATGGGCCTGTGAATGTGAATCTAATCTGATTAATTTTATCAATGGGAATTCTGGTCCCAATTGTCGTTATGAGTCAAGGACTACCTTTTTGTTTATCTTAATGAAGAAAAGATCAAGAAAAGACTGATAGCAGTCTTCTAATATTTAAAGGTCTGCCACAGAAAAGAGGGTATTAATTTGTTCTCCTTAGCACTTGAGAGTGGGACAAGAAGTAACGTATGGAAGCTGATCAGGGAGAGATGCAACCTGGCAACAAGGAGAAATTTCTTCACAGTAAGAACTGTTAAGTAATTTGCTTGCCTCCTGGAGTTGTAAGTGCTCCATTGCTTGAGGTTTTCAAGAAAAGATTGGACAATGATTTGTCTGAGATGGTATGAGAACTCCTGCCTTAGGCAGAGAGCTGGACTGGAAAAATCTTTAAAATGCCTTCCAGCCCTATGAGTCTATGAGCCTATTATTAAATATCTATAAACTACTAAAACTTGCATGTCTGTTTGATTGTTTGTAACCTTCAGTTGGGAGAAATGGGGTGTCATAGGCCAATAATTTTTGCATGAATATATCTCAAATGGGCTAACTTACAGATCTAAAATCTAGGACCCATGATTCCCGTGTGATTAAAATTAGGCAAAGTTGTGGCCACTTCACTGCTGCCATGCTGCTGCACTGATTTGCTCAGACTGGATCACATAATCATCATTTTTACTGCTCCCTGCTAGTTTTGTGCAATGAAAGTCAATAGGGGACATGGTAGGATATCAGAAGTCACTCAACTCCTACTGCTTTTCTACCTACCCAAAGTCATTATGTTTCTCTATTTAGTAAGAAAATATCCCTGAAAGAATGACCCAATGGCTCACAGGTTAGCTAATTAAATTTAGCATCCTCAGAGTTCCATTCTTATCATTATTCTTCTCTTTTTGCAGCCTTTCCTTTACAAAACTGATTCTCCATGAGAAGTACATTACTGTAGTAAAATAGTAATGCAAATAAAACTGTGCAGTGTTGGAATAAAAAAAAGATAATCTTGTTCTTAAATATTGTTACTGGATTTTAACAAAACATGTTACATGTATGAGCAGGCATTGCCCATCATATCCAGGTTTTGTGATTATAGAATATATATAAAAATCTTAATAATCTTTATAATCTTACAGTGAAATACCTTATCAAGTCATTGAAACAATAAATATAGACAGACGTTTAGAGCTGTAGCTTTCTGCAGCCATCGAACATGACTCTCCCATGCCAATTTCTGCTTATTATTATATAAGAGACTATAAATTTTATACAAATTAGACTTCTTTGCCATCAGGATAATCTGTGTAGTTGACCAACACTTTTTTGATGCTTCAGAAATCACCATATAGTTAGGGCAACACAAACAACAGCAAACATTATTTTAAAAGAAAAATATACTCAGAGTAATTTTTTTACCTCATAGAGGTGTCGAACAAATATTATGCAGATAGATAATACAAGAAAATGATGGTATTTCTTTGGCACTATAACGTCCTTTGCAATATAGTTTTGCTTTCACAGGTGCTGCTGGGGAAGGGAAAAAGAAGAGAAACAGTTTCCAGTTTCAAGGTTTTTAGACCACAGTTTTTAGATAACGGTACGTTGAAGAATGGAAACAAAAATTTGAACCATCAGGAAAGTAATGTACCTGGAAATTAATCCACATGGTTACAAAGGAAGATGACAAATGAATGACTTCCTAGGAAAATTAAATAAATCTACATATGCAAAAGAAAAAAATCTTCAAACAAGACAATATTTTGGAGAATTTTATTGGTCTGATGCCCAAGGGCATTTGTGACTATGTTTCTTTAGTTTCAGTCATATATAGAAGCAAAATTTAAACAGGAACTGCCTTGATGAAGGAGTGCAAAAACCTGGCCTTTTAGATGACATTAAAAATGTTTGCAAACTCAAAAGGGCAGCTGAGGTTAATTAAAACATTTGACTTACTCTAGTTCCAAACAGAACTGAGTAACTCTACATGTCAGGATGGCTAATTTCACGAATGCTATATATACAATATTTCATAAATTTTATTAGAGCCAAACCTGAATTAGATTCTGCTTTATAGATGTGAACGAGATCAAAGATAACAGGCTGATTGACACCACCAAAAGATAGTTCCTTCATGATGACACAACCAATAACCTCAAAGTTAACAATGGTGTTTAATTCATTCTCTGGTTCTCTCTTTCTTAATGTGCAGTGTTATTCGCAGAATGCACACTCAGTAAATTGTATGGATTGTCTATTCAGGATGACTGTACTGCAATGGACTAACCCAAGTTTTTGGTTTCATTTTCATCTGCTAAAAATAAATTTTCAAATTATATCTTATGCATGAAAGATGCTCTTCTTTCACTTAAGGTAGTCCATAAATTGTCAAAAGTATGAGATAAAGCTGTATAAAAAGCATTAATGATTCCAAAATCATTTCTATTTTTTTTCCCAGGAAGAAAATTGCAAGGTAAATAAAAATCAATTTAACTAAGAGTTTTCAGATTTTAAAGTGGAACTAGTAATTTCAAGACTCATGAATGCATTTATTATAAACAGTTCAAACCAACTATTTAGGCCATCAAGTCCAACTCTATTTTTTTTTTTAAAAAATCTATTTGTATGCATACATGTTTAGAATTGCAAGTACATTCATTCTGTAGAAATTTCTTCTTCTCAAATCAACAGTATCATTTTATACAAGAAGATAGCAGTTTTATTAAAACATGAAAAGTGTGTTACTAAACCTATGTTGTATTTTTATATTTAGATAATAAAACCAATTAATTATAATTTCATTAGGAAATATGCTTTCAAGGGGCCATGAGATCATTAGAATTCAACCTAACAGGCCATCTCAGGCCCAAATGAAGCACTAATTAAACAAAAGTAGCAGAGCAAAAGTTTCTTAGTGGGTATTTTTTTAAAAAAATTTTTTACTCCAAACAAATGTATTATCGCCATATAATACAGAACCATAATTTGCTGCAGTTTGTTGCAATCTGTGATCCACTGAATAATGAATGCATCTACCATTCATAAATTCTAAGTTGCTAGCTCTGTCACAGCCTTCTCTGTTTGTAGTCTTCACAAATGATAAAAGCAGCTCCTGTAGTTCTGTTTCTAGTTAATTGCTCTGTTTCTAGTTAATTGCTCTGCACAGTTTAAAGCAAAGATATTATTACAAATAATAAAGAGAAAAAAACTATTCTAAATGTCAATGTTTTGGGCAAACTGGATTTGGTACTTAGAGTTTCTACAAGAGCGTAACACATCCACTTTATTGTATATTTATAAGTATTAAAAAAACCTAACAATAAAAAGAAACAGAAAATGATGTTGAAAATATGGAAAACAAATAAGGAATTAATGAATTATACAGACATACATCAACAAATGTTTCAGCCTTTACAGATTTAGTATTTAATGCAGATTCTTTCCTAGAGAATGAAAATGCCATGATTTTTGAACACATTATTAATATGCAAATTGCCTCTCTAACTTTTATTGATTAAAAAAATGAAACTAGCTGTCCATTTCACATGTACTCTTCATGTATAATTTTTAAAGCTATCTTGAATATTTTCCAGACTAGAAAGATGGGCATTAATAAGATAAATATATTTTATTTTATTTCTTTATGTCTTTATTTATTTATGTCCTGTATGTCCTTTGTTTATTTATTGATTTTATGCTAATTCTTTCTAGAAATTCTACGAAAACCTTCACTGCAAATCTATTTACATTTTTTTAAAAAATGAATAGAATGGGTTATGACTTTTATAGCATAAATAAATGTATGGCCAGATCACTCTATGAGAGGAAGAAGTAGGTGGTCCATCACTACTCTTACCTGTACTCTGAGTATGTGGCAGGGAGAATTAGTAGAGTATGGTACAATGGAGCTGGACAGCAAAACTGGTGCAGAGTATTTATAGACCTACGACACAAGGAAAAACAAAGTCAACACACTGAGTGTTTAGTAAGGGGCCTTTTAATGGAAAAGCAGGTGCTGATGATTACATCTGAGTTGTTTCACTCAATTTTCATTTGATGAAAAGTAAAAATAAACTAAATCCTTAATTCCAATTCCAACAAACATAACCCCATCTGTATCAAAAATGAGAATGATAAATGATTGCAATGAAACTTTGAAAAGTCTCAATGCGTGTTAAGATTTAAATTGCTCTCTTTGCTAGTTGAAGTGGAATAATAGTAGCAAAGAAAAATGAATAGGGTTGGCAAGGATTTCTGGAAAAGCATAAGAATAGATGTTTGGATTACTCTGCACCAGTCTAGCTGTTCATCTGATCGCTTTAGAATTCCATTGTGTTCAGGCCCTAAGAAATTTAATTGGATACTGAATAATTACATATGTAATTATTTTGTGAAACAAAATAAACTATATGTGATTATGCAATATCCTGTTTTCTAGTATGTAAGGGTATTATAAATTCATTTTCAATAAACCTTTAACCAAGAAAAAATAAATTATTTCCAATATAAAGTTACAATTAAATCAGTTAAAAAATATAAAAAATTACATGAGCACTTCAAAACAAATGAAGTTGTACCCAATATATGCAATTCATTTAAAACCTGAAACTATTTATGACAAGATTAAAATATTACACATAATCACATTATATTTTGCTTTCTTCTGTTGTTTTGCTTGCAGCTGTTTCCTGAGAAGCTTCAAAATATAGTATATTGAACAGCAAGTCCTTTGAGGTCATCCTCTTATGAGATCAAAAAGAGGAATTAAGCAGGAATATGTTATGCTGTGAGTCTCCGGTAAGGGGGATTATAACAAGCTAATCTTTTTGATA
This sequence comes from Bothrops alternatus, assembly GCA_034064705.1. Taxonomy (NCBI): domain Eukaryota; kingdom Metazoa; phylum Chordata; class Lepidosauria; order Squamata; family Viperidae; genus Bothrops; species Bothrops alternatus. The sequence continues at coordinate 22,447,931 of JARGCV010000007.1, read as the reverse complement.
TAAAAATCAGGTTGGTCTGATTTTTTTCCATCCAAAGTTACATACATACATCACAGCAAGGTCAAAACTATTCAACATTCATAAAGTTGAAAACAACTGGTTAAATTTAAACATATTTTATTCTTTTATGTTTAGCAATAGGACACGTCTGCCAGTGAGCCAAAACATGAAATCCAAAAGCAAAACTGAATGCTTATGTATTACTATTTAGGAATAGTATAAATATCACGCAGGAGGAGAAGAAATTCAAAAGGTTTGAATCCAGATATCATCCCATCAAATGCGACAACCCCACCCCACCCTACAATCCCCTTTGAAAATACTCACAAAGGTTGGTGAGGATATTAATTGGGGGAGAGCGTTTACAGAAGATTGGACAGAGAAACTCCCTGTGCATGCCAAAGTTTCAAATACATTTGTGATATTAAGAAAAAATATATTTTGAAACATTGTTAGACATAGAATAATATTTATTCTACACACTCATATATGCAAACATACTCCTCCATAGTATGCCAGTTGGAAGTGTTCTTTTAGAACATCTAGTCCAAAACTTGCCCATTGCAAGATTCCATTGAACCATTTCAGACCATTCCTGAAAGATGGTCATCTAGGCCACATTTGAAAAACATAGCAAGAGGGTCCTATCATATTTTAGATAGATTGTTCTACTATTTAAGAGGAGGAAATTCAAATCCGTTGTCATGTTCTCAATTTTAACAGAACAAAATCCACCCCTTCTAACATGTGGCATTTGTAGACCGCTCTCATATCTTTATTCATTTTTTTTCTTTTTTCTTTTAGCATGCTCTATCTTCAGGTTAGGTTTCCAAGAACGTTATCATCCAATACCTCTTGTCTGAATGCATTCCACTTCTCAATGTTCCTCTTAAGACAACAACAGAAAAACCCATAGTTTAAGAGGGTGCATTACTAATGATTTCAGTTTTAAAATATTTCCCTTTCTTAAAAATGCTCAAAATGTTTATTTTAATGATAATTTGTGTCTTAATTTCCAACAAATATCTGGGTATTCCTACAATTATTTTAAAGATGTTTCATTCTAAACTACCTACAGTGATACAAAGGGGAATAAAACTGAGAAAACATAACCAAAATGGAAATTTTGGACAAAATTTACTAGTACACTATCTAGAAAGGAGTTATCATCAGAAGAATTTCATGTACAATCAGTATCTATCTATCTCTCTATCTCTCTATCTATCTATCTATCTATCTATCTATCTATCTATCTATCTATCTATCTACCTATCTACCTATTTATTTATTTATTTATTTATTTATTTCCATCATAGACTATCAGCTGCCTTGCTATTTTCAGATTCACTATCATCTGCTTAAATGCACTTTCTCATTTCCTGACTTCACATGAAGTGTAACAATGTAATGTTAATGGTGTGGAACTTGACACAAAGATTCTTGGAAAATACTTAGATCATTCCTTTATCCTTACACTGAAATATCCAGCTTTTTTTTTTTTTTTTAAAAGCCTTTCTAAAAAAAATCCATTTTAATGGTTCTTATTTTATCATATTTATTTCCTAGATTTTCTTTATAAACATTTCTACCATTTGAAATAATAAATTATTGAAATATATATTTATAACCTTACCAATTAAATCATAAAATAATTTCCTAGAAATTCCATAAGACTGAAGCATATTAACAATCTGTTTGTAATAAATGCAGAACCAATGTAAATTAAATAAAAATATATATTTTATATCTCTGTGAATGCTTTATGTTTTACATTTAGCCATTCCTCTGAATTGAAATAAGCTTTTAATGAAAATGAATTCTAGTTATAAGGCAAAATTTGACATAATTCTATTCTCTAGTTTACATTTTTTATTTAGGGATGCATAATTTGAGCAGGGAGTTGGACTAAAGACCTCCAAAGTCCCTTCCAACTCTGTTATTCTGTAAAATGATTCTAATTTTTCTATTTAAAATGCACCAAGGCTATCCTGAAAGCTGGCATAATTGTCACCTAAATTGATAACATAGTTTTATGTTCTTAAATCATATATCTGTAACACAAGATAATTTCTGCAGATAAATTTATAGATTATGGCTGTAATTTTCTCTGTAATAACTCATGCACATGTAATTGATATGATGAGTCATCATGGAGCCGATCCTAAATACAAATATTTGAAACAAAACACTGACTTTGCTTCATATTTAGATAGAAGCATGACCATATTTTTTTCCCTTCGGTCAATATATCAGAGCACTACACCATAGTTTAAGAGAACTTGTGTTGTTCCATCAAGCTTCAATTTCACAGTCACAGTTCCTATTTCACAGGAACCAAAATGTTACCTGCACAATCATATGCTCACTGCTCACTGCAAGTGAAGGCTAAGCTAAAAATGTATGTTGGCAGTGATAAACGCTCTGATAAAAACTAATTTCAGAGAGAATATCTGAGAGAACTCTGGTTTCCTATAAATATAATTAAGCCTGGTATAGTTGAAGCAAACAAACAAACTCAAAGCAGGAGAACCAAGAGAACTCTCCTCTTACAATGTCATATAGGCAGAATGATTAAATCCTGATATGGTTTCATAAATTGTCTTTATTACATAAAATGTAAATCCTATACATAAGACACAAATCATATTCCCAGGCATCCCTGTAATAGTCCTGTCTAATTATTTGCAGATTCTATTGCAGATTCTATTGTTTGAAATTGATAATGTTGACAAAATTAGTATTATGAAAATGACAAGACATACAACAGATTTACACAACAGTTCATTAAGAAGAGAAAAAAAGCTATATTCATATCTACTCCAAATTCAAGCCACAGCAAATTGAGAACATGCAACAGCATGCCCAATTTGACATAAAGTGGTATAGGTAATGTATCAAGCAGCCTATATTGTTGCGTGCAATCACCTACTTCTTTTTGCGTTATAAAAGAAAAAAGAAAAAAAGTGCTTTTGAGCCCTAAATTTTATTAACACCTAGACAGTGCTTCTTGAATAATTTAAATAGAACACATTAGCCCCATATTGTCACCAGCATCTGGTATTCAAAGTGTTAAAGCATCATCTTGAATATGAAGGATATGTGCCATGGATTTTTTCACCTATGTATGTGAAAGTAAGAGGAGGCAGAATGTATGTATCCTAAAATAATCTCAACTAGATTCTTTTCACACTGTGGCCATAAACTGGATAAATTATTTATGCAGTGTCTCATTACAAATTTGCAAAATAGACCTAGAAATTAATGTGAGTTTCTACAATAAAGTGGTTTTAGCTATTATCACAGTTGGAAAACAGAATAGGACAATGTTTGATGGCCTTGTTCAAACAAACATATTTATCTGACGTGACAATGCCTATGCATGTAATCTGTTTATTAAATCCAGTCCAAATAAGGTCCAACAGATGCTAAATTGTCTAATATCCCACCCGCCATACAATGATTGTACAAATAACTTTTCTGTAAAAAGCAGCTACTATAGCTTGCTATGTCATTCCAAGACAGCACTAATGGGACATATACATGATATGGATGAAAATGAATTGTATGTCTTGTTTTTACTGCATAAAGATTATACAACATACTGTACATAATAATGTGTCTGCATGAACTTTATGTACTTGTTTTGGCCTACACGCCCTATTAGAAACAATTCACCTATCCCAATTGTATTGCTATTAGATATAAAAATTCTGTGTCAGAAATCTTTAATTCAGAACTAACACTTTGCTTTATGAATCATTACTCTATAACACACTTCTTAGATTTCTAAATGTGAAATCTCTATTGTCTTTTCCTGAACAAAGGCAAATATCCCAAAGGAAAAATATCCATTCATGGGGATTTAAATAGAATCTATTACTTTTGTTGTTGCTGTTACCAACAGTTATAAAATTAAAATTATTCTTTGTTTATATGTAGAAGAGTTAAATCATATATAATAACTAAATGTAATATTAATGACCAACAGTTACAAATTTTTAAATCTAAAATCATGTGCAAATAAAAGATAAAAAGTACACAATAAAAGAAAAAGAAACAGCACTCATAATATATTTTAAACTGAACAAATTATTGTGAAAACTGTACTTACACGCCTTTCAAATAATTAAGAATACAATTACAAATTCTTATTATACTGTTTAGAAAATATATCACCAATAGAAGAAAAAACACTAAAGATTGCAAATTTGTTTTCTCAACGCAGCAATACATTGTAATTACTTGTTCTCAAAGGAAAAAAAGTTCCCTAAAACAAATGAAATGAAAATATTCATCTCAAAGCAGAGTTCTTATCCAGTACAATTGTACATATTCCATACCATTGGTAAGGAGACCAGTTAAATCCAGAACTTTATTCTTATTTCTTGTACCAAGCTGAAAATAAATGTTCTCTGACATTATCCATGTGAATTATAACTACTGCATATATTAAAGCACATCTACACAGAAAAATTTTAATAGGCATTATTTAAAATATCAAGACACAGTCTGTGTAATCTTTATTTAATATATGTATGGTTATTAATTACTAAGTACTATGTCCTGAAGATCACTTTTGTAGAGGAAATAGCACATATCTATTAAAAAGACAAATAATTAGGAATATTTTTTCCTCATAAGTATGAATGTCTGCCACATTCAATAAACTCTAAACAGCTCATAATATAATCATTTGAAAAAAATGAATAATATTTCAGTCAAACAAGCCAAAAGATAATGTTCAAATGAAATGAAATGAAAATTTCTCTTGTATGAAAAATATGGTCCTGGCATTTTTACAGGTGGCAAAAGGTGCATTTAAATTATTCATAAAAATTCAGAATTGACATTATTGTCAGAGGAAACAACCTCTAAATATAAACAACTTGAAGAGATCCACTAGCATTCTAGTACAGTATAACGTAGTAGGTAAGTAACACATCAAGGAATTAAACAAGATCAGAAAACTATTACAACCCCCACCTTGCATGTCATCTTAAACTGTTGCAATTTTGATTACATATTTATGAAAACAATTACCATATTATAATAGTTCTGTATTTGAATACCAAGTTGTATAAATCATGTAGCAAACATATGTAAGTTGAAACTGAATAGATGCTGACTCCAATAAAAATCAAGTTAAGCATAGTTAATCTTACAAAATTTATGCAAGTGGAATCTAGGGAGAATTTCTTTTTTATATGACAGCTTAGCATATGGCAAAATAAGTAACTAATATAATATGTTTACTAAGGTCATCTCTGAATCTGGGCAAAGTAAACCTGACATAAATGTCAATGTTCATTCAGATAATACTAAATTTAAAGGCATCATCATTCTTTCGACCTAAGGGTACAATTCTCATTATACCCATTACCATGGAATAAGGAGTTCAAGACTAAAAATCATCATATCCAGCTGAACAACCCCATTAAAGGTGAATGAAATGAGCTGCAGCCTAAAAGCTTAATTCACAAGTCAGTGGAGCTAAAGTTCTAGGATTAAAGCCAATTTAGTCACACTGAAACCAGGGTTTGACCTTCTTTTTCATCTGAGTAATGAAAAATTATCTATGAATATCAAACCTTGAAATCAATTGCTTCTTAAAATTGAATTTATATTGGTTTAAATTTAACTTCAGCTGAGATGCCAATTAAGCTTCAATGAAGGTGAATTATAGCAGAAACCATGCTGCATAGCCACTGGTTATTCAAGATATCTGTCTGTGGCATGAGCATTTTTTCTTTGCATTAGAGGATAAAATTATGCAGACATGCACATTATAATAATAGATCTTAACACTAACCACACTCTTGGACTGCATTGACATCAATGCAGAGGAAAATGTAGCATATAGAGAATAAATATAGATGTAAAAATAATGAGTTTAGAGTTGTAAACTTCTCGACTTGCATGTTTCAAACAAAATGGTGGAATTATCAAGTTACAATGAAATATACTATCATACATCACCATATATTTGCTTTCAAAAATTATATGACACAGTAATTTAACTACTTGTAATAATGCATTTAAGTATTAAAGCCATTAGGATCATTTAAAAAATGCGGTCCGATATAAAAAAAATCTGAATAAATCTTATATTTATCAATGGCACACAAAAAACCAAATATCTTACTCCGAGTACCAGATTCCTGCAATGCTCATATGAGTATTGAAACACAAATACATAAACAGCATGACAAAATGTGTAAGTTATATATTGTTGTGCCACAAACAATATCAAAGAGTATCCAGAAATAATCTAAACATATATCCTAAATGTGCCTTAACAAAAGAATTTCATAATAACTGAACAATGCAATATTAATAACCAAAGCCTTATAAACAGAATTTTTCAATTTCATTTTTCCACTAACAAATTATTTTCCTTTTTTTACCATGCTTAATTATTTCTACTTTTAAAGCTTTGAAGACTTCAAACTGTAGATTTCTAAAATGCACATCAGTAAAGTACTAAGAGGAAACACCCATAAAATGGTTCTTGAAAAGAAAGCTGCTGTACAGTGAATTAATTGTTATTCCTATTATCATCTTGAGTAATGTAGATTCTTTGTCCCCTTCAGCAAATATCAGTTCTTTTGAGTTTTTACAAAGGAAGAGAATACTTACAAATGACACCTTCTGCAAGCCATCCTCGGTTTTCATAAAAAATCTCTGTATAGGTGTCTAAGTGTCTCTTTTCCAAGAATCAAAATTCACGTTCACAGCTTTCACATGCTCATTCAACTCTCGGCCACAGAGGAACAGCACAGATTAAGAAGTCTGTGATGTAACCAGCATCAAATACTGCATCAGATGAACCCAAACACTCTAAGGGGTTATATTTTGCAAAGCAAAAGGTTTTTGTTTTGTTTTTTAAAGAGGAGGATTAGCAGATGTATAAACCACAAGCTCAGGATTCACACTGATTCATCTTTATATTTTCTGTCTGGTGAAATATCATGTGTTTATGTTTAGATTCGCAATAGAATCCTAATTGAACTCTGTTATGACATTCAGTTTTGAGTCTTTTTTAAGCAAGCTAGTGATACAGTTTTAGAATTCACCGTCTTTTTATGAACAGCATAGTACAGTCCAAGCTAGAAAAAGGCCATTGGTCCTTTTATCTCCATGGTAACAGCAGCATCTGTGGAGCCAAATTCTACTGCAAAGTCAATATATAGTGATATATGATCATACAAACAGATAAAATGGAAACAAATAAATAAAAATAGGTACAGCTAATGAATATTAGTGATTTGAGTAAAAAGATGAATTTTACATAACATTATATTTAAAACAGAAAATAATTTATATTACTTCAGCACCACTACCACCTCATAATTTTGAATCACTATTAATATATTTATGGTGTAGGCATTTTAGGAAGGCATTTGTATATGTGCTTAATTATGGAAGGCCCCTTATTGGTTTTCACAATCACTGTAAAAATATATTAAATATCAGAAAATTCCAAATACACATTTAAACAAAAATGTCAGTGCAACACTCCACAGTAGAAATAGAATATAGATCATCATCAATCTCATGTTTGTATTATAACAATGCTGTACTGTATTACATTATCAACTCTTTTGGAACAAAAAACTGCAAGACTGATTTGTTGCTTTCTTTCAGTAAGCATTGTTAAATTGCATCTTATTTACAACAACAGAATAGCCAGAGATCAGAGGAATCACTCACTCCCAACAATTGTCTCACTACCCAGAGAGAAAGGTACTCTCATCTCAATGCAATTCAGCATTCTTTCAAAATAATTCAGGTAGCCAATTTGTCTCACCTGATTAATTAATCACTCATGGTGACCATCTGCTTTCATTACTAAGTTAAAACAACTAAATGGACAGCCCATATACATGGATAAGTAATAAGTTCAAGGCTAACCAACAGGTAGGAAATATTTCAGCTAGGAAAAAGGCTTTCAAAGACATGCCAGCTATTGCACGTTGCCTAAAATGATGTTTAAATAGTACCAATACTGGAGATCTTGTAATCAATTGCAGTCTGAAATTAGATATGGGTGACAATATGGGTAATGCCAGTTTTATCTGAGCCTATAGAAGCAGTTGAATTATAATTCAGTTTGGGAGAAAGCATTTTCCACTTCAGAGGTGGCTGGAAACAGACAGGCCACATGTAACAGCTCTGCAGTGTCCTTTTTAACTGAAGAAATAATCAAAGACAGGGTGTTGCTTAGCCATCATTTTTATCTGCTTATTGAAGATCACCTTATTTTACATTGTTTACTTCTTGTTTAATTTATTTTGAAGGATACAACCTTTCACTTTGTTTTAAATTTGATTTTGGTACCTCTTTAGAAATTTTGAAAACGTGATAGTAGGTTATTATAGTACAGGACAGAATATCAGAATCTATTAAATGGAGATGTCATGTAGATAGCAGAAATTTCTATTCCAAATCTCATTTCTTTATTTGGGAATATGTAAATTGAAATAAATCAGGCTGACAGCAACACTTTTAACAAGTATTAAGGATGGGAGTTTTAGATTATGCTCTGATTCCTTTGTATATCTTGGGATAAGAATTCTTTGAACTAGTCAATTTGAATGTCCCCAAGGTGTTGTTTTTTTTCAAAAGGCAACTGGACTTTCTTTTTCCTTGAAGACATTTCGCTTCTCATCCAAGAAGCTTCTTCAGTTCTGGACCTGGATGATTGAGAATCTCCGTAGACATTTAGTCAATTTAAACTTGCTTCTCTTTGTGAGGAAAACTAAATTCTAGACAGAGATTTAGAATTCTTTTCAATATTTGGAGTATGATCCAGGTGATTAAAGTGACCTTAACTTCAATGCTGATTTATGTTTTGAGAAACTTTCCAATGTTTATTCCATACATGTACTGTATGTGGCCACTCTGTCAGTGTGTGTGCATAAACATATTTATGCCTCTCTTTGTATGCATGTATATTTATGCACATACACTGACAGAGCAGAAAACATAAATTGATAGATCTGACCTTTTTACTCATGAAAAGTTTACCTTACAGGATAATCCCAGATTAAAAATAATGAATCATATCTGGCTTCAACTAAGTTTGGAAGCCCATTTTTAGAACTTCCTCTGAATTAAAAATGCATCTGATTTATTACAGAGTGCTTTTTCATTTAATTCAACTAAATTTCTTATTGAATTGTTTTGGTTTACGATTGGTAATATGTCTCTGGTTCAATCAATGTATTCAGGATGCATATGTTCTTCTTGGCTTTATCCCCAATATTGAAATCATTGAAAAGTTATAAATTTACACCTGAGGTACTGCTAATGTGTGTTGTTTTGTCAGCATTTGAATTTAGGGAAGGGATTTAATGAAGGGCAAAAAGAAGCTTTTTGGTCAATTCTTTTAAGAGCTAGGAACTTTCCCATGCCTATTTTCCCCTTTTTCCTTATCATTATTATTAAAGTTGTATTATATTGTTAAATTTTGTTGTATGCATCTTTTATTTTGATAATTATGTTGATAATCATAATAGTGCTATGCTAATGGTAAGCTATCTGTAATGGTATTAGTTGACATGTTTAACTGTATATATTGACTCCTCTAGGGGACAGAACACATCTCCCAACAATGGGCTGCCATTTTGTGATTTTGTGTGCAGTTTTAATTTTAACTTCATACATACAATTGCAACTTATTTAATGCCTTTTGGATTTTTTTTCCATAAAGGTTTGCATTTCGCAGAAACATACAGAAATTTAAAGAAAATGAGGATTTATCTCTGATGTTTAAAACTGGTCCACACTCTTGGACTATTATAGTAAGAAATTAAAATGATTCACTTTTAATCTCTCACTATATTGAAGATTAATTTTCTAGAGACAGAAATGCTCTTGTTATTCATGCTATCCATGCACAGATATGGGCATGGCCTTAAAATATAGTACTGCATTATCATTATTATTATTTAACTCATTGGGTAAGAAAAATTAATTTCATTAAATGATATAGTGTAAACCTCACTTAGGAACCTATTTTAAAAAAATATTATTGTGGCTTTGTAAAATGATTGTACTATGAGAGTGAACGGAAAGAGCAAATTAAGACACTTAAAATGGTTTCCTGTTAAAATATTTTGCGAAGAATTACTAAGAAGATGTACAATTAAATTAAAATCTCTTACTGCTTATTTTTTTCCTAGGCTTTGTGTAGTCTTGTCTTCCTATTCTGTATAAAGTGTGTCCTGTTATTCGGGATTTTCCTCTCTACCCTCCCACCCCCATTATTAGTCTTCTGCCATTTTAAGGTTATATTAATCCCTCAAACATAGCAGCCCTTTCATAACTTCTCAGAAATTATTCAGATCTACTGAAAATAGATTTTCCCTTCATACTTATGCTCCCACAGAGTCGGTCTCCTCAGGGTGCCGTCGGCCAGACAATGTCGGCTGGCGACCCCCAGGGGGAGGGCCTTCTCTGTGGGAGCTCCAACGCTTTGGAACAAGCTCCCCCCCGAACTCCGTACGTTGACGGAATTGCGTTCCTTCCGTCGAGAATTAAAAACATATTTATTTCGACAAGCCGGCCTGGGATAGTAGTTCCAACAAGGCCATAATTGTTTTTAGGGGATTGAGTTTTAAGATTAAGCATTGGTTTTAAATGATCGGACTAAATTACTTAATCTATTTTTAATAACCCTATCTTTTGATGTTTTAATTGTTTTTAAGATTATGTATTGGGTTTTTAAATGATTGGGCCAAATTATTTAATTTATTTTTAATAATTTTACCTTTTGTATGTTAATGTTTTTAATTGGGCTGTACACCGCCCCGAGTCCTTCGGGAGGGGGGCGGTATAAAAATCGTAAAATAAATAAAAAATAAATACTTTGTGAATGCTCCGTACCTTTCTATTCCTCATGTCACTTGCTCATTGAACAAAATCTTTTCTATTGCATAATTCTACAGGAAGACAATGCTTGATTTGAAAAAGAGATAAAAGGACATGTAATATAAGCTAATGTTTGTCCAGTGAAGGTCTATTAATGTCAAGAAAGCAGTCCCTCACATATTTGATGCATTTGTTGATTACATGTCTATCCTATCTACTGAAACTACAGAAGCTAAAAACAGTGCACATAGTACTCTATCCTCCATTTTTTCCCACAAGGAGGAGGAAAGGATGAATTAAGCTAAGTCAGCCAATGTGATTTCATAACCTAAGGGTGGATTTGAACCTCAATCTCTGTTTTATCTAAATTACCAAACAATCAGAATCTTCTATAATTTTAAAGCCAGATTTCTCTGACTAACTCTGCTCTCCATTAGTTATTGTTTTACTTTGCATCAACAAAACAGATTGCCTAAGAATTCTCAGTCCAAACAGGCAAGGATGGACAACTCTCTAGCAACAAACTCTATAGAGTTGAATAAAGTACATCCTGGCTTATGTTATCTGGCTGAGTTTGATCCTGTTAGTTCCAAGAACCTCAATGGGGTTCTCAGTTATAAAGTTCAGCCACTCAGTGTTAGTTTCTTATCTTTTCTAGCTAGCCAAAGCTGCCTGGAAGATAATATATGGTTGAATCTGGGCTATGATAAATGAATCCTTGAGAGTGGTGGTGGTGCACCCCCTCCTCAAGAAACCATCCTTAGTCCTGACTGTTTTGGGCAACTTTTGCCCTGTCTTAACCTTCCCTGCAGGTAGCCTTAGAGCTTCAGAGGGTCCTGAATGAGGTAGATTATCTGGACCCCTTCAGTTGAATTCAGGATGGGATGGAAATGGCACATGATTTCTGGATGGCACCTTGAACGGGGTAGAGAGTATCTTTTGATACTAGTAACAATGGTAACCTTCTCTACTAACTTCATGGGTAGGGAGCTGGAGACACAGCATTATGCACTTTTCCTTCTTTCTCTGAATTTGATCCCAGTTAGTATTAATGTCGTTATTATATACCGGTCTGTATCATGATCCCTTTCACGTAGGGCCTCAGGGTTTAAATCTCCCCACCCCTGCTTAACATTTATCTGAAGCCACTGGATAAATTAATTCAATGGAATTTAACATATGAAGTTAACAAGATGAAAATAATAAGGCATGTAGCTTATTGAAATGAAAAAAATCCTGGACTTTATTTGGTTACACGAGCTGGAGGTGGACAGAAGCATCATCAATATTCCAATGACACTCAACTGTATATCTTGACTTCTTTGGACAGGTGATGTTGTGGAGATTCTGTCGTAGTGCAGGTCAGGTAAGAAAGTCATGCTCCAGACAACATTGATCAGGGATTGTCATCTGGTGGGGCCTCGGCACATTAGATTGTTTCCTACAGTTCTGGGATTCCATAAAGCTATCAAGTCTGGCTACAGAAAGTCTTTGGGGCCTAAAGGATTGGATGTTTCCTGTAGAATGTTTGCTGGTTAAGTGATTTTTGTCAGTGTGAAATTTTTCTCTTTCTTTCTGTTGGGTGATTATTGTTGCTTTAATTTATATTTTTTTCATTTAATAAATGAAGGAGATATGTGAGTGGCTTAGAATTGCTTGTTGACTGGAACAATTTATAAACCTAGTACACAAACAATTATTAAGCAACTTTCGTTAATTTAAGATACATTTTAAATTTTGATTTGTAATTATTTTCAGAAGTATTAATAACCACAATTAAAGTCACTTGATATAACTGAACTTGAAAGATATTGGGTAAGCACTCTTGTAATACTCTTTATATATATTTGTCAATTAATCTATTTAATTCAAAGAGATTTGACTGTTTTAGTTATGGAGTAAATTTACCAAGATATATTTTACTTTTGGTTAAACATTTCCAAATTCATGTTCATCAGAAAGTGGTTAAAGTTTGAATCACATTACCAAGCCTATTTAGTAATCAATGCATGCTCCATCCAGCTCTCAAAAATATAATTTTGTACATTCTTGCTCTACTGTAAAGCTAGCATGAAGACTACTGAACAATCATTTTACATACATCAAGAGTAATCATATTTTGCATTATGTTTTACATTTAACATATTTGCATGATTAATTTTATCCTCTCTATGAGACTTTTCTTGCTTGCTTGCTTGCTTGCTTTTGATGGTGAGGGAAAGAGACACAGGCAAACTGGAACAACTTTAGCAGATTCTTACAGAAGAAACTTTTATGATAAAAGTTGCTGCTAGAGGTATTCACATGGAAAACATATTTTGTTTGTGCTTAGAGAAAATGTCCTATTTCATGTGTTTTGTTGGATTCTTCTTAGTTGCAAATTGTTTGAATATTCTATGAAAAAATGGGAAATCAGAGCCAGTTGCTGCTTTCTTGCTTTTCATGCAATAGCAAAAAAAGTAGAGGAGGAGATATTTCAGGCAGAAAGCTACTGTCATGGTTCCGATAAATAGAGCTAAATAAATCAAAACTCTGAGGCTAGAACTTCCTCAAAGAACATGTTTATTGGATACATAATATTAGCACGGTCAAAAGTGAAACCAAGTCTGAAATTCCCTCCAAAGAGTTACACTATTACAAAGTCAAACTTCCCACCCCAGTACTATGCAATCATCTATGTTCCCCAATAGAAGTTTGGTGGGTTTTCTAACAAAATGCCCAACCCTCTAATACATGGGTGTCAAACGTGCCGCATCATGTGATGTGTCGTGACATATCGTGACTTTTTGTGCATTGCCAGACCTAGGGTGGGCACGGCCTCCATATGATGCAACCGGCCCATGGGCCCATATGATGCAATCGGCCCCTGCTCTAATATAATCAATATAATGACCTTGGTTCCCACAGGACACAGAATTGTTTAGACGAGCAAAGATATTCCACACACCCCTCTCATTCATGTGGCAATCTAGAACGAACAAGATGGCTGCAGCCAGGTTCGTTGTAGAATTGACAGCTAATAACTTGACTTCAGGGGATAATTTAAAATATACTTTTCCAATTTAAAATATTTATTTGGCCACTCATCTTACAACCAAACTGAGTGATTCACAGTCAAAGGTAAAACAATAAAGGTAAACATTAAAAAACAATAAAACCAAAAAGAGATAAATCTGGCAGCACAGACAACATGCCCAATGTAGCTCACCACATTCACCTCCACATCCAAAGCTGAGCTAAAATTATTTTACAGAAGATTAAAAGGGGAGGGGAACTTACCAGACCTCAAAGGGAAGGATGTTTGACAGGACAAGGCAGGGACTATGACAGAAAAAGCACACTTCCTAGGTCCTACAACGGCAACATCTAACGGAAGGGACTTGGAGCATACATATTCTGCACAATCTGGTAGAATATGCAAATACCCTCAGACAGAGGTAATCCCACAAATTAAGTTTAAAGATGAAAATCATCACATTGAACTGGAGGACAAAGAGACAAACAACTTCAGTCAATATTCCTTTCAATTAGCAGATATCCTTTATTTTTACTTATTTACAATGTCAGTTTCATTCACCAACAACTTCAGATGTCTTATAAAAGTTTAAAACAAATAAAACACCAATAACACCTTATTGGGGGCAGGGAATGGAAGCTATTACAGTTAAATAATAATACAAATAGAAGTTTCACACAATGCCTTGGCCCAATGCCTGTGTGAAGAGCCACAGAGACAAAAGGGTTGGGATCATAAAAATGCTCTTTGCTAAGGTGGAGAAGAAGTTTGTTCATTCCTAACATAGGCAAGCAGGGTGACAGAACTTTGACGCAACCAGCATCACTTGGCTGGCCAGGGATGAAGTTTACAGCTGGCTTTATATAGTGCCAGCCCTGCAAGATACCATCAAGCAGATGTCTTGGTTTCTATTCTTTCCATCCACATGGACCATACCATTTACAACTGACCATAGGAAAAAGAGAATTCCTACAGCACTGGGTTCCACATTGCTAACCCTTTAAATCCAATATTTATGCAATGCATTATGCAACACTACAGAACAGGTTTACATCTTGTCCAATGTCCTGTGATCTTTTTTCAAAACTAAACATTTCTAACTCCTTCATATCTGCTTTCAAAGAAATTAGATTCCGTGTCCTCCATAATCTTCATTACTGCTCTCTGAACCTGTTCCAATTTCCTTGAATCCTTCTTAAAGACTATAGAATAACAGAGCTATTTATTTATTAAATGTATATACTGCCCATTTCACTGCCCAGCTATTACTTTTCATGATCTGGAAAAAATGTTTTTGTTGGATATAGTTTAGGATCGCATCTCTCTCTCTCTTTTTTTACAGTCATATCACACTTCATAAAAAAAATCAGACTTACTACATGTAATCAGGTAGCATTCCACACTTATTCATAAGCACTATTATTAATTCAATGACAATATATACTCATGGATAAGTCCATCCACATGTAAGAAAACCTTTAAATTATAACCAAAATACCATAAAAATGCACCAACCATAAATAAGCTTATAACCCCCAAAATTGAGAAATGCATGTTGCCCTATTAGCTATCTCATTATTTTCAAGATATTTACAAATCATTGTCTTTATGATCTATACTAGAATTCTTCGTCTGTATCAGTCTCAGGCTGATTGTTCTATATAGGTAGTCCTGGAGTTATGACAATTGGGACCAGGATTTCCCTTGCTAAGGAAGGTAGTTGTTAAGTAAGTGGCACTTGATTTTATGATGTTCTTTTCCTATTGCCAGTGTTAAGCAAATCACTGCAGTTCTTAACTGAATCATGCAGTTGTTAACTGAATTCAGGTTCCCCCATGGACTTGGCTAGGATCACATGACCCAGAAATGCTGCAACCATTGTAAATACATGCTTAAGAACATAAGAACATAAGAAGAGCCATGCTGAATCAGGCCAAAGCCCATCGAGTCCAGCATTCTGTGTCACACAGTGGCCCACCAATTGTACATGGGGATCTTGAGCAGAAAGAGAAGGCAAAACCCTCCCTTTCCCTTGACCCCCAACAAATGGTACTCAAGGGAATCCTGCCTGCCTCAACCAACATAGAGGCGGCACATGGACATCCGTTTTAATAACCACCGATACACTTTGCATCCATGAATCTATCTAGCCCTGCCTTGAAGCTGTCAAGGCTGACAGCTGTCACAACCCCTTCAGGAAGTGAATTCCATAAATCAACGACCCTCTGGGTGAAGAAATATTTCCCTTTATTTGTCCTCACTTTCTTAGCTATGAGCTTTAGGGAGTGCCCCCTTGTCCTGGTATTGTGTGATAGACAAAAGAATTTTTCTCTATCCACCTTTTCTATCCCATGCATGATTTTATACACTTCAATCAAGTCACCCCTTAAACGCCGTCTTTCAAGGCTGAAGAGACCAAGGCATTGCAATCTGGTTTCATAAGGGAGGCGCTCCATTTCCTTGATCATTCTTGTTGCCCTTTTTTGCACCTTTTCCAGTTCCATTATATCCTTCTTGAGGTGCGGTGACCAGAACTGTACACAGTACTCCAAGTGTGGTCTCACCATCGATTTGTACAGAGGCAATACAACACTTAACGCTTGTTGCCAGTGTGTGAATTTTGAACCCTGGGCATGCTTGCAAAGGTCGTAAGTGCAAGGACCAGCTGCAAGTCACTTTTTCAGTGAAGGTAAGGTAAGGTAAGGTAAGGTAAGGTAAGGTAGGGATGGGATGGGATGGGATGAGATGAGATGAGATGAGATAAGATGACCTTTATTGTCATTTTTACTGGGGGCACAACGACACACATCAAAACTTGTCATTTCAAATGGTCACCTAAATGAATCACTGTAACTTGAGGACAACCTGTAATTCCCAGATCCTCTTCCCCACCCCTTTTTCAAGATTTACTTTCTTATAGTCACAATAGTTCTTAAGTTTTACGGGACCCCTCAGGGGTCAGTTCTCTCCCCCCTACTTTTTAACATCTACATGAAACCACTGGGAGAGATCATTCATCGGCATGGAGTGAGATACATCAGTATGCTGACGATACTCAGCTGTACATTTCCACTCCTGCTCAAATCAGTGAAGCGGTTGAGGTGATGTGCCGGTGTCTGGAGGCTGTGAGGGTCTGGATGGGTGCTAACAGATTGAGGCTCAACCCTGACAAGACAGAGTGGCTGTGGGTGATGCCTCCCACGGACATTTCAATCTGTTCCTCCATTATCCTGGGGGGTAACGTTATAGACCCCTCAGAAAAGGTGCGCAACTTGGGAGTCCTCCTCGATCCATGGCTGACATTGGAACATCATTTGTCGGCTGTGGCGAGGGGGGCATTTGCCCAGGTTCACCTGGCTCACCAGTTGCGCCCTTATTTGGATCGGGAGTCTCTACTCACAGTCACACATGCCCTTGTCACCTCAAGGATCGACTACTGCAATGCTCTCTACATGGGGCTACCCTTGAAGAGTGTTCGGAGACTACAATTAGTGCAAAATGCAGCTGCGCGAGCGGTTGTGAGCCTGCCCCGTCGTGCCCACATTTTGTCAACTCTCCACATGCTGCATTGGCTGACTATTGGTCTCCGAGCGCAATTCAAAGTGTTGGTTATTACCTATAAAGCCCTTTATGGCATTGGACCAGGATACTTACGGGACCGTCTTCTGCCACATACTTCCCTTCAACCGTTGAGAGCGCACAGGGTCGGCCTCCTCCGGGTCCCGTCAGTGAAACAATGCCGTCTGGCGGGTCCTAGGGGAGGGCCTTCTCTGTTGTGGCGCCCACCCTCTGGAACCAACTGCCCCCTGAAGTCCGCGTTTCCCCCACTCTCCCGGCCTTCTGGAAGAATCTAAAAACTTATCTATGCCGGCAGGCCTGGGGATGACTGTGATTGTGTGTGCATGATGAATGTGTTTGGGGGGTCTTTTAAATGCTTTGTAGATCTGGTTTTTGGTTTTTTTAAAATGTTGTGATGTTGTTTTTGTTCATGCTGTTAGCCGCTCTGAGTCCTTTGGAGAGGAGCGGCATAAAAATCTAATTTA